>OX104124.1:42844093-44110178 GCA_944474755.1 Limnoperna fortunei
AAATCAGTGATTGGAGTCGCTCATTTTGACAAAAAATAATAGGTTTCTTCAATATTTACTATATTGTTCCTCAATATCCTCATTTTCTAATGGGATACATAATATTAGATACATGTCTACATGATGTGAGAATATGCATTAAATTATCTTGTAACTATGAGAAGTTTTGATTTGTGAGACAAGTTGAGATCTAAGCTCCATTATATACTGTTAATCTTACAGGAGTTATGGTCTTCATAAATCATAAAGGTGTGTGTTGTGTTTTAAAGGTAGATAGATAAGCCAACATTTGAAAGATCAAATATATATATAGGAAGTTGTACATTGTATATAATGGATGTTAAACATGGTCTATAATGATGAAAAACTGGCCCTTCAGAGCTGGTTGTCATGCTTAATGACAAATGATCTGCCTAAAAACATACATATATGGTCTTTTATTGGACCTTACAAGAGACAAAAACGTGGTTCATGAACATGTGCTAGGAATTGATTACAGAATGTCATGTGAAACAAACACACAAAATTAGATTCAATAAAGAAATATACATTTTCGCTGACATAGAGCAAAAAGATTAACTAAGTTTTATTTAGAATGGTAAAAGGATGGTGGTTGGGGGGGTGGGGGGATTAAGATTTCACTTTTGTGTAATGAAGTATCCCATGAGTATATGATCGACATCTGTGGTCTGTAATTCTCAGCATACTACAGGCATATTAAGCCATATCTAGTTGGGTAATTGACTCTTATCATTATGTTGCATGCAGCAACCTTAATGAGATCTGAAGTTGAAGCTGTCAACACTTGGCATTCCAAATATCCATATGCTGACAACCATGTGAAGTATCAATAATCACCATATTTTTATTTTTGCCCTTGAGGTCACCAAACAATTTTGTTTAAAATGTCATAAAGTATATATTTAGGAAAAAGACAAATTTTAAGAACCCCCCCCCCAAATCGCCCCAATGAAATAATAAGTTTTTGATATAAATATCACCATAGATATTTGAAATGTGATGCACACATTTATTTTCTTGGTTTTTATCACTTTTTGTATCAAAGATGTATTATATATGCAATGGCTGTTTCTTAGAAGCTTTTCTATGATTAGTAGTGTTCTCTAAAAAATAACAGTTATTGACCAACAGTCAAAATAAAATTAATTTTCTAATTAAAAAAACCCACCAACATGACACTTGATGTATTATTCATGTACATTGAGTATCCATTGAGGCATATCTACAAAGCTTGTTGTGTTAAAAGCCATCTTGTCTGTTAAGAGCTTACAAAAATATTACTGTCTCTTATTAAAACTCTAAACAAGTTGATATAATTCAATTTATCATGGACATTCCAGAGGGGATTAGGTCTATGGTCAAGAAAATTACTGTGGACGTTTGCGATTACATTAAAATATTTCTCACGACAGATTTTTTATTACTTTTCCGTCACAATGGAGAAAAATAAATCGTTGGTCACTGCGCTTGATCTTCTCTTCAGATTATAGAATCTGGCGTTTTACATTTTCCGCATCGTGACAAATTAAATAAAAATTGTCTTCAATAGCTATAATACAATTGAATGGACCAGGTTTTAAGTAGACTAATTATATGCATAGAGTTCTGTCACCCCGACACAATAGGTCATCTAACACTGAAATGTTACGGCCGCTTCAGTCCCCTGATTGTGAAAAAATCGAAATGACGTGAAATTCATCACGACCTAAAGTATGTCTTAATACCAAACAGGCAGGTGGTTTGAGATGCAAACAAGTGTCAATTTAATTTAATGAAAGCTCCTGGTATGAACAATTTCCTAAATTGTTGATTTGTATCCCGAAGAAAAAACTGTTGGACATTGATTTTGGTGTCTTGCGTCTTGATGAAGATTATATTGCATGACACTGTATCATAAGGACGATTGGATGCTAATTCAATGGAATAACAAAACTGTTTTCCCTTCCTGTGGAAAATTTCACTTAGAGCAAACAGTATGATTCAGCTTTGAAGTGGCACGAATATACTATTTTGACTTTTGAATTTTGATAGTTCTTGGTGCCAGACAATCGTATATTTTACATACAAGTTTATGTATATATCTGTACAAATTAAAAAAAAAGGTCTGCCCTGTGAGGGGACCGTTCTCTATTTTAAAAGGAACTGATTTCAGATAATTTCAGACTTCTGCTTGGACCCATTATGTACAACATGTACCAAAAATAAATATTAATCATTTATTAATAAAATATTTATTGCATTTTTACAGAGTCATTTTATTATGTGTTTCAATGGTGTTTATTTGATTTATAGAAATGTAAACTGATTATTACAGTTTTGCATTTATATATAAAATTTTAAAAAGAGCTGTTCCAGATAAAAATAGATTTTTGACTTTAATTAAGATTTTTTAGACTTTAGTTAGAAATTAGAACATTATAAGATTTTTTCAACAAACATTGATCAATACATGTGTTGATGTTAAATTCTTTCATAGGGTGTGTGTGGGTGTGTGTGTGGGGGGAGTGGGGTGTTGGTTAAAAAAAAAACTTGTCTGGCTCTTTTTTGGGGTTTGGGTGAGCGAAAAAAATAAAGCATCTTGTAAGGAAAAAATTTTTTGTCTAAAGATGAAATATGAATCCCACCTTTCCAATAAAAAATAAGGGTGAGTCCCTTTAAACAAACATTAATCCATTATTAAGTTTTTTATTAATGATTTTTCATTTTTCTTTTGTATTAATTGCATAGAGGAAAATACCTTAATGTTTTAGCAAGTCAATTTTATTTTGTAAATAAAGAAATTGATTTTTTTTTGTTATGCCTTTTTATGTAACAGTACTGCTGTTTCTGTATTACAGCCATACAGAACAGTTTTCATTTAGCATTGATTTTTGTATGTATATAATAGCCGTTGCATACCCAGACAGAGAGAAATACAGTTTCAATCAAATTTCAGCAGAATCAATATTTGAAATAGCAAAAAACCCTGCAGTCTGTAGCTTTTACAATATACCTAATATGAGAATGAAAATTTAAAAATAATTAGCTGCTAAAGGGAGTGTCATAATCTGGGAGATTCCGTAATTACAGAAAATTTTATCATTAGATGTAGAAAATCAATACTATGATTAGGTTTTCTGTAATATTGACTAAAGCTGTATATGAAATCAACCAGTGGTCTCTTCTTTACTTGTCTTTTACTGGGGTTTTAGCGACATTGTCAGGATAATCTGACTCTAAGAAAATGTATTATCATAGATCAGTCTGTCAGTTTGGACTTGTGATTATTTCCAAGCATCTGAGTGAAATATAAAAATGGATCAAACATTTTACAGACTTTGAAGTTTTAATGGGAAAACTATACCTAATGGCTTTCAATAGCCTTGAGATTTTTTTTAAGATTGATTTTTTGCTGGTAAAATTTTTTTCTAAAGCTGTGGTAGGAATGACAACGAGGTGGTTGTCATGATACTGAAATCATTGCTACAGAAATCTCTGAGGTAAGTTGATAGTCGTAAAAATTTCTTTACAGTTAATACATTATTAAATGTTGATGTTTGATGCTAGTTTTTGTTTTTGTTACTGCATAATTGAGAGAAATCTTTGGTAAACAACTTATGTTTTCATGCTCTCAGTCTTCACGAAATTAGTTCTTGGCTTGTCGGACCTAAACACAAATACTGCCGGACCAATTGAACATTTCTGTTGTAAATTTAACCAATTTGCCGGACCGGAGTTAAATTTGTCTGTTTGTTGCCGGTCGCGTCCGGCGGACCGGCACATTTCGGAAAGACTGTGCTCTTACTTGGCTATCATCAAATTGGCACATAGGGCCTCCGTGGCCAAGTGACTAAAATCTCACTGAGGCAAAGTGTGCTTGACTTCAATCCTTAAATTGACAAGGTTTGCCAGTATTCATACAGAAGGTCCAGGGTTTCCTGCAGCTTCCTCCTCTGATAAAAAATGGATGCCATGATAGAGCTGAAAAATAGCTGCACACATCATTTAATTTAACACCAATCAAAAAAACCAAAATCAAATTGGCACATTTTTTTCCCCTAAAATTTTAATTTCATTTTGTGTCCTTAGATTTTTGGGAAGGTTGCGTAGCAAACTTTCCCCTTGCTAACGCTCAGATATATAGAAACTACTGCGACCGGCGTGTAATAAAACCTTACGCTCGTAAAATATAGGTCACATTTGAGGAATCTATCAATTACATGAATCGGTGCACCACATTTATCTTGAACAACTTTACTATACATGTCCTTTCGTATTATGTCTCATTTACTGTATAACTGATAACTAATATTACGATTTAAACTAATATTCCATGTTCATCCGCGAGAGACAGACTCCGTTACACTTTGTGGTTTTGGTAATCAACGCGATATTTGGCAATCCTCGCGATAGATGTTCACTGAACCGACGTTATTATGATTGAAGTGATTTAATGATTATTTTGTGCGATCGTGTGGTCGTCGTTTCATACGGTTTTTGCTTTCTATTTTTTACGTGTTTAATTAAATGAAAATCAACACAAACGTGTGTGCTTTGTCGATGTAGGCCTACAGATTTGCAGAGCGGCGCCATCTATAAAAATTTTTGAGGGTGGGGAGAATGGCATGTAGAAGTTTCGTAAATAAAATACATGTAGTTAAATTAAATATAACAATTTCTAACTAATAAAAATATATTGAAAAAGATATTTTTGTGTTTTTGACACAAGAATAGTAAATGGATTATTCGACATCACTTGCACTCGCCATGTCGCTACATTATTTCCATAGTAAAAGCTGACAAAATTTGTTTCCAGTCCTTTTGATTATTTTTTATAATTGGTAATTCATGCTGAACCATTAATTTTTCTCGATAAACGAGTCGAAATTTGTCACCACCCATTGTAATAAGCTAAAAAAACGTACCTATTTTCTGTGTATGTTTACCTCACGAAGTTGCCGTCGTTTCAGACGATGTTGCATTTTTATGCTTTAAGTATCTAATTAAACAAAAGTCAAAACGATATATTTTTCTTCATTTTATGTGTTCCTTAAAACAAAGGAAGCAATGTGATCAATTCAGTGTGTTTTAGCAGAAGTTTTTTTGAGTGACAAATAAAACCTCTTAGCGCGTATGGTCGATCTTATGTTCCTTATGTAGATCCAAAAAGGTGCAAATTGAAATCAGCAATTATTTTTTAACATTTGTTCAGCGTTTTGAAATGTTGTTTTTCAATTTGATAGAGCGATTTTCCAAGGTAAATTTTGACCAAAATTAGAACGTGTGTAAATTGGAGCAATCGATTATTGTCCATTTGAAAACCTCTGGGTGATGTCGTTTGCGGTTTAGGCGCGAATACCATAGAACGTCACGAAAGCTGGCGATCTTTTGTAAACATCGTAAGACACTTGTTGAAAACAAAAAGTGTCAGATTGCGTAGCAAAAGTCAAGTACATGTAAACAACAAACATAGTATGGAATATGTACAGTGAACATTTTTTAATTGGATTTTTGTAATAAAAAGTTACAATATCGCATATTGAATATTAATTTTTAAAAGTGCAAGCAGAAAAGCACTCCATGTGATTGTGTCTTTTAGTATAAGCTATTAACACACTGTTTAAATTTGAAACAAACTAGTTGACATGCATTCTGATTATAAAGATATATGTTGCCTCATACAGTCTTACAATTGTTTGTTTGTTTGAATCCTTGGAATATATAAAAAATGATTTACATGCGCTTTTCAATAATACTGGGTCGATCTTGTTATAGTGTGTGGGACTCGATATAACAAAATCGACCTAGTATCATTCGAAAGCACATGTAAATCGATTTGCACAGATCCCTGTGTTGTAATTGTTTTAATGCAACTTTCAGCAATTTTTCAGCTATATTTGGGCGTCCTGTTTTTATTGGAGGAGAAAGCCAGATTGTAGGAGGAAGCCAGATTCTAGGAGTCTTTTAATAATTGTCAATCAAGATTGAAGTTGAGCACACCCTGGCAGCAGTAAGATTCAAACAACATGAACAAGTGCTGACAGGCATTCGATCAATAGTAGATGAATACTACCTTAACCACTCGGCAACTGAAGCCCTGGAGTTTTACAGAAATAAATTATTTTAGTTTTGAATATTTTAGAAGCTTATGCCATCACTTACATAATAGGGAGACATTTACAAATATGTACATGTATTTGATGCAAGTTATATTCCAACCATATAACAGGTGCGGTTTTTATGTCTGAAATGGGCAGCAGCAAATTTGTCTTATTAATTAATATATTTATAAAAGTTATGATAGAAACATCTTCAATTGTATCGTTGCCTTAATGAATTTTTATGCAATTTTGATGGACTCTTTGTCACACCTGCTATTGTACACCTGATATTTTATATTTTGATTGGAATGATATTTAAGATTTCCCATAGCAAACATTGACTTGCCATTCTCTTATCCACAACTACTTGCACCACTGAGTGGGATTTGATGAAACTTTTGCAGAATCCTTTGTCATGTGGTGGAATTGTGCACCTGATATTTACAGTTTGAGCAAAACGATTTTTGGAGTTTCAAACAGCAAAGCCTTGGACATTGCATGCCATTCAAGACATAGGGGAGCTAGGGCTATTAATTATGAGGATTGCAAAGTTTTTTCTGTCTTTTTAATTAATATCTAATATGTTTCTAAATTTACCTGATTTATTTTACATTGGTTTGTTTTATTGCCTGTCAAACATGATGCAGGAATCTCATTTCATACTTGCAAAGCAACCTTTCCTTCGGTGCAGTCTGCACTTTGATTTGATAGTTTCCATGGTGTTCAGTATTTTGTTCAACTTCATTTGACGTAACATTTGCATCTGACCTTGTATCTTTTTTTCTGTGTTATATTGGAAAAGGGGTACTTGTGAATAATTTCTAGAAATAAAATTAGAATGCAGTGAGTGATGGTCCTGTTTTCACAAATGAGTAGAAAGCGAACGTTTTGTTAATAGTATTTATAATGGCGTTTATAATAGTATTTATAATGCTTATAAACTGTCATTTAGGAACAAGTTGATCTTAATTTAATGCATGTAAAAGCTATTATAATGACTGTTTTTCATGGTTTATAATGATGATATGTAAACTGAACTTCAATTTTTTACACAACCAAAAGAATCCATGTGATACTACTTAACATGTGGTACTAATAATAGTAACAGTAATTTACTTCCTTGTGTGTTTGAGATTGAAAATGAAATATTAATAATCTTTCCAGTAATCAACAATTGGTTAAATGGAATGGACGAGTAAATTGTTTCGGTCCCCCGCCACTTTCCTTCCCAGACAAATACAGAAAACAACACTGAAGCAATTCTTAGTTACGATCAGATAAACATTCAGTCAACAGCAGGCTGGGAAATATAGTATTGATTCTGTAGCCATAAAAGTAACCATAATTGATCTGCTATACACGAACTGAAAACATACAGATGTAATTAAGGTTTTGTCATCATTGGTAATAGAATAGGAGGTATACCATGAAAAGATCTGGTTTTGACGGTGTTTCTTGTTACGGCAATGTCTGAAATTCAAATATGTGTGTCTGTGTTGAATATAAAATGCCAGAAGCTGGAAGCATTCTCATTGAGTTAAGACAAGACTTTTCATTTAGTTAAACTGGAATCATTGCCATTTGAATACATTAAAAATACCTGTAGACATGTTGTCATCCATATTGCTTTGTTGAAATTTTTGAAAATATTTGTTAAAACTATTATTTTAGACTTTTCCCCATATACAAATGCTAATCTTTTTCAATTAATAAAAGTTAGCTTAAAATTTTTTGTCATCAGCATGTTTGTAAGGATACTTTTCTGACAAATGAATTGCAATACTGAACAAATTGATCATGTCAGATTGGCTGGACATACTGTAGTCCAAAATGGTCTGAGTCATGTCAGATTGGCTGGACATACTGTAGTCCAAAATGGTCTGAGTCATTTGTCAGATTGGCTGGACATACTGTAGTCCAAAATGGTCTGAGTCATTTGTCAGAATTTGGACATTTTATAAATTGTTATTCAAACTAAAATTTTAGTAAGTACCTTGGAGGAAGAGGGTTTTATTACCTCATGCACAGATCTCCTGCCTGGCCTCATCAAATCTTCCTTTGTCTGCCAACTGGTCCAACTAAAGTGCTTTATTTGTAGGTTGTAAGAAGGGTCCTCAGTGTCAGAATGGACTAAATAGTTAGTAATATTGACGATTGACACCATTTGCAGTAATTTCTGTCTGTGTTGTATAACAGACCAGTTTTTATACCCCCGGCAAACTTGTTTAGGGGGTGTATAGGAATCACCCTGTCTGTCTGTCCGTCTGTCCACATCCCTTGTAAGCGCAATTCCTCCTAAACCGCTTGATGAAATTTAATGAAACTTCAAGCATAAAGGAAGTCCATTATATGTAGATGTGCATGAAGGATTTTTATTGACTTCGGATATCATTAAGGGGAGATAATTGGACTTGAAAGGGAAGCGGGGGTTGTCCCTTTATGAACATGCTCACAGTCCACACTTGTTTTTTCTGAAGTAAGCCAGAGTACCAGGTGACAACCCAAACCATCAGCAGGAAAATGGGCTATCCGGCTGTCTGCTGAGGTTGGACTCGAGCACACACTGCCCAAGTAACTCTTATACACAGTATAGACAGTCATGTGGTCAATAGTAGATGACCTTCTACAATAACCAATAGCCGCCACCAAGACTGTCTTATAAAATCATATTATACTAAAACAATAGCTTCAAAATCTTGGGTATTAACAAAATATTAAAAAATATGTATATTTGTTACATCTATATAAGTAATATTTTTTCAAATCAAGAATGATTGTTTCTTTGATAGAAAGGGAATATGTCTACTTCAAATGTACAAAAATAAAACTATGATAAAAACATTTTTTTTTTTAAATCTATATAAATATTTTTTCAAATTAAGAATATTTGTGTAGCTTTGAAAGAAAATATGTCTGCTTCAGATGTAAGTAAAATTATGGTGAAAACTTTGTAAGCGAATCCAGCCGAGTGTTAAATATGAACAACTAGATTTTTGTTTTCATTTTTTTCAAGGCTAAGTGTGTTTTATATGTACAGAGTATCTGGCAATTTTAGATAAGTTCTGGTAGATAAATATCTTGAGTAGAAACATGTTGTATGCTACAGGTTGTGTAAACTGATAAACACCAACTTCTAATTTAATTATTATTGAATACATTCCTTGACATACAGCAGACCTCCAATCTGGCATAACATTAATGGTAGAATTACATGATATTCTATCAATTATTGAAGATGCTCAGATTTAAATTGTTGAAATTCTAATATTGTTGCTGTACAGTTATACAGACCAAAATCGTTCAATAGTAATCCATCTTAAGGTATCCGACCCATAATTTAAGTTTCTGTTTAATTTTATTTTTAGTCAATGAAATACAGCTTTATTAAATCAGTGTATTGATAATTATTGATACAAATTTAATAGATTGTTTGACTTTGAATTCAATGTTCAAAGTTTTAAATAAAAAACATAAGTTACTCAAATAGTATTACTGAATGTTTAACTAACATTACAGAGGTCTGCTTCATTTAAAATCTGTGGACATCAAGTACACCAGTTACGATCACATGGTCAATTGTGGTCAGAATAAACTGATAGGAATAGTTTTTGTCATGGCTTCTACAGATTTTGTAGTTCCCATGGGTATTCAGGCCAATAAATGCTACAACAAAATGGCAGAACAACTGCAGATATTGGCATCAAATTCCTGTTAACCCAATCCAATGGGATTTTGATATCCTTGTTCAGGCCCCATGGATCAAGTTATAGTTACCTGAATTTCTATATTTTATATTATTTAATTGAAGTTTTAACAAATTGAAAGGTAAATTCACATTAAAAAAAAAGTACACAAACGAAATGCACTGGCCTTTGAGTGCATTAACTCTTTGTACTGAAGGTTGTAATGGGTTCACTGTTATGTCAGAGTACACTTCAAATAGTTTCCAGCAAACAGACTTATTACTTTTGCAGAAAAGGAATTATTATAAACTAGAAATTAGGTGCATAGAGAAAGATTACATGCTGCTTGTTAGAAATGTGGTAAATAAAGGCAGGATTAAAGTCTGAAACTTTATATAAAGATGGTGAATAATAATAAAGGTATTGAATGCTGAAACTTTGTAGAAAGATGGTTTCTAATGAAGGAGAAAATTCTAAGACATTTAAGACATGATAAATAATAATAAACATTTAATAGTGAATGTTGAAGGAAAGAGGGGGACTTAGGGAGGATACATAATTGAGGTATTCAATAGTGAATGTCCAAAGAAAGAGGGAGAATAAGGTAGGGAATGCAAATGATTGTTTAATAAACGTGTTCTATAATGTTAAGATTCATTTTCAATACTCAACTCATCCTGAAGGAAGGGGGAAAAAATGTCATCTATCATGGTAGCCATAAGTACATTACCATGGTAACTATCAGTAAACTTCCATGGTTACCATAAGTACACTACCATGGTTACCATAAGTACACTACCTTGGTAACCATAAGTACACTAACATGGTAACCATAAGTACACTACCATGATAAGTGTCAGTACACAACCATGATACCTCTCAGTACACTACTATAGTAACCATCAGCACAGCACCATGGCACAATTGAATAGAACCATAACTGTACTGAATGACAATTTTGTTCTTTTCGGAGACTGTATTATCAATTTGGATCCATGTAAACTTGAAAACCCCATGTTCAAAATATTGTCAATAATTTGTAAGGGAACTTGTTCTATGACCATTCAGAAGGTCAAGGACACCATCTGTCTTTTGAATGACATGACCTTCCACATTGCCACAGATGAAATTGTCTGGAGTTAGTCAAATAAGTCTTTATACATAGGTTTTCAACAATTTGAACCATTTTTTAATAATTGCAGAAAAATCCATGTAATAATCACTTTCAATGAACAGCATACCTAACCCTTTACTTAAAACACTAGTCAGACTTGATGAGATGTAAATTACAATACATCACAAGTATACATACTTATGTCACTAACGATTGTTTACTAATTACTTATACAGAAGGTATGATGAGGAAAACTTGGCATTGAACTATTTGTCTTTGTGTATATAATTGTTATGTGCTTTGAAATGTGGTTATTACTGAGAACAAGAGAAATGCACCAGGTGTTAGTCAATAGGCTGTCATTGAGTACAGTACTGGAAGAGGAAGACATCATTGGGGGGTCTGATTGGAGGATAAATGAGGAGAGAACATTTAGGGGTCTGCATGGAGGACAAGTGGGTAGACTAATTAGGGGTTTGATTGGAGGATAAATGAGGAGAGAAGTGGGTAGACTAATTAGGGGTCTGATTGGACTGCATCTTGCGAGTCTGCACAAAATTGCATCAAGCTTTGTAAAATGGCAGACATAAAAGTCTTTTTTATTTTTGAAAAGATTGCCAATTTTCCAACTGAAGGTCATGGGTTTTCTTTTGGGTACTCTGGCTTTCTATCTCAATAAAACTAAACACCATGAAATAGCTGAAAAATTAATGTAAAGGGTGTTACACACCATTGAAACAAACAAACAAATGAAAGAAAAAACAGTTATTGTACTATCCTTGGACGTACACATATGAATGGTAGGTAAGTGTAGAAAAGCATTTCCCGTATTATTGTTCTATCGTAGTAAATGTGGATGGCATTTAAAATGTTTCTTTGAAGATATGTAACTCTCTCATAGAAAAATCAAAATATATTCAAATAAACTTTCAGCAAATCTAGTTTTACCAAAAAAGTTGATTAAAAGCTAAGTTGGGCCCAAATTGAAATTAATGGTGCTGAATGTTTTTTACAGCAGTTTTCTGTGTGTTCTGCCAAGGGAAAGAAACTGGCAGATTAACATTATGTTATAGTTCTCAATAAAGGAACATATATAAATTCGTTTGACACTTTATGTCTGATCACAAACTGTTTATATTCTATAGAATAAATAAAATAAAACCACTCTTTTCATTTTGACTGTCAAGTCTCACAAATAAATTTATTTGGATGTGACAGAATACAATACTGCTAGATTTGATGTCAAACTGATCTATAGGATTAAATATATATACTGGTTAGGTTATGTAATTTTTCTTTTTCAGAGGGTAAGGGAACAGTTTAGACTCCTAAAATAAAATTGCTGTTTTAATGCTTTTTTTAAGTGGTAAATTTAGCTAAATTAGTTCTAAAAGTACTATCTCCTTGTAGTTTATTACTGTAAGATAATTGTGTTATTGTACCCCTGGTATACTAGTTAAATATGCAAGAGTTTTAATGGCATTTATTGTGGTAAGAGGCTTCTAGGGGAGAAATGCAAGCACTCACCTGCACAGAGAAATCAATTTGTTTCCAACCTTCCACACATCATCCTATGTTTACTGAGGGACTACATTTTTCGTCTGCCATGATGTTTGTAAACAAAGAATGATGTTTGTAAAATAATACAGTCAAAATTATTTATATTTATATAGTATATACACTTTTCATACGGTTTTACATTAAAATTATCGCATTTGTACATGAAGCTTAACCGCCATGTGCGATACCTCTCATGGTGTAAATATAACCAATGTATGGCACAGGTGATTGTGGTTGACGTCCATTGCATGGAGATCGCAATGCAAACATTTTCTCTTACATTGGAGAAACAATTGGATTGTGTGCACATGACAAGTTATAAAGAATTATGGGTAAAAATGTATTTAGAAGTAAAAGTTATAGAGAATTATGGGTTAAAATGTGTACAGAAGTACTCTAAGAATTTAAATCGTTATAAAAATGAATTTGAATAAAATTAAACAACATTTCTTCATACAGCAAGGCAGTGTAAATAAACATCACTAATAAAAATGTATATTGTATGTTTACATGACGAAATAAATGTTGAAAATTTCTCCATTATGTACGTTTCCTAATTGTAAATTTCTTGATCTATTACATCACAAAAATAAGTGAAAAAATTAGTGAAAAAAAAACTGACGAAAGGCACATACTTGTATAAAAAAAAGACAAAGGATCGTAATCGTAAGCCTGTGAGAAAACATTATTGTAAAAAAAAATTATCAGATATGAAGATTTTAAATAACACATAATATTGTTGTCATAAGCATGGACATGTGTGGTTTTAGAATAATTCAAGACCTTGAAAGAATTAATATGTTTGTTATAATGTCGAAAAAAGTTTCTAGTTGCGAGCTTGTAGTAGCATTAACACATACAAAAATTAGCTAGTTACAAGCCAACAAATATCAAAAGTTTATTTATCTTTTTGCACTGACTGAAAAACAGATTGAAATTCACCGAGTCCTAAAATTATGAAAAAAATAATGTTTCTTTGTTCATGGCTTTTAAAAGCTCGAAAGGCTGAATATAAACATTTACTTTAGTAGAAAGAATATCAAGTATTGAAAACATGTAATAATATAATATACTGAACGCTTCAGTAGTTATTGGCAATATTACTAAATACACAGGGTAGAATTTCAAATGATTTTTATTTTCATTTAAATGTTGTGATTGTCCTGTTGGGAAATAGGAAAAAAAAACCAACTATAAGTAATTGTTGCAAAGCAATAGAAATTGTCAATTTAAATTCAGCTTTAATTGATGAAAAAATGTGATAAATAGCTGTTCATTTGGTTACCGATTCGTTGATCAAAGATATTTATGTTCTCCTGGGGGTTTGAACAGGGAATAAAACATAAAGACAATTGCTGTCAGTTTTTATTGCTCTCCTAATGGCAATAATAAAAAATAAATATATAATTTTTTTTACTACCTTTTGAGTATAGGAATCGCTAAAGCATACAGCTGTCCATTTACAGTAATAAAGTATTTATAAGTACTTTAATCTACTGTAAGACTTATTTGTAGAACTTTCTACCAATATGTGAGCACTTGTGTATTTTAATTGTTAATTGGTTGTTAGATGTATCTTCTGTTATGGTTCATTGGACACCATCACAAACAAAGCTGGTCAAAAGGGACTGTACAGTACTTTGGAGCTACTATTGTAGCATTAGTATTAAATAAATATTTACTTTATTTTATTAAATTGTGGTGTTGAGGAAGATGGGGTGGGGTAAAGGGGGGGCTGTTGGATGCAATAGATTGAAGGTGTTTCTCAGTATATTTTGACTTTTTTTTTAATTGGGGTAAAGGGAGGAAGGGTGTGGGATTTATAGGTTGAGGGGTAGTATAAAGTTTTGAAGTTGATTGTAGAAATAGAAGGCAGGCCAAAGGTTGAAGTGTACTGTATATAGTGTTTCAGATACGATACAATTAAAAAAGTGAGGCGTTTCAACTGTTCCAAGGGATCCCGATATTTCTGATAATTCTGCATTAACTTTTTTAAAAAAGGAGTTGGCAGCTGCATTGTTTTAAGTGGGACCTGAGCAATTGTGATTGACTGTCAGAATGAAGTTGATTATGAATCAATTTTCATGATTGAAATGATTGATTTATAGGTGTAAGGAAATCGACATACACTTTATTATTGTAATTTCCTATTAAATTTTTCATGCATTTGTATTAAGTTTGATTGAATATCGAAACTGACATGAGTCATTAACTGTTAGTCATGGATGCAAATAATAAATTCTACAAAAGTTGTGTTAAGATGTTGTTTTTATGATTATTATACATGATTAAACTTTTAAAAAAAAAATGTGCTGCAAATGAACTCTAGTGGTCGATGAGTTTTGTCAAAAATGTTCAATAACAAGTTTTATTGATAGCAGGAATGGTGTCTTGAACTGGTTTTTACATTCTACATGTACCGGTCTAATCTTCTGAATATGGTCCTTGATACCTGATTTGTGCTTGTTTCTGTTTAGTTATATGATACAGCAGATTCCAATTAATTGTGTATGGCACATTTCTCTTAATTGTATTGAACTTCAAAACACCAAACCATATTCTATACTCTCCATGAAAAAAATTGTTTGTTTACATGGAAAATACTGAGGAAATTAAATATTCCTGCATTTAAAATTACTGGTATTATTGATTTTACTGTGTGTCCTTGGGATAAGGGCTCTCAGATAAATGGCAATGATTTTATTGCATTTAAAATTACTAGCATTATTGATTTTACTGTGTGTCCTTGGGATGAGGGCTCTCAGATAAATGGCAATGATTTTATTGCATTTAAAATTACTGGTCGTATTGATTTTACTGTAAGTGTGTCCTTGGGATAAGGGCTCTAAGATAAATGGCAATGATTTTATTGCATTTAAAATTACTGGTCATATTGATTTTACTGTAGGTGTGTCCTTGGGATAAGGGCTCTCAGATAAATGGCAATGATTTTATTGCATTTAAAATTACTGGCATTATTGATTTTACTGTGTGTCCTTGGGATAAGGGCTCTCAGATAAATGGCAATGATTTTATTGCATTTAAAATTACTGGTCGTATTGATTGTACTGTAGGTGTGTCCTTGGGATGAGGGCTCTCAGATAAATGGCAATGATTTTATTGCATTTAAAATTACTGTTAGTATTGATTGTACTGTAGGTGTGTCCTTGGGATAAGGGCTCTCAGATAAATGGCAATGATTTTATTGCATTTAAAATTACTGGTATTATTGATTTTACTGTAGCTGTGTCCTTGGGATAAGGGCTCTAAGATAAATGGCAATGATTTTATTGCATTTAAAATTACTGGTAGTATTGATTTTACTGTAAGTGTGTCCTTGGGATGAGGGCTCTCAGATAAATGGCAATGACTTTATTGCATTTAAAATTACTGGTAGTGTTGATTTTACTGTAAGTGTGTCCTTGGGATGAGGGCTCTAAGATAAATGGCAATGATTTTATTGCATTTAAAATTACTGGTAGTATTGATTTTACTGTAAGTGTGTCCTTGGGATAAGGGCTCTCAGATAAATGGCAATGATTTTATTGCATTTAAAATTACTGGTATTATTGATTTTACTGTAGCTGTGTCCTTGGGATGAGGGCTCTAAGATAAATGGCAATGATTTTATTGCATTTAAAATTACTGGTAGTATTGATTTTACTGTAGGTGTGTCCTTGGGATAAGGGCTCTCAGATAAATGGCAATGATTTTATTGCATTTAAAATTACTGGTATTATTGATTTTACTGTAAGTGTGTCCTTGGGATGAGGGCTCTCAGATAAATGGCAATGATTTTATTGCATTTAAAATTACTGGTAGTATTGATTTTACTGTAGGTGTGTCCTTGGGATGAGGGCTCTCAGATAAATGGCAATGATTTTATTGCATTTAAAATTACTGGTAGTATTGATTTTACTGTAAGTGTGTCCTTGGGATGAGGGCTCTAAGATAAATGGCAATGATTTTATTGCATTTAAAATTACTGGTAGTATTGATTTTACTGTAAGTGTGTCCTTGGGATAAGGGCTCTCAGATAAATGGCAATGATTTTATTGCATTTAAAATTACTGGTAGTATTGATTTTACTGTAGCTGTGTCCTTGGGATAAGGGCTCTCAGATAAATGGCAATGATTTTATTGCATTTAAAATTACTGGTATTATTGATTTTACTGTAGCTGTGTCCTTGGGATGAGGGCTCTCAGATAAATGGCAATGATTTTATTGCATTTAAAATTACTGGTATTATTGATTTTACTGTAGCTGTGTCCTTGGGATAAGGGCTCTCAGATAAATGGCAATGATTTTATTGCATTTAAAATTACTGGTATTATTGATTGTACTGTAGGTTTGTCCTTGGGATAAGTGCTCTCAGATAAATGGCAATGATTTTATTGCATTTAAAATTACTGGTCGTATTGATTGTACTGTAGGTGTGTCCTTGGGATGAGGGCTCTAAGATAAATGGCAATGATTTTATTGCATTTAAAATTACTGGTAGTATTGATTGTACTGTAGGTGTGTCCTTGGGATAAGGGCTCTCAGATAAATGGCAATGATTTTATTGCATTTAAAATTACTGGTATTATTGATTTTACTGTAGCTGTGTCCTTGGGATAAGGGCTCTCAGATAAATGGCAATGATTTTATTGCATTTAAAATTACTGGTATTATTGATTTTACTGTAGGTGTGTCCTTGGGATAAGGGCTCTCAGATAAATGGCAATGATTTTATTGCATTTAAAATTACTGGTAGTATTGATTTTACTGTAAGTGTGTCCTTGGGATGAGGGCTCTCAGATAAATGGCAATGATTTTATTGCATTTAAAATTACTGGTATTATTGATTTTACTGTAAGTGTGTCCTTGGGATGAGGGCTCTAAGATAAATGGCAATGATTTTATTGCATTTAAAATTACTGGTAGTATTGATTTTACTGTAAGTGTGTCCTTGGGATGAGGGCTCTAAGATAAATGGCAATGATTTTATTGCATTTAAAATTACTGGTAGTATTGATTTTACTGTAAGTGTGTCCTTGGGATGAGGGCTCTAAGATAAATGGCAATGATTTTATTGCATTTAAAATTACTGGTAGTATTGATTTTACTGTAAGTGTGTCCTTGGGATGAGGGCTCTAAGATAAATGGCAATGATTTTATTGCATTTAAAATTACTGGTAGTATTGATTTTACTGTAAGTGTGTCCTTGGGATGAGGGCTCTCAGATAAATGGCAATGACTTTATTGCATTTAAAATTACTGGTAGTGTTGATTTTACTGTAAGTGTGTCCTTGGGATGAGGGCTCTAAGATAAATGGCAATGATTTTATTGCATTTAAAATTACTGGTAGTATTGATTTTACTGTAAGTGTGTCCTTGGGATAAGGGCTCTCAGATAAATGGCAATGATTTTATTGCATTTAAAATTACTGGTATTATTGATTTTACTGTAGCTGTGTCCTTGGGATGAGGGCTCTAAGATAAATGGCAATGATTTTATTGCATTTAAAATTACTGGTAGTATTGATTTTACTGTAGGTGTGTCCTTGGGATAAGGGCTCTCAGATAAATGGCAATGATTTTATTGCATTTAAAATTACTGGTATTATTGATTTTACTGTAAGTGTGTCCTTGGGATGAGGGCTCTCAGATAAATGGCAATGATTTTATTGCATTTAAAATTACTGGTAGTATTGATTTTACTGTAGGTGTGTCCTTGGGATGAGGGCTCTCAGATAAATGGCAATGATTTTATTGCATTTAAAATTACTGGTAGTATTGATTTTACTGTAGCTGTGTCCTTGGGATAAGGGCTCTCAGATAAATGGCAATGATTTTATTGCATTTAAAATTACTGGTATTATTGATTTTACTGTAGCTGTGTCCTTGGGATGAGGGCTCTCAGATAAATGGCAATGATTTTATTGCATTTAAAATTACTGGTATTATTGATTTTACTGTAGCTGTGTCCTTGGGATAAGGGCTCTCAGATAAATGGCAATGATTTTATTGCATTTAAAATTACTGGTATTATTGATTTTACTGTAGCTGTGTCCTTGGGATAAGGGCTCTAAGATAAATGGCAATGATTTTATTGCATTTAAAATTACTGTTAGTATTGATTTTACTGTAAGTGTGTCCTTGGGATGAGGGCTCTCAGATAAATGGCAATGATTTTATTGCATTTAAAATTACTGGTAGTATTGATTTTACTGTAAGTGTGTCCTTGGGATGAGGGCTCTCAGATAAATGGCAATGATTTTATTGCATTTAAAATTACTGGTAGTATTGATTTTACTGTAGGTGTGTCCTTGGGATAAGGGCTCTCAGATAAATGGCAATGATTTTATTGCATTTAAAATTACTGGTATTATTGATTTTACTGTAAGTGTGTCCTTGGGATGAGGGCTCTCAGATAAATGGCAATGATTTTATTGCATTTAAAATTACTGGTAGTATTGATTTTACTGTAGGTGTGTCCTTGGGATGAGGGCTCTCAGATAAATGGCAATGATTTTATTGCATTTAAAATTACTGGTAGTATTGATTTTACTGTAGCTGTGTCCTTGGGATGAGGGCTCTCAGATAAATGGCAATGATTTTATTGCATTTAAAATTACTGGTAGTATTGATTTTACTGTAGGTGTGTCCTTGGGATAAGGGCTCTCAGATAAATGGCAATGATTTTATTGCATTTAAAATTACTGGTATTATTGATTTTACTGTAAGTGTGTCCTTGGGATGAGGGCTCTCAGATAAATGGCAATGATTTTATTGCATTTAAAATTACTGGTAGTATTGATTTTACTGTAGGTGTGTCCTTGGGATGAGGGCTCTAAGATAAATGGCAATGATTTTATTGCATTTAAAATTACTGGTATTATTGATTGTACTGTAGGTGTGTCCTTGGGATGAGGGCTCTCAGATAAATGGCAATGATTTTATTGCATTTAAAATTACTGGTCGTATTGATTTTACTGTAAGTGTGTCCTTGGGATGAGGACTCTCAGATAAATGGCAATGATTTTATTGGATTTTAAATTACTGGTAGTATTGATTGTACTGTAGGTGTGTCCTTGGGATTATGATACTTGTAAAGCTGATCAGTTTAAGGTTTAAATGTGTAATCAAGGTGTCCTTGTAAAAAGTTTATATCGATCTACACACAGGCGTTAATAAATAACAATTTACTTGTGTGTGTGTTTGTTTTGACTATTGTTATTGCCTTGAAGCACGTTGACACTGATTTCAGAAGTTAGAAATATGGAAAATTTACACATGGATTTTTTGTGAACAAATGCTGTTTGTTTACCAAATTTTAATCGGAGATTAAAGTACAAATTGGTGGGTATATTTAGATATGGCTGTTGCCTGATTGTTTTGTAAAGATTCTAATGTAAGTGGAAATCATATCTTAAATGCTATCCTGTTTTGTGTAAACAATATGACAGTTTAGAAAATATGATGAAAACACATGCTTTAGCAGTAATGATGTATTAAAATTAACATAAGGAATTTCATATAACATTTGATTATGAGGTTAAATCTGGGAGACTTTCTAGATTTGTGAAATTTATTTATTTATTTACACTGACAGTGGTGTCAATGTAAGTAAACAATTGTTTACTTGAAAACAAAATACATGAATTATGATTGAGCTATATAGATCATGACAATGTTTTTACAGTATCTGATTAAAAGTAGGATCTAATTAGTCTTTCAGAAGCACTGGTGGTAGTATTAGGGCCCAACCACTTTGTGGTGGACGCCCAATAGTGATGTCAGTCTGTCCATGCATCTGTCTGTCTCTCCATCCCTCCGAACTAATCATGTCAGATCTAAAACTTTTTTGTCTTTTGAGGTAGGCTTTTAATATTTGGTATTTGGGTAGATAATATCAAGGTGATGTGTCGCATACCATGGTTGTTGACCTTTGACCTTGACCTCAAGGTCAATGGGGCCCACAGAGATGGATACCATCACACTGATATCTAGTTGGGTTTGGGTTTCTCACTTTGTTTTTGTATTTTTGTGTTTTTTGGTTTTTGTTTCATGTTGTATATGTTTGTCTATATCCAGATCTATAATCATCCCATGACCTTTGACCCTTGTTGTTCTGTAGGTTCCTTAAATCTTCTGACATAACATTGTGTTTGTACTCTAGCTCATGATTTCATGAATTAATACAACACTCAAATACTGGATGTAATTTGGATTGCATTAATATTCAAACTCTTTCTCTTACAAAAAATACATATCAACCGTTAAATACTATATTTTCTTGGCAGAGGAAAAAAATGTGACTTATTTTAATTTTTGATGATGTTTAAATGTATCAACTTTAATAAAAAATTGTGCTGTGTCATCAAAATTTGATCAGATATAAATATTCAGATAAGATACCATGTTTAGAAACATTTATTTAGTTGTTATGTTTTACGCTGTTTACCGTGTTAAGTATGTTTTGTACCTGTATATGTGCTCATATTATTGTATGAGATCATATTTTAGTCTATGAGGAAGGAGAAATAAATTATTAAATTGTGAAAACAAGTTGTATCTTTGAGACAAAAACTTCGGGAGTTTTCTGCAGGTACTTCTGCTTCTATCCCCAATACAAACTGGATGCCATAATATAGCTGAAACATGGCTGAAAATGGCGTTAAAACACCACTTATTGTCTCAAACAAACAAAAAACAATGAAAACAAAACTAGATGATTGGGAAAAAATTATTGTTTGGAAGCCTTTTTGTTAGTGCTTTTCTTTTATCAGCTAAACTCGAATTCACAACAGATTTGTTCGTCGTATTATCAGTTATCTCCCTTATAACTTTTACTTTACACCCACTGTGTGTTTGTTGTAAATGATAATTGTTGTACACACGTTTGATAAGGAAATGTTCTCAACTAGTAAGTACAGACCAACGTATTTGTACAAGATCGTTTATCGGTTCACGTTTCTCTGTTTTGGTCGTCTAAATTAAACTGAGCAGTAAAACATAAGTCTGAATATTAAGTAACCTACATAAACATGCTTGTTTACTATTTTTACCATGTTTAGAAACATTTATTTAGTTGTTATGTTTTACGCTGTTTACCGTGTTAAGTATGTTTTGTACCTGTATATGTGCTCATATTATTGTATGAGATCATATTTTAGTCTATGAGGAAGGAGAAATAAATTATTAAATTGTGTTTAAATTAATTACATACTGAAATATTTTGCATTGTACATTAAGAACCAAACAATCGATCAATCAATTAAAATATACAATTACGAATATATGTTCCTTGAAACCTAAATACAACATACTTCACATTGTTTTGAGTAGAACAATCACAATTTTGGGATCATTACTTATCAATCATTTGCATTTCAAAATTGTTTAATAGAAGAAAAAATTTTTTTTTTAGTTCTCTAGGTGGATATGCACTTTTTTTAAATGGCTGAATGCAATTGGTGGCCTCCGTGGCATAGTGGTTAAGTTAGTTAGTCTACTATTGATTATGTTGTTTGTGCCAACACTGAGGTTGTGGGTTCGAGTCTTGCTGTGGCACGGTGTGCTCAAGGATTGCCAGTTTTCTTGCGGCAGGTCAGGAGTTTTGCCTGGGTAATCCTGCTTCCTTCCCATACATAAACTTTGACACCACAACATAGCTGAAAAATTGCTGAAAGTGGCATTCAACACCATTCAACAAAAAAACTAATAAATGCATTAATTTGAAATAAACTTACAGTAAATGTGCAGAATTGATATATTTTACTTTATTTTCAGAAACAAGTGCCTAAATGAAAGGCGAAGACGTGATAAAGAGAATACGTATTTTGAGGAGCTTGCGGAGTTAATCTCGGCAAGTATCACGGACATGAGCTCCTTCTCTGTAAAGCCGGAAAAGTGTGCAATACTACAGGAGAGTCTTAACCAAATAAAAAAGATCAAAGAGGGTAGGTATTTTTAGTGAGAGCTAAAGTTATCACAAGAGTAAAAACTAGACTGGGATTTTTTTACTTTCTGTTGAAATAAAAAAGAAATGCAGTGGACTTCTGATATATTAAACTTGAATGTCAGCTATTTTACTTCCATGAATCAACTGGTAAAACAGTAAGGGACCACTAGATGGATAGGTATCATAATCTGGTGATAACAAAATAATGGTGGCCTCTCTACCAAGTATGGTCTCTTTAGGCAGTGCTCTCAGTAGGTAGGGAGTCTTATTAGGCAGCTGAGGTCTCATTACACAAGAGATATCATTAGGCAGGTGGTCTTATAAGGCAGGGGATCTTATTAGGCAGTTAGTCTCATAAAGCAGTGGTCTTATCAAGCAGGGAGTTTCTTATGCATGTGGTCTCAGTAGGCAATTTGGTCTTATGAGGCAGGGTGTCTCATTAGGCAGTGGTTCTCATTAGGCAGGGGTCCTATTAGGTAAGGGTTTATATGCAGTGGTCTCATTAGGCAGTTGGTTTCAGTAGGCAGTTGGTCTTATTAAGCAGTGCGTCTTATTAGGCAGTTGTCCTTTTAAGCAGGGTTCCTATAGGCTGGGGATCCTCATTAGAACATTATTTTTCTATATTCAGTTCCCTTCATAGAGATAATATCCACTTTCAGTTTTCTAGTAAGACCTGACGATAATGCTGATACAGAATGTTAACAAAATCTCTACATTGACATATTTCCAATTCACAAAATGTGCTAGTGCTCATATCAATCCCCTTGTGTTTGGGGCTGTTTTTTCTACTTTTACTGTAAGATTTGCCAAGTCTTGATGAGTCAGCACAAACTTTGTACAAATCGTTGATGTTTACTGTTCATAACTTCAATATTATGTCTGTATTGAGGACTGGAAAAAGGGGGAATTAATTTCATTAATATCAAAGGCAGAATGAAAGTCCCAGGCAAGGTGTGCTCAACTTCAATTTAAAGGGGAGAGGGTAGGCCGAATTTTACTGCCGTTATAATCCGAAGTTAGTTTTGTGATTTGTCAGATTAACAGCAGAATTGCTCGTAATGTAGCAAATACAAAATTCTAACTTCGGTCTATTTATACAAAATTCAAACATAATATTCATCTTCTCTACGTTATTAAAGCTTTAGACATTGTCAAACTAACGGGAAACGATCTTTATTGAAGAAATTTCTTTTTTCGTCTTTGAAGATGCACGTGGAAAATGCTATGTTGATCATTTTTCCGTATATGGATAATGTGACCTAACTTTGTTATAAACGTGCTAATTTGCATACTATAACAACCATTCCGTAGTAAGAATCCAGTAATTTACATATGTATTACCCAAGATGCAACACACCATTCATTTTTGGGTTTCTCAATGTTTTTCATGTAATAAACGTAATTAAAAAGAGACACGAATGACAATTAATACACAATGCACAGCGGGTTATTAAAAACGGCAATAACTATCATGAAGTATCAATAATGATCGATTTTAAACAAGAAACCTATTAAAAAATGGTGACACCGTCAAAAGATATCAAGATCGACCACGTCTGATTGTATATGCAACTTCTTTTGGACATCAAAGTGCAGGGAGTGATTCCCTCCTGCTCTGCTACATTACAAGTAATGGGACTAAATTCGTACCTCGCCAAAAAAATAAATAAAATAAGCGAGGGTACGATTATTCGTTCTAAGGAGAGGGGGGCCTCTGGGCAAGTGGTTATGATAGTCAGCTACTATTGTTTATGTGGTTTATCAACACTTAGGTTTTGAGTTCGAACCTGAGTGTCTTCAAGATGTGGTTTACTCTTCTTAATGGACAAAACTGCCAGTATTCATGGTGACAAAACTGCCAGTATTCATGGTGACAAAACTGCCAGTATTCATGGTGACAAAACTGCCAGTATCCATGGTGATGGTCGGGTTTTCACTGCTACTACTGCTTCCTCCCCAATAAAAACTAGACTCCAGGATATAGCTGATAAATTGCTGAACATGGCGTAAAACCAACAACAAACAGGAACTATTGTCAGTTTTTCTACAGATGGTTGGAAGTTCTCACTTCCTTCTCCTGTAAAACTGGATGCCATGGGATAGATAAAGAATTGCTGCTAATGGCATTAAACATCAAAAAAACAGATTTACATTGGTCATTGCGAAAATAATTGGGACTTGAATGATTAAATAGCAATATTATAATGGAGGAAGATTCATATGAAGTCCTATAAACAAAACAGTATGTAAGACAGATTCAAACTATTTTTGAATTTTGCTTTGAATGGTGTTTTAACGCCACTTAATCAACAATTTTTCAGCTATTTCATGGCGTCCTGTTTTTTTGGGGGGAGGAAGCCGGAGTACCCGGAGAAAACCCCCGACCTGCGGTAATCAAACTATTAATTTTAACTATTCATTATTACCACTACCCATACCACCCCACATATTTGACAATAATCTTATGTTAACCCCCATTTAGAGCCCCATCAGACATTTTTGTTAGCACCTTGTGACGCATAATAAATTTTGTCTATTATTTTGAACTGAGGACATTGACTCAAAAACAAATATTGATGGAATTTCTTAAATACCAGTCTTTGTATAGCTATTATCCAATCAAAGAAGTAATACAACACAACACTTCATTGTCTGAAAATTTCACACACTGTTTGCAGGGCAGCGGGTTTTTTATCTTATACTTGGATTTCATCCCACAATTAAAACTGGACACTTTGATATAGCTGAGAAAATGCCAAGTTGCGTTAAACCCTATTTAAACAAAACACATACTGTATGCTAACCTGTGTAATATGAGAGTACTAAAACATACAAAACTTCCAATATGATGTGTTATAAGACGATATAGTCAATAAACAAATCAATATAATGAGGAACATTGAAGGGTTTTTGTTTTTGATAGAGGTAAATATTATTTGAAACTTCATTCTTCATGCAAGTCCTTATGTTTTTGTGGAAGTCCTTATGTTTTTGTGGAAGTCCTTATGTTTTGTGGAAGTCCTTATGTTTTGTGGAAGTCCTTATGTTTTGTGGAAGTCCTTATGTTTTGTGGAAGTCCTTTTGTTTTTGTGGAAGTCCTTTTGTTTTGTGGAAGTCCTTATGTTTTGTGGAAGTCCTTGTGTTTTGTGGAAGTCCTTATGTTTTTGTGGAAGTCCTTTTGTTTTTGTGGAAGTCCTTATGTTTTGTGGAAGTCATGTTTTGTGGAAGTCCTTATGTTTTGTGGAAGTCCTTTTGTTTTTGTGGAAGTCCTTTTGTTTTGTGGAAGTCCTTATGTTTTTTTGGAAGTCCTTTTGTTTTGTGGAAGTCCTTATGTTTTGTGGAAGTCCTTATGTTTTTGTGGAAGTCCTTATGTTTTGTGGAAGTCCTTATGTTTTGTGGAAGTCCTTATGTTTTGTGGATGTCCTTTTGTTTTGTGACAGTCCTTATGTTTTTGTGGAAGTCCTTATGTTTTTGTGGAAGTCCTTTTGTTTTGTAGAAGTCCTAAAGTTTTTGTGGTAGTCCTTGTGTTTTTAGCTCACCTGACCCGAAGGGTCATGTGAGCTATTGCCATCAGTTGGCGTCCGCCGTTGTCGTCGTCGTTAACTTTTCTTCAAAAATCTTCTCCTCCAAAACCACTGAAGGGATTGCTTTGAAACTTTGCATACATCATCAGTAAAATGCCCTCTACCAAGTTTGCCCAAATCATGGCCTCAGACCAACCAACATGGCCTCCATGGCTAAAAATAGAACAGAGGGGTCAAAATACAGTTTTTTGCTTATAGTTCAAAAAGTATAACAGATACAGGAAAACCGAAGAGACCCTCCTTCTTCAGCATCTAAAGCTCTACAAAACACTCCATTGGGTCAAAGTTGTATGATGACTCCTTGTAGGAGTTATTGCCCTTTAATTGTCAAAATTGATGATTTTTGCCATTTTTGCCTCAAAATCTTGAAAATTATTAGAACTAGAGAAAAAGTTAGCATTGCTTAATTGTTCTGCTCTATAAGGGCTACAAAAATGACTTAAGGGTCAAGATTGTCTGATTAACCGTTTAAGAGTTATTCCCCTTGAACTGTTTTTTTTAATCAGTTTTAATTGATTTTTTAAAATCTTCTCCTCTGAAACAACTGAAAGTACTGCTTTGAAACTTTGTACACATCATCTGTCAAATGTCCTCAACCAAGTTTGCACCAACCATGGCTGCAGATTAACCAACATGGCCACCATGGCTAAAAATAGGATTGGGGGGGGGGGGGGGCTGTAAAATACAGTTTTTGGCTTATATTTAAAAAAGTGTAACAGATACAGGAAAACCGAAGAGACATGCCTGCATCTGCATCAAAAGCTCTACGAAACACTCCATTGGGTTGAAGTTGTATGATGACTCCTTATAGGAGTTATTGCCCTTTAATTTTCGAAATTGATTATTTTTGACATTTTTGCCTCAAAATCTTGAAAATTATTAGAACTAGAGAAAAAGTTAGCATTGCTTAATTGTTCTGCTCTATGAGGGCTACAAAAATGACTTTAGGGTCAAGATTGTCTGATAAACCGTTTAAGAATTATTCTCCTTGAACATTTTTTTAATCAATTTTACTTGATTTTAAAAAATCTTCTCCTCTTAAACCAATGAAAGGACTGCTTTGAAACATTGCACACATCATCTTTAGGATGTCCTCTACCAAAATTGTGCAAATCATGACACCTGACTACCTACATAGCTACGTTGGATTAAAATAGAATAAATGAAAAAAGGGGGGGGGGGGGGGGGGGGCGGGATCTAGAGAAAGTTTTCGACTGATAGTTAAAAAGGTATAACAGGTACAGCAAATTTGAAGTGAACCTCTCTTCTCCCTCTAACCATCAAAAGATCCTCCTTATAGGAGTTATTTCCCTTCAAAGGTCAAAATTACTGATTTTTGCAGAAGTGTTGGGCAATTCCTTATAGCAAAGAAAAGCTGGGTAAAAAAGGGTTGTTTGGGTTCAGGTGAGCGATACAGGCTCCTGGGAGCCTCTAGTTGTGGAAGACCTTTGTTTTTGTGGAAGTCCTTATGTTTTTCAAACTGTTGTAAAGTTTTAATTCTCCATGGAAGTTGTATTGTTTTTGATAATGTGTAACTTTATTTTTTAAAAGTCCTAATGTAACTGGTATTATTGCAAGCTTTTACCTTCCATGATAGTCCTAATATAACTGGTATTATTGCAAGCTTTTATCTGATAGTCCTAATATAACTGGTATTATTGCAAGCTTTTATCTGATAGTCCTAATATAACTGATATTATTGCAAGCTTTTATCTTCCATGATAGTCCTAATATTACTGGTATTATTGCAAGCTTTTATCTTCCATGATAGTCCTAATATTACTGGTATTATTGCAAGCTTTTATCTTCCATGATAGTCCTAATATAACTGGTATTATTGCAAGCTTTTATCTTCCTCGATAGTCCTAATATTACTGGTATTATTGCAAGCTTTTATCTGATAGTCCTAATATTACTGGTATTATTGCAAGCTTTTATCTTCCATGATAGTCCTAATATTACTGGTATTATTGCAAGCTTTTATCTTCCATGATAGTCCTAATATAACTGGTATTATTGCAAGCTTTTATCTTCCATGATAGTCCTAATATAACTGGTATTATTGCAAGCTTTTACCTTCCATGATAGTCCTAATATTACTGGTATTATTGCAAGCTTTTATCTTCCATGATAGTCCTAATATTACTGGTATTATTGCAAGCTTTTACAGGGATTTTCCTGCCTTTATTTTGGGGCCGATATTCGGCCCCATTCCCAACGGCAAAAACCCATATTTTTTCCCAATTATGAAAGTGAAAATTCCCAATTCAGGAGGTTTTGTAATCCGGTTTCTAAAAATAAATTCAATCACGCTAAGCCGAAATATTACAAACAAAATCAAAATCTGATTACTTCGCGAACATTGGTTTATAATTACTGTTCCTGGTATCTTTAGTCATAATGGCAACCAGTTTTATATTAGAGCTTGCTTGTTTTATACCAAACGCAGATTCCGGTATGATATAAAAAAAACCTGAGATTTGGTAAGTCTCGGATCTTTGTTCAATAATATGAAAGATAATTGTATGCTGCAAATAAGACAAATTACTTTATTTTTACGATGTCCAGTAATATGGGCGTTTTTTTTTTGGTTCAAATAGCTTTGTCTAGAAAAGAATAAGTTGGAGGAATACATTTGGAATGAAGCATGACCCTGCATTAACATTCAAAAATGGCATTACACAACGCGAAATACTACCGAAGTGGAACGATAACGTATTGTATCAAAACTAGGAAATTTTGTTTTTACGAAATTAAATATTGACCAGAGCCTTTATGAATAGAAGATCATGAGTTTTCTTGCACCTCTAGACCCATCTATGACAAGGGTCGGTAGCGAAGGTTCGGTTGAATGCCGATCATGGATTAGCATACGAATCAGGGTAAACTAAATGCCAACGCAATGCACATTTTTAGAGTTTTGTATATCTGATTTAGTTCTTATCCAGTCATTTATTAAGACCCCAGAAGGAACGAGAGTGAAAGTAAAATCTGATGTTTGCAACTCAGTTTCTATTTAATTCCACCAAGATTCATGGAAATTTTTCTTTTTGAGTAGGATGTCAGCACAGTTGGCTACATATGTATAACTTTTTCCAAAACATTTATGAAAACTGATTTGAATTTGTCAGTTTTCAGGTCACGCTTATAGATTCCATCTTGTCATTCATGACTAATTACATACAAGAAACATTTTCGTTAAAAACATTGATGTTTAAAAGCAATGTTTTTACTTTATTCATATTTAAGACTTTTCCCAATTGTGAAATTTACGTCGTAATTTTCCCAATTAACAGGGGCCCAGGCCTCATTTGAAAAAAGGTAGGAAAATCCCTGTTTTATCTTCCATGATAGTCCTAATATTACTGGTATTATTGCAAGCTTTTATCTTCCCTGATAGTCCTAATATAACTGGTATTATTGAAAGCTTTTATCTTCCATCAAAGTCCTAATATAACTGGTATTATTGAAAGCTTTTCTTTTATTGGAGGCCTTATAATTTTGATACTGTGTTATTAGTATTGATGCAAGCTCTGTAGTTTTGTACTGCATAGAAGTCTTTATGTTTTTATAAAGTGTAACTGGTATTATTGCTAACTTTTATCTTCTATGAAATTCCTGGTAACTGGTATTATTGGAAGCTTCTGTAATGAAAACATGATATAGCTGAACAATTGTTGAAAGTGGAGTTAAACGCCATGCAAACAAACACAATATTGTCCAAGTAATCTGGTTACTACTATATAGTATAACAATTGCTGAAATGGTATTAAATAATGTTCAGTACAAAATACTCTATATAGAACAGCCATGTAATCCCTTGTCAATCACAGATCATAATAAAACATTGTTCTGCACAAAATAAATATTTAATCCACTTATACATAATATAGAACACATAAGACCTCGTAATTAGTAATAATTTATAACAACTCAAATTTGGTAAAATTTTCTCTTAAGTGGAAAATGTTTGATAACATATATAGATATAGTTTAGTTTTTGCCATAAAAAGTCAACCTGATCCATAGCATGCACTTCAGTAGACCCAGGTAAATTTGTGAAAGGTTCTAATGCCCAGGGATAGTCCTATATACATGTGTAAAAGGTTCTAGTCCCCAGGGATCAAGGTCCTATATACATGTGGAAGATCCTATGCCCCAGGGATCCAAAGTCCTATATACGTGTGGTAGATGCTAGTCCCCAGGGATCCAAAGTCCTATATACGTGTGGTAGATGCTAGTCCCCAGGGATCCATAGTCCTAGATACATGTGGAAGATCCTAGTCCCCAGGGATCCATAGCCCTAGATACATGTGTGGAAGCTTCTAATCTCCAGATATCCACAATCCTGAATGCATTTATGTGTAATGATCGTTCCCATAAATACTTAAAGATTTTGATGAATTTCTTCTATATTATCACAGATATGTAAACTTTCTATTTCTGATGTCATCAGATCACTATTTTCATTGAGCAAGAACTTTGTTGCTATAGTTGCCACCTCATCCATTGTCCTAGACCTCTATGTCATTTGTCTAAAAAGAGAATCGTAACTTAAACCAACAGTCATTTGTTGCTGTTGTAGTTGCCACCTCATCCATTGTCCTAGACCTCTATGTCAATTGTCTAAAAAAAGAATCGTAACTTAAACCAACAGTCATTTGTTGCTGTTGTAGTTGCCACCTCATCCATTGTCCTAGACCTCTATGTCAATTGTCTAAAAAGAGAATCGTAACTTAAACCAACAGTCATTTGTTGCTGTTGTAGTTGCCACCTCGTCCATTGTCCTAGACCTCTATGTCAATTGTCTAAAAAGAGAATCGTAACTTAAACCAACAGTCATTTGTTGCTGTTGTAGTTGCAACCTTATCCATTGTCCTAGACCTCTATGTCAATTGTCTAAAAAGAGAATCGTAACTTAAACCAACAGTCATTTGTTGCTGTTGTAGTTGCAACCTTATCCATTGTCCTAGACCTCTATGTCAATTGTCTAAAAAGAGAATCGTAACTTAAACCAACAGTCATTTGTTGCTGTTGTAGTTGCCACCTCGTCCATTGTCCTAGACCTCTATGTCATTTGTCTAAAAAAAGAATCGTAACTTAAACCAACAGTCATTTGTTGCTATAGTTGCCACCTCATCCATTGTCCTAGACCTCTATGTCATTTGTCTAAAAAAAGAATCGTAACTTAAACCAACAGTCATTTGTTGCTATAGTTGCCACCTCATCCATTGTCCTAGACCTCTATGTCATTTGTCTAAAAAGAGAATCGTAACTTAAACCAACAGTCATTTGTTGCTGTTGTAGTTGCCACCTCGTCCATTGTCCTAGACCTCTATGTCATTTGTCTAAAAAAAGAATCGTAACTTAAACCAACAGTCATTTGTTGCTATAGTTGCCACCTCATCCATTGTCCTAGACCTCTATGTCATTTGTCTAAAAAAAGAATCGTAACTTAAACCAACAGTCATTTGTTGCTATAGTTGCCACCTCATCCATTGTCCTAGACCTCTATGTCATTTGTCTAAAAAGAGAATCGTAACTTAAACCAACAGTCATTTGTTGCTGTTGTAGTTGCCACCTCGTCCATTGTCCTAGACCTCTATGTCAATTGTCTAAAAAGAGAATCGTAACTTAAACCAACAGTCATTTGTTGCTGTTGTAGTTGCCACCTCATCCATTGTCCTAGACCTCTATGTCATTTGTCTAAAAAGAGAATCGTAACTTAAACCAACAGTCATTTGTTGCTGTTGTAGTTGCCACCTCGTCCATTGTCCTAGACCTCTATGTCATTTGTCTAAAAAAAGAATCGTAACTTAAACCAACAGTCATTTGTTGCTGTTGTAGTTGCCACCTCATCCATTGTCCTAGACCTCTATGTCATTTGTCTAAAAAAAGAATTGTAACTTAAACCAACAGTCATTTGTTGCTATTGTAGTTGCAACCTTATCCCTTGTCCAAGATCTCAAATTCTGATTTTTATAAATTTAATGGCTTATTTTGAAATAAAACCAAGAGTCGAAAGGCTTTTCTTTAGATTATTTTATTGTTTGAATGGTGTTTTATACCACCTTCGCTTACTTTTCATCATTATAATGGCATCAGGTTTTATTAGGATGTTTTCTTCTTAGAGGAAGGACTACTAAATATAAGGCTCTAACATCTGTGTATAGTGCATTTAGATACTGCTTAGAAGCAATCAAGTCAACATGATTGCCAAGCAACATGGAGAGCTACACTTTGTTACTAAGTTGCTTACTATTGCTTTATTTTATGCATCCTGTTTATCTAATGGTAATTTGGAAACAATTTTAAGGAATAAAGTGGTATAATCTTTCACACAGACTGTCATTCTGATCTGTCATAGAGGCTTAATCAGAGGAAAAATAATATTTTTCTTAAATAATTCTTGTTTATGGGAAGATTTGAGATAAATACTTTGAAATTTTGTAATTGGTTTCCATGGTAGCTTCTGTTATCTGTTGAAATTTTCCTGTGCGTCTGCTGAAAAATCAATTTCGACTGAAAAAATGAGCCTGAAATATAAGGTTTAAAAATTATGTAATTCAGATTAGCTACGACAGCTATTTGTTTGACAAAACTCCTGAAGGTGTGTGTGTGTGATTTACTGTTATATGTATTTTATAATGAGAATTATAAAAGACTTTACACCTTAAAGAGATTTATGAGCGGGGAAAACAGGAATTCTAAGAAGAATTACAGGTTGTTATCATTGGTTTAATGAGACGTAGGATTGGTCTGTTTAGAGTTGGAAATTCTTTGGCTTACTATTAACAATTCCATTTTTTGCACATCCTGAATATAGCCGATAAATTGCTTGTGGGACATAAAACAACAATCAATCAGTCAACGTTTATTTAGTAAGCTACCACACTATGAAAATTTGAACAAGAATGTTGGCCTCCACACAGAAGAAAGTCACAGAATAAAAAAAAATTGCAAACACATCAAATCATGCATTTTCACTCTTCAGGTGTGGGATGGTTGCCACCAGACTTTACATTTTACTGTATAAATATAATAAATTTATTTAAAAGTTATCTTGAATTATTAATATATTGTTTCATTTTTGTGCAGCATTTAATTGACCATTTGATTTAAAATATGCAGAAATGAATGATTTTTGATAAATGTAAAAGATAACACATGTTTTATATGATACAATCATTGTGAATTTGATGTTAAATAATTCTAATAACTGCAACGGTCTGTATCACAGAGAAGCTTTTAGTAGTTGGTTTCACAGTAAAAAACAGTAAGACACATGATCATCTCGGCCAATGATAAGGGCACAATAAACTCCCAAGAAGGATTAAATTGAAAAGCCTCCAGAAAATGCTATAAAATGACTTTATAACAGAGGTTGTGTTGGCAAAATGAAACTTTGACTTGTTTTTTTGGCAGCATGTATTTTACAGAGTGGAGTCTTAGAGTGGAGTCTGGGGACAAATTAGGAGTAAAAATTTTGAATTTTGGAATAGATTATTTTAAATCACTGATTTAAACTTTTAATAAAATTTCAGCCTGTAACACATTAATTTTTGGACAGTCTTAATAATCAAATCCCCATCAAAAAATGATGGGGCTTATCAGAATCATTTGTTTACACAATTAAACTGTGCATTAAGTTACAATTATTGCTGGTGACAAATACCAGATGACTGCAGCATCATTACATCATGTAAATAATAACTAGCATTGCAGATGTTCTATCTCATTTGATCATCACATTGTCAGAAATTGGTTTTTTGTTGAAACTTATATTATTTAGTTGAAAATTATCAGAACAAAGAGCAGAATATAATTAGGTGTCAGACTGTCCAAAGATTAATGTGCTATAGGCTGAGATTTTATCAAAATTTTAAACTCCTAATTTCTCTCCAGACTCCACTCTATGACTCCACTCTTTGAAATACATGGTGCTTGTTTTGATGCCTTGGGAATCATTCTCTAGGCTTTTACAGATCTGAATCAGGGATCCTCTAAATGTTTTAAAGTTGCCCTTGACCTTCAACCTGATGTAAACAGAGTGACCGGACTTGCCAGTGCCTTGAATGCACTCAACTTCCAAAATCTGTCCATCATCCAATACTAATTATTTATGGTTTCATATTTTATTGCAATAATTTTGGACGGTATTTTAGTAGAAACAACTTGTAACTGGCTGAGAAACAACTAATAATATGCATTGTTCAATTTATTTTTATAGACAAAGATTGGAATTAAAATACCCTTAAAGTGCCTCACACTTGATAATGTCAAACAAATAATACAGCCAAACTTGCACAATTTTAAATTTGTTTAGAATTTGACATTCTCATTTATTTGCAAACATTTACTGCAATTGGTGAATAATTGTTATGAAACACACAAAAGGTTACAAAAAACATTGAAAAATTGAAGAAAAAAAACCAGAACAGACAAACATTTCTTTGCTCATGGACTACTATGTTGGATCTTATTGTAAAGTGAAATATATCTGAAAACACTTGACCTTTAAAAAATGAAGCTGTTTTTAAGAGGACTTTCAAACATGACTTGGTTTAAATTGTACATTGCTGGATTGAGACACCATGTTTTTTGACTGACTAAATTTTTTATATAGAACTATGTCTATATATATGATCACAGATTTTGTCTGAGGTCTACATTGAAATCTATGCTGATAATTGATTGATGTGGATATTTAAGTTTAACATCTTATTATATGGCAGAAGAAACATTTTAATTTTTGCTTCCAAATATGTCATCTGCTGTATTGATATGTCGTCTGCTGTAGTGTAGGTTCATTTGAATGTCATCTTAAGTATAGCAGGTATTTCTATTAGATAAAATAACCTCACTGACAGAAGAGTTCATTCTTGGTGTTTATTTGTATTTTTCAGAGACAGGGAGCTCAGAAGCCGTGCAGCAAAGCCAAGTGTCATCCAGTAAACCATCCGTTTTGGCCAACGATGTGCTGGGTCCACTTTTATTAGAGGTAATAGCAAAGGGGTACCAGTCATATCAGCAAATTAAGATCACATAATTTTTTGTAGGAGTTATTCCACTTTGAAATTGTGAAATAACTCGTAAGCATACTCGGAACAGAATTATATAAAACGGTAGAAATAAAGGACATCATAGTTGTTCCTATCAACAGGAAGTTATTACTATTTATTTTTTTTGGACACCATAATATAGCTGAAAAATTGCTGAAAGTATTTGTATGAATGGTGTTTAACATGGTCAACTCCAGATTAATTATCATTCAAACAAACAAACAAACAATCTTTTATAATGGCAATCAACCTCGTTTGTCAAAAAATTTTTAAAATAACAAATGGAATGCTTTGTTAAAATCATTTTAAACAGAACTGAAGGGAATTTAGGAATCAGACACTAGGGTATCTGCAACACATTATTTCAGTGTCTTTATTATCTTTGTTCTTCACACGCTTTAATAATAGAAAAAATTACTCACTTTTTGTGTATTTTATGGCTTATTGGATTATTACATAAACTATGTTGTATTTATTTTTGTTGTCATAGTTACAACTATTTATAACTATTTACAGGCATTGGACGGCTTTCTGTTTGTTGTGAATGGTCAGGGCAAAGTAGAATTTGTATCTGACAATGTTAACCAGTATCTCCAATATACACAGGTAGTACAACTCTGCTGTAAATCAGTTAATTAAATGTCCACTAAGTATTATGAAAATAACCTGTATGTACCATATACACAGGTCAATATTTAATTGTCCACACAATATTATGAAAATAACCTGTATGTACCATATACACAGGTCAATATTTAAAATGTCCACACAGTATTATGAAAATAACCTGTATGTACCATATACACAGGTCAATATTTAAAATGTCCACACAGTATTATGAAAATAACCTGTATGTACCATATACACAGGTCAATATTTAATTGTCCACACAGCATTATGATAATAACCTGTATGTGCCATATACACAGGTCAATATTTAAAATGTTCACACAGTATTATTAAAATAACCTGTATGTACCATATACACAGGTCAATATTTAATTGTCCACACAGCATTATGAAAATAACCTGTATGTACCATATACACAGGTCAATATTTAAAATGTTCACACAGTATTATGAAAATAACCTGTATGTACCATATACACAGGTCAATATTTAATTGTCCACACAGTATTATTAAAATAACCTGTATGTACCATACACAGGTCAATATTTAATTGTCCACATAGTATTATGAAAATAACCTGTATGTAACATACACAGGTCAATATTTACATGTTCACACAGTATTATGAAAATAACCTGTATGTACCATATACACAGGTCAATATTTAAATGTCCACATGGTATTATTAAAATAACCTGTATGTCCATTATACACAGGTCAATATTTAAATGTCACACAGCATTATGAAAATAACCTGTATGTACCATATGCACAGGTCAATATTTAAATGTCCACACAGCATTATGAAAATAACCTGTATGTACCATATTCACAGGTCAATATTTAAATCTTCACATAGTATTATGAAAATAGCTTGTTTGTACCATATACACAGGTCAATATTTAAATGGCCACACAGCATTATGAAAATAGCTTGTATTTACCATATACACAGGTCAATATTTAAATGTCCACACAGCATTATGAAAATAGCCTGTGAGTACCATATACACAGGTCAATATTTAATTGTCCACACAGCATTATGAAAATAACCTGTATGTACCATATACACATGTCAATATTTTAATGTCCACACAGCATTATGAAAATAACCTGTATGTACCATATACACAGGTCAATATTTAAATGTCCACACAATATTATGAAAATAGCCTGTGAGTACCATATACACAGGTCAATATTTAAATGTCCACACAGCATTATGATAATAACCTGTATGTACCATGTACACAGGTCAATATTTAAATGTCCACACAGTATTATGAAAATAACCTGTATGTACCATATACACAGGTAAATATTTAAATGTCCACATAGCATTATGAAAATAACCTGTATGTACCATATACACAGGTCAATATTTTAATGTCCACACAGCATTATGAAAATAACCTGTATGTACCATATACACAGGTCAATATTTAAATGTCCACACATGTGTTTTATTACCACCTGCTTTGCAGAAAGAATTATATAATATTGTGGAAATGTATGGTCCCCTGAAAAAAGTTTTTGTTCCATTCCTAATCCAAGATGACAACTTGGACCTTAGCTTAACATGGACTATATTGGAAATAAATTGCTTAATTTTTTAAATAAAATATTTTAAAAAAATTCATGTGTCCTAAAAGGTTTTATTTTGTAAACCAAAATATGTGAAATAAACAAATTCCATAAATGTACGTAATGGCTGCCTTCTGAACCCTCTTGTTTTTTTTCAAATGGAGCAAGTGTTGCATTTCAAGAAGTAGAATAACATATTGATAATCAACATGTAACATTATACAATTAATGACTTTGATATAGGTTGCTATCAGGATTTATCAGCCAGAGAAAATGTAATATTCACCAAGCCACTAGGCGAGGTGAATATACATTTTTGAGGGCTGATAAATCCTGATAGCGACCGTATATCAAAGTGATTAATTGTTTTATTACATGAATAAAACCACCATCTCCCTTGATCAGAAAAACAGATGATGTCTTTTCTACTGGAGCCCCTGCTTACATTTTGTAATTGTTGTTACCCTTAATATTTTTTATTTAATACTGCATTTTGATATAAATTTGATGGTAATCCTGAAATTCCAGTTTCAAATATTGAGAAGAGTATAAATGAATCAACATATCGCAGAGCCGACGTTTCTCCCATTTGTTGTTGTCACGCACGATGTACAATTAATACAATCGATTTGATTGGACGAATGAATTTGTTAAGACGGCTATTCTGATTGGCTAAAACATAAAAACCAGGTCGATATCGTATTCCGCTTGACTACTATGCAGCGGAATCGTGCAGCGTACACACATTTTATGTAATTTTAGTACTGTTGCGATTTATCGTGACCCAAAAGTTGTTTTTAGACCAATCAAAAACACGCAAAATTTTATTCATGTAATAAATAAGAAATAGCAACACACCTGTTCTGTAACCTTCAAATCTGAGATGTTATTGTGTGGCATATAAACAGCAGCACACTTATACCGTAACCTTGCAATCTGATGTCACCATGTCACATCTTTCAAATCATATTGTGTAAAAAGTCCTTTTTTACTTTTGTATCTAAGAATGAACAGAGACCCTACGTAATTGGTGTTAAGACTTTATTATGGAAAAGGTATGAAATTGTTGCTTGTTTTTTAAACTGGACTGGAAAAATTTAAACAGTTATTGGTAATCTGTGTTTTTTTGAATACCAGAGTAGGAAATGTTTAAGTGAACAAATTGTCTAAATAATTTAATTTTATATAGTAATCAAAAAATTTTCAAAATATTTTCAAAACATAAACTTATTGAGATTAAAATGATTTTTTGAAATTTTATCTTTGTAACAACTGTCTCAGTCAATTTTGGCAAATATATCTTTAAAAGTTAACAGTTTACATACTTGTCAGCTTCACTCAACTGCAATCTTAATTGACAAGGATTGTAGTTTTCCGACCCAAGTCTCCAGGTCCTCCGGCTTCCTCCCCTTTGAACAGTGGACACAATGACATAGCTGATGAAAAATTGCTGAAAGTTTTATTAAACACCATTAAAAAAAACAAATAGTATTGATAAGCTTTAGTCAGTTTATGTCCAACGTGTTCCGACTACAGCTGTAACTTGTTAACATTAGAAAGGTAAAGATGTTTAACGGGTTATTTACATTGTATAACTATTGTGATGTGTATTCAACTCTATTCAGCGAGAACATCAGCTTCATCCCCAAATGAATACTGGATGCAGTGATATTGCTGAGAAAGTGGTTTTAAACACTATTCGATCAAACAATATACTGATTGTAGCACAAACACACACAATTGAAAGTATTCTCATTATTAGTAGAAAAACTGTGTAGTGGAAATTTCTTATAAAAATTAAACCTCCCTTGAAGGAGAATTCATTGGTTATTATTATCTATTTAAGGATGACCTTGTTGGAAAAAGTATCTACAATATTATCCACGTCGGAGACCATGCACAATTCAGCGGAAGTTTACTGCCTATGTCTTTTGGTAAGATTAATAAATTATTGCAGGGTCATAGGTCATTGAGTGTAAATCACTGTTTGTTGTTGGGTCATAGGTCATCGACTGTTAACCACTATAACGCCAATAGGTGTGTGCTGTACTTAATAGACAGTGATTGCTAGTTTTCCTACCTACAGTAGGGTACTCATTTGATACCATGGTTGCCTCCCCTAGGCAAAACTGGAACCATTGTATAGCTCTAAAATTGCTGGAAATGGCATAAACATTTTTTATCAACCAGGAAGGGTAGTTCTTGTAATTTGACTCAGTATAGCTAATAGTGGACAACAGTATAATTTACATCCTATAATATGTTGCATTTTTCTGTCAGTGTTTGTCCATCTGTCCAGCTTGTAATGGCTCTCGAACTTCATTTCTTCTACTTATAAATTACAGTACAGCTTCAGCATAGGGAATTGGTACACTATGCTTTAAGTTAACTAAAATGTTGATTTCGCTTAATTACATAGAGTGCAAAATGGTGTATAAACACAAAAATTGGCAATGTGTTAAATTATTAATTGTTAATAATTAGTAAAAGGTCATAGACAAATTAAGGGACTTGATAATAAAGTGTGGATATATGTATATTATTGTTGATCTTTTTTGTACAGGAAGTGTGATTTCTTGGCCAAACGATTCTGTAGCTAAAGGAAGAACATTTAATTGTCGTATGCTTGTAAAACCACCATGTAAGTACAGCAGATTGATTCTAAAGGCTGTTCCAAAAAATACTATGTACTATGCCCCCCCCCCACCACTCCCTCCCTTTTCTTAAAACCCAAACACCAATAAAATATTTAAATCCATACATACATTAAATACAAAACATTAACCCTACCCCACCCACATTAAAGTGTCCCTAGAGGCTAACCCTACCCCACCCACATTAAAGTGTCCCTAGAGGCTAACCCTACCCCACCCACATTAAAATGTCCCTAGAGGCTAACCCTACCCCACCCACATTAAAGTGTCCCTAGAGGCATTGTATTCTCTGGAGAAGCCCTGAATTACGTATACAAACCATAATTGAAGTCACTGTTTATTTTTTGACCAAGAAATACAGCTTTATTAAATCAACGTATTGCTAATTAATGATACAGATATATATATTGTTTTACTTTAAACAATGTTAACAGTTTTGAGCAAGTTAGCTTTTCAAATCGTATTTCTGATGTTTGCGGAAAATTACCTGGGTATCCCCTATCAATGTACCTCCAAAACAAAAAATATGATAATGTGGTCATTTTGGGTACAGATACCTTAAAGTGTTTTCCTAGTGGCATAGTATTCTCTGGAAAAAGGCCCAAATAAATTTTCACAAACCAATTCAATTTTTTCAGAAAGTCATACCACTAAAATGTACTAAACATAACTATTGATGTAACATTGATTCTACTTGGTTTATGTAACATTGATTCTAATTGGATGTAAGTGGAGAGTAGAATTCACAGTCTAGTGCTCAAACATTAGTTTGCATGTGTCATTTATCAGTCAAGTTTAAATATTGTTTACTACATTCATTTGAAGGGGAGATAACTTTCTACATTTCTTTGTGTAGTGAGAACCTGTTCTGACCAGTTTGATACACTTATTAATTGTTTTTATATATTTTTACAAATTTCTCTCAGAATTTTACATTGATTCAGTGAAGTACCATTTTACCCCAATTATAAAGTTTGTCAACTTTCATTGGTTTAATATTGTAATTATCTGGGTGGTTTGGTAGAATCCACGTATATGAGAAACTGTTTCGGATTATTTGTCTTAAGTTTGAATTCACCATCAAATGAATGGTTTTACTGGAGCTGCTCAATTTGCAACGGAAAAATTATGAACTTACATTTGGAAATATTTAAAAAAAAAAAACAGTTTAATTATGGCTGATTCATCAGCCATAGTTTTCCTTTGAGAACAGGGCATTGAAAATATAAAATGAATTTAGGTTTGTTGGCATAAAAGGAATCTTGTTGGTCATAAAATAAAAAAATACATCAAAGTTCCAGGCAATGAATTTTGATACGCCTGACAGGTATTTCGTCTATCCAAGACTCATCAGAGGCACTCTACCCAAAATATTGAATATGCCAAACACTATATGAATATGCAGGGCATAGAATAATAAAACCAAAATTTGTCGAACTGGAAATGTATAAAACCATTATACATCTTTTGAACAAATCTACAGATTACCAAAATTGTGTGTTGTCATAGTTACAATACTTTTGGTGATAAACAACAACTGCCATAGGATACCATTAAAATTCTACCCAAGTTTGAAACACTAAATGCTACAATAATCAACTAGTTATATTGGATAAGGGAGATAATTCTAATTATGATAAAATAATTTTCATATTGATAGAAATTTTGTAATGAAATAATTTTTGTTGTTTACAGGTGAAGAAAATGATGATGTTGAAGTTAAACAAACCTATGTATCTGAATATGAAAATATGCAAATATCTGCCCTGCAACAACCTGGTGAAAAATTCTCTGAAACTAGTGAAGGCACAGGTATGTAAACAAATAGCGTTATTTATGCAAATATCTGCCCTGCAACAACCTGGTGAAAAATTCTCTGAAACTAGTATGCAAATATCTGCCCTGCAACAACCCGGTGAAAAATTCTCTGAAACTAGTATGCAAATATCTGCCCTGCAACAACCTGGTGAAAAATTCTCTGAAACTAGTATGCAAATATCTGCCCTGCAACAACCCGGTGAAAAATTCTCTGAAACTAGTATGCAAATATCTGCCCTGCAACAACCTGGTGAAAAATTCTCTGAAACTAGTGAAGGCACAGGTATGTAAACAAATAGTGTTATTTATGCCAATATCTGCCCTGCAACAACCTGGTGAAAAATTCTCTGAAACTAGTATGCAAATATCTGCCCTGCAACAACCCGGTGAAAAATTCTCTGAAACTAGTATGCAAATATCTGCCCTGCAACAACCCGGTGAAAAATTCTCTGAAACTAGTATGCAAATATCTGCCCTGCAACAACCTGGTGAAAAATTCTCTGAAACTAGTATGCAAATATCTGCCCTGCAACAACCCGGTGAAAAATTCTCTGAAACTAGTATGCAAATATCTGCCCTGCAACAACCCGGTGAAAAATTCTCTGAAACTAGTATGCAAATATCTGCCCTGCAACAACCCGGTGAAAAATTCTCTGAAACTAGTATGCAAATATCTGCCCTGCAACAACCCGGTGAAAAATTCTCTGAAACTAGTATTCAAATATTTGCCCTGCAACAACCCGGTGAAAAATTCTCTGAAACTAGTATTCAAATATTTGCCCTGCAACAACCCGGTGAAAAATTCTCTGAAACTAGTATGCAAATATCTCCCCTGCAACAATCAGGTGAAAAATTCTCTGAAACTAATTAAGGTACATGTGTGTATTAAATAAAGGATGAGGAGGTCATATTTTTTTGTTTTTTGGCTGTTCCAACTAAGGTGGTAAATTGTGTACTGGACTATTCCAAAATTGGGATGTGAAGACATAGTTATTGTTTTATGACTTTTCCAAAAAGGGGGATAAATTTGTATATTGGACTATTCTTAAATGGGAGATGGGAAGACATAGTGTTTTTATGACTGTTCTTATAAAAGGGAATAAATTTATATAGAAGACTATTCCAAAATGAGAGTATGTGATAATTTTTTGAAAAAAACGTAATGTGGCATTAATTATTTATACTTCCCTGCCATTTTAAGTATGTTATTAATAGTTTAATTTTTTTGTGCCAGTCGAAAAAAATGTCTGACAGCCTACTTGTAAATTCCATTTTGAAATTCCAGTTTAATTACGTTTGTGTAAAAACTTGGTTTCATTCAAATCGTATTAAAATTAAATCTTGCTATGTCACTGTGTTGTACATGCATCAGGACAGCAGAAAGTGGGAAGCAAGTGAAAGATTTAATTTTAATAAGATTGGGTTTCATTAAGCCTTTGTTTTTTGTAACCAAAGAATGTTATTACTTTACAGTTGGACAGTCTTGTCTAGTTTGTATCGCCAGACGACTTTCTATTTCTGAGAAGACCAATACAATGCTGGGCATTGAACAGTTTACTACAAAACAAGATACACATGGAAAAATACTCGCTTTTGATACAAGGTAATAATTTTTAATTTTTTTAGTTGCTTGGTAGGTAATTGGTTAAAGTAGTTTTTTACTTTGACCACTTGCTTGTCAACACTGAGGTTGAGAGTTCGAGCCTTATTGCAGGCAGGTATTGACAAGGATTTCTAGGTTCCTGTCGAATATTAGGGTCCTTTTCCAGGTACTCTGTCTGCCTTATAAATAAATATACTCCATGATGGTAAATAATCTTGAACCCCATTCAAAACAAACTAACAAACAAAACCTTCTATATTGAAACAGATTCTATCTTAAAAAGTTTTTATCATAATGTCCAATAGTAATCAGAGATTTTTCCTGGAAATGGAAAGAGGGACAGACGGGTTTTGGCACTCAATATCATCGTATATGATAATTGGACGTATTTCTCACAAACGCCTTGACGGTAGCATTAGCCTCCATAGTACTTACTGTCAACAAACCAATCTCATTCAATTTTACCAGGGGCCTTGTTGGCCAAGTGGTAGAGTCATCAACCATTGATCAAGTGGTCTGTCAACACTGAGGTTGTGGGTTTAAGTCTCGTGTAGGCAGGGTGTACTCGACTCCAGTTTTCCTACTGCAGGTCAGGGGGTTTTCTGCATACTCCGTCTTTCTCCCCCAATAAAAACTAGATACCTGGATATAGCTGAAAAATTCCTGAAAGTGGTGTTAAACACCATGCAAACAAACAATCAATTGTCTATTATATTGTCATTATTCACATCTATCTTAGGCTATTTAATCAGCACATAGTGTGATGGTTTACTAACGTGTAGGTTTTGTCAATGGAAGATTTTTCTGTATGGAAAAAAACATGTTTACCGATATTTAGTCTTTGCAATGGAATAATAAAAGAACTTGGAGATGTTGATTACATTGCTGTGTGATATATTGTAAATAAATTAACACTTAGCTCAGGTAGTTTGGTTTCTTGGTGGTGGTGGTACTTCATTGTTATAAAATTAGTATCTAAGTGATCAAAACTGATGTGTTTGGTTTGTTAAGTGTTAAGTGTTGACAACAATAACAATTTATCCTATGCCATGGATTAGAGAGAAAAACCAGATGGTCTGCAGAACTGGAAAACAATGAGAAGACAAAAACAATTTTCTCTGGTACCCTGGCTTCCTCCCCCAAATAAAAAATGGACACCATGATATAGCTGAATTATATTTATTTATTCATTATTTACAATTATCCAATTATTAAAATGTTTGTCAGGTTTAATTAAGATTTAAGATTTACACCCCAACACACCCTAGTCAGGTGGTGCTGTGGGGTTTATGTAAAAGCCTGACCAGAAAAACAAATAAAATATTTAAAAAAAAATGATATAGCTGAAAAATTGTTGAAAGTGGTATTAAACAAAATTCAAACAAACAAACGTATTGTTGTAGATTAAAATACAATATTCCCCAAGTGTAATTTATTACAAGGATAAGACATGATGAATTTACCTTTTATGTTATTTAAATGGATTAGTTCTTCTTGTAGGTGTAAATAATAGTATTAGTAGTATCTGCTGAATTACCAATGGTTTTGATTGAATTGGAATATCACATGGTCTAAAAATATTACCCATGATTGTAATTAAAAAGTAATAGTCCAATGTGTAATATATGGAATTTATGCTTGATAATTTACCCATTATTTTCATTAAAATGGAACAGCCCATCATTATTAAAAATTACCCATGATTTTGATTTTCAAGAAATAGCCCAAGGTATAATAAATGGGATTCTAATATGGCGTCCTTCATACGCTTTGAGAACACATTAGGGTTCTAATAAGAATAGAGCATGGTGTGATGTCACAATTAGAATTCCGACGTCATATACGCTCAAACTGAAAAATTTCAAACTGGAACAATGCGATTTTGTTAAGATTTCTCAATATTTTTGCTTAAAAGGTACGTATATTCAATAAATATATGTTTATGTCAATATTATTTGCTTTCACATATTGTTTGAAGAGATATCTCATTAGTTTATCGCTCGGTATAAAATATTGACAAATATAAGGTCGGACCATGATCTAATTCGCATAGAGCCCGCTCGCAATTATCTATTTCTTAATTAGTGCTTGATAAATTTAAACATGATTTTGATTTAAATGTGTAAATAATGTTATTAGTACCTTATAATTTTACCCATGATTTTGATTAAAATGTAATAGTCCATGATTAAACAAAATTACCCATGAATTAGATTTAAAGGAAATAGCCCAAGGTTTAATAAATGGGATAAAGGTTTAATAAATTAGATTAGTGCTTGAACAATTTACCCCTGATTTTGATTTAAATTGAATAGCCTGTAGTGTAAATAATGGGAACGGTACCTTATTAATTTACCCATGATGTTGATTTTTAAGTTATCAAGGAGTAGTAAATGTGACGAGTGTGTGATAAATTTACCCATGATGTAATCTAAATAAAATAACCTCGGGTGTAATAAATGGAATTGGACCTTATGAATTTACCCATGATTTTAATCTAAATAAAATAACGTCAGGTGTAATTAATGGAATTTACCCATGATTTTGATTTTAAAATAAATAGCCCCTGGTTTAATGGGATTTTTACCTCATAAATTTACCCATGAGTTGAAATGGATTAGCAAAGGGTGTATTGATGGATCAGACTTGATGAATTTCACCATATACATGCATATATAGAATAGCCCATGGTGTAATTAATGGGGTCAGTAATTGAACACAGTCACAGATGTGTGATCAATTTCAAGATTGATTTTGTCAACCAACTTGTTTACCTATTGATGCCTCTGTCCACTGATAGGTGTTAAAATCAAGCTAGCTTGACACCTGACCGGTGGTCAGTTTTCTTCAGATGTAATGAAAAATAGAAATAATGTGATGGTTATGGTTTTATTTTTCAGTGGAATAGCTCACGGCGCTTACAGTTGTCCTGATTTTCATGGCCAAAATATCCAGGAATTCTGCCATGTTAATGATGTCCAGAATTTAGCTAAACATTTTCAGGAAGGTAAGCGTGATTCTGAATTTCTAAAACCGTTTTGATTTCTTTTTTGTTTCATCTGAATGCACATACATTGACAATTTTTTATGATGCATCGTTAATTGCATTAAAGCTTTAATGATTTAAATACATTTTACAAAGTTTTGCATATTAATTAGTTGGTCATACTTAAGGTGATTTTTTTTTCATGTTATGTGAAGTAAATTACTGGAATTCATGTAAAACACTAAAAACTCTTAAGACATTATACAAGTACACAATGATATTTCACGCTTGTTGTTACTAGGTGCAGTATTGCTTTTCTAGATATTATTAAGCCACCTCTTGATAAATCAATCAAAATAATTCCATAATTCATTAATACAGCATATATACCCTGTAAATTTGCAGTGTAAAAATATAACATGGTCATTTGTTCCATCCTTTTAGTTTCAATTATTTTTCATGGAAAAGTGCCTTGGAAACATCATGTACATGTATTTAAACAGATCTCACAGGTAATAGAGTATCGGTCGTACATTTCATGGGTGTCCCACGTTATGTTTCCTGTTGACCAGAGGCTAAATCAGATAGAATTTAGCCTTTTTGATGATGCCATTTAGACTGTCTGTCCTTTAATTTAATTAGGATGGATTTATAGGCATATATCTTGCATTATCTATTATTTTTTTAAGTTATATTAGAATATATTTGTATAATTTGTTGACATATGTGTCTCTTAACAAGCATTATTTTGTTGTTCTATAGTTACAGCTGGGGTTTCATTACCATTCTTTTGATACTTATTTTGAGGGAGGGGTGGGGGGTGAGGGAGGGGTGGGGGGTGGGACCAATCAATGGTTTATTGTTCAACCATGGATTAATTTATTTTAATCACATAATTATAAAATTTTTAAGTGGGGGGGGGGGGGGTGAGGGAGAGGCATGTACCAGACCCACCCCCACCCCCCTGTTATTTTGTGTAACTAGTCTAACTATGCCCCTGGGATATAAAGAAAATGTTTCAGCTGTTGAAGGTTAAGTTTATTTGATGTGTTAAATTATTGGTCAGTACAAGCCTTGGAAGAATTTGTCTAGAGTAACGTCCTGGCTGAAGAGACATGTTTCTGATCCATGAATTACCTACAGGTTATATGTAACAAAACGAGGCATTCAGATGTTACAAATTCCTGTCATTTAAAAACCAAAAACTGTTGATGGATTGATTGAGTAGGTGTTTTTGAACATGCAGTAAAAAAAATTGACTTGTTTTGAAGATTTATATGATTGAAAGATTTTGCAGGTAATGTCTTCATAAATGCTCAGTAAAGTCACAATATATGTACATTATGATAGTTAATTATGATTGTTGACAAGTTACGTTATTACCGGTACAGAATACTAGATAAGTTACGTTATTACCGGTACCGAATACTAGATAATTACGGCATTCACAGGACTATACATCTCATTGCTTTTTCTTCTTTAGTTTTATAATAAGAAATGCAAGCATTTAAGGTAAAAAATAATATGACCTATAGGCCAAAAAATATGATTTTAGAACTTATAGACAAACAACTGTTTTCTGTTACATTGTTGTGATAATTACTGAAAGTAGCAGTAAAAATCCATATACTGTATTTTATTTTTATATCCTACTGTTTTTCATTTGATTATTATTTATTGATTTGAATTTTTTGTATGTTTTCAGTTTCGAAGACTGGATCAAATACAAGTAGTGTGTACAGGTTCAAATTTCAGGACAATCGTTACGTGTTTGTTCAGACAAAAAGTAAAATATTCAGAGGTGGAGACGAAGAAGACTTTATTTTGTCCACGCATTCCATAATTCGAGAGTGTGATTCAGAAAATGAACTCAAAGGCTCGGCTTCTACGAGTCTTATGAAATCAATTATTGGACAGTCACAAGTTACAGGGCCTCGTAACCAAAATCTAAGTGGATTATCACAGATGGCCTCTTTGGAAACATTAAACAATGCATACTCCCAGAGTTCTATGAACCCCACTTCAAACATGGGATTTAGTAATGATTTACATTCGTTAGATGTGTTAAACTCCAATAGTAACTGGGACCTACTGCCTTCCGACTTTGAGGCTGTGATCGGTAGCACCAATGGTAGCTATAGTAACTCATCAACAAACAGTGTTAATTCATGGTGCGATATACCACAAATGAAATCAGTTCAACAACAACAACAACAACAACAGCAACAACAACAACATTTGTTGACACGGACAATGTTGGCAATGCAGAAAAGTATTCGTCCGGAAATGCTGAGTTTTCAGCGTGGAGGATCATTTGATTCTAACAGTAGTAGTGGACAGAAAAGTCCAAGTTTTTCTCCGAGCCCTGGACCAAGAAGTGCTCCTTTTCAGATCCCCAGTCAGCGAGGCATGATGGGATATCCTAATCAGAGGAGTCCTGGCAATAGTGCAGGGAGTATGATGTCTAGTCGAATGTCTCCTGGAATGGGATACCCACCACAGAGGACTCCCCCACAGTCAAGCCCTGGTAATACAGAGCTATTTATTAATTGTTTTTAAAACATCTTAAATTATTTAAGTTAACTATTAGTGTTTGACATAAAGTAAGTTTTATTGAAGCTATTTCTAAGATATTTTTGTTTGTTTTAGTCAGGTTTTAAACTGGCCATTTTTCAGATACTAATATATGTCAACACTGAGGTTGCGGGTTTTAGTCTCACTGTGGGCAGGTGTACATGACTTCAATCTTAATTGACAAGGATTGCCAGTTCCTACAGAAGGTGTGGGGTACTTCTACTTCCTCCCTCAATAAAAACTGAGCATCATGTTAAAGCTGAAAAATTGCTGAATGTGGCATTAAACAAAATTCCACCAAAATAACAAACATTAGTTGTATGATGTTTGGTGAAACGGGGCCCTGTATCCCAGAATGATAAATTTTTGCACCTATTACATAGTAACGGTTTAAATTTATTGGGCTGTTGCACTGATACATAATTTCTGTATGGCATAACTTTTGTATAACCAATGACTGAGGGTCTAATGTAAAAAATAAAATGGCTGAAAGCAAAAAGCCTTGCTTATAAGACCATTTCTGTTAGTTGTCTTTGAATCCTTTTTCGTCCAACTTTGTTTTTTACTTTTGCTTAGAGCAAAATTATTTTCATGGAGAAAAATATCTTAAGTAGGAATTTATATTTGGTTTAACCACTTGAAAATTTTTATAACATCAGGAAGCATTGAAATGTTCTGACTTAGATCATTGTTGCAAAATCTGCTGTTTTGAACACTGATTAAAATCTGAAAATTTGTTGGACAACAGAGGATTCTCTGATTACACTTTTAGATTCTATTTTGTGTGTTTTATGTAAGTTAATGTAAGGACAATATTTGTTGCTCTGTATGAGTGTTCTTTTAAAATGTATTTTTAATGTAATTTTATTGTTTACCTTCCAGTGAGCATGACCCAAACTGGATGGAGCCGTCTACAACAACATCTAAATCAGCGGGAATTTCAGCCACCAAACAGTATGCCACCTCTTAGCCTCTCTATGATGTCCCCAGGACAGCAGCAAGGAGGAATGATGTCTAGAAATAGTGGAGCAACTCCCTCGCCCCGAAATTCTACAGAATTTCTGTTTCCGAGTTCTACACAACAAAGTGCAGAAAAACTGACAATAAGAGGGGCGGGTAAATTGGGCGAACTACTTAGTAAAAGTAGTAGTTCTCCGTTGTTACGGACTAATTCCAGAGACAGTGTTTTTGATAGTGATAGGACAGAAAGTGTGTTATCTCCCCTAGATAGTCACCAATCACCGCAACCAGGACCAGGTTCTCTGAGTCCTACAGAAAAACCTCAAAGTACCACATCCTACGATGATGGTGATTTATCTCGGAAGGGCGATGGGAAAAAACAGAAGAATGTAATATTAAAACAGTTGTTGAGTCAAGATGATACATCTGATGTTGACAAGGCTGAGAAATCACCTGATGTAAACATGAACGAGGCAGAGGCTAAAAAGCCGAATGCCTTATTGAAGGTAAGCATTAGTTTTATGACATGCTTTAAACACTTGGAGAACACAACTGTGGTAAAAAAATGATGTATGTGTAGGGCGTGTCTTGAAGGGCTGTTCCAATTACAAAACTGTAACTCCCACTGGAAAACTATTGCGTATGACGTATAAATCTTATAAATAGCAACACACACTATAATTATCCGTTGCAATTTATTGTGTGTTACATAGAAAGAACAGAAAGTTTATGGCAGAATGGTATTGAAGATAGGTACGTTAATACCCTTAATGTACTGTAATTGTCCTATTAGAATAGAAATAATTTACAGAGGCAGTGTTTATAACACCTTGTGGCATTGTCTCAATGGTATATAAGTAGTCTAAATACACATTAATTTAAACCTGGGTTGTCTGAAAACCAGTAAAACTTATACCTGGGTTGTCTGAACACCAGTAAAACTAAAACCTGGGTTATCTGAACATCTGTATAAACCTAACCCTGTATAAAGTGAACACCTGTATAAACCAAACACTGTATAATGTGAACACCTGTATAAACCAAACACTTATAAAGTGAACACCTGTATAAACCAAACACTATAAAGTAAACACCTATATAAACCAAACTGTATAAAGTGAACACCTGTATAAACCCAAACACTGTATACTGTGAACACCTGTATAAACCAAACTGTAATGTGAACACCTGTATAAAGAGAACACCTCTGTCAACCAAACACTGTATAAAGTGAACACCTGTATAAACCAAACACTGTATAAAGTGAACACCTGTATCGACCAAACACTGTATAATGTGAACACCTGTATAAACCAAACTGTATAAAATGAACACCTGTATAAACCCAAACTGTAATGTGAACACCTGTATAAAGTGAACACCTGTGTCGACCAAACACTGTATAATGTGAACACCTGTATAAACCAAACACTGTATAATGTGAACACCTATATAAATTTGAACACTTGTATACAGAAACTGCTAAATTATCCATATAATCTCTGTATATAAAAACCTGAGTATTCTGGACACTTATTTAAATCACAACCTGAGTTTTCTTGACACCTGTGCAATCAGACCCCATGTGATCAAACACCTTATTGATCAGTTTTACCTAAACATATTCGGTCCAACGGTGTTCATTTCAGACATGTTTTTGTTAGTAAATATGTAAATTTCATTGATTAACAAGTTTTATAACGTCAGAATTAAATCTGTCATTTGTTTCATGGAGAGTGGAGTATGTTTTTAATTAACATCTTGTACTAAATGGCTAAAATGTGTTGTTTTTGAAGAATGTAAAAATATACATATTTTTTTGCTTTAAAGCAGAATTCTGGTTTTACAATCTAGAACCACTTCTAGTAATGCTGTTTTTTGTTCTTTTTTAGTCCTTAGCAGTATGGTGACTGAAAACATTGAGTTGTAAAAGTACGGAATTTAATAAAATTTTCTGTCATGATTCCTATGGTACACATTTCTTTCAATAACCTGATATCCATGGATTCAACAATAACTATATCCATGCATCGTAAACTAAATTGTTATTACCAGTTTGTTATTGTGTAATATGTACTGTATAATAGAGAATTTTTTTTAACTAGAAAAATTGTGGTCCATAGGGCTACTCCAGTATCCTCACTAATAAAAACTGGATGCCATAACTAAACAGAAAAAAAACTGACAGTGACGTTAAACCCTGTTCAGACAAGCTTATTTACAATGGGTTTTTTTGTGTATTTACTTAGCAACTGTTAAGTGACCCTGCAGAGGACAAAGATACCAAAGAAAGACTATCAGAGCGAGGACTTCAGAATGGAGAACTGTTACAGTTTCTGTTGGCTGATGAGAATAACGGTACTACCTCGGCCCCAGCAGTAAGTTATATTTAGAACTATTTTTTCTTCTGCTTGATTTTAAGACAACACAAGTTTACATAGAAATGCAATGTTACAGTTCATAGACAAAGGTTAGAAACCGATCCGTCTTGATTGGTGACAAAATTTGGATTGAGGTAATATGTTGCTAGCTTGGTTTAAAGGTTTTTCAGTTGTATGTAATTTTAAAAAGTCAAGAAAGAGCATTAAGGAAAATACAGCATTCCAATGAACTTAAGTTTGGAAGTTTAAAATGGGGAAACACCAACTGTTTGTATGAGTTTAATAGAAAAAGACATCACAGTGAAAGATACTATTAGGAGACTGTAGAAGTTGGAGCAAAAAAGTGGCTGCATATAACAAATGGTCTTTAAATACATTTCCAATTGACAAGGTTGCCTTAAAATAAATATTTATTAATTAAATACTATAATATTCACTAAGATAACTGCAAAACTGTCTATATTTTGATGAACCAGTCCAATACTATATTGTCGTGGTCATGACAAAATATTCATATCATATCCCGGGCCTCGGTGGCCGAGTGGTTAAGGTAGTTAAGTCTACTATTGATCACATGGTCTGTCAACACTGAGGTTAAGGGTTCCAGTCTCACTGCGGGCAGGGTGCAATCTTAATTGACAAGGATTGCCAATTTTCCGACCCAAGGTCATAGTTTTTTTTTCCAGATAGTTCCGCCCCAATAAACACTGGACATTAAACACCATTCAGGCAAACAAGTTTTCAGGTTATCATAATTAGCTGTGTAATATGCATTTGCACATTTTATGCAAATAGTTTAGTTAAGTTATTTGAACTTTAACCTTTTTTGACCTTTTGGGTATACCACTCGCTTAGGCTGACCACATGATCTTTTCAGCACAAATATGAATAATACACAACTAATTAATGTAAACATTTGTTTACTGGTGTGCAGAAATTTACATACTAAGTGTGTAATATGTGTGAGATAGGACAAAGATCAGATAAAAACATGTAGTAATTAATGCAATGTAGGAAAACTGACAGGATTAAAAAAAAAACAAAAACAAAACAAACAACTTTATTTTTGTAACCACAAAAAAAAGAAGAAAAAAGTTATTCTGTAACATGTTCACTCCAGATGTTTAGAACATGCTGTGCAATACAGTAAGACGATGTTTGTGTATATCTGATTATTATTGTCTGACAGGTGATTAAGTAAATTATTTTAAGATAGTACATGTACTACTAAACTTAAATGATAACCTTCATGACCTTGGTAAGTTGTACTTGTTAAACGAAACTTCAAAATAACTTGGGTGTGACATGTATCTTTTGTATTATGTTTTGTATCCATTTTGTTTTGTAAGTTGATATGAAAATTATTGTGAAAATTTGCTATTTACTTTTCTAGTGTTGAAAATTGAAAAGATAAAAAGGAGTTTAATGTTCATAGGAAATCACATTATTCATTTATTTTAGAATTTTATTTTTTTTATTTACTTTTAGTATTTTCTCAAAAATTGTATTCTTTTAATATATTAAAAAAACAATGTCTCAAGTTAATGAAGCATAAGTTTAGGTTTTGGTAAAAAAATACATTGGAACTCTTTGAAATATATTCATGTAATTTTTTTAAATATAATAATTTAAGGACAAAATTTTTATATTTTTAATTTTTTTAATTTGAGGATATAATTCCTTTTTCATGCTCACAGATAGATATGAATCAAGCATCTAAACATTTTCAATGCTTTTCAACGACAATTATAGAGTTATCTGCCCTTACAATAACCTTTCATTATGGCCTTCCTTGTTTTGCCTGTTTGAAGATTTTTATATGAGCTGGTACTTGAAGTCTGTAATTAAGAGAAAATATGTTAATGTATAAATTATAATATGACAGAGAAGTTGTAAGGACACAGTTTTTATCCCAGGGGATTATATCCATATTTTTCCATGTTTTTCTGAAGTTAAGATTGTTACACAATTTGACCCTCGGGGATGACCAGTGTTATTATACCATAGTTTGTTAATCTTTCCTAATGGCTCTTTTTTTCAAACTTTACTTCTTTATAAGAATTTTTTCTTTGCAAAAACAAATGCAGAAACTGAACAGTGTCAGCTGTTGAATAATTTTGATATTGTTTCAAATTACTTCTTTTCTTGAAATAAACATGTAGCTTCCATTTCAAAAATCAATCATTGTTCATTGCAGTACATCTATATATCAATGACCATTAATCCAAACTGTTTCATTTTTAGAAAAGGGTAGATTTTGTCTATAATCATTTTTGGAAAAGGTTAGATTTTGTTCATAAGCATAAAGATTTTAAAATATTTTCTAAACAACTTTAATTTCCTTTATCATGTTTATGATGTATACAGGAAAATATTTTTTTATATATTAAATGCACAAAATTTATCAGTTTGACTCGAGAAAAAAACAGTCCCCTTTTTGGTAAAAATGGAATGATCCAGTTTTGACATGCAATAATTATTGTTCCTGTTTCAAAACAAACAGTGATCAGTTAGCATATAGAATGTTGAGTTTACAATGTCTGGTACAAGAGGATTTTACATTCAATGAGGATTATTTAGGAAATAAGGTAGTGCATGTCCATACGTTCACTGATTATGTATTGGTTCTATCTTCAATATCTTTAAAAACTATAATTAAAGAATTGTTTGTCACAAACAGTAAACATGTGGGTCAAGAAAGGGTTTAGGTCAATATTTGGTGCTTTGGTAGGGTAGGTCAATAGTTGTTGACTCTGTATGCTAGGTCAATAGTTGTTGATTCTGTATGCTAGGTCAATAGTTGTTGATTCTGTATGCTAGGTCAATAGTTGTTGACTCTGTATGCTAGGTCAATAGTTGTTGATTCTGTATGCTAGGTCAATAGTTGTTGATTTTGTATGCTGGGTCAATAGTTGTTGACTCTGTATGCTTGGTCAATAGTTCTTGACTCTGTATGTTAGGTCAATAGTTGTTGATTCTGTATGCTAGGTCAATAGTTGTGGATTCTGTATGCTAGGTCAATAGTTGTTGACTCTGTATGCTAGGTCAATAGTTGTTGACTGTATGCTGGGTCAATAGTTGTTGATTCAGTATGCTAGGTCAGTAGTTGTTGATTTTGTATGCTAGGTCAATAGTTGTTGACTCTGTACGTTAGGTCAATAGTTGGTGTTTCTGTATGCTAGGTCAATAGTTGGTGTTTCTGTATGCTAGGTCAATAGTTACCAAAGTTATTACAATGTATAAGTTTTACGCTGTTCAAAACAAAGATTATTGTAAAATTATGGCAATATTTATTTCAGTGTACAAATTATTAATCAAATAAAAGTAAAGATTAAAACAGGGGTAATCCATGTTGATTAAGGTAGCAGTACTGTTGATAAACATTAAGACTAGTTAAACTGATCATTTGGGGCCTTGCTAGCCAAGTGGTTAAAGTAGTTCATCTACTATTGGTCACATGGGTCTGTCAACACTGAGGTTGCAGCTTCACTGCGGGCATTGCACGCTCGACTCCAATCTTAATTGACAAGGATTGGCAATTCTCCTACCAAAGAATGGGGAGATTCTCCTGGTACTCCCGTTTGCTCCCCCAATAAAAACTGGACACCATGATATAGCTGAAAAATTGCTGAACTAAACAACTATTTAACGCCACCTTTAACAACATTCAAATAAACAAAATCATTTTTTCCACAGAGGCCCTCAGAAGATATACAAGCGTATCTAGTGTTAGATGTATGTTAATTTTATTTCTGACAGTACAATATAGTAGTATTGCATTTTTGACAATGATTTCATAAAAAATTGTCAATCAACTTATGCATACTATAACAAGTGATGAATGACTACACTGCTACAAGGCCTGGTGTATTGTCATGGTAATATATGATTTAAAGCAAAAGGCTGATGTTATCAAAACGTGCATATTTTGTCCTTCAAATGAAAAAAACAATTTTCAACTTTTGAATGATGTTTAATAAAATTTATATATATTGATAGGTCTCGTTTTCCTTATGAAAATAACTTAAATTGTCGCGAAATATTCATTTACATATGGGGATTAACCTTTTAAAAAATATATATAAGAACTTATTTAAGCACTGTTTTCATGGAATTAAAAAAAAACCATATTGGTTAGATGAGTACAATTTTTGTTTAATGCTGATTTTCATAAACTGCTGCCATGGTTACCAATAACTCTATTTATTAATGAATTTCAGTATATACAGAATGTGTCACTGTTTTGGTAAATCATATTTAAGGAGTGAGCATATGGCCACTATATAAAAAAACATTCAGGTCGTGATTTTCTCCAGGTACTCCGGCTTCCTCCCCTAAATAAAAACTGGACGCCATGATATAGCTTAAAAGGTCTTAAACAGCATTCAAACAAACAAAAATATTCTATCTGGTGTGAAAATATGATTGCAGATAGTTTTCCCATTTTTTTATATTCAATACTCAGTAATTGCGCTCTGATGTGCACCGGCCCTATTACTGACTAGTGGTGTACCATACTATATCATTTTCATTAATTTCTTTTTAAATGTATGTGCTCAATCCTTACCATTGCTGTAGTTGCTATATTTTTGGATTTTGGTTCTCAAGTGTGCCAATTTTTTTCTGGGTTTTTTTTTTTTTTTTGACAATTTCCTTGGTGTTTGCAATTTTTTATTACCTTCATTTAAGCCTGAATAACTATCGACATATCGGATAAATTTTTATGAAATTAGCATCAATAATATTTTTATAGATTCATTCAATCAGTGCTATGTTATTTCATGTCACTGGAACAGTTATATTGGCCCTGAGGGTAATATATAAGGTTCTACCTTGCGTAACATTACAACATTGTAACAATTGTTCGGGAATTCATGTGTCATCTTGTCCCAACAGTTAGATGTATATACTGCAGAATTGATTGATTTTTTGTGTAATGGATTTTTTTCTTGTGTAGTTTTTCAAGTGTACATATTTTATTACTTGGAATTTTTCATGACTGGTTATTTCAATGCTTTGGTACTTTCTGCATTAAAGAAGTATAAAAAAGGTAAAATTAATTTTTTAAATGGTTATGAAATGTACAGTGAATATTAATGGCGGGTTTCATTTGAAAATGTATTACTTTTATGTTCAATGATTATTTTCCGATGTATTTTTTCACATTTCTGATATTTTAAATATCTTTGTATTGGTGATGAATGGCAAGAAATATTGAAAAGAAAAAAAGTATTCTTTTAATACTGTTAATATTTGAATAATTTTTATATTAAAAAATTTAAAGGAGTTACATCTTTAAACTTAAAATTCTGTTTTATAAATGTTCACCAATTTAAGATAGGCAAACATCAAAATATTTAATTTTTGTTGACTCCTTTCAAATTTAATATTACTGGGTATTAGGGAGGATTCGTTAAAGATCCAAAAATGTATTTGAAGTTTCTTATGGTATAAATTAAGTTAACAAGTAAATGAATACCATTGTTTTTCTGTTTATTTGGTTTTTTTTTAATGAAAGTTGCCAAAAAAGTTACCAGTCTTGGTAATGGGTATACAATTTAGGCAAGGCCTAGGCAATGCCTAGGAATGCTGCATTCCAGACATTTTTCTGGGCATCATATAAAAGTACACTACAAAGTACTTAAAATTTAATTGCAAAATGCAGCTAAGTAAGGTTTAGAGAGACATGATATATATACGTGAGTGTTCTAATTGAAATGTACATATTAAATATTTGTACATAAACCAAACCTGCAGCAAACAGGTAAATATATTTATCATATATTTCTGCCATTCATAGAATGTTTGTTTTGTTAAAATGGTGTTTAATGCCTCTTTCAGAAATTGTATGGGAATATTATTTATGGACTTGTGAAATTTTTTTTTTAATATGTAAATTCTGTAAAACAAAATGGTGATACTGAGAAATTGTTTGAATTGACATTAAAGTGCCTTGTGTTAAAGTTCTGCTAACCTCATTAGCATAAAATTCATATAAGTGAAAAAAAAGCAGTAAGAAAACTTAAGGGTTTGTTTAACACAATTATGATGTGCAGCAGACGGTACTTAAAAATAGCAGACGACACTGAAAAATACGATATACTCCTCAACCTAACCTAGCTATGTATATAACGTTCTACTGTATAACAATGACATTTCTTCCCTGTTCATTATCATTATACACATGAACAATTTAATAATACTCTAAAAGTAAACATGTTTTTCAATGTGTTTTTTATATTTACCTGGGATATGACTAATTGTTTGCCAAAACTTGTATTTTGTGTCGCGGCATAATTTATTTATACATATTTAAATTTGTATCATATGAAGATATAGTAAGACTACAAGATGTTTGATTTTTACTTTTTAGGAAAGCACTAGTCAAGAAAATGATCTCTCAACACGACAGCGTCACCAGTCAGCCCCAGAAGAACCACAGTCCACCACTTCAACACCGTCTACCTCACGACAAAGTACGCCTGTGTTGGCCCCGACTCAAATACGACAACGCCATGCTTCAGTTGAACAGTCAGTTTTTAGCAGGCCTTCGTCTGTAGGTTCAGATACATTTAAGAGGGCCAACGATACCTCCAGTCTTATTGTTGATAAACAGTTTAATGTTTTTCTTGAATCGTTGTGGGAGAAAGGAAACGACTCGAATCAAATTCAGCCGAAAAAACGAAAATTATCATCAGGGGAAGTAGATAGTACGGACAATCAAGATCAGTCTTCAAATAAGGAAGGGACAAAGCTGATGAAAGAAAATGCACTTTTAGCAAAGTTACTATCTACAAAAGCCAAGAAAGAAAACGTTGTGAATACTGGTATATCAGGTAATTCTAACCCCTCTGCAATTCCGCAGAGCAGATTGTCAAAGGATTTAACTCAGAAACTTATGAATATAAAACCAGCTATTTTGGAACGAAAAGGTTTACCAAACCAAGAGTCAAAGGCTGAATCTGGTTCAACAAATACAAATTCTGATTCGTTCCTACACAACAACAAAGAAATGGGTCAGGTGAAAAATCTAAACCAAAATAAATCTGATTTGTTAAATACTTTTAATTCGAATGTCGGACAGGATCAGACAAGCCAGGACACTTATGATAATTTGCAGATGTTGTTTAGCAATTCGTTAGACAATGCCATGGAATTTTCCGAAGTTTCGGAAACCTCTGACCCATTACTGAATGAAATATTACAACAAGCAGAAGATCTCAAACAAGACTTGACTGCCCCACATAATTCATCGGCGAGCAGTGGTATGCTTGGTGTTAATAATGGAGGGTTGAATGTCTTTAACGAAAACTCAAACTCGGGAATGCTAAGCGACGCAGAATTACTGTCTCAGCTCGAACAAGTATTAAGTGAGAAAAACGTATCTGTTGATGAGATAGACCAACTCTTGGGAATCAGTAATAAAACAAGAGCTCCCGGAACAAATGATATGATGGCGATAGAGGAAATACAGAAAGAACTGATGCGTGAGGATCCAATACAGCCCAACATGCCTAATCCTATGATGTCAAGGACATTACTATCACAAGGTATCAATCGGTCAAATTTCATGCAAAGTATGCAGGGCATGAACCAAATGCATGGAAATGGAAATAGCTTTCCAGTTCAACAGATCTCTCCACCCAACCCACAGCAAGGATTTCAACAACCACAAAGCTTTGGGCTGCAGGGGCCACGTCTACCTGGTCCACCAGGTAATTATAAGAAATTATTATATTATCTGTAATATGTGCTATTGCATGTTGTGATGTAAAATGGCTGTTTGTCGAGGCTGATACAATATTGTATTGCCCGATCTAATATGTATTGACCAACGTCAAGGGCTGACATTAATATCAGTTAGTTAGATAGATCTCATATTGACCTGTCCAAAAGACATTAAATATTAGGGTTCTTATAAGAATTTAAAAACTTAACGTTCATATGAATACAAACATGTAGCACGATGCCATTGGCTTATCATATCCTCTGTTGAGATGTTTTTAAACCAATCATATTATTAAAAGTCAATACAGTATATAGTTACATAACTGTGTGATTATCAGTCACAACCATAACATGATATCTACTGGAATTGGTTCATTTGGGACTGAGCTGGCTGAATTTACACTCTTTATAGTAAACTTAATTAGCATTTAAAGTTAAGTTTCTGAAACATGTGAAATTGATTTTTTTGTCTCGCCTGCGACGAAAGTCGCTGGAGGCGAGACATATGTATGGGAATCCGGCGGCGGCGGCGGCGGCGTAAACACTTGACATCTTGCTTCATATCTTTGTAAGCCCAAGCCCTAGGTCCATCAAATTTGGTCCAGAGGTAGCTTATGATGAGTACTTGCCAGTCAGTCACCTGTCACCTGACCTTGACCTCAATTTCACGGTCCAGTGACTACGTTAAAGTTTTTGGGTTACGACAGTTCCTCTGTAACTATGCATGGTAGGATGACAATATTTGGTGTATAGGTTGCTGATGACTAGTACATGACTGTCTGGTAGGTGTCACCTGACCTTGACCTCAATTTCACGGTCCAGTGACTACGTTAAAGTTTTTGGGTTACGACAGTTCCTCAGTAACTACGCATGGTAGGATGACAATATTTGGTGTATAGGTTGCTGATGACTAGTACATGACTGTCTGGTAGGTGTCACCTGACCTTGACCTCAATTTCACGGTCCAGCGACTACGTTAAAGTTTTTGGGTTACGACAGTTCCTCTGTAACTATGCATGGTAGGATGACAATATTAGGTGTATAGGTTGCTGATGACTAGTACATGACTGTCTGGTAGGTGTCACCTGACCTTGACCTCAATTTCACGGTCCAGCGACTACGTTAAAGTTTTGGGGTTACGACAGTTCCTCTGTAACTATGCATGGTAGGATGACAATATTTGGTGTATAGGTTGCTGATGACTAGTACATGACTGTCTGGTAGGTGTCACCTGATCTTGACCTCAATTTCACAGTCCAGCGACTACGTTAAAGTTTTTGGGTTACGATAGTTCCTCTGTAACTACGCATGGTAGATGACAATATTTGGTATATAGGTTGCTGATTAATAGTACATGACTGTCTGGTAGGTTCCACCTGACCTTGACCTCAATTTCACGGTCCAGCGACTACGTCAAAGTTTTTGTATTAGGACAGTTCCTCTGTAACCATGCATAGTATGGTGACAATATTTGGTATACAGGCCGCTGCTCATAATTAATGCTATTAACGTAATGCTTATGACGAAATTTATTTTCGTTACTGATGCGGAATTCAGGCGAGACGTTTTTCTGTGTCCACACTTGTTTTAAGTTTCATAAGATTATTTAATTAATAGCTTTTGTCAGTCAACAAATGCTTTATTTGTCATTTTGTCACACCCTAATTTATATTACATTTTTCCTGTAAATTTTGCTTCAAATGATTTTTTGTTGTAGTTGTGAAGTTTCGTATATAAAATATTTTATGATTGTTTTTCTAGGACCTATAGCGAGTGCCTTAAATAACGGCATGCAGCAACGACCGAATTTCCCAAACAGCATGGCCATGCAGGTACGCCAGTCATTGCTGCAACAACAGAAGTTGAAACAGCAGCGAGAACTGGAAAAACGTAGGCAAGCCCAAGAACAAGCTCGACGACGCCTGCTCATGCAGCAACAGCTGTCTAATAATTTTGGACAGCGTTATCAACCTGTAAGTCATATGTATAATTTATTTTAAATTATTGGTCTCAGTTTACGGTTACGTAACTTGTTGAAATGACAACAATAATGTGCCACAGATTTTTTGAACTATAGCAATTTGTTATACCTATGAATTAACTTCTCAAAATAAATTGATAGATAAGTATATTGGTCACAAGGTCTGATTTTATCAGCTTGATAAATTTATAGGTGTACTTCAGTGTTTAATTCAGAACATTTTCATCAAATTTGGAATTTTACAGTTCTTTTGAATTACGACATGTGGCTGCACAATCATGGTAAAATTTAAATGGATGAATATCACATATAAATTGAATGGTTTGAAGAGCATAAGAGGGAAAGCAGACGATTCCAGTACATAATACAGAAATCACCATGGGAACACTATGGCAAATAAAAACACACAAAAAACGTTGCAAATACTGAAAAATGATGCCAGTAAATCATACGAAATTACCATGGGAACACTATGGCAAAAAAAAAAAAACACACACACACAAAAACGGGCAATATTGGAATATGATGACAGTACATAATACAGAAATCACAATGGGAACACTATGGTAAAAAAAAACCACAAAAAATGGGCAATATTGGAAAATGATGACAGTACATAATACAGAAATCACCATGGGACGAACACTAAGGCAAAAACACAAACACACACACAAATGGGCAATATTGGAAAATGATACCAGTACATAAGACAGAAATCACAATGGGAACACTATGGCCATAAAAACACAAAAAAAAACGGGCAATACTGGAAAATGATACCAGTACATAATACAGAAATCACAATGGGAACACTATGGCCATAAAAACACAAAAAAACGGGCAATACTGGAAAATGATACAATACAGAAATCACCATGGGAACACTATGACCAGAAAAACACAAAAAAACGGGCAATACTGGAAAATGACACCAGTACATAATACAGAAATCACCATGGGAACACTATGGCCATAAAACACAAAGGGCAGTACTGGAAAATGATGATAGTACATAATACAGAAATTACCATGTGAACACTATTTCCAAAAACACACACACACACACAAAAGGCAAATACTTGTAATATTTAATATATGAATTGTTGTTTTAACTAAGATAAGATAAACTTTATTTACTAAAGTAATACAAAAACATTTAAAAGCATATGTAAAGCATCATTACCCAGCTAATACAGACTAGATAAACGATCTCCCTGCATATACAAATTAAAAGGTTTTAAAAACGTACGAACAAATGATGAAAAAGAATGTTGGCGATACTTAAACTAGGATTTATAAAGTGGTGTATTGTTTGCATTGTTTCTGATTTACATACAATGAATGACACGTCTGATTTATACCTTATGATAAAAACTATTGATATGAATTTAATGTTAGTTATGTAAATATTCTGTATAATTCACCCAACATCTTTGTTATTATTAGAACATTATTACTGTAATCGTGTTGTATAATAAGGTGTTGATATATTCCTTAGGAGCCAGTCTTGCTGAAGGTTAGTTAGACTTTGGCTTCCATCCCCATAAAAAACCGGACTCATAATATACCATGAAAATTGCTAAAAGGGGTCTAACTTCAAATGGTACAATTTTTTTTATAATAAGAGAACAAACATAAATTTTTAAACCTTTATTCATTAAGTGTGTATATGTCCATAATGAGCCCTTTCTTAATTTAAGTAAAGGGGCCATGGTGGTCGAGTGGTTAAAGTAGTTGGTCTGCTATTGATCATGTGGTCTGTCAACACTGAGATTGCCAGGTTGAGTCTCAAGGCTGGCCAGGTGTACTAGACTTTAATCTTAATTGACAAAAATTGCCAGTTTTAGTACCGAAGGTCAAGGGTTTTGTTCTGTTGATCTGGACTTCTCATCCAATAAAAACTGGATGCCACAATTTAGCTTTAAGATTGTTGAAAGTGGCATTATAAAACATTCGGACAAACAAATTTAAGTAAGCATACAAACATTCATGAGTGATGAAACTCGGCTTGCTTAATAAGGCAGAATCTAAAAGCAAGTTATTTGGTTGAAATATAGGCCTTGTTGGTAAGGGCCCTTTGTTGAGATTGATAATTGATTACTGATTAATCTACTGTAGGACGAAGTGACCTTTGGTGAGGGTTTGTCCTCTGCTGACAGGGACTCTTTACGTGGAGGACCATTGTATTCTTTCAGAACTCAAGACCAAGTAAGATGGTCCTTTAAATGATGAGACAATTCTTATGCTTGTTCCTAATATGCTCATTTTTTGCTTTAATCTGGGTCTTCAAATAGCTTTTGCCAGGGGAAGATTAATAGCTCTCTAAAAAGAGTAAAGCATGGAACATTACATTTGTTTTATATGGGCCAACATGTTTGGTGCTATGAAATATTAGAAGCTATTTAAACTTTGTGTATTCCCGTACGTTTTACTTACACCATAAGTTAAAGGTCTGGGTCTTGCAAAATCATGGGTTGTACCATTTATTACTCCTTTAAAAAGTATGGATTACACCAATGTTTAAATCATCAAAAGTGAAGAACTGTGAACTGTGAACTGTGAACACTCCAACTGTGTACCAAGGAGCGGATTTTATAGAAAGCATCTTATCATTTGTCCAAACCAACCATTATTATACCCCCCGCAAACTAGTTTGGGGGGTTTATAGGAATCACCCTGTCTGTCCGTCTGTCCACATCCCTTGTAAGCGCTTCTCCTCCTAAACCACTTGACAGATTTTGATGAAACTTTACATGAAGGAAGTACATCATATGTAGATGTGCATGAAGAATTTTTGTCGCTGTCGGATATTATTCAGGGGAGATAATTGGACTTGAAGTGAAGCGGGGGATATCCCTTTGTGAGCATGCTCACAGTCCACACTTGTTAATTTGTATAAGTTGGTCTTGGTTTTTGCTTATTTAAATATAGAAAATTTGATGAATGCGATATCGATATCGTACCTAAGTCCTGCAAGAACAGAAATTAGTTTTGTAGAAATAATTAGGAAAAATTTTTATTTTAATTCAGAAATCACTTGGAAATTCATATTTATTTAGAACTAGCTAATGAATAATTTTTTTCTGGTAACATAAGCATAAGTGTTTTTGGTAGAACATCAAGAATGTTAAAAAAAACCAAATATTTGCTTAAAATGGTGTAAAACACCAATCATTTAATCAAGCTAGAGTGTTGTTATTATAAGATGGAATATTACACAATGAAATGAAACAACCTTATAACTACATGTATAACTTACGGTACATGTTTAGTTAGTATGGCAATGCTTTGTTTCAGAACATGGATGGCAGTTCGATGTCAGTGCAGCCATTCCCAGAAAATCTGGCAGAGTTGATGAACAGTGGCAATGCTCCAAATGTAACTTTACAGGTTGGTAGTTAATCGTTAGGGGATCCAATAAGGGGAAAAAGCAGTTAAGGGCACTATGTATTGTGTCTAGATGTAGAGTAAATTATAGTAATGCAGATTGGTGTCTTATTTGCCTCCAATAAAGGGCCTGAGTATGTAAGTGGAAAATATATCTTGTTAATCTGCACAGTCCAATATAGTTATACATTAGAGGCCTCTAATAAGGGGCAAGAGCAGTCAAAGTGCCCCATGTATCTTGTCATTCTGTACAGTCCATTATAGTAATGCAGGTTGGTTCCTTAGAAGCCTCCAATAAGGCCTGGGTATGTGGGTGGAAAATATATATTTTTATATACTTTATTTGTATTTAAAGACATACTTTCTGTATAGATTTCTATAGTAATGCAGGCAAGTTTTAAACGTTTTATTTATGTGCACATTAAGGTTTAATTTTTACTTAACAAAGTGAAAATAATTCTATATTTTATTGTTTCAGAGGAACCAAAGTATACCAGGTCCTATGTCCCCTAGATTTAATCCAAATGGAATGACCCAAAATCAAGGGATGAACCCCCAGATGATGGGACCAACCACATCCAGCTCACAAATGTCTCCACATTTTAGTCAACAGTCCCAATGGAATATGAGACAGCAAGGCTTACAGAGCCACATGGGTATGCCACAGGTAAGTCATTCAGAAATTTTTGACAGGTAGGTTAAGATATTTATTATATGTACATGTAGATGAATAAAATCCGGTTTTCTTTTTATGCCATGCGACGACATGTCGGGGGCATCAAGTTTTACTCATGTCCGTATGTGCATATGTCTGAACGAATTTCCGTCAAGCTTTTCTCAAAAACCGTACATGAGAACAATTTAAAATTTGGCAGGGTGGTTAAGTATCACAAGTGTTACGTCCTAAGCGACTTTCAGGCCTGGTGAACAACTACTTCCTGTTTGGGACTTCATTTGTACGTAAATACATCAGTCCGTATGTACGAATTTCCGTCAAGCTTTTCTCAGAAACCGTACATGAGACCAATTTGAAATTTGGCAGGGTGGTTCAGTATCACAAGTTGTACGTCCTAAGCAACTTTCAGACCTGTCAGAAAACTACTTCCTGCTTGGGACTTCATTTAGTGGGGGCATCTGTGTCCCATGGACACATTCTTCGATTTTTTTTCAATAAAGTTGGTTTATAACATAAACACTTGAAACGAAAAACTTGTGTAGTAGAAGTAAGTCAGCAGTCCATTGCTATTAACGATTCCCTGTTTTCATACGTAAGGTGTGGGGTTGTTACCAGGTTCTATGGCTTCTTCACCCAATCAAAATTGTTTGATACATTTTAGCTGAAAAATTGCTGAAAGTTGTGTTAAACATCATTCAAACAAACAAAACCTATAGCTATTTAAATTTGTAAATCGTTTATAATTAAACGTACAACTATATATTGTGGCTGGTACAAAAAAAAAATGGATATTGTGTACTATTCGTTGAAAAACATGTATGTACAATTATAGACATCACAGATGAACATGCAGCGCCATCGGTCCTTGTCAGGCGGGACTAATAATCAATCCAGATTCCAGTTTCCTGATGGACAGTTTAACAATGGCGGAAACGGTCAGATGGGCTTGCTGCAGCAACAGCAACAACAGATGTATTCTGGGAGAATGTTACCGAGACAGATGAGTATGCCAGGTTAGATAACTCTTGTTTTTCTCAAGACATTCTCTTACAAGTCCACTGTTTATACAATAATGAAGCAGCAATATTAAATGTGAAGACTTGCCTAATGGACAATTAGATAGTATCTTACTTAATTCTTTTGTCTTAATCTGACTCGAAAAAGATGTGTTGACTTTAATGGGGAGTGAATCTTTGTCACATAGTGCAATTGTGCACCTAATATTTAACATTTTGATCAGATTAATATTTGGGATGTTTGACAATTGGGAAGCAATGGGTATCAATTTGTGAGCATTGCTCATAGTTTTTCTAGTAGAACCTAAATTTGCCATGCTAATTGAGGTCTAGGCAGGAGTGGGTGGATAAGATTTTGAAACTGGGCATTTATGGGTTTGTAGATGCTTAGATGCATATACATGTACTATGAAATGTTTAAAATAAGTTCTGGCCATGATGTATTATTAAAATGCAAGAGACACTAGGATATTGCTGGTATAAACAAGCTTTGATGTTTATTTAAAACACGTGTGCTTGTCTGGTAAAGATTTGAAATATCCAATTAAAGTCTGTTACAGAAACATTAACATGACATCCTTCAATCACCAACAAGAAAATACAATTTCAACATTTTATTAACAGGCAGAGGATCGCCTAGAACTTCCCAGAGTCCTTTTGGTAATAGTCCAGACCCATTGTTGATGTCACCTCATTCGATATCACCAAACAACTCGTTACGACAACCATCAACAAGTCAGATTAGTCCACCTTATAACCAGTCATCAGTGATGTCATCAATATCACCGGTTCAAAACATGAACTCTGGGATCAACTCTATAGCCTCATCAAATAACGGATATAATGACTTTGAAATGCAACTTGAGATGGAAAGGTTAGTGACATGTTTATTGAAATAATCTGGTTATATTTAATTTTCTCCATTTTATAACATAATTCATCTTTCTCTTTTTATGTCCTTAAATAACAAATTACTTCCATGCACCTTATTTAACAGTATGGCTAATGGAAGCAGGATGTTATATATCTAAAAGTACATACCAGTAGTGTACATTATGGATAACAGTAGATTGTTTTTCTAGATACCAGTAATGTGCATTGCAGTAATGCCAGTAGATTGTTTTTCTAGATACCAGTAGTGTACATTTTTGGATACCAGTAGTGTGCATTTCGGGATACCAGTAGTGTGCATTTCTGGTTACCAATAGTGTACATTTCTGGATACCAGTAGTGTACATTTCGGGATACCAGTAGTGTGCATTTCTGGTTACCAATAGTGTACATTTCTGGATACCAGTAGTGCAGACTTCTAGATATAACAATATAGTACTTCTTTTTGTGGTATGTTTTTGATCAGCTGGTTTTTTAATTGATAGAGAACAACACATTGTAAATCATGGAATAAATTTAAGGGGTGTAATCAATTATGTTATGGATTTTTGTTTACATTAATAAAGTCTGATAAATTACTTGAATCGTATGTAAAAATAAAATTCAGACATTTAATCATATACCTCATTGCCACCAGACAAAAATAAGGTTTTTTATTTGAATGTTGTTTTAATGCCACTTTCAGCTTTATCGTGGTGTCCAATTGTTATTGGGGGAGGAAGCCAGAGTACATGGAGAAAACCCACCATACCTGCGATAGGACAATTATAAGATGGACATTTGTACAGTAATAATATATTTTTTATTTGGGGAAGAAACCGGAGTACCCAGAAAAAACCCCATACCTGCAGAAGGACATTAATAAGATGGTCATTTATATAGTGTACAGTAATAATATTTTTTATTTACAGCAAAAAGTTGGAGTTGAGTATGAACATGAACTGTACGACAAAATCACAGTTTGTCAAACAAGAGTTACGGAACATCTGTAATGCACGATCGGAGAAACAACAAATGCAGCAACTGAATCAGCACCAGCATCTCTCACTCAATACATCACAGTCCCATCCTTTACATTCACCACAGCAACAACCTTTACCCTCACCACATTCTCAACAACCCCATCCTTCACCTCATTCTCAGCAGCAAGCAATGACATCCCCACAATTACCTCCATACAGTCAACAGCAGACGTCATTGTCCTCAGATTATGAGTCAGAAATACCGTTGGATATTTTGGACCAAAGTAAGTGCCTTAAATCTTTCATTTGATGGCTTCAAATTGGGTCCTAACACTGCACCATAGTATTTCTTGTTTTACCACTCATTCACAGTTGCAGCCCACAAATTCCTACTCTGCTTTGATCAGCTATTTGTACATAATGCCAATATACATTATTATGTCATTTTTGATTGGTTGATGGTTATCGTTCATTTCTCAATGAAGAGATCTAGTGTATGAATATACATGTTACAATAAAATAGCATGTTGATAAAAATACATGCCTCGAAAATAAAAATTAGTTGTAAATTAGTGGAATTATAAGGAATAGTAACTTTTTTAAACAGAATTGATCCATGCATAAACTCGGCAACTCAATCATAAACTTTACAAAAAGCCCTTTGGTCCTCATTATAGTTTGTTAGGGAGTTGGTCATTTTTTTAAATATCATTTTGGAACTGGACAAACTAGCTGTAATCATTACCATTAATTAGTGAAATAAAGAAAGACACCAGTCAATAGTGGGTAACATGTTTGCAGAGTACTACACTTGTTGTACCATAGTATCGAGAAAAAGTACGGGAATAGTAGCCAATAGAAATGGCTAATTATCTGTTACTTCTTAACTCATCATATTTTTTTTTTACTTTGGCAGTCAATATTTGGCCTATCCCATTTATTATTTATTTTTTGTTAACTTGTTCTTGTCATCCATTAAGCTGACATATTGCTCAAATGCTCATAAAGTAACAATTGAACCAATCCATGGATTCTGATCAATATTAAATTTGTGTCATGTAACTAACAACAACTTTGAATTTGATTAAAAATTTAATTATTTCTTTCTGTTGCAGTCAATGAAATGGCAAAAGATCATGGTGTAATGACTGGTCCCTCTGGGGGAGGGTTAAATCTTGAAGATCTGAAAGAGGAAGATGTACTGAAGAGGAAGAGAGAGGAAGCTAAACAAGTGTATGAAAAGTTTCAAGCTCTTGCCAAAAATGAAACAATTGAGGATCCAAGTAAGATTCTGTCAAGATTATGTCTGTTAAAATTGTGGGCCAAGTGGTCCAATTAGTTTATTCTGTGGACCAAGTGGTCCAATAAGTTAATTATGTTGGCAAACTGGTCCAATTAGTTCATTCTCTGGGACAAGTGATCCAATTAGGTAATCATGTATGCTGAGTGGTCCAATTATTTAATTCTCTGGCCTGAGCGGTACAAATAGTTAATTGTCTGGGCCAAGTGTATAATCTACTATTAATGATGTTTAAAAACTGGGATTGTGACCACTCTCTGTCACAGAGAACAAACTGGTTCCCAGATATAATTTCTTGATTTATCTTGTATGGCTTATCATAAGCCAGCGAAATTAATAGTAGAACATTAATAATCTTGGGATTTATCTTATATACATGTAAATCTGGGAAATCAATATTGGGACTTCAATTATCTTAGGATTTACCTATTATAATGTATATTATATTATAATGGCTGTGGCTGACCCCAAAAAAACAAGAATAGTGAGTGTTGGGACCTTCAAAGTAAGAATTGTCTCGTGCTGTGCCATGTCACATGTATGAACAATTCCTGTTCTTCACAGTGATTTAATCAGATACAGTCGAACTTCGATGGCTCGAACTCGAAGGGGCCGACAAAAATAGTTCGAGAAATCGGGAGTTCGAGAAACCGGGGCTTGTGACGTCCTGAAATGATTCATGTGCGAACAGGAATCGATATCGGTTTATATATTTCAGTTAATTTCCTGTGTAACATTGGATTAATAAAATTGTGTTTCTTCATTGCATTTCATATATAAATCTTATTTTTAAGTACTTATTTTTGTTTTTATTAAAATAAAAATGTTTACTGTAATTTCTTGTTCAATTTTGTGCACGAGGATTGATAAGTATTATTGCATTACGTAATTGTGTCAATGACCTCGATTCGGATTTGATAGCAATTTATGGGCGCATATTTTAATTAATTAAAACCTATTTCAACAAATTTGCCTACAAAGGCGTACATAAATACAAATTGATGACATTAGGTTAATTATTAGGGATTATATCATTAAAAATCAAGCTTGGCATTTTACAGGTATGGCTTCGATCTTTACACCTTTTATGGCCAATTAGTCATGCAAGCTGTCAATAATTTTAGTTCGAGTTATTCATTGTTTTTTCAATGGATTTTTAGTATTGGGACTGCTGATTTAGTTCGAGTTTTCGAGAAATCGGTGTTCGAGAAATCGAAGTAATTTTAACATTGATTATATAGGGGGAAAGTTCCGTACTTTGATAGGTGTTCGAGAAATCCCGGGTGTTCGAGCGATCCGAGTTCGAGCTACTGAAGTTCGACTGTATATCACTTTACAATTAATTATCCTTACCAAATACCATTGGCTACGTTGTGTTCAAGGTCCGTGGTTTGCCACGATATAGTGAAAAAACTGCTGAAAGAGGCCTAACTTGGAAAACTTTTTGGCTTTTTTGAACAACTTCTAACCTACAGACAGTGGTAATAAACCTCACACAAACAAACAATCCGTACAAGCTTTTCATGAAAAATTTAAATTTGGCTATTTTGTTAAACTGCAGAATGTCCTTAACCTTGAAGGATACAAACGAAAAATGCATGCAAGTTTTCATGGAAATTTATATGTGGCTATTTTGTACTTTCCAGAAGATGATAGCAATGAGATGATAGCCACCACATTGTTCAGGAAACAATTACTGACCACGAATATGTCCACACAACAGAGTCAGATGCTACAACGATCTACCAGTATAGACACACAGCAAGTTCAAGTTGTTTCCAAAGAACCTAGGGTATGTCAGTAATATATGTTATACTGCATCAGCTGTCAATAAATTTGACATTTTCTTGTTAAATCTTTTCTGCTTCCTAAGAGAATGAAAACTCTAATGCCATTATGTAGTATACTTGCCAATCATTGTGGCTCAATTTTCAGCCATTATGTAGTATACTTGCCAATCATTGTGGCTCAATTTTCAGCCATTATGTAGTATACTTGCCAATCATTGTGGCTCAATTTTCAGCCATTATGTAGTATACTTGCCAATCATTGTGGCTCAATTTTCAGCCATTATGTAGCGTACTTGCCAATCATTCTGGCTCAATTTTCAGCCGTTATGTAGCATACTTGCCAATCATTCTGGCTCAATTTTCAGCCAGTATGTAGCATACTTGCCAATCATTGTGGCTCAATTTTCAGCCATTATGTAGCATACTTGCCAATCATTGTGGCTCAATTTTCAGCCATTATGTAGCATACTTGCCAATCATTGTGGCTCAATTTTCAGCCATTATGTAGCATACTTGCCAATCATTGTGGCTCAATTTTCAGCCAGTATGTAGCATACTTGCCAATCATTGTGGCTCAATTTTCAGCCAGTATGTAGCATACTTGCCAATCATTGTGGCTCAATTTTCAGCCATTATGTAGCATACTTGCCAATCATTGTGGCTCAATTTTCAGCCAGTATGTAGCATACTTGCCAATCATGGTGGCTCAATTTACATTCAGTTTTATGTTGTTATTCCACATTCTTGATTCGGATCAGATTGTACTGCTTTTAATTTATCTCAAAATTTCTAAAAGAAATCTGTTAATGTAAAACACATTCATGATCACAATTACAGTATGTTTAAAAATGATAAGTATGTCTCATTTACCAATGATGAGTTTTCATCCCAAAAATATAAATATGAATCGAAAAATAACCAAGTGAATGAAGAAAAGTACTAAAAATAATTTTAAGAAAGACTTGAAAATAAAGTTGACATTGATAAAAAATAAATGTTATATTTAAAATTAACATTAAAAATTTCATACTTTTTTTTTGCGATCTCTAAATCGATCTTAAAAAACTGACAATCAAATTACATTTCATGTGACGTCACCGTTACAAAGAAAGACGTCACGTGACCACTGGAATTTAAAGGCACTTTTAGGGTGTTTGGAAGTTACGTCAATTATGAAATGCACATTAAATATTGATAATAAAGGACTATATTGTCTGTGCTCGCATTTTGGCAAAATGCCTACTCCTTATAATATGTATATATACAGATGTTTGTTATGACTGACATATAATATATCAATCCAGCTGTTTCAACAGCATCACAAATGCCTGGTATAATCCTAATATTTATATGTCTACAAACTAAACACAACACTATTAGAATTCGATTTTAATACTGTCCGAGTTTTACATACCCTCTGTGGGATTCCAACTCACACTGTTGGGACACTTGCACCTATTCTCCTACACTGTATTATAGAAACTGAAGCTGGAGGAATTCTTCAAGGAGACCAACTCAATCACAAACTAAATGAAGCATGAAGGGCTAAAGGTCATGAGCGAGTTGACACACGGATGAATTCCATAAAAACTGCTTTTATTCCATTTAAGAATAATTTTTATTTTCATGCTTTTTTTAATTTAAATGAATGCAACATGTATTCTTACACTAGATCTGTTCATCAAAAAAATTTATGATAATGCTCGACCAATCAAAAATGACATAACATTTAATACTGAAACTAGAAATATATATATATATATATAAACATTCCTTTGAATTTATTTTGTAGAAAAACACAGTAGATGACATTAAGCCTCCAGATCATAAGAACAGTCTACTTCAACAGTTACTGTCGGAATGACAAAGATTTTAACTTAGTCGACTTGTATAAATAGTGCCATTAAATTTGTATCATAATCCCGTATTGTCATGTCACCAATTAATTTTACTCAAGGATATTAACTCTGTTGAGCAGTTACAGGAAATGAACTCGATATAAGAGGTCCTGTTCTTTGTCAATGGTAAAATACCATGGTAACAGGAAAGTTAACGCTAGAAATATGTTAAACCATTAACCTTAAGAATCAAAGATGTTAACAGGAACGTTTACATGTCAAATATGTTTAGCCGTTAACCTTGAGAATCGCAGACGTTAACAGGAACATTAACGCTTCAAATATGTTAAAACAAAGCTATAGCAGTGACATTAAGAGTGTTTGTTGCATAAAAAACTGTTCTTGACAGAAAGTGGGCATAATGTCTGATTACAATTATTGGAATAGCTCGGACAAGTGCATATCTGTGAACCGTCTCAAGAATAAGACAAGACATGTAACAAATGAGATACATAGACAGTTAATGTGTCAACCGTTATGTAGTCATGGATACATTGTGTATGGCCAGTTATTGCTGTTGCTATTAGTTACCATTAAACAATACTTTTTTCAAAACGGTGATATATTTTAAGAAATAGCGATAGTTCGTTTATTTATATATGTATACACACAAAGATATATATATAGATACATTGTTGATGTATACATGACAAAATTGACGTTAAAATGTATGAACCAATCGTATTGTGTACAGAAAAAGACGAGACTTTTCCAGTTGTACTGTACATGGCATGGATGGGTTGGACTAAGTGCCTACATTAATAGGAAAAAACCCAGGGAACTTTTATTATTAGCCATAGAAAATATTTTCATATTAGGAAAGTTTTCACATAGATTTTATTGTAAAGTATTGAACTTTAGAATGATTGTTACGTTATCGGTTTACTTTTTACGTTTACGATGACCATGTTAGTTTAGTGTTACTATAAATAACAGTGATCTCATTTTAAAGTTAAATTACTGCTCAATTATTTTCGCATGTTTGTTGCCTTTAAAGTTGCGGATAATGACGAATATGGTGATAATTCTGGTCAATTATTGTTAGATTCAGGGATAAATAAAGGAAAGATTTTACGGAATAATTCCGTGCTTTGTTGAAACAATTAGATATTGAGGCTTGTTTGATTGGATTGACAAAAATAGGGCCTAATATAAGAATGGCAGCTATTATGGACTATATACTTGATATAACAGTGAGAAAAACTCCAGTTGTTATTCTGGAAAAAAAAACAATTCTACCAGAGAAAGAGGAACATACGTAAGGAGTCACTGGATCCTAGAATTATAGCGAGTAAAGGAGAGATTTTAAGGAGTCACTGGATCCTAGAATTATAGCGAGTAAAGAAGAGATTTGTGCTAGTTTTTATGCTAAATCAAAAAAAGAAAAAAGATACAACGAAATACTGGTGACATTCAGGACACGGGTATACGTCATAGTCCCATAATAACAAAAAAACTAAAACAGAAACTGGATTACTGTCGGTAGTGTATATGAATCGTTGTACGGTATGTTACCGACATACTGTGTTGATTTATATGTATTATATAGCATGAAATTTATTGTTGCCTGGCAATTTGAATAATGGGTCAAAAAGGTCATGGATCAAACATGTTTAAAAGATTGTTTTATGATTTAAAACATTCATTAAAAAACAAGTAAAATAAAATGTGATTTCTATGACCTGATTGGACAATATTGTATTGTGTAAATTTCGTGATATCATGTATATTACTAGTTCGTCATATACAGTTACTATGGTGATATTTTGAAAATTGTACATTTCATATTTGTTCATGATTTGTCTGTACATATATGTAAATATACTCTATTGTACAGAAGTAACAATGTATATGTAGATACTATATTTTTGTTGACTTTATTGTACATCAAGTTATCGTGCTATACAAACATTTCAGCTGCAAAATTCTGTTCATTTGTTTATTATAAATGTACCCTTCAACTCTACATGTGTATTATCTGAAACAGGGATTATTTTGATTTTTATTTTGTGTAACTGAAAACTATGTACCAATATCGTGACTTTTTTTCACTTGATGGTGCAATTTCACTTTTTAAATCTAGATTTTACCATTATTGTTACTGTATTTGACAGAAATCTCCTTTAACTCACAACCATATCTGCTTTTATTTACCAGTAAGCAGAGTAATGTCTACTTCCTGTTGGCAAGGTAACGTCTGCTTGCTGTAGGCAGATTAACGTCTGCTTCCTGTTGGCAGAGTAACATCTGCTTCCTGTAATTAAAAGTTAATTAATGGTTTCTCTACTCATTATATAAATGTTTTGAGCCTGAGTGTATAGTAATTAAGCTGTTGTATTTCATGGCTAATTATCTCTATTTGCAGTATTTTCATTTGATCTTTATATACGATATTATTTTATCCCACTCAAGATGTCATTAAATAAACACCGTGACGTCAAGATGTTACAGCGATAAAGAGATTATTTGTTTTATGAAACTTGATGCATTTTCTGGTCATCTCGTATAGATGATGTTGCCCTTTGATGAGAAAGGAACGAGAAAATGCATCTTGTTTCAAAAAACTAAATTAATCTATAATAATTGCATTTAAGTATAGGATGTTTCATCAGTTGTAGGAAATTAAATGTTCATAAATAAGTATGACACTCCTGTAATGGTTATTACTTAGTGTACAAGAGACAGCACTTCAAAGTTTAAAACGACTGCTGTTCTATTGATAAGATCCTTCAATAAGATGCCTTATAAATACTTTGTAAAGTAATATTGACGGTATGCTTAACAGGTGACAGTAAGAATATTCTAATTGTAAAATAACAAAAATATTTTGATGTGACGTGTAACCTAATCATGTGTAAAGTTACTATAGTTACTCAAGCTTGGTCTGCTACTAAACTTGGTTGATCTAGTTGATAAAATTGGTCTGAATTTTCCTGTTTTGTGGAAACCAAAGTCTTTCATTAATCATGTAAAAAATAAACAGATTCGTCAACATACACTAAATTGAGTTCTAATTTACAAAAGACACTGGTATTTCAGTTACATAAACTATTTATCTAATTAGCATTTTTCTTCACGAAAAATGCCTTTATTTCGAGCAAAAACATGTCAAGCTTTAGCCAGAAAAATATAGTATAATATTGGTAAAATATTAATGTCTGGTGGTCCCTCAGGTAAAAGCGTGTCTGGTGTTGTATATAAACAATAAACAACTGAACAGAATTTTGTTGGACAACATAATCACATTGTAAGTTTGGAGCCATTCCACTAAAATGGAGAATATTGTTATAAAATGAATTGTTAAGTATTTTTCCCTGCTTAACTCAATAGATTTCTGCTTTCTTCTCTTTTCCTCAGAACTGTATTGTTTCCAGGAAATCATGCAGTGTTGAATAATGTATTGTTCACTGACAGAGATTTAATTTATTTTTGTTTTTTTTTTTAAATTTAAGAATATAAATTCCTAATCTTAAACATCATTTTTAATACCTCAATTCCATTACAAGTATTTGTTGGATATTTTACCATGGGTAAGGCTTGTAATTGGTATAAATTTAATATTGGCACATAGTTAGTTTTTAATGCTTGAAAGGAAATTTGCTAATAAGTTAAGATGAGAAGTTAAGCAGTTGGAATGAACAAAAGGCTGTTTTTCAACACTGCACACTGGTTTTTTACTCAAATAGTTTATCATGTAATTTTAATTTTACCATAAATTTACCACTTTTCTTACTCTTTTGTTGCTATAGAAATGCCTTTGTAATTTTTTTAAAAGAAATTATGTGATTATAAAAAAAAAACGGGTAATCCGGTTTGAAAATGCTCAAACATTTAAAGTCAAAATCATGTGATTATTTACAACTGTTTTTCTTGTCCCTATCATTTAGGCTTGTATAGAAATACTTCTTAGCCGTAGATAGCTGTATTGACAAAAGGTCAAAAGGTTAAAAAATGGGGCATGTCAAAGGTCTTGATCTTTTGTTGTGAGAAAGTGCTATCTTATGTTAAGTTTATTGTTACGGTAACAGATTTTAAAAATAGATATTGTTTACCTTTCTTGTACTAAATATATAAATTCAAATGTCTATTAAAATAGGTTGTTATATGTCAGACTTATGTCGGTTATCCTTTAAGAGGGAGGAAAGTTGTCAAGGCAGGTTACTGCACTTGATCTGGAATTGGAGTGTGTACATTACACCACTAAACAGCACTCAATGTAATTTAAGTGTAATTTTTTTAATGTATTTTCCTGTTTTGCCAAAGATTAAATCTTGATCAGGCACTTATTGCAGAAAAGGTTTAATAAACAAATATTTGTGCATGCTTAAATGTCAATCCATAGGAAAATGCCTCCTTTTACATGAGTGGCAAGACAAAAATTAACTATAAATGAAAATGAATATTTAATTAATTCTGATATTTTATCTGTTTAATTTTGATATTTTATCTGTTTTCATATAAATTGGAATATTTTTTTGTTATTAAAATTTCAAATGTCCTAAGGGTTTTAAGTGTTGTTCTGTTTTGTTTCCAGCAATGGGTTGCTTGAAATGAATTTATTTTGACTTGTTTAACTGAATTGTCAAATTATTCTACAACAAACACAAAATGCAAGTAACAGGAAATACTAAAGATAGTTGATGCCTTAAATAAGACATTTAATTCAATTATCTTAATTTATTATTATTAAATATTGTAAGTAAAGATAAGTAATTACAGAAAGATATTTCAGTAATTACTATGGTACATTGTTCCTCAGTGCTCAATAAATGGAAGCTTGTGTTTCTTTAAATTCCACGATATAATACTACAATATACTTTTGTCAAAAATTGTATGCTCTGAAAGAGTCATTTTTGATTAAAGACTGTCAGCAGGATAAATTGGTTACCATGGAAACAATCATGTAATTTTTTTTGTTATTTCCATGCATATTATGTATATAGATCATGCTATTTTTGTTATGCCTGTTAATGTTAACAGTTTTCAGTGATGACCTTGACATTGATGCATTAATTTTAAAGAACTGTTGTCATTGATGACCTTGACATTGATGCATTGATGTTAACAGTTGTCAGTGATGACCTTGACATTGATGTGTTGAATGTTAACTATCTTGTCATAAGTGATCTTGTCTGTTGGATTCATCATTGGTATAACTGTGGTTAATTTGTCACAGTGTAATATTTCATTATAGTAAAATGGATTCAGGAAAAATAACATTAAAATCAACTTGATAATAACATTATGTTTGTTTGTTTTAATTGTGTTTAATTTCACTTTTAGCAAATTTCAAATTTGTCATGGCATTCCAGTTTTTATTGAGGTAATAAGCTGTAGTACCAGGAGAAAACCTCCGACCTTTGGTGTGGAAACTAAATCCTTGTCAATTAATATTGTAGGCGAGTGCACCCTGCCTGCAGTTAGACTCGCACCCGCAACCTCGTTATTGACTGACCATGTAATCAATAGTAGACGACCTACCTTAAACACAACGGCCAAACATTATGTTTTGCTTTGAAGTTGTATTGGAGATTAAGAGGTCTGTGCACAGCTACATAATGTACAAATACTATATATTAAATTGGAATTCTGGTTCTGTATATCCCTCGAATATCTGGAGAACACACTGGTAAAGGGTTCCTGTGTTTAAAACGTCGTATTCGGTAAGGTAAGAAAGTCTCTATCTGGGTTATGTTGTAACAATACGGGATTTTAAAATGTTTTAAACTTGAGAATATATTCACAATAGACAAACACTGTGAGTCACTGTCAGATTACGTCTCTGATACGAGTATGATTACGGTGGGTTAAGCACTTTATGCTAAGCTGAAGCATTCTACATCTAGCTACATGTAATGTGGAATAAATGAAAGCATAGTGCAGTCTTATATAAGCTGTAGAAGGATCTCAAGGTTAGAGAACGGAAAGTCTACATCTAATGAGCTGTCCAATAGTTGTTTTAACTTCTCCATGCTCCACGTATAGGAGCTAGTCTCTCGCAGTTAATTACAAAGTGTTCTAGGTCTTCTATAGCATTAAGGCATAAGGGACAGTCTGGTTTAACATACTGATTAAATTTGTGTCGATTTGTTTGTAATATACAAGTTCCAGTTAGTAATTAGGCTTTTCTTTTATTGTTGCCTTGTTTATTTTGAGAATTTCAGTTCCTGAAGCTTTCCATATGAGATGAGGTGACCCAAATTCCAGGTTGGAGAAATGGGGTGTTTTAACGTACGCTTTGATTTAGCTTCAATTTTCAATATTGCTTTTCCAGTAATTGTGTACAGCTGTGCTGACTTGAGTCTTCAAGGTGCTTTTACCGGGAGGTGATACTAATAGATCGTATATTGATGGTAGACTATATTTGTTTAATATCTCAGACACAAAGATTAACAAGCTACTGGAATATTTGTCCTTGAGTGCCAATTATCCATGTGCAAGTTCACAATCCACAGACCCATGACTTCTAATTATGTTTCCATAAGTAGTTAGTATTCTTTTGTGAATTACTCCCTCAATAGGCAATTGACCAGTAAGAATATATACAGATCATTAGCGGTTCGCTCTGGTAAGTTTTGTATGCGTTTTAGAACACGTTTACAATACATAGTAATGTCAGAAATATCCTTTGCCAATAATCTGATAGATTCTAATCCATAAATCAATCTTGGTATAACGTAAATTTCAATAATATGTACTGAAACAATTGGGTTTAAACCGTTTAACCCATGGAGACCAGCCCCCATCAGCGCATATACAGTTTTACTAGCAGTGGAGATCCTGTCTTGTGCTAAAAAACGGGTGGAGTATTTTGAGCTATTATTTCTGGTGATTCCGAGGTGAGTTGTTATTTCTACATCTGCTAAGGCAGTGTTGTTCAAGTAAACATTATCTTGTATTGTTTTGTTTTTGGAGCCAAACCTCATTACGGACTTGGATTTACTAATACCATAACATTGCTTATAGCTCATGTACACTGTTAGCAGCTAAACAGATATAACAAAAAACTTGTTTGAAATTGTCGAACCCCTCCTTATAGGAGTAATTGCCCTTTAATGACAATTTCTTATGAAGGTTTCGTGGTTTTTTGTCCTGTACTCTATAAACTATAATAGCTAGGGTGAAACTGTAAATAGCGAAAATGATCAGCAATACAAGTCCTACAATTCACAATATTAGTCTAAAATTGTCAGATGACTCCTTATAGGAGTTATTGCCCTTTAATGACGATTTTTTAACCATAATTTCCGTTTTTTTCTTGTAGCCATAAAACTATATAACGTTTAGAGTGAAACTGTTAATTACAAAACTGACCAGAAATACAAGTCCCACAATTCACACTATTGGTCTGAAATTGTCAAACGACTAATTATAGGAGTTATTGCCCTTTAATGAAATTTTTCATGAAATTCTCCTTTTTTGTCTTGTAACTTAAAAGCTAAAGAAGCTAGAATTAAGCTGCAATTTAAAAAAAAATAGATCAGCAATACAACTTTTACAAATAACGTCGTCGGTCTGAAATTTTCACATGACTACATATAGGAGTTTTGAAAGCCTGAGTACTCAACGAAAAACGGACCTTCCTATCAATTAACGTTACAGTCAAGTACACACCACAGAAAGGCTCGAATCCACCATCTCAGTGTTAACAGAAGATGACATTTTTACTAATCGACCGTCCTGGCAGAGATATCACATCAAAAGTTGACTGCTGGTTGTTGGGTACCTAATAAATAAGAAACCAACCGTGGGAACATCCAAGGCGTGTTAAATGGTATGGTGGCATATATCTGCCCCTACTTGTCACATAACTAAGTCTACATAATTTGTGAAATAAGTCTACTTGTCACTTAATTAAGTCTACTTGTCACATATTTAGGTTAACTTTTGACATAAGAAAGTGCTAATATTTTTAAGAAAAGAAAGAAGTTTTTTGAGTTTTTGCCGTTTTCATGCCATACACATGTTGAGATAATTATCAAGTCAAGTAGACTTATTTATCTGACAAGTTAACATAATTATCTGACATGTGAACTTAGTTATCTGACAAGTCGACTTATTTATCTGCATGTTGACATAATTATCTGACAAGTTGACTTGTTAGATAAATAAGTCTACTTGTTAGATAATTAAGTTCTCTTGCCAGATAAATAAGTCTACTTGACAGATAATTAGGTTCACATGGCAGATAAATAAGTCAACTTGTCAGATACACAAGTCTACTTGTCAGATAGTTTTGTCAACTTATGTATGGCACGTAAAGGGCAAAAACGCAAAATACGGTTAATTTTTCTAAAAAATATTATAACTTTATTATCTGACAAGTTTATTTAAATATGTGACAAGTAGACTTAATTAAGTGACAAGTCGACTTATTTCACAAAATATGTTGACTTAATTATGTGACAAGTAGGGGCAGATATATGCCACCATAAAATGGTGATGTATATTGGACATAAATGTTTTGATCATGCGCTTTATATACTACTACAACCACAGACGAACTGGGATATTATATCATCGTATTAATATACTGGGAGGTTCCAGGTTTTGATTGTTTGTATTGTTTGAATGGTGTTTAACGCCACTTTCAGCAATTTTTCAGCTATATCCTATGGCGTCCAGTTTTTTAGTTGGAGGAAGCCGGAGTACATGGAGAAAGCCCCCCGACCTTCGGTAGGAAAACTGGCAATCCTTGTTATTTAATATTGGAGTCGAGCACACCCTGCCTGTAGTCAGACTCACACCCACAATCTCGGTGTTGACAGACCAAGTGATCAATAGTATACGTACTACCTTAACCACTCGGCCTCCTCCACAGTTTGACCCACAGACTCACAGAGCCCACCAGTCTTCGGGTGGTCGATAAGAGATCCCTGTATTGGGGGTTGTCAGGTTATTATGCGGAAAGACTCGCCGGGGATCATTGTGGTTGAGAATGTTCGTAAGGTGACTTGTTAAAAGAGGCACTATGAAGCCAAACAAAAGTATGGCACGCCGTTCTCGTCAAAAGTATGATTCAAAATTTCATCACAAATAACACACTCAAAATTTTAATTTACTCAATCAAAATTAAAATATGCACTCAAAATTTTAAATTTCGCACTCAAAATTTTAAATTTCGCACTCAAAATTAAAACATGCACTCACAATTTTACGAAAACACACTCAAAAGGTAGATTGAAAATATACATATATAAATGAAGTGAATATTGCAGCCCTCAATTGATTCCTTGGAAAACAAACACGTGCATGCTTCCGACAATTTAAAATGCTTCCCGTTAATGTATCTGTCAATTGTAAAAGTATATAGACATGTGGTACATTTTTCAACGACTTTGTATAGACGCTGTTTACAAGAAACATGTCTCCTCCACTGTCTGCTGAACTTTCCAAAAAGACTGTTAATTAAAGTAAGTAAGCAAATATATTATCATCCATTATCTCCTTGTGAAATAGCAATTATGTGCATCAAAGAAATCGATTTGTTAATTAAGGTATCCGGACCACACGAAATTGATTTCTTTACTAAAGCTGTATTTCTTGGAAAAATAAAATTAAACGGTAACTTCAATTATGGATCGGATACCTTAAGGAAAACGCAAATAATTATAACTCTTTCACAACTTCATACGAAGAATATATATTCGCAGGAATTTGCTCGTCGCCAAAAGACTTTTTTCTTTAAGGAAAGCAGTAAATAAGCTTCTTGATTTATCCATTAAGGTGTCCAACTATAATTAGCCGACCTTAGCAAAACTCATTTTAGTTATAAAAATATTGCCTTGACGTCATCATTATTTAACTTTAGGCTCATAGGAGCCTGAAACCAATTGAACAATGCAATTCTTCTTTCTTGACTAGCATTGTTTTCCCACGAAGAATTGTGCAAAACTTCCGCAAGAAAACATTAATTTTAACGCTTTAAATGGAATAATATAAGCGTTCATCCAACACATATGCTCCGAAAGATCTTGATAAGCTGAATAATTTTGGATTGAAAAGGATTGCTCTAGCTCTTACGGTTTTCAAGATACAGACAAAAATCGACAATTTCGACGATTCAGGGGCAATAACTCCTATAAGACGTCATCATACAACTTCAGCTAAAAAAGTGTCTTGTAAAGCTATTGATGCTGAGGAATTAAATGAAAAACACAGTCAATGGGTTATTAACTCCTTACCGTGTGTTCGGACAAATTTCACCCTGAAATCATTTTTGTAGATCTAAATAATGAGCAGTTTTGCAATGCTAACTTATTCTCTATTTATTATAATTTTCAGGGAAAATGGCAAAATCATCAACTTGGACGATTACAGGGCAACAACTCCTAAGGTGGTCGTCGTACAACTTCTACTCAATTAAGAGTTTTGTAGATCTTTTGATGCTGAATTGAAGAGGGAAATTCTCTTCAGTTTTTCTGTATCTGCTTTCATTTTTTTAAAATATAAAGAGGTATTTTGAGCCCTGTTCTATTTTTAGCCACGGCGACCATGTTGGTTGGCCTTTGGCCATTTTTTTTGCAATCTATAGGTAGAAGACATTTTACCGATGATGTGTGCAAAGTTTCAAAGCAATCCCATCAATGGTTTGGGAGAATTTTTAAAGAAAAGAAAAGTTAACGGGCGGACGACGGACGCCAATCTAGGTGACCCTTAGTGGCAGAGATCGACATAAAGCAAAAGAAATCACTGCATGAGAAGGAGTAAAGTGTAACATGTAATACCTTAACACAAGAGATTTCTGCTACAAGTGTTACAAGAAAAAAAAGTGCTGCTTAAACAATTGGCTAACAACCCAAAGAGAAAACCCCCGACATTCAACAGGAACTATTAATCCAGGATTGGAGCTAAGCACAACATGCTCACGGTGATAATCACCACGAAACCTCAGTGTTGACAGGCAAGTGATCAATTATAGATGACAAACTACCGTAACTGCTCCGAGAGACCTTGGTGGCCGAGTGGTTAAGGTAGTAAGTCATCTGCTATTGATCACGTGGTCTGTCAACACTGAGGTTGCGGGTTCGAATCTCACTGCGGGCAGGGTGTACTAAACTCCAATCGTAATTGAGAAGGATTGCCAATTTGCTACCGCAGGTCGGGGTATTCAGGATCCGGGTACTCCGGCTTCCTCTCACAATAAAATTGGACGCCATGTTATAGCTGACAAGTTGCTGAAAGTGGCGTTAAACACCAATCAACAAACAAGCCGAAGCTCCAATTTTTAGGATAGATCATTTCAATTTCTTTGCTAAGCTAGAAGTTGGATTTATCTAATAAATATAGAGTATCTCAGAAGTTACATTTACCAAATTTAATATTTAAGTAGGTCGAAAGTTTTCTACATGTATAACATAAATTTATGAGTAATTTAAAGCGGGTTAACTGAGAAATTCCAATCACACATCTTTACCAAAAGTCTTAGATATAGGTCCCGCGTGCAGCTGACACTTTCACGTTTTTTTTTTAGATTTGTGTGGCCATTTTGTATTGAGGCAACATACTTTAATTAAGTATGTACATATTTATAGCAAAATTGTTTTAATCTGATTTTGTCATCACTTTAATGACTTAAATAAAATTCATACAAATTAAAATGCGCATTCATAGTGTTTGCTCTTTGCTATAAATCTTAAATGTTATATATCTGTGACACACCAGGGACCGGAAATGAAGTTCTTGTTGACCACCCGAACCTCAAATGTTTGAGTGAAGTTGCAATCTTTTTAATAGGAACATTTATAAATGGTGATAAGATATTTAATTTATAATTTATAACTAATTGAAACTTAATATCTTTGCACGAAATCGTCAGTATAACTCAAATAGATATCTAAAAAAATTGTACAATTTTAATTCAAATATATTAAATTATTAAAATGAACCCCTGTGCACACAGTCCACGTATACACTTTACTGCATATTTAAAACATTTGTTTAATCTGATTTTGTCATCGCTCAACTGACTTTTATGACATTCATTAAAATTAAAATGTGCATTAAAAGTATTAATTTAATTTGTTTTGCTCTTTCATTAGTCATAAATGTTATATATTCATGCCAGGCTAGCGACATAATATGATTTAAATGTAGAATAGACTGTAAACAACATACGTGCACTGCACAATTTTTATTTATAGTTTTTCATTAACGAAAGACTAGTATTAACAGACATTTCTGCTTATATCTGTGTCAAATTTCATTATTTATTTTAATGATTTTATTGTTTGTCTCAGGGACAGTCTATACTAACTAGTATAGTTAGTATAGACTGTCCCTGTTTGTCTTTATTTTATTAGGGCAATGACCAACCTAGAATTGCCCCTGAATAGGTCATTTGCTCAAGAGTCACTTGTAATATAAGAATGAAAAAAAACGAAGAATATTTCCATATAAATTTATTGACTACCAATTTACGCTGTGACCTGTTTAACTTAAATTTATATGCAATTTCCCCAATAATCTATTTGACACATGACCCCCCCCCCCCCCACCCACCCCCAATTGGATTATTTTATATAAGGTATATAACTTGTTTGTATATATTATATATAGGATGACAAAGTTACTTGTCATACAGTCACAGTAAGTAAATTATATACAAACGTTAATAATATTTAAAATCCTGACATTTTATTTTTATTCGTTGTTACAGCCTGTCCGTTGTGCATACTACGACTTTATTTCCTTAGTGCACTAACGGATGTTAGTTCAATATGGAGGTCCTTTGCGGTATTACAGCGGACCCTTCTGTTTTTCCTTTTTCTGACACAGACACTGTTAAAAGAATCTTAGCAGTATCTCTACAATTCTTAGCTCACATGAGCCAAATCCTCAGTGGTTGTTTCCAATTAAAATTTGTCCTTTTCTGCTGTCGTTGTACATTTTCCTCTTTTTAAAACGCTCTACCGACAGTCCACATGGTCTAAAATTCTACTTTCACTTTCTAATTCATCCGAAAAAAGTGCATGTCCCTAATTGACTCTCAACATTTTATGTTCATTTAAAACCAATAAAACTGTAACCTCAAGTTTCCTCTACGACAAACGTGATGACTTCAACTTTCCAAATGTCAACTTCCCGTTCATCGACACCAACATTCCAGCAGCTCCAGCGTATGGTGTGTACATTTCACAACTTATACGTTATTCTAGATCCTGTGATCGGTATTCAGATTTTCTAGAGCGATCACTGCTGTTGACTGCTAAACTACTCAAGCAAGTGTTTGTCGTACCTAGGTTGATGTTATCTCTCCAGAAGTTCTATGGTCGTCCCCATGACTTAATTGATCGTTATAGGAAATCAGTTTCCTTATACTATTTGATATTTTCGCTGAGTCATTGGTAGTGATTCCTATTCCAGGATTTGAATTTTCCCTAGACATGACAATGAGTAACTCGACGGGTGTCTAATTGGATGCAGGCACTGCTTACTCGTCCGGAACATCTGACTGCACCCATAGTTTTTATTTGGTTCGGGTTAATCTCTTTCTCTGTTTTAATGTTTTTGGTTTTTGTCTTTTGTTTGTTTCTATCCAGATTTGTAACTGTCCCTTGGCTTTTGGTTATTGTTCGGTCGGTTTTCTTTGCTATTTTCCTAGAATATTCAGCTTTCCAAAAATACCAAATTTATTCTGGTACCATGTGCGGTTCAAATTCTATATCAGGCAACAGTGAACCAGTATGTTAAATAGTACTACTTTTACGTACAACCTCTGGACTGGTTCCCGGTATTTGGTGGTCCTACACCTTCATAACATATTTACTAGTAATTTAATATAACCGTAAACAGAATGTTGATTGTTAACATCTTCTCAGGCCCTCACATTTATAGGAAATATACAATTATGTTAGTAAGTGAATACAACTACGATTTGATAATAAAAAGTTACAAGTTAATGAGATTTAATGATAATTAGTGGAGTGTTTTTAATTTTGATATCTACTAACTAATACATACTGTTGAACCACTCTCCAGCAAAGAGAACATAACTGGTTCCCGGGGCCTCGGTGGCCGAATGGTCAAGGTAGTTCGTCTACTATTGATCACGTGGTCTGTCAACACTGAGATTGCGGGTTCGATTCTCACTGCAGGCAGGGTGTACTCGACTCCAATCTTAATTGACCAGGATTGCCAGTTTTCCTACCGCAGGTCGGGGGTTTTCTCCGGGTACTCCGGCTTCCTCCCCCAATAAAAACTGGACGCCATGATAAAGCTGAAAAATTGCTGAAAGTGGCGTTAAACACCATCAAACAAACAAACAAACATAAGTGGTTCCCAGATATAACCTCTACCACACGTCATCTCCCCTTTTACTGCTGGACTACATTTGTCGTCTGCCCGTGAATGAAGTTTGTAAAATAATACCCCAGATCTTATTTATTTTTATATAGTCTATTTTAGTATATACACTTTTGATACAGTTTTACATTAAAATTACTGCGTTTGTACGCGAACCTCATCCGCCACGAGATCTCTCATGGCGTTAACCAATGTGTGGCAGTGGTAATTTTGGTTAAAGTAGGATACCCAGAATCCTTTGAGCGTTAATTGTGTACAGCAAGTGGAAAGTTAGTGACTACAACTTTGTGTAAATATAATTTTAAAAGGTCAATGTAGAAAATTATACAAAAGTATGTTTGACAGTTAGCGACAAGTAAGAAATATGGCACCTCAGTTGGGAGGTGTCGGAATATAATACGTTTTGTACAGAGGCAACATCCGAACTACCCGTAACGAACGTCATACTAAAGATATAAGAAAAAATATTGATAGTAGAAGAAAGCATTTTAGGCTGTTGCTGTTATGACCACTTGCATGCATATAACTAAACAAAAAAAAAATAATGGACTCGCCATTTAATAGTTTGAATATTATCTGATTATTTTAATACATAATTAACTTCATACTGAAGGATATCAGAAAAATATTGATTTGAGGAAACGAATAGGTCGTTGCTGTTATGACCACCTTATGACATCTGGTTCCGTTATATTACGAGTGTAATGTTGTCGAAAATAATGGAATCGCCCATCAATTGTTATAATTTAATATTAATAAATTCTCCTTTGTCCCTCATAGTTTTTAAATTTCTATATTCACAGAAACATTCTTATAAAAATTATTTTCCAAGAATGTTTTTGGAATAAATATAATAAGAGTATATAACTCGGCGTTTTAGAGCTAAAGAACAACTCACTTTCATGAACAAAAATAAACGTAAACCAGATAACAGTAATTAGACTTGCACGAGTAATTTAATATGAATGTGAACAGGTATTTATTGCATACTTTGATTGCTAACAAATACTCAGGCCGAGTCCATAAAGTTTATTTATGGGAATTATATGCTTGTGAGTGAATACAACTCCGTGGTCGACTGGTTTTGCTAACAAGTCATCTACTACTAATCACGTTGTCTGTCAACACAAAGGTTGTCAGTTCGAGTATAACTGCAATGCTCGAATAAAATCTGAGTTGACAAAGATTGCCAGTTTTCCTACCGCAGGTCGCGGGTTTTCTCATGGTACTCCGGTGTCGTATTAAATTTTTCTACCATGAGAATAAAGCTGCTTTTGAATGTTCGGAATACTTATTCGGTAAAACATCGATGTGTTCCGAAAGATCGTTATGAAAATCTGCTTCCCAATAATAACGTGTTTGGATTATCGCCCTTCCACCAAGTTAAAATAACACAACCAATGCAAAAATATGAAATTTTCACGACAGGGTTGGAGTTGGGGTACGATAATATGGATGTGCAGCCCAAAAGGGTCTCGTTTTTTCCCTTCCAAATTATATTAAAAGGTTGCTCTTTTCATTGAATAATATATATATTTGAGTAGTTGTAAATTATCTAAATATACCAATTCCCCTTATTTTCATCTAAAGCTGAGGTTAACCGTGCTCTATTAACAACACTTGATTACATTTAATGTCTTTATGTCGTTAAATAAACCAATAAAACATGTTTCATGCAATGATAACAAATGGGTGTTAATGTATATAGGAATGCCCACAGATGTTATAATTAGTTGCAATTATCTGTCATTGTGAGGAAATAAACACTAGGAGAATAAGTTCTAACAGACAAGAAACACAAATACATATTATTCTTTATATGTCATTTTAATTTTTATTGCTTTTGTTTTATAAACATTTTGGTAGTAAATGGACTTTTTTCAAAGTGGAGGTGCAGTAAAATACAATTAAATATAAGAATATTTTTTGTTTAAAAATTCTATATACGATGTAAGTCACCATTGTATAAATAACGCAACCTTTTGTTAAATGTGTTATTACAAAACATTTTCTTTTTTTAAACCTTCAATAACTCATAAAACTTTTACATTGTGTGAAAAGATAGATAAAGAATGTATTTCTGCTGTGGCGTAACCAACTCGTATATTTCGTTACAGATGTGTATGCTAATTAAATACTAATGGCCACAAAGTGATGGCGCTGTAACTCCAAAACTAGGGATTATTTATGATCTCCTATTTGTGCCTGTAATCACTTAGGAATTGACAAGGAGTGCCAGTTTTAATACCGCAGGTCGGGGGTTTTCTCTACTCCGGCTTCATCCCCAATAAAAACTGGACGCCATGATATAGCTGAGCTGAAAATGGCGTTAAACACCATTGAAACAAACAAACAAACATGAACACGTAGGTTCGCGTTCTGGCCTAAAGTATTATGAGATGGTATGGCCGAACCTTATAATTGACAAGGATTTGCCTCTTTATTGTGGATTTTTTAACTCGGAACTATGATATAGATGTACAATTTCTGCAAGCGGGGTTAAACCCCATTACACCAACCAAAACCTTATTAACAAAAAAGTCTTTGCTATTATATAAATCAAGCGCGTAAATATATTGATGTTTGTTTGTTTGTTTGTGTTTAACGCCAATTTCAGCAATTGTCCAGTTACACTGTCATAGTAACCCCCTCCCCATATCTTGCCAGATGCCGATAAGATTGTCTTATATCAACTGGAAGAAATGAAAATTTACGTATCTAAACATGTGATTTACATCGGACGTTTGCAATCCAGATTATTATTTTAATCACCCAAATCCATTTTTACCAGTTAAATGTTGCCATTAAAATGATCTTAAACAGAGAAGGACCAAAAATACGTTTATTTTTGAATTTTTATCCTGGGGTCAAAACTTGAGCTTTGAAATGGCCCATAAAATATTTTTTTTCATTATTATTTATCCGATATTGGTAAAATTGTTCTCCCTGGGGCTATACTGTGATGGTTCCCAGTGTTCGAGCTACAGCGCATCTCCGGTAGAGGAAAGAAAGTTGTGAGGTATATAATACGACAAGTATTATCTTTCCTGAAAAACTAGCCGTCTCAAAGCTTTATTTTTCTTTGTGGACAAAAATACGTACTGTTTTTTTAATGTTAAATGGCAATATGTATTGTTATTATTTACATCACTTCATTATAAGTACACGATGTTTAGATAGCCAAATCAGGCAACCGCAAAATATAGGTGAGAGACAGCGATTGAAGCATGCATGCACTATACTAAGCATCTCTAGATGCATCATACGTGGTAAGATAGTTGATGTTAACATTGTCAGTAAGCAGGAAAATAATTAAAATTTGTCTTGTAACCGGAATCATTTGTCCATAAAATACAAATCAGAGGCAGTATCCAAGAATGCATTGTTAGTATCCTAGATCCATTATATTCACAAAAATAGTTGATATAGACCTGTTCGCGAAAATGTTACGCTTCGGAAATTTCCGTTTAAGCTTTATACACATTTTATGATAAACATGCACAAATCAATGCAACTTTCCTTTTTAAAAAGTTTGATTCCAATCTAATTAAAATCATCTTTTCACTTGACCCTTTAAGCTTTATACACATTTTATGATAAACATGCACAAATCAATGCAACTTTCCTTTTAAAAAAGTTTGATTCCAATCTAATTAAAATCATCTTTTCACTTGACCCTTTTGCTATTGTCGTCGTGAAAATAGCAAAAGGGGGAACCAAGTAAAGATATAATTTTAATTAGATTGGTTTAATTGCCATTATCTTGCATATTTTTCCCCTTTTTCATTCATCGTAAGCGATTCATGATTCCTCGGCTTTTCTCGAGTGGCATGAACGGCGGTCTGCCCATTATGATTGCTACCGCCCCGTAAAAATGCGGGGTTTTCATCCCTAACTTAGCTCTGCTTATTTGTTGGCCAATCGGCAGCTATCTCCCGATTTAGCAGCCAATCAAGACACAGCATTGTTTATGTTATCCTTGAAGTACAACCGGTTTCTGCAGTTTAGAATTTGATCATTTATCCTGTCTCATGCGAAACGGGCAAAAACCGTAGAGGGTAAAGTGTTTGCGGAGTACTACGTTTCTTGCGTGACGAAGACCCTTTCCTTCTGTAGGCACTTTGCACCCGCTATATTATGCTTAAAACTACGCGCCTCATAACTATTTCAGTGGAAGTCAAAATTCTGTTTCCGGTGGTCCATCACTTTTCTCATTATTTATTGATCATAAAAACAAACAATAAATCAGTCAATCAATCAATAAAATAGTTTTTTAAGCTTGTCATGTTATATAATTATAAACTATCTATATTAAACCATTGCTGTGACAGTCTTAAAAAAAAAACATAATAACATTTCCCTATTGTCCAACACTTAAAATTCTCATGTCGTCCATTATTGTTAATCACTTTTTCTATCTTTCTTTACCTATAATTATCAAAAGAAAAGTGGGACACCCTAATGAAATGTATAGTCTGAACAAAGATTGTTTGTTTGTTTGATTGGGGGTTAACGCCCCTTTCAGAAATTATCATGGCGTCCAGTTTTTATTGGGAGAGAAAGCCGGAGTACCCGGAGAAAACTTCCGACCTGCAGTAGGAAAACTGGCAATCCTTGTCAATTAAGATTGGAGTCGAGTACACCCTGCCAGCAGTGAGACTCGAACCCGCAACCTCAGTGTTGACAGACCACGTAATCAATAGTAGACGAACTACATTAACCACTCGACCAACGAGGCCCCCTGAACAAAGACAAAAAATCTCAGTACATTCGGAACGTACGTATGTACGGTTGCCTACGAAAACAATGCTTTATATTACATATGGTGTGTTAAGTCCTAATTTTGATTGGTTCGTGTAGACAATGTCCCCCAAAAATATTCTGTGTATATATTCTATTTCTAAAGCATATATTTAAGGCTTGTTACTATTTTTAAAGCATATTTAAGGCATGTTACTATTTATAAAGCATATTTAAGGCTTGTTTCTAAAAATAGATCCGGGTTGTTCGAATGCTTCTATAATTACTATCAATGAGTCAATATTGTATGATGCAATTTATTATTCTAAATTTAAATAAATAGAGAAAAATTCATATGTAATATAACAATTAAGGACTTTTTACTCTGTCAATACGTAGTTATATGGACCTGTAGAAAAATATTGACCTCGGACTTCGTCCTCGGTCAATATTTTCCTCCACGGTCCATATAACCACGTATTGACCTCGTAAAAAGTCCTTATTTGATTAATATTTGTTAAAGAAGCCGAACTAAACACCGGTATTGTTAAACAAAGAAATTCAATCTTCTTACGGTTTTGTCCAATCTAATTAGAATTCGTCCTCTCATGGCTTCTGTACTTATTTTCGACGCGATGTATAAGCAAAACTTGAGAGATGAGGGATCGAATTTTAATTTAACAGATTGTTTTGCTCACAGAGCGGTTTGGGTCATAACCTTGACTCTGTTGTGACTAAAATGTAGCAATGTATGTAATATTAACAATGTTCAGTTGATTAAGTATTTTAGTTGTAAAAAGGGTGTTAACAGACCCGGTGATCAATAGTAGACGAACTAATTAACCACTCGTCCAACGAGGCCACATCCGATCTGTATTGGATAAATTTATTTGCTAAAAGTTTGATTTGGGCTAAGTATAAGAAAATGTACAGTGCGTTTGGTGTTTGACATTTTCGCTATGTTTGATATAAAAATATAATATATTTGGGTATCAATATTTTGGAGATTTGGAATACTGCTTCGATCTCTCTGACCGATTCTGGAGAATCTTTTCCGATATCAATTTATCGCGAAACTTTAAAAATGAAATGTTTCTTACTTTTTCCACTGCCTTTTTGGAAAAATGAGAAACAAAAAGAGCAAAAATAACAAAAGTGAGAAGGAATTTGGAAAGCAAGCGTCATATTGGAAAAAGTAAACCTTAATAATAATAATAATAATAATAATAATAATAATAATAATAATAATATTCACATCAATATTCTCGATCTAGTTCTAAAAATGCATGTAAAATATAGCAAGAAAACACATCTTCTTAGTAGGTGAACATATTTATATCAAACCCCTTCTTGAAATGTCTCCGTTTAAGAATGGCATTAAAAAATGTAGTTGATATCCACTTAAAATTTATCCTTAACAATAATTGTTTCTAAGTATATATGAATAAAATGAATTATTTCATTTATGATTACTTTAATGTGGCAATTTTAATGTTAGATCAATTGTTGCTCTATTCAAATTAAGACGGCAGGTAGACAGATTAACTTGGACATATATTAGTATGATTATATATTGAACACTAATACAAATGTGACTTAATTAAATCTATTAATGAAGGCAAAGTATCCCCTAGAGGTAGCTTTACTAGATGTGTAAGAATTTATCTACATGTTTATAGCAGTAAACAAATAAAATTGACATTATTAGTTTCAGTGTGCAACAGCCTAAAAGTAATTAATGCAGAAAACATTCAAATAAAATCTTGACCCTCTTCAAGATATTGTATATGACCGCCTTCAGATTTCATCACTGTTGGATAATTTGCTAGAACTATATCTATATGAGTCGTCAGAGAGATACCTAGAGTCCAGTGAAATCTTGAACTTCTGTTAGATAGAATTGGCCACGTTTAGAAATTAGAATAAAGTACCATTATATTTCATGCATGTACCGGTATGTTAAACCGAGCAGTCCATTTGAAAACTATAGTAACTATGGACTTACTTATTACATCAAAGTGATACAGAGTAGAATCACTAAAATGGAACAACATGAATTAAGCCCCATACCATTTGAAAAAAAGGGGGGGGTGACATGGCCCTTTGTATATGTAGTAAAATTCCTGTGAATAAATTTAACCGACAAGTTATTTAGGCTGATGTCGGCGAACGAAAAACTCACCCTGATTTATAACAGTTATGTAAGCTTAAATTACTTTGTTTCTCTTACAAAGTTGTTTTAGGTGCTAGTTAAGAGCAATTCGAAGAAAAGATGGAGATGGTTTTCCTTGAAAACAAACATTTTATAAACATTTGTATTAATTTCTGCACATAATTTATCAGCATTTTCTGAAAAAGATGGTATCGGTATGGCTGCCGAAAAATTTTCTATCAACGTTTAAATGTGAAAAATGTATGGTATGACGACAAACCTTTACGAAAGCCAAAACTACTCAGATGAAGAAGAGCAATATAACTTTCTACGATAAAATTCCACATTCTCGCCAATTCAAAATTGAAAGCCGCCCGTCAAATTTAAGGATAACCACACGACAAGATAAAATCTTTTTAAAAGCGTCAACTCAAGCAACATTTTCGCTAAACCGCGACAGTATAATAATATAGAGGAGAGTATTATTGAGGGGATACTTTGTTAAACTGGGTGATGACCAATTTTATTGCGAAATGGTCTGATTTTAAGGGCAAAACGGTTATTATAGTCAATGATGAAAAGTCGCTGTTTCAATGGAAGACCCCCCCCACCACCCACGAAGAATTAGACAAATAATTTTGAAAATTTTCTGTTGCAAATAAAAATCCACACAGGAGGACCACCAGTTTAACATACTTTTTAAATCAATATCCCAATAAAATGGAATTTCTTTATAACGCTGCCCAAAACTACGTTTTGGCGACATATTGTTTTTGCACCGTTTCTTCTGCTATTATTCCGCTTTCCACTTTTCTACCTGTCAAAAAAAATTTCTCAGAGACGTCTTAATAGAACCAAACGCTCCCTTTGAAACATTTGAAAATAAAATGTTATGTACTTCAACACTTTTTGAATCATTTTTTCATTTTTGTAGTGTGTAGCACGTAATAGTTTTATACATCTTTAATATAATCTAAGGAAAGTTGCTTTTTTCAAGGAGAATAGTTCTTGTTCCCCCAGATATAAGGTATCTTATTTTCATGGGTTATCTTTCTAATTCCTCTTTTGTACAATGTATAGATGTACGGTAGCTGATTGTTCGTGGGTAATAGTTTTATTCATGTTTCATATAATCTACAGAGTAAAGTTGCTTTTTTAAGGAGTATAGTTCTTGTTCCCCCATAATACAATACAGAGATATAAGGTATCTTATTTTCATGGATCATCTTTCTGATTCCTCTTTTGTACAATGTATAGACGTAAGGTAGCTGATTTTTCATGGGTAGTAATTTTATTTATCTTAATATAATCTACAGGGTAGCTTGCTTTTTCAAGGATTATATTTCTTATTCCTCTATCATACAGTAGAGAAATTTCAGGTATCTTATTTTCATGGGTCATATTTCTGATTGCTATGTTGCACAATGTATAGATGTAAAGTAGCTGGTATTTCATTGGTAATAGTTTTATTTAGCTTTAATATAATCTACCGGGTAGCATGCTTTTTCAAGGATTATATTTCGTATTCCTTTATCATACAATACAGAAATTTCAGGTATCTTATTTTCATGGGTCATCTTTCTGATTTCTCTTTTGTACAATGTATAGATGTAAGGTAGCTGATTTTTCATGGGTAATAGTTTTATACATGTTTAATATAATCTACAGGATAAGGTTGCTTGGTCCCCCATAATACAATACAGATATATAAGGTATCTTATTTTCACGGGTCATCTTTCTAATTCCTCTTTTGTACAATATATAGATGTAAGGTAGCTGATCGTTCATGGGTAATAGTTTTATGTTAAATATAACCTATAGGGTAAGGTTGCTTTTTTTAAGGATAATAGTTTTATACCTCTATCATGCAAGACATTGATATAAGGTATCTTATTTTCATGGGTCATTTTTCTGATTCCTCTTTTGTACAATGTATAGATTTAAGGCAGCTGATATTTCATGGGTAATAGTTTTATACATCTTGATTATATAATCTACAGGGTAAGCTTGCTTTTTTTCAACGATTTTAATTCTTATTCCTCTATTATACATTACAGAAATTTCAGGTATCTTATTTTCATTGGACATACTGCTGATTCCTCTGTTATACAATGCAAAGATGTAAGGTAGCTGATTTTTCTTGGGTAATAATTTTATTTATCTTTAATATAATCTACAGGGTAGCTTGCTTTTTCAAGGATTATATTTCTTATTCCTCTATCATACAGTACAGAAATTTCAGGTATTTTATTTCCATGGGTCATCTTTCTGATTCTTCTTTTGTACAATGTATAGATGTAAGGTAGCTGATTGTTCATGGGTAATAGTTTTATACATGTTAATATAATCTACAGGGTAAGGTCGCTTTTTTCAAGGAGTATAGTTCTTGGTCCCCTATATAAAACAATACCGAGATGCTTTTTTTAGGATAATAGTTTTATACCTCTATCATACAATACATAGATATAAGGTATCGTATTTTCATGGGTCATCTTTATGATTACTCACTTTTTTGTAATGCATAGATGAAATATTGCCGATTTTTCATAGGTAATAGTTTTATAGATGTTTATAAAAATCTACAGGGTAAGGTTACTTTTATTCGAGGACTATAATTCTTATTAACCCATCATGCAATACATAGCTGTAAGGTATCCTATTTTAATGGGTCATATTTCTGACAGTTGTCATGCAGAAATATACCGGTATATTGTTAGGTAAATAATAACAATAAAGGTGACAGTGAAGTCATAGGAGATAGTGAAAGGTAGCAAAAGTAAGAAAAGAGAATGTAAAGCAGAACTATGGAATAAATAAATAAACTAATGAAATAATCAATCTATTACTTTCACCTTGACTTCTCCTTCTTGAGGGCAACACTCAAATTTCTAAACCCGAACCCGAAGCAAACAACTTTAACTTAGTTTACAAATATGAATGTCTCCCTCAATAAGAGCGGGTCGTACTTGTTTTATTATATTGTACGCCAACACTAAACATGTACATGTACATTTTAATTTACTGAAATTTGTGTTGTTCTCATTTAAACTTCTGCATTGTTGACCTTTTTTATTTGTTCTTACCTTATAGGTTATTTACCGGTGAACAATAGAGTTGTTTCCTTTTTGTTTTATTTCCCCGGGAACAATAGGGTTGTTTCCTTTTCTTTCATTCCATTTCATTATGTTATAAAAGACAATATACACGAAAAAGTACAAAGTTGTTTTAGTTCCTTTATTATTTTGTAATAAACAACTTTGTCAGGATCGCATGATACGCCCGCCCGATGATAAGGAAGAGAGCTACACACTTCATGTGTGTATTATACTGGGGGTAGGGGGGGGGGCGGGGGCTAGAGGGGGTCCATTAACAGGTTAACACTTTTTAATTTTTCTCAAAACAGATAACAGTAGATTTAAAATAATGATAACAGATAACAGCAATTTACATGAGAAAACAGAAAACAGCGAGTTCAAAAATCGAAAAAAACAGATAACAGCATCATACATGAGAAAACAGAAACAAGCGAGTTAAAAAATCGAAAAAAACAGACAACAGCAGTATCTCATCGAAGGGCAATAGTGTTATGATTATTTACAGTAAACAGTGTTTTCATTTTCGTAATAACAGTTTACAACAATTTCAATTTGTAAGAAAACAGATAACAGCTAATGGTTGAAAAACAGGTACCAGTTACTTTATTTACAGACGTGTAAAAATGACCAAAACATGTCAACAGAAATGATCTTCCGCCATACTATCGACACTGATCAGCTATCAATATCAACAGTGTCTCAATATTTTAAGAAAATTTATGAAAGCTTTCCACAAACAAGTCCCATTAACTACCATTAGAAATCCGAATTTTACCACGAAAAAGGAAGCGCTTATCTATCAAATTAAAAATTCCGCAAAGATTCAAGAAAATTTGATGAAAACCGAAAGTTTTTGAGCAAGACTATGAAAACAACCCCACCCCCTTTTCATGCACCAAGTCCAATAAATCAGGATTACAAACAAGTATACAGACTATGGCACTAATACAAAAAACAAACATGTGCAGTTTGTAAAACAAAATCTGTGAATCTTATTTGCAAGATACGAAGGATGGACATTTGTATACCATAATACGCACGCATGGGGAGGGGGTTCTGTCGTTGACAGGCATATAAAAATGAAAATGAAAAATGTTTAATTCCATTTTAAACTACATTTACGTAAAATTTAGGTGTAGCTAGCATTTAAAATTTAGGGTTTTTTTTATTTCTTTGATCAATTAAAATGAATTAGTTGCTAAATTTATCTTTTGTAAATTTGCGATAATTGGGAGATAGTCAAAAACATACCTGAAGACACAATTCCAACAATCATTTCGCTCACAAATGTTTTCAGAGCAAATCTACGGACTGTAGAACAAACGTTGAGTAAATTATTTTGTAACAGAACCCACTTTATACCGTTATGGCATTGTATATAGTAAATAACATTATAAAAATAACAGTTTGTTTATTAAAATAAGTATTTTAATAGCTCACGCCTATCTAACTCCACCCTACGGTATAAGGGAGATAAATCTAATTAATTTATGTCATACGGTAGCTTGTTTACATGGGTAGTCAATTTTTAATAGCTCCGCGGTATTAAAATTTACTACCGTAGCTAATTTTCATAGGTAGCTCGATATTAATACGACACCGGCTAACTCCCCCATATAAAAACTGAATGCCATGATATAGATGAAAAATTACTTAAACACCATTCAAACAAACAAAAGTGGTGACAGGTGTACATTTTTTTCTCAGTAAGATCCTGTATGAGCTAAGCTTCAAAATGCTGTAACGTTTTTACATTCACTGTCGAAACTGAGAGTAAGAGTAGGATTATCTCATAATGTATAGAGTGAAAAACGGTTGGTCATGGATATTTATGGCAACTATTTGTTTTAATGTGGCGTGAATGTTAATAAACTTTTAAGCCATTATATTCTGATCAATATTCACAAGGTATGCAATTAGAAAAATGTTAATATTTGCGCCTACCGTTTTTTTTTACATAAAAATATATAACAAAAGAATCTATTTCGGAACATGGCCACTCCGTACATAATTCATCAAACGCACAGCCTCAGCGTGACGCATACCGTACTCCTGTTTAAGCGCATCTTCCGAAAATTTTTCAAGCGTCATCCCGTCCACCATATCAGATTGAAACATTTCCGAATATTTGTCAAGCTTGAGTAAGTTCAGTATTTCAATAATGTCACTTATACTTTTAGTGCTAACATCGTGATCAGAACTGTTTTGTTCTTTTAGTATGTGGACCTCATCGCATTTTTCACGGACCTTGGACGCTAAATCAACCGTATCGTCTTGACTGTCTGTAGCGTTACACACTTGTCCATACTCTTCCGGTTCATAAATAGCGTCATCATCTTTTTTAACAATTGGGCTTACAGTACATTGGTTAACTTTTTGATTTTCATACGGCCTATGTTTCTTTTCTGGTTCTTTTAATGGCTGCTGGTTGGTTGGTATAGGCAACGGACCACGTGGTGGCAAATTTGGTATTGCCTTTCCGGAAGTTGATGGAACACTCGGAAGAGGTCGTCCTAATGTGGTTGTTTGTTTTCCGTCATTCGTTACCTTTCTTGGTTTTGGCATCGGAGGCTCAACGTAATCATATTCTTGACCAGAATCATGATCCGATTCGACTTCCGGAGTCTTTTCTTTAACTTCAATGACACGAATATCTATTAAACAAAACCAAAGAGATGTTACTTATATTAAAACTTTACCCGCATGTAAATTTAGTAAATATCGAAACCAAAACTAATTTAAAACAACAATGAAACACTTCCATGTTTTTTTTAAAACTAAAAAAAAAAAAAAGACAAACAAACAAACAAAAACAAACACAAAACAAAAATGAAAGGAACCTAGTAAGAACACATATTATTTTACAGAAAGTTTACACAGCAGATAACGAATATTGGCATGCCGAAGTTAAAATTATCATGTAAGTATCAAAAATAATTAAAGCGAGTTTTTATTATTGACACATATTTGTAACTTGTTTAATACTTGTTTCCTTATAAGGTTCCGGCAATGACTCATTCTTTATTCAGCTTTTGATAACCCTTATTACAGCTTAAATGATATTAAGGGAACCAGCTCAAAGAATTTCAGTGGAAATTTGTGCGATTACATGTATGCATTTTCACGTTGTTTACGAAACACATGGGAGTTATCTCCCATGACCGTACACCAATATCTTTGATTTTAATACTTTTACCTCCTGTTCCAATAAAGCTGTTTGCCAAAAAGTCAAAAAATTGTTCACATATATCCATTGAACAGAGGCGTAGCATTACATTTGAAATTTGTATGGTGGAAGCCGTACCTGCATTTGATATTGGTACGGCGGAAGCCGTACAAGCCTGCTACGTCTATGTAATTGAAATGAGGAAAGTCAAACGACACTAATAAAAATAGAAAAATATGAACATTTTTTTTTCCTGAAAATTATTGGTACGGCATGCCGTACCTGCAAAGGTTATTGGTAAGACAGAAGCCATACCTGCCGTACCGGCTGCTACGCCTATGTAGAATACTCCCTAATCATATACTTAAAATGAATGACCGAAAATCAGTTGTATGATTGGTTTAAACATATTTATTGTCAAACATATACAAAAGGATTGGGCACAAGTTATAACAACTTACAGGGCCTTCTCCATACAATAATAATACACATAATGATAATCAAGATGACAGCAATTACGATTAAGTACACACATAATTAAGTTTAAGCAAATAGTACAAGACGAAAAATACAAAAGAGCAAAAGAAAAAATTAGGAAAGATAATAAAAAAGTAAGATGTAAATGTAAAGTGAGCATGGGTATATTTGAAGAAAAAAAAAGAGTTTGAAATGCACTGCTAATGTTTAATTATTCTGAAACGCTTTGTCTTTTTGATGTAGCTATGAACGTTTCGAAAAAGAACTCTGTTCTGTTCATCGCTAAGCGTTTCATTGCCAAAAAGAATATTTTCAATCAAAAAAGTTACAAATTGAGTATTTCTCATAAGTTCCACTTGAAAGTTAAGATATAACGGACATTCCAAAAAGTAATGAATTGCGTCCTCCAAAGGCCATCCACACAGACAACTTGAGTCATTGACTAAATTAACTCTGTATAGATCAGCATTTGTAAGTGGTCTCAGTTTCATAAAAGTTTCCAGATTTAGATCATCCAATCCTTGACTAATTAGTCAAATTAAAATTTTCAAGCAAGTTTATTGGTCAGTATCTGAATAGAAGACAACTTTAATCTTTTTTTATCTGAGTAGATGATTTTATGCTTTAAAAATTATAGAGCCATAATTTGCTGAATTCGTTGATCACGCACAATATATCTCGACACTGAATGAATTTTACCCGGCCTCACCGGCGTGTCAACATCGGGATTTCATTTTAGGCCTGACATCGGACCGAGTGTCTTCGACTCTAACCTTTATTGACAATAATTGCCAGTTTTTCTGATCCTGTGGAATGTCGGAGGTTTAACCGACTACTTCCGCTTCAACTTACAATAAAAACTGACCGCAATAATATAGCTATAAATCCTGAAAAAAGTTTAAAACTCTATTAAAAAATGTGAATTATAACAAGTAATAGTGTTTTTACTATTAACTGTTTAGTTTGTTTACCCGTATCTACATCTTTGTCGTTAAATTTAGCCTTGGTTTTGACTTGCTCGTCCAGTCTTTTTAAAAAGTCTTGGAACTCCTCTTCAGGTTTGTCGACAAATCCCTCAATATCAGCTATTGTAACATCAGGAATCACGATTAATGTCGACACATCGGCGGGATTAAGTTTTTCTACGAAATAAAAAAAAAAACTCAAACCTTTTAAAAATAACCAACAGAACAAAAAAGTATATGTAAAGCACCCAATAAGAAGGGCCTTGGTGGCCGCATTAGTCAGTTAATATTGATCACGTGTCTGTTAACATTGAGGTTGCGGGTTTGAGCTTTACTGCTGACAGGTTGTACTCGACTATACTGTTCATTAACAAATATTCGCCAGTTTCGCTACCTAAGGTGGGGAAATATTCTCCGGATACTCCGGCCTCTTCCCCTTCTCCAAATAAAAACATTGCGGTCACTGCGGTCAGGGTGCGCTCGACTGCAATCTTAAAATTGATAAAGATTACCAATTTTCCTACCGAAGGTCGGGGTTTTTTCCGTGTACCCCGGCTCCCCTAATAAAGACTGGACGTCACTATGTAGCTGAAAAATCGCCGAATGTAGCGTTAAAACACCATTCAAACAAACAGTTACATTGTTTAACTGAATTATATTCTGGAGTTGTGCCGCTTGGTCCATAAAACAAATTATGCTAGCCTATATAAATGGCCCAAAACTTGACATGCACTTTCTTTTAAAAATCAATGCTAAACATGTTACTTCCTTTGTTCTTTTATTTTATCATTCAATAAATGAAACTAAGCGATGCATTAAAAAGAACGATTGCTTAATGTACCTTCTTGTGAGCAATGAAATATCCTTCAAAATACAACCGGTCTTTGTCGAAACTTAAATTGAAATTTTGAAATCTTGCTAAATATCCGCAAAGGTCGCAATTAAATCCTTTGAAACATAAGGACCATGCGCATTGGTTGTGCTTTTGTTTGTAGTTTAAGGGTTAACTACATAAAATATTGTCTCAATCGAGGGAAAAAACAATTTCCCGTTGTACTCATTGTATAATCTTCTTATAGATTAAGTGTTTCTATTACGTCACAGGAATTTTTAAATTTTCTGAAGAAATGTTTTTCAGTCAAACAAAAGTCAGTGTTCTCATTCTATTTTTTTAATAGTAAGATGTCAACACTTAGATTGCTGGTTAGAGTCTCACTGCTGGCAGGGTGCACACGACTCCAGTCTTAATTTACAAGGATTGCAAGTTTTCCTAAGGTCGGGGGTCTCCTCTAGGTACTCCAAATTCCTCCCTCAATGGAAACTGAACGATATGATATAAAAATTGTTAAAAAGTGGCGATAAACAACAAAAAACAAACAAACAAACAATATAAAGTAAGGCAAACCTACCACCATAAATACAGTGACCTTGGAAGTAAATTTCTGTATATTCCTCTGTTAACAGCAGCTGGGCGAGGCCATCTTTGGTCTTGTCTATTGCTGATGGAACATGGGATACTATGTTGATTAGGACTGGTAGTTGGTTATGTTTTAGAATTGTCTTTAACTCTTCTACCGAACCCACTAAAAATGAAGGACTAATATTATATTTTATATACGAACAGTTGGTTAAATCTAGTAACTAAATAAATAAAAATGCCAATTATAGAGATATAGGATCTTACATTAGTGCGGGTGGATTATCGGATTTCTCCAATCGAGATGGTTAAATTATGGAATTTTAAATCCGATAATCCAAGAGTACTAATGTAAGATTCTGTTTCTCTAATTTTAAAAAGTAGTAAATTTGCGAAACGAAGTATAAATTGTCCCAACCCCAATTTTACATTCATTACTTGACTACGCGGTAAATGAAAGGTGTTTTGTTTATGACGTTATGAGTTCTTATTGTGACGTAATTATTTTTAACCAATCAACTGCTGAGAACAACAAATTCACTAGTGACGAGAAATATAGGATCTAACACCGGTGGGAGGGCAAGACGGGAAAATCTCAGACACCCAAGTGAAAAGATTCTGGTCTCCAACGAGGCTCTGTCGAGTTGGAGACCAAAAGAAATCTTTCACGCGGGTGTCTGAGATTTTCCCGTCTTGCCCAACCACCGGTGTTTGATTCTATTTCTCACTAATTCGTCAAAAAAAAAAATCCGGTTCTGTTCTAACCCCAATTTTACATTCATTACTTGACTACGCGGTAAATGAAAGGTGTTTTGTTTATGACGTTATGAGTTCTCATGGTGACGTTATTATTTTTAACCAATCAACTGCTGAGAACAACAAATTCACTAGTGACGAGAATTATATTTCCACACCGGTCAAGCGGTTGAAATATTACGTCAAAATTAGAGAAATATAGGTTCTTATATTGGTACGAGTGGATTATCGGATTTCTCCAATCGAGATAGTTAAATTATGGAATTTTAATTCCGAGCCTTGGCGACGACTTAAAATTCCATAATTTAACTATCGAGATTGGAGAAATCCGATAATCCAAAAGTACTAATGTAAGATTCGGTTTCTCTAATTTTAAAAAGGAGTAAATTCGCGAAACGAAGTACAAATTCTCCCAACCCCAATTTCACGTTCATGACCTGAATACGCGGTAAATGGAAGGTGTTTTGTTTATGACGTTATGAGTTCTTATTGTGACGTAATTATTTTTAACCAATCAACTGCTGAGAACAACAAATTCACTAGTGACGAGAAATATAGGATCTAACACCGGTGGGAGGGCAAGACGGGAAAATCTCAGACACCCAAGTGAAAAGATTCTGGTCTCCAACGAGGCTCTGTCGAGTTGGAGACCAAAAGAAATCTTTCACGCGGGTGTCTGAGATTTTCCCGTCTTGCCCAACCACCGGTGTTTGATTCTATTTCTCACTAATTCGTCAAAAAAAAAAATCCGGTTCTGTTCTATTGAAAGATGGCAACAAATAGAGTTATCTACCCTGAACGTAGTCTCCAGTGAACACATGTTGCGTCATCGTGTTTGTTTTTATGTTTACCGCTGTCATATTGTGGCATAAATTGGGTCATGGAAGCTCAGATATGTTGTTTTCATGTTAATATTTAAAAAGGCATAGTAAACCAACACAACTAAAGCAAATATTTTATAATTTTTATTGCTGAACCGACAGTTGACGTCACAATACATTTTTACGGGAAAAGGAGCGTGAAATTCTTATCTCACCCACGGGTTGAGATAAGGATATCTCAACCGGCTAAAAATAGGTACTACGCTTTCTCATTAGTGAGAAATTTAGGATCTAACACCGGTGGGAGGGCAAGACGGGAAAATCTCAGACACCCAAGTGAAAAGATTTCTGGTCTCCAACGAGGCTCTGCCGAGTTGGAGACCAAAAGAAATCTTTCACGCGGGTGTCTGAGATTTTCCCGTCTTGCTCAACCACCGGTGTTTGATTCTATTTCTCACTAATTCGTTAAAAAAAGAATCCGGTTCTGTTCTATTGAAAGATGGCAACAAATAGAGTTATCTACCCTAAAACGTAGTCTCCAGTGTACACATGTTGTGTCACCGTGTTTGTTTTGATGTTTACCGCTGTTATATTGTGACATAAATTGGGTCATGGAAGCTCAGATATGTTGTTTTCATGTTAATAATTAAAAAGACTTGTAAACCAACACAACTAAAGCAAATATTTTATAATTTTTATTGCTGAACCGACAGTTGACGTCACAATACATTTTTACGGGAAAAGGAGCGTGAAATTCTTATCTCACCCACGGGTTGAGATAAGGATATCTCAACCGGCTAAAAATAGGTACTACGCTTTCTCATTAGTGAGAAATTTAGGATCTAACACCGGTGGGAGGGCAAGACGGGAAAATCTCAGACACCCAAGTGAAAAGATTTCTGGTCTCCAACGAGGCTCTGCCGAGTTGGAGACCAAAAGAAATCTTTCACGCGGGTGTCTGAGATTTTCCCGTCTTGCTCAACCACCGGTGTTTGATTCTATTTCTCACTAATTCGTTAAAAAAAGAATCCGGTTCTGTTCTATTGAAAGATGGCAACAAATAGAGTTATCTACCCTAAAACGTAGTCTCCAGTGTACACATGTTGTGTCACCGTGTTTGTTTTGATGTTTACCGCTGTTATATTGTGACATAAATTGGGTCATGGAAGCTCAGATATGTTGTTTTCATGTTAATAATTAAAAAGACTTGTAAACCAACACAACTAAAGCAAATATTTTATAATTTTTATTGCTGAACCGACAGTTGACGTCACAATACATTTTTACGGGAAAAGGAGCGTGAAATTCTTATCTCACCCACGGGTTGAGATAAGGATATCTCAACCGGCTAAAAATAGGTACCACGCTGTCTCATTAGTGAGAAATATTTTTTCCACACCGGTCAAGAGGTTGAAATATTACGTCAAAATTAGAGAAACTAAGTTATATTTGCTGAACTGATCCGTTATCGCTTATCACCTCTGAGGTACGTGTTCACAATCCGCTTTGAAAATGTGAACAACGTGAAAGGCCATGGTCACTAATAGCGATATCTCAGTAACTTTAACAAATATTGACATATGACCTTCACTTTTGATTTTTATTGACATTGAGCTTGAAAAGGTCACGAGAAATTTTGTTGTTCTTAACCATAATAGATACAGAACTAAAACTGTGACTAAACAGCAGATATCTGTCAAGTCTAATATATTTTGAATGACCATTTATAACTTATCTCCATTTGATGAAGGAAATTTATTGTAAATAGCCATATGTCAATCACTATAACAAAATTGTACTCAATGCATTGTCGACAATATTAGTGGTCAAGATATTTTAACATTTTTGAAAAATTTCATATTCCACATACATGAAGTGGTTTATTTTCATTTTTATAAATGTTATTTTTATGAGTAGCATATTTATAGATCGATAGATAGATAAATGTAGAGGTCAAGGTCATTTAAGTCCATATTGTTAAATAGATTTGAAGATTAAAATAATAAGAGCATCAATGTCAAGGTCATAATGTTCTACTAATTGACCTTTTCCATTTTAACTTATATCAGTAAGTAGTTTCTAAGTTTGTAAATGTGTTATTTTTTAATGACACATTATAAATACTCAGGTTTCAAAGCCATTTAATGCAGATATGTTCTTTTATCCTCACAAGTCAGAATTTCTGTGTCCACATGTGTCCACGGAACCCTGACAAATTTAGCTAGGAAATTCCTGGGCTAGAAGATTTTCGTATGACGTCAATCCTTCAAAATATCAACTTATGAAATTGCTTGAAAGAAGCAAGTGTTTGGCAGTGGTAATTCTTACTCATTCTTGAGTGTGAAGAAAACGTAAGGCAACTACATAATAGCGCGGTAATAACAAACTATTAACACTACTGTACAAAATACACCGATTTTCACATTGCCTACGCAACACATCCGCTTGGTTTATCGGGATATCCCTAACCAAGTCGTGAATGCGAGCTTTTGATTGGCTACATTAAGGTATGACGTAGAGAATCAAAAAAGTGACTTCTACCCCGGGAATTTCCTACCGAAGTTTGTCAGGGGTTCGCGGACACATGTGGACACAGAAACTCCGATTTGTGCGGATGATGTTCTTTATAATTGCAATGATTGGAAAATCTATTATTCCGTAGAAAAAACGAATGTCATATACAACTATTTGCGACATCAAGTGACTTCTGTGACGTATTTTTGTCAGCCATATTGGATTTTCCACTCAATATAAAATCAATGGGACGATTTAAAAAACGCCGATATCTTGTTAAATAAATCAAATAAAAGTGTTTTGCACATTGTCCCCAGTTCAACGGTCTCTTATCTTTTGAATGATATAATTTTTATCAGTTTAAATTACTTGCAAAATACTTCCCATTTTGTTTGAAAAAAGACTTATTTTCTGCCTTCTGGTTACATTGTTACCACTTCTGGCGTAAATTGCATAAATACAGTTCGTATAAACTATGTTTTGCACATATATATATATATATATACATGTATATATAAAGTAGATACATTGATGTATTTAATTTTCACATTTTTAACACTTTAATTTCTGATCTTCATACTTCCCATTTTATTTGAAATTCGCCCATTTCACAATTTTTAACATGGCAGAGATCAGACCACGTGGTTCAGACAAGGGACAGGGTTGTGTGGCATTTTTATGGTCTTATTATATCTCAAAAATTTGTAGAATGTTTAACTTAGATGTAAATATTGTAATAATTACAAAAAAATTAAGAGTATTTGACTTCCAAAATACTGTCATTAGAAAAAAACTAACCGCAATTGTATTTTCTTTAATCAGGGATTTTATACTAACTTAGTATAGACTGTCCCTGCTTTAATTGAAAGGGTGCAGGTCAACTCGTACCTCGACCAACTCGTACCCTACCAACTCGTACCTCTACCAACTCGTACCTTTGCATTTAATATAGTAAATTTAGTACGTTATTAATAATGATAATAAAAATATATGTTGTATATTAGATAACAAATAAATATAGTAAATTTAGTACGTTATTAATAATAATAATAAAAATATATGTTGTATATTAGATAACAAATATTTTTAAATATTTGACTCATTTTTACCAATATTTTGCAGTTTGCGAACAGATTACGCTTTTTTAACAATTAATTACAAAGAAAAGGATCCAATTATTATTTTTCTTATGTACTTTATAATTTCAAGTTTTTACTCAAAAAATACAAAGTCACACAACTGTAAAAACTGGCCTGAGAGATCAAAGTTAAAAGCAAAGACAACAAATATTTTCCATAAACAATCAAATTAAATGCGATGACAATATAAAATCAAAGAGAAATTTATGAATTTTAATTTACCATGGACTCTACGTGTGTAATATGTTCGCGTGCTGTTCGTTTGCGACAGCATCCATTAATCATCAACACACTTTCCTGTGACTTTTGCAGTTCATTGACTCACAGAACATGCACTGGTAAGTTTATTTTTGTTTCCGAATTAGCATGCAAATAAAAAATTTTGAATGTCTATAAAAGCAAGCTTGAGGTTTTTTCAAGTTCTTTTAAAATCAACGATATACACTTTCGCTGTTTATCCAGTTTATAATTTTTTTTTTCACTATTTTATTAATATTGCATTAAAAGAAGAACACTATATTTTATAGAACATGCGGAATCGTATTGTGTAAAGATTTATTTACCTTCATACGCGTAAACACCATAAATTAATTATCACACGCGCGTGTCACTAATCCTATCAACATGTATTAAGTAAGCTTTATTGCATCATTAAAATATAGATATGAAATTTAAATTTTACCCAATAATGTTTATGCTAATATTTAGTCATTTATGTTTGCTCTAAAAAGGCTTTATTCCTGCCAACTTCTTAAAGAATGATATCCGTGTAGACAACCAGCGACATATTCTGTTTGCTACCGATGACCAGCTAATAGTCAAGCAACTTGTGAAGTATATAGAAGAAACATGGGTGATTAGTAATGTTTGGCCTGTGGAATCATGGACAGTTTACAGTCAACCAACCAGGACGAACAACGATGTTGAAGGGTGGCATCGTCGAATAAATAAGAGATCCGGTGATGAGAAGAAGCCGTTTTACTTGCTACTTCCAAAACTACAAGAAGAAGCTGCTCTTCTACCAACACAGCTGAAAATGATCACAGAATCTAAACTTAGTAGGCAGCAGAGATCCACTACCAAATACATGCAAGCGGAATTTTTCAAGTTGTGGGATTCATATTCTAGCGGCCAGATCTCCGCCAGCCAACTTCTGCGGCAGTGTGGTCAGTTGAATGGACCATCACAAGACGCGTAATTTATATATACAAACTCTTGATATTAAAATATATATCAATATAAATGTTTATATTGTTTAGAGACTACCAAAGACTTATTTTTAAAATATATGTCCTGTGAGATGTACTTCTGGTTTTAAAAATGTCTTATGTTTAATGGTTTTGTTGTCTGCTTTGTTTTTGTTAGTTTATTAGTGCTGTACAATACATATGATAATAAATAATAATAAATATTAAAAGTTTATATTTTTAGTTTAACATAATTTCAGCCATTTATTATATTGTGTCCTTTTTCATTCTACCATATAATGCAAAGGTACGAGTTGGTAAAGGTACGAGTTGGTAGGGTACGAGTTGGTCGAGGTACGAGTTGACTAGTATCCAATTGAAAATGTGGTAATGAATTTTCTGATAAACATTTATGAAGTATTTATGTAAAAGATAATTACAAAAATATCCCCATTTTGGTCGCTTTTTTCTCTGTCATAAAGGTAAAGATTCAAGTTTTAAGGAATAAGCTGTTCAATAAACATCCTGTACAGAGAATACAAGTTTATGGCAGTTCAAGCTTTATCAGGAAGACACAGCATGGGTTAAATTTCAATACATTAAAGGTGTTCTAATTAACACATCTGTCACAAATGTTTATTAGGTAACCATCTCAACCATAATTCCTTTATAATTTTATTAAATTATGAACTATAGTAGTAGTTTTTGAGTTATAATCATGCCACGGGGCAGGGTCCCTGCACGGGGAAACAACAAGAAACGATCGTCGAGGAACTCCATAAATGATAATGATAAAAATAAATGTATATATAAACAATGGAAAAAGTCGAATATTAATAATATGATAAAAAAAACATACAATAATTTTATTAATAATAATAGCAGTTTGAAATATTATAAAATTTTGGTGACAGTCGTTCGTTGATAAACAGAGTTATCGAACCTATTGTTGCATATGCAAGGTAATCTAATTGTATTAAGGAGTGTCATTCAGCACTTAGGTTACCTATTTAAATAAAATATGAAAAAACAGATATCGAATTATGGCTGACATTTTATATTACATGCTTTAAACGTACGTTTGTTTCTTCCTTTTATCACTTGAAATTTGATGTCTGTCGATAAGGGGATGCTGAAGTGTTTGTCCCTTCCCGACACTGTAGACTGTTTGGCTAGTACACGCTGCTGTGTGATGAACCGATGCAAACGTACAACCTTGTTAAAACAAGAAATGTAATTAATGAATAACATTACCCCACATTGACGAGAGGGCTATCTGATTAAAGTCAGCTGTTATATTCGCTCCGTACAGTACGTTAGTGACGTAGTAACGTAGTATACGGAGCGAAACATAATAGCTGATTTAATCAGATTTACGATAAAACGGTTACTGATTCTTTATTCTTTACCAGTCTAATAATAATCTAAGGCTGTTTCGTAAAAGCAAACAACACATCAATCTCCACGCAAAGGATTCTGGGTATCCTACGTCAACCACAATCAGCTCTGCCATACCACTGGTTGACATTGTGAGAGATATCTCTCATGGCGGATAAGCTTCGCGTACAAACGTAGTAATTGCAATGTAAAACTGTATCAAAAGTGTATAAATAGACTATATAAAAATAAAAAAAATCTCGTGTATTATTTTACAAACATCATTATTTTTTTTACAAATCTTACAAGCAGACGACAAATGTAGTCCCGCAGTAAATGGGGAATGACGTGTGGCAGAGGTTATATCTGGGAACCAGTTATGTTCTCTGTGCCGGAGAGTGACAACACATTCCCCATATTATATTAATTTCAAATATATTTCAAAATAAAAGAAAGTAAAGAAATTTAATTAAATATTAACCAAAATTATGATATGTAATATTTAGCATTCAAATATTGATACCCGCTACTGTACATACGCTTTACCCCAGGGATTAAAGAAAACATTTGTTTATACAAATCCTCTGATAATAACCGGTTCTTAATTCTGTGAATAGGCATATTTTAAAAGTGGGTTTTGTATCATGAATTCAAATACAGGAGTTGACTTGTATACATTCTTCGCGAGTATCAAGGAGGAGCTAATAAACCTAGAGGTATTCACACAAGAAGCCTCTTCCTGCTTGGAAATAACTCTTCTTAAAAGCATAATTTAAAATGACTATGTTTACCAGTTACACTAAAACACCGAGCACTACCAGTGGAGCCCAGAGCCTGTCTTATAACCTCAGTAGATCGTGTCGTGTGTTGAGTGGGAAAACAGAATTATTAATAACAAGCGGAAAACTGAATACCGACACGGAAGCGAGTCAAAGCGCTTTCCGGCATATACTCTATTTTTAACCATGCGGTTCGATGATGATCAATAAATCGAATGTCAAAATGAATAGATTAACTTCTATGTTTCTATATTACTCATTACTTTATCGGCTCACTTTGACTTTTATATTTCAAACAAAAAGTGTCTATATTCCAAAGGAACCGGAAGAGGTAAAGCAAATTATAATACCTGATCCGAAGCAAAATCGTCGAACTTAGTCTTTCCGTACACGCCGCCGGTGATAATCGCAAGACGTGGTAGATTCTCTTTGTACTTTTGAAAATACTCTTTAAGGCTCGTATCAGAGTTTTCATCATATTTGTACGCCATCTTGTAGAATACTTATCAAACTCACTACAAAATAAAACAGTAATAATGCTGAAAACCTATAAAAAGAAAAAAAATCACACAATTTAGCGGACTGTATATCTTGACTACTACACCATAAGAACATTTGTTCACAAAGACAAAGAAAGCGGAAACAAACAAAATAACACGACTATAGCAGGTTAGATTTACCTGCTTCAGGTGGCCTCTTGGTTTTTTTTTATTTTCAGGTGCTACAATTGTTAATTAACGAAGCACAATATCGGTTTGTATAGTAGCACAGACATACCTTTATTACGTTATAACTGTTGGGGAACTACTTTTTTATGCTTAAGGTAAACAAATATGGCAGCCATGTGTCGTGTACGCTTCAGGCAACAAATTAAGCCAGTAAACTCGAATTTTGGCGATACAAATATCTTGAGCGATGTCGTTTTAACGAATAGTTATTTAGTTGAAGCAGCTGTATATTATTATGAAATCATTTGTTTAGAGAAATACATACAAGCAAATATTTTCACAGTTCACTTCGTTTTGGACTCATTATTCACATTGCTGAATGATGGGAAATAGCCGAATTCGAATGTGGACGAAATGCGAGTGTGAATTAAGGCATATATAGTCGATACTTACAAATTGCGTTTCGAATATGTTATTTCAATTATGAATCATTTCAAATACACGCAATAGCCGTAACGGTAAAACTATCTTCTTTTTTCTCAGTCAAAACAAATCAACGAAATGAGCTAGATGCACGGATTTGCCACCAACTCCATGTCTCAGCACAGATATGACGTTACATATGACATAACATATAAACCGAGGGTAAAATGATGACCATTAGTATACGGAATATTGTTTTTTGTTCAGTCTTCTTTTGTTTTTAGTAATAGTAGTAATCTTTCCGGAAAATCGTTAAATGTATCTGTTGTCAATACAATTTATTCCCTTCAAACCGTCTTCAGTTCGTTGAGTATATTACTACGCGTCACACACTTATAACGAAACTTTACGTTGGGAAAAGAATGCAAAATATTTTAAATCAATTTTGGAAGAATTATAAGGATTGAACGCTTATTTTCAGTAATTCATCGATGTTTGAACGAGGTTGACTCATTTGTATGTTTATCAAAATGTGAATTATAAAAAATTTAAACGGAAAAACACGGAGGAATTTGACGGAAATTTCCGAAGCGTGACATTTTCGCGAACAGGTCAACATCAACTATATTGGTGAATATGATGGATCTAAGATCTAACAACGATGCATTCTTAGATACTGACTCTGATCTGTATTTTATGGACAAATGAGAAACTTTTTTATTCATTTCTTGCTTTCTGAAAAGGTTCGCATCAACTATCTTACCACGAATGATGCATCTAGAGATGCTAAGCACAATGCATTCTTCAATTGCTGCCTCTGACTAATATTTTTCGGTTGCCCGATTTGGCTATCTTAGCATTGTTAGCTCATGTTTTTCTTTTTTTAATGGACGGAGCTACAAAGAGGTCACATTATACTAGTACATCCGAATTACGGCGATGAAAGTGTGTCTGTTTCACGGACATTAATTTCGTTGAAACGCACTATATTTTATTAATTAGAAGTCATTTGGTTAGAGCAATAAATGCACGAGATTTTGAAAGTAATTTAGCCTTGGGTTCATTGTTTACATTGCTGAATGAAAGAAAATCGCCGAATTTCGAGTATGTACGAAATTCGAGTGTGTGACCATACCCGTAATTGAGCAAAACACTCTTGGCATTGATACATATTCTCCGTATTTAAACTGTTATTTTTTCCTTCTCCGCCGTTCAGCTGACATTTCTACAATGTCTAGTTTAATAGTTTTAACACATTTTCGTGATCTTTGCATTGTTGACAAAATTGAAACTGTGGAGTGTAGAATTGTAGAATCGTATCGGTAAAAATTTGATCACAGCTAATGTAATAAATCCGGAAAAATCTTGATCCGGATGATCATTTTTACCAAATCGATACCGAAATTATGCACTTCCGGAATTCAAATTTTGACAACAATGCCATGATTACGAATAAAAGTGTAAAACTAACGAATTTGATGTTGTAGAAATATCAGTTAACTTTCAGACACTATAAAGTATGTATCAATCCCGGCATGCTCCATTGCGAGTAATGTTACCTCTTTGTACATGTAGCTCCGTCCATTAAAAAATGAGCTACATTATTGTCGCTAAAACATTGTGTACTTAAAATGAAGTAATGTAAATATTAACAATACATATTGCCATTTAACATTAAAAAACAGTACGTATTTTCGTCCTCAAAGAAAAATAAAGCTTAGAGACGGCTAGCTTTTTGAAATCAGAGAGTTGTTCCATTGTATGTTTTAACTTCCTTTTTTCTCCTTCATCTATTCGCTTTAGTTGCATTTGTGCTTTGGATTCATCTCTATATTCATCTCTACTCGTTATCATTACGCTCTAAAATTGGCGTAAATTTTTTATTGGATATTTTCTTGTCTAAAAAATTACTTTGGCTCATACGAAGAAGTGTATATTGTTCATAAGTTTACATTTGAATATTTTTTTAAATATTGCTTTATCAATTTGTTCAACGATTATAATATTATTGTTATACGCAATAAAGAGAGAAGCACACCGTGGCGTCATTTTTAGTGTAGACTTGTTTAAATGGCTTCCTGGTCTTAATATAGGGCCCTAAAAATAAAATGATCGTTTTGTCTCCACCTATTGTTGGCGAATGACAACAACGTGATACCAGACGCAATTAAATATGCGTCTAGGGTGATCGAGTCTAGAGAGTATTCAGTCTTAACGTGTGAAAGAAAGAGAACTTATAACGCATAGAAAATTATTCAAACGAAGAATCTGATTTAAAATTTTGAATTACGACTCAAACTAATGAGTCTTGCATAATATTTAAATCACAGGTATAGTCAAGTACATGTAAACTTATGCATATTATATGACGCCAAATAGTGATCAGTCTGTACGTTTGTTTTGATATTTTGGGGTGTGGGTAGAAAATATCAAGGCGATATGTAGCATACCATGGTTGCTGACCTTAGACCTTTACCTCAAAGTCGGCGTGGCCCACAGAAATGGATACAATCTCAATGATATCTAGTTCTGGTTTTCGATTTTCCAAAGCTACGCTCATCGATAATACAGAACGACATAGTTCTAGGAGAAAAATGGTCTCTCTTTATTCACAACCTCCGAAAATAGAAAAAAATAAAATACCATAAAATTGATATCACCTACGAATATTTGTAGTCCAGCGTCATATTTTTTATCTAGAATTTTCACATAAATTAAGTGATTGACTTCTTATTGAAAAATTATGTTCAGTCATAGTAACTAAATTTACTTGAAAATAATGGCTATTGTACCGAAGGGTTTAACTTGTCGACTTCGGGTCAAATAAAATAACGTTAGTTATAAGTTCAGTTCGTACGTCAGCGTAATGTCACGTTATTACGTCTTCAAAAGTCCCGGGTCAAATTTGCAATCTTCTGCCAGATAACGTTAATGATAATTTCAACGTCAGGTTAAAAAAATATATATAACGTTAGTGACAAATTTTGTCAACGCTAGGTAAACAATTATTTCCTCAGATCAATCATCAAATACCTCGGCCTCCTCCCCAATACTGACTAGACTTATATACCTTGGCCTCTTCCCCGATACTAACTGAACTCATCAAATGTTTCGGCCTCATCCCCCATATTAACTGGACTCATCAAATACCTCGGCCTCCTCCCCAATAATGACTAGACTTATATACCTTGGCCTCTTCCCCGATACTAACTGAACTCATCAAATGTTTCGGCCTCATCCCCCATATTAACTGGACTCATCAAATACCTCGGCCTCCTCCCCAATACTGACTAGACTTATATACCTTGGCCTCTTCCCCGATACTAACTGAACTCATCAAATGTTTCGGCCTCATCCCCCATATTAACTGGACTCATCAAATACCTCGGCCTCCTCCCCAATACTGACTAGACTTATATACCTTGGCCTCTTCCCCGATACTAACTGAACTCATCAAATGTTTCGGCCTCATCCCCCATATTAACTGGACTCATCAAATACCTCGGCCTCCTCCCGAATACTAACTGGACTCTTCAAATATCTCTGCCTCCTCCCCCAAAACTGGACTCATATACCTCGGCCTCCACCCCCAATACGAACTGGACTTCAATACCTGCATGGGCCTCCTCCCCAAATGCTAACTGGACTTATTTCTAAAAATATATAAAATCATACAAATTAAAAAAAAATATAATGTCATGACGTCAAAGTGTTATGAAAAGACAGTTAAAATATATATGATAAAAATAAATTGCGTCTTTCAAAAACAAATATATATTATAGGAAGGCAACCCTGAGATCAGATCTCAATGGGAAACTTCCTTGTTTTCATTTAATCGTTGATATTATTTTTATGATGTATATGATAGAACTTGTTATAAATGTACATGTATATGTACATGTAACTAATATGAATAATATCATTAACGAAACTGAAATCAATGAAAGAAACAGAGAAGCAACAGTTAGGGCACAATAACTAAGATACAACAGATAATTGCATGCGCAATTCTAGGAAATATAGAAGACCAAAAATAACCATTAAAAAGATTTTAAAAAAACAATTTTTTTTTAAGAATATTATTTGAGTTATTTAGCATAAATATCCCTTAAAAAGGCTCCAATATCATGCACTCATTATCTTATTAACTGCGATAGAGGGGAAGGGATGGCTGGAGTTTTTTTTTAAGAAAAATATTTTTGCCTTAAAAAATCTGCAATATCCCGTATTTGATTAGTAATATACCCATCATATATCAAGAAAGAATTTTTACTCCAGCATAGAGTTCTTAACCCTTTTCTCTTTTTTTCGATAAGAAAATGATTAGTCCCTTAGGGTGGATATTGGTTTCCCCAAGGTTAGATTGCAATGCTTAATTATATATTATGTTCAATCTGAAAAAAACCACTTTGTTTGAATAGGAAAACAAGAATTGGTCATATAAATTTATTATTAACAATAGTTTTATAAGTTTTACTGAACCCAACCAAATTAAGAAACTAGAAAATTCTTGACATGATGTCCAAAGATTAAGATCATCTTGTCCTGACACCAGTCTTAGCACTAAGTTTAGGACAGCTCTGTTCATATGGATCATATTTAACATTGTATGTTTTGTTACGTTTGAATTTTTGTTTGTTTGAATGGTGTTAAACGCCACTCAACAATTTTTCATGGCGTCCAGTTTTTATTGGGAGAGGAAGCCGGAGGAGCTCTTGAGGGAAAACCCCTACCTTCGGTAAGAAAAGTGGCAATCCTTGTCAATTAAGACTATATAGTTAAGCGCGCCCAGATCGCAGTGAGACTAGAACCGCAATCTCAATGTTAACAGATCACGTGATCATTAGTAGACGAACTCCCTTTTTTTTCATTCAGTAGATGAACTACCTTAACCACTCGGCCACAGAGGCCACTTGGTGTTTTGTTTAATTTTGAATATTTATATGCTACACTGCAACAAACGAGTGGTCCTTTGTCACTGATTCCAGAATATACCGAAATTGTAGCAAATTTAAATGTAATTACAACACTATGAAGTACAATGTACCTTACCCTGATTAGAAAGAAAAGTTATAAACACCAGGACCTGCATTTAGATACCCAGATATTCCAGATATATTAAACTTTTACTTAACTAAGATATAAACACCAGGACATGCATTTAGATACCCGCGGATATTCTAGATAATTTAAACTATAACTTACCTTAGATCACACTGATATATATAAAATATACGCCTTGAGATTATTCCGGAAGTTATTTAACTTCTTCAATGTGAATAATAACTACGAGTTTTAAAGATCTTTCCGAACAACTATATGCGGAAGTATAACACCGACTTCTGCACTTCACTGTTAAGGTCGGTAAACAGTTTGTTTACAGAGCGTTTAGTATAAGTTTCACCGTTTGCTTTAAATTTCATATTAGTATGCCTTTTATACATAGAAAGATCGTATAACATTATATATATAGAGGAGATCTGAATCAATTAGTTGCCCGTGAGGAGGGATTCATTTTCTTATCCTATATGGTGTTTCGGAGGAAAGGGTGTGGGTGTGTGGTTAGGCAGAAAATATCATTATCATGTAGATTATATTTTTTCAATTTATATTTATTTCGAAAATAAAGGGGATGATGAAGATTATAAAGAAAATATTGTAACTACAGACACATTTTGGGTCTAAAATTTCTTCCAATAATAGCGTGGTTGGTGCCTAAAATATTGGTTTATTGTTTTCCAAACATACCAACTTTCAGGTGTCAAATGTCAATGATTACAAGAAACACAATTTCTTTTCAGAATTGGTTCCTATACACAAGGCTAATCCACAGCATAAGAAAGAAAAGACATCATTAAACAACTATTTACACCGCTGTAGAACGAATATAAAAGATTTATATCTCAGGCGATCCATTTAAGGAAGCCAATATACAAAATTGGCATTCGGAACTATACCTTTAAGCATTCTACTATGATAGCATAAACTCGGTTTGCCAATTAATGTTCCGATGACTTGAAGCAGAAATGTAAAGCAAGACTACCCTTGGCTGATGTCCCTTAAGATAACTATTCACGCAGTTCGTCAAAACTCTTTTTGGCGTGTGGCCGTGTAGCCCTATCGGCTTTTGAACATCTTATCAGTTTTTGCGCTTGTACAACATATTCAGTCGATAGACAAGCAAGTTTCAACAAAGTGAAATTAATGAAAAAAGGACAGATAAAAGGCCAGAAAAACACACACATTAAATTAGGATATTATGGGGCCTTACATTATTTATGTTTGGCATTGTTTTGGTTTTTTTAAATTGGGATTCCGTTAACTTGTCATGTTAAAATGACAATTCTAATATGACGTGCTTTAAAGGCTTTGAGACCACAACTGTGGTAAAAAAATGATTTATCTATGAGCAACACGCGCTGAGAAGGGCGTGTTTTAAATGGCTGTTCCAATTACAAAACTGTAACTCCCACCTGAAAGTTATTACATATGACGTATAAATCTTATAAATAGCGACACACGCTATAATTATTTGTTGCAATATATTGTGTGTATCATTGACGGAACAGCCAGTTTATGGCGGAAATGATGTTTTCTATAGGTACGAAAATATTATGAATGTACTCTAATTGTCTTATTAGAATAGAAATAAATCACGGATGCTGTGATTTATCATTGTTGTACCACGGGATGACCATTTATGTCGTATTATTTTATCCCGAGCGATAGCGATAAACCACAGCCTCCGTGAATTAATTATTTCTTAAACCTTCTTCCAGCAAAAGGTATGTACGTGTTGACGCGGACCTCAAAGAAAGCACCTGGATTGAATCCTGTTAGAAGAATTTTTCCTTCCAAGAATCTTCAGTTACAGCGAAACATAAAACCTCACTTCCAATTAAAGGCTTATTCACAGCCCAGAAAAGGTGTTTCAAGTGTGGCCTGAGACTAGTATAACTAGTTGATTTATAAGGTCCAGGTGTGGCCTCTATCCTTCATAGCCAATTATTAATTTTCATAATTCTTTTAAGGCACTTAAAAATCTTGCGACTAAAAGGACAAGTTTAAAAATATTTTTATATGAACGTATCTTTTCCTGCTAAAAATATTGGTATACTAAAACCGTATTTAAGTCGAATAATGTTCTGAAGTTATGCCGCTTTGTCCATCAAACAGTTAGATAAGCACGAAAATCCAACGTCTTAATATCTTGACAAAAATTTAAATATATTCCCCATCGATTAATATCTGTTAAATAACTGATAATCACATAGCATCCTTTCTTCAAAACTGCCTTTGTATGTTTTGCTAATCCTAATAATTATTCTAAGTAAACTAGTGTTAGTTGTTTTTGGAACGTTGAACAAATAAATTGCGGCAATTTGTCCACTCTAGAATGATTATTAATTTTAATATGTGGTGGGGGGAGGGGGGGGGGGCAGTCAGAAATAAACCATAATTTGCTCATTTGCAAGTTATTATGGTTTCACCTGCGTATTAAATATATTTTATATCAGCAAATAGTTTAAAGGTCCAGTAGTTATTTTGTGTCTTGCTGACATAACTGACATCATACATAACTAAAACGTAAGGTTCAATATTTACCTTTATGCTGTTGACTAATTTTTATTATTTTATTCTATTTTACATATTTCATACTAATGCGATGTATAACTATAAAGATGTTGTACGTCGCCAACTTGGTGTGTTTTAAAAATGTCTTTGGGATGCTGGGTAGTTGATTGATTGATTGGATGTTTGCTTTACGTCCAGCGAGCAGTACTTCAGCTATATTCCTGACGGGAACAAGTTAACAAACAATAAATTAATGGAAAACGGGGTGGGATGGGACACGCGGAACAAAATTTTGACTGCCACTGAAAAATTACGGATTATTGGGTACGTTAGGAGAATTTAGATTTTTGTAGCGGCTACAATGAGCTTACTCTTTTCCGTAGTCTTCAAAAAGTGTCTTTTTCGTGCAAGGAGCGTGGCACTCTCCAAACACGTTACCCACTACGGTCCGCGGTCAGGCTTTCCGTATTATGACCTGACAACCCCCAACGAGAGGGTCTCCCCTATCCGCCACCCGGGGACGCGCTGGGCTGCTCTGTGGGTCGAGCACTAGGACCATCCCAGTATGGTCCTAGTGCTGTGTAGTTATTCATATCTGATCATATAAGTTTTACCGACGTGCTGGGCTGGACTGTTCGTCTGTCCTTGACATGTTCCGGATCGCTAACCTTGTGGTTATGGACATGTTCCGGACAGGAAATAGTTTATTCAATGATCGGTTTCTTTGGACTTGAAAAAACAGGTAAAATCTTTCTTACAATCTCTATACAGGAGGAGTAAGCCAGAATATCCGGAGAAAAACCCCGACCTTCGACAGGAAACATGGCAATCCTTGTCAATTAAGTTTGAAGTCGAGTATACTTTGCCCGCAGTGACACCACGACATGGTGCAGTTTTAAAGTCAAAATGTGAAGCTTCTATCCCTGTACCCACAACTGATTCCATTACGGTCTTTCCTGGACTGGGTATGACTTAAAAATGAATAAACGTGGCGTAAACCTCATTTCACACAAAACAAATATAAAAATAACTCCATGCAAACAACTGTTACAATGCGTTTCATGTTTGGATATCATGTTTCGATTTATTTCCATATATTTCTGGTCTGCATGCAATCACCGGTATATGAAGAAATCGACTACAAGCACATCGTAGTAAAATCATTTACAGAGACAATGACATGCACTTAAATTATTCTGCTTATATTCGGGCTAATTGTCCGTGTAAAAGGATCCTGTGAATCTGATTTAGGTAATTATTGAACAGTTAGTGGTAATATGCAAAAACATTCCTTTATCGTTTGTTTTGTTTGTTTGAAAGGCATTTAACGCAACGTTCGCTATTAGCTATAAAAAGGTATCGACTTTTATTGGCGTGAATTATTGGCCTGCCCGTGGTATAAACGGTATACATGCGTGCCCTTTTTCAGTTGGTCAAACGCTAAATGCTAAATGATCAAAATTAATCTAATTATAAACGAAATTATCTTCAGTATAGAAGATTTAAATACGTCTGAAGTAAACATGATGAACTTCTTCATTTTGCTATTTATATATTATGCTTATATATACTACCAAAACACACCAATAATGGTTGACCATCTGTATTCGTTTCATTTATATTGTTTTGTCTAATGTTAAACCTGTTTTGTTTTTGTAAGACACGGTTCTTCTGAAAGGTATAAAGAATTTGCTATTTGAAATCAAAAGTTCTGGTAGTAACACTTGGTTCATTTCAAACATTAATGTTTTATATAATCAGTGCGCATTATGTGTATTGCAAATAGATCAAGTAAGTTTCAGAAAGCAGAAATTCAACGATATTCAGGACGATCACAAATTAACAAACAATAAATAAGTACTAATAAGAACATTTTATTTTTTTTTAGTTTGTTGTTTTAACGTCACTTTCAGCAAGTTTTCAGCTTATCATGGAGTCAGTTTTTATTGGCGAAGGAAGCCGAAGTACCTGTGGCAGGAAAACCGACAATCATTGTTAATCTTAAAACAGTAAGAAAATAAATAAAATTGGTTTAATTTGGAAGACTGTGTAACGTTTTTGGAGAAATCTCTGTCATATTTATTGCCGTGTTTATACGTTATTCATCGTATACAACTTTTGCAATTATTGTAGATTGGGGACGTCCTTGCAGTGGAGTAATATACACAGACATTGCTGCGTTTACAGCTTCTACAACTCGTGACCAATCGATAAGCGCCGGAGAAATCGTTCGATTCGATAAAGTGTGGACCAATAAATTGAAGGGTTACAACCCAGATACTGGTATATTTACAGTACCGATACTGGTTTGTACCAGTTTGCATCGACGTTAATGACACTTTCTGGAGGGGATCTTCGTGCCCACCTGTGGGTAAATAATACAAGGACACTAGCGATGTTCCCTGGCAATCAACAATACGAAACTGGAACAATTAACTTTGTCATAGAGTTACAAGTATGCATTAAAATGCACCAAAAGGCTTCCGTGCACAGCTACGATTCTTTCAATTACAATATTTTTTCATGGTATTTGATTTCGAGATAAGTATTATTTACAATAAAACAGTAAGATTTCATGTGTGTTTACTTATGCAGATTACAAATTACACACCTGTTCAGTGTTGTAAAAAAAAAACAATACACGACTGGAACCTGTTTATCGACATTTCTGTCAAATAGTATATTTCTCACATTCATCACAATTACACTCTAAGACACTCTGAGAAGATTTGAATTGGGGTTCAATGACATATTTAGAAGTAAAAATTATTTATATCTCAGTTAAACTGCAGATACACTTGTTGATGGATAAAAATATCTATTCAAACCCCTTTGCAAATTATTTAACCTCTCTTTCTCCCACCTATGGAACAGAGCAAGCGTGGCGCTTTTTTCAAAAGCAACGAAGCAAATGTTGTTAAAAATTAAAGACCCATATCGCTTCTGAGTGTTTCATCAAAATTTATGGAGCACTATGTTTATAATCATATCCATAACTTTTTGAGACAACATGCTATCGTTACAAATAATCAGTCGGGTTTCTTTGGACGAGACCCTCTGTGAACCAATCCAACAATTTTATTGACAAGTTGCAGAAGACGGAAGAGTAAATCTAGTCTTTTGCTACTTTTCTAAAACCTTTGATCAAGTTTGGCATAAAGGATTGTGACATAACTGAACAAATATAGCATATCCGTTAAATTACTAGAACGGGTTCGATTCTCACTGCAGGCAGGGTGTACTCGACTCCAATCTTAATTGACAAGGATTGCCAGTTTTCCTACCGCAGGTCGGGGGTTTTCTCCGGGTACTCCGGCTTCCTCCCCCAATAAAAACTGGACGCCATGATATAGCTGAAAAATTGCTGAAAGTGGCGTTAAACACCATCAAACAAACAATACATTACTAGAATGGTTTGCGGCCAACAAATAGCCGTAATAATGGATCAAATTCAAAGAGGCTATATATTTTCAATATTTGGGACAGACATTTAAGGAAATATCAATCTATTTACAGACGACATATAGTAGACAACCCAATAACGGCTGCGAATATACTATTTGAGATTTAGCAAAAATTCACGATTGGACAAAAAGTATGAAATTAACTTTACAAAGAAAAAAATTGGGAAAACTAACTGACTGACGTCAAGCAGATTAACTAAATACTGCTTAAAAAAAATAAAGAAAATACTCTAAAATACTTACAAGACTTGGTCAGCAATTTTTCAGCTATATCGTAGCGTCTAGTTTTTTTTGGGGGAGGAAGCCGGCGTACCCGGAAAAAACCCGACCTCCGGTAGGAAAACTGGCAATCCTTGTCAATTAAGAGTGGTCTGTCAACTCTGAGGTTTCGGGTTCGAGTCTCACTGGGGACAGGGTGCACTTGACTCCAATCTTAATTTAGAAGGATTGCCAGTTTTCCTACCGAAGGTTGGGGGTTCTCTCCAAACGAACAAACAAACAAAACAAACTGTTCAGTTTGTTCCTCAAACCTTGCATTTTGACCACGATATTGCTACTTTAGGGTCTTTTTGTAATTAAACTTTTATATAAATAATTTATAAACGTAAATTACAAAGTTCATTACCACATTTTCAAATCAATAACCACCAACCAAAACCTTTTTTAAACATAGCATTCATCAGTAACAATTTAATAAAAAAACAAAGTATAAGCACTAAATGTCCTTATCCTTTTTTTCATAACCGATTTTCTTTAATGAATCTGTCGGATTTCGTACATTTCAAAGATACAAAATCGAGCTCATTTAAAAAGGACCATGGTGAGTGGTTAAGAAAACTATCTTTTCGACCACTGGTCAACTTCTCTCTACAGGTTTTTAAGTCGACAGCCGCTATAAATAAGACAGTATCGCAATCAATATTTGACTTCGTGTAGTATTGGGACATCGCGAGTTATCTCTCTTTATCAACTTCTTGGTCAATTTTTTTCTCTTTTCTTCGCACACGCCACGCACGCGTTAGCGTTTTACAAATTACGTCTGCGGACAACTTTTTGAAAACTTATTTATGCAATGCGTAAACTTCATATTTTAATCAAGACCGAACAAGTTAACGAAAATTAAAGATAAAAAAGAATTGAAAATATCATGTTAGAAGGATATCAACCGTAATTACCTAAACTTTGGTATTTGTCGACACCAGACTATGAGTTTTCTTTCCCACGATTACCATGTACTCGTATTTAATTTATCAACTAATTAAATCCACGTGAAAATGAGAATTTTTGCCTTTCACTGCAACTGGAACACACACAATATACATTACTTCCAATTGTGTCTTGAATGGACAGTGGTAGTAAATAATTTAGTGTGGTCAAATATAAATATTTATGTCAATTTTTATGTAGACGACATATTTCAGTTTTATTTATTTATTAGAGAATAGAAAAAATCTAAAATACAACAAAGTCCCATGCAATAAATTTTCCTATGTTAGACGCGCGTTTCGTCTATTCAAGACTCATCAAAGGCGCTCTATACAAAAAATTAAAAATGCCAAACACTATATGAATATGAAGAGCATAGAACAATACAACCAAAATATGCTGAACTGGAAACAAAATTATGACTAAGATCAATCTATAACTGGGGTAGGAAGAACCTTAGGGTTTTGAACACGGACAATTTTATAGCTTTGATGTGTTCTTCAACACAAAAGTGTTGATGCCGGAGAGGGCTAAACTCGGGGAATTAAAACTCCACCAGCAGGGCTAACCATCACGAATGTTAAAAATAAAAAATACAACAAAGTTCCAAACAATAAAATTTTGCTGCGCCTTACGCTCGTTTCATAGTTTTAATTTTTCGAGTAGGAGTCAAATAAAAAAAGAGAAAATCACGATATACACGTCTCCAGAATTAAATTTCAATTTAATTAACATTAAAAGTTTTATTTGCTTCCTCCCCCTTTTGCTTTATGTCGATGCGTTGTAAGCTGAGCCCAATAACAATAAGGGGGAAGAAAGTTAAACTTTAATTTTAATTAGATTGAATTAAATTTTACCGAAAAAAAATTGTCAAATATATAAATCAATTTTAGGTATATTAGAATTATAATTGAATGTAAATTTCCAAATATAGTAATTTAATGTAAGGTATGAGGAACTATTTTTTTCCTGTGGAATGAGGAAGTTGTTGCTGCATTGTTACTGGTTAAATAAGTTCTTAAATGTTATATGCCGGTATATGAAGGAACTAATTGACATATTATGGATTTTTTAATTATGTACCATGTTCCAGGCTAAATAAGTCAAACTATGTATAAATCATGTATTTTTAGATTCAAGGAAACATGATCTTTATCAAAGTACAGTTTGTAACAGATCAAAGTGATAAAAGCAAATAAAAGGTTAACTACAATGTATGATACTATCACCAGTGACACAGACGGTCGTATGTAGTTCTCGGCAAATGGGGTGCGAGGCCGATGATATGGGCGGGGTCCCATGACAGCTGTTAGAAAAATTGGGACAAAATTAAACAATATTTTGGCATTATGGAGCTTTCTGATCTTAGTGTGATACATGGTGCTAAAACATATTTTGATTCTCGGCAACATAGCGATCGCATCCAATCCCCACTTCCGATGGATATGCCTTATTTTTTAAATCTTGTTTTTTTTTTTACATTTCCCTAACGAATTTTACTTAGAAAACAAAAAGATTGACACTATTAAAATGTTTTCAGTGTCTTTAATCTAACAGCGATTTAAACCCAGATCGCTTTGAATGCTTTCATTGGTTAATGGTACTTAACGTTCCGAGAGCAGTATTACAGCTATATACAGGACGAGAACACTCAATCAATCAATAGGTGAAATGATTTTTGTTTGTTTTAATGGTGTTGTAGAATTTATATATATCATGGGGTCCAGTTTTTATTTGGGGAGGAAGCCGGAGTAACTGGAGAAAACCCCCGACCTGCGTTAGAAAAACTGGCAATTCTTGTCATTAAAGATTGGAGCCCTGCCTGCAGTGAGAATTGAACTCAATCTCAGTGTTGTCAGATCACGTGATCAATAGTAGACGAACTACCTTAACCAGTCGGTCAACGAGGCCCCTGGGTGAAATGAACATAAATAGCTAGTAAAAGTATATGGATATGTAAGTAATTACATCTGTTTTGATAGTTTAAATCAATTCCATTTGTCTGTGTATTTATAAAATTTTTGCAAAATTTATTTCTTATAGAAATATTTCAAAGTTCTAATTTCTCTCACCTGTTAGGCTTTAATATAAATAGATCTGTAAACACATTTGAAGGAACTAGATATGTTCTCTGTGAAAAGATTTAGTTGAAGTAAGATTAGAAAATGGGGAAGATGTAATAAAATAAAGACATAAAAATATTTAAAAAAATTAAAAATTTATGGTTTCAGAATGTTTGTACTGAAAAATTAACTTTCCTAATATAAACGACACACTGAATAAACCTTCAAAGTAGACATTCGTTTAGTAATTAATAATAATTGAGCACAGGAAATCGATACAATAAACTGATGAACATTACGAATCGTCAACAAACTTTGTCAAACGTGTGTTTGTCCAATAATTAATCTTTAATGGAAATTTATCCTAACCTCGATCAGTTTTACAAAAATGAACATCGAAAGTGGAAGAAGGAAGTACCCCTAATTTAAACTTTGATGATCAGCTTCACCGTTGGAAGGATTGTTAAATTTAACTTTTATGAATTATATGTAGTTTTCAGTTGTAAATCGTATTTTTGTATTTTTACTACACACATGGGACTTTCCATTTATAGATAAAAAGCAGAATAAATGTCCGTGAGAATTACAAAAGAAAGAGACGACCAATCACAATAATTTTATACAAGGAAATTCATCAATAATTTCTAAAGTTGAATAAGTGTAACTAACACTGTTTATGTCAATTTGTAATTTATTTTTAATTTAATTAGACCGTATAAAAGTGTTTTTTTCCACGCGGTTTTTTAATGGTCATTTATTTTCGTATTTATTTATAACAATGGCGGTTAAACTCTAAATTACGCGATAAGCGAGATGGCGATCAAGTTTTCAGCATTCAAATTTCTCATTTCTGTATTATTCGCGCAGCTCGTCTTTATTGCTAAATATATATTTAGTCCACAAATTAAGCGCATCGCTGTTAGGCTCAGATTTTTATAAGTCAAATTTTATGCTTGCATTCAGCGGGATTCGAACACTCTGTGGCACATTCCACTGCATTATGTCCAGCGGTTCTAGATCACTCGACCATCCGCTATATAAAAAGTATACTTGTGTGTGACAATGAAAATTTCGCAATCAATACTATCATTCTGACCTTAATGTTTACAAAAATGACTTTGTTATATGTCGCAATCAGGGTTAATCAGACAAAAAAAATTGAATAATTCACCTAGCCGTTAGCAGAGGTAAATATACACTTTTGAGGGATGGAGAAATGCTGATAGCGATCGTTTATCAAATTCAGTTATTGTTTTATTACATGATAAAATTCACCATCTTCCTTCTTCAGAAAAACAGAGGATGCTTACATTTTGTAATTGTTGTAATGCTGGTTACCCTTAATATTTTCTGTTAATACTGCATTTTGATATTGATTTGCTGATAATCCTGAAATTCCAGTTTCATCGCATTTCAAATATTGAAAAGAGTATAAATAAATCTAATTTTATTGTTACATTTTTATAATTACAGATGATTCAATGACCACCAAAAATGAAATTTTTTGTTTTTTTAACACTCATGAAAAACAGACTTGAACTTTTTTCAAAAACCAGGTCCATATTGCATTCCGCTTGACAACTGTGGAATCGTGTAGCAGACAAAACTTTCCATATTTTTTGTCATTTTAGTACTGTTACAACTTATCATTACCCGTAAGTTGTCTTTAGACCAAGCATAAACACTCAAAATTCTATTTATGAAATTATAATACTTTATATATTAGAGAGGATGACAAAGTTACTTGTCATACTTTCACAGTAAGTAAATTATATAACAAACGTCTAAGTATTATGACAACCATATATCTATCAAGCGGATTTCTGAAGCATCAGAAATACAGGGTTAATATTTATATACGTATTCATGTTAAGCCCAACAGTTAGAATTAGAGGTTTATACTGTGACTACTATTCGTTACTTAAAATATATGTCTAAATTGCATATAACCTGATTTTTAAAAATTAAATTCAAGTGACATTTTAGAAAAAGCAACTCTTTTTGCTGTAGAATGAGAAAGTTGGATATAATTGGTCAAACCATTTGTCCATTTTATAATATTTTAATTACCTTTAAATATTCAACATTGTCCATTTCGTATAACCTTACTTGCTATATCAGCACGTGACTGATTTGTTGACGTCATAATTATATGACGTTGACTAAACACGAATTCCTCCGCAAACAACAAAATAAGACTTAAAATTTTGAATTGAAAATAATATTTGACTACATGTTCAATATTGTTTTTGTTATTTCTTTTGATAATATTGAATTTAAAATATAAGAATTGTTTTCCATTGTTGGTTAGATTATTGGATATAGACGACTTTGCGTGGGGTTACTCTGTACATTAACCGCTTCGCGGTTTATTGGCGTAAACCGACCCAAAGTCGTCAATATCTAATAATCTAACCAGCAATTGAAAACAATCCTTAATAACTATTAAATGACTGATTGTTAGAGGTAAAAAGATTATGGGTAAAACTTACACTCACTTGGTTTCCGAGTTTTTTTTCAGAAGGGTAGCGATAAGCCGTTGATCGAACAACGTAGACATGTAAAGACAGTTTTAAAATGTAATCAGCTTTTTTAAATCAGAATTTTAAAGAGGCTTAAATCTATAAGGGCTTATTAAGAAATAGATTATTGCGAGCGGGCTCTATGCGAATTAGAACATGGTCAGACCTTATATTTGCCAATTTTTTATACCGAGCGATAGCGAGGACGCCATATTAGAATCCCAGATGCAATGGTCCGGAAAGTGTTCTGAACAGAGCTCCGATCTTTTCATGATTAGCTCTAACTGCTCCATACTGAAGTTGATACATGTAACTACAATACATGTTTATCAATGATATGCAAAACAATACTGGGTTCCGGGACGGTTTCCAGTCTCGACCCACAAAGCGCGTCTTCAGGTGCCGGATGGGCATGGGGATGTTTTTTTAAAATAGAAAGCCTGGCCGATTACCATAGTGGAATATATGCTTTGGGGTTAACAAATTGCGATTTAAAAGACTCCCATTTGTAGATGTCGAAAGAGCTCATGTAATAGCTAGCTACAATAATGTAGCAGTTCTCTCCGCCTACCAAACTCTTCTATATACTTTTCTACAGTGGCAGTAATTTTAAGCTGAAATTTCGCGGTAACTACGGCTTAACAACTGCAAATACATGTAGCAAAATAAACTATACAAAGTCGATCTAGTGATCACTGATACCCCCGCATAGATTTTGCAGAACTTTTTTGGAAAAATTTCTTATGTTTTTTGTCGACTGGTGACCTTGTCCATTGATGGAATTCCTGCAGCATATATAGGCTTCATTCTCACCTGATATGTATTATATTTCCCAAAGTTTCATTGAAATCAGATGCACAATTTTTGAGTTATTGTCTAGAAACGTTTGTTTTTGTGTCAAAGTTTCTAACTTTTTTTGGCGAACATGACCTTAAAATTTGATAAATTCCCCCCCCCCCCCAAATCGATAGGCTTCTAATAAACCTAATACGAAACTATATCACAAAGTTTCATTAAAATTAAATGCAAACGTTTTGAGTTATTGTCTGGGTAAGTTTTTTTGTAAAAATAATTTTTTTGCAACTATGACTTTTAGATTTGACGGATTCCTCCGAAATCTATAGGATTTTGATCCATCTAATATGAAAAATATCCCAAAGTTTCATTGAAATCAAATTCAAACGTCTGAAGTTATTGAACGGAGACATTCTTTTTTGTAAAAATTTAGAAAGTTTTTAGTAGATTTAACAACGAATTTTCCACCTTATTTACAGCCTAATATATAACAATATCCCAAAGTTTCGTTCAAATCGGATGCAAACTTTTTGAGTTATGGCCCGGCAACAACTTTTTTGTAAAAAATTTTCTAATTTTTTTTGTGGACTGCGACCTTGAAATTTGACGGATTTCCCTCCAAAATCGATAGGCTTCTTACGAACCTAATGTATAACAATATCCCAAAGTTTCATTCAAATCGGATGCAAACTTTTTGAATTATCATCCGAAAACCAATCATCCGACAACGCGATGCTTTAGCTTTATCAGGGTGAGAGAGGCTTTGTAGTATGTTTCATTTTATCTCCTTTGTACTAGGTATTAAGCCATCTATTAATGATAATCATAAAAACATAGGGCTGCGAGTTTGGGCCCGACGTCTTTCTGCTGAAGGTTGGGGATTCCTAATTGGTACTTGGGTCATTTACATAGTACCCAATTAGAAAACCGAACGCCGAAAAGTAGCTGACAAATTGCGGACAGTGACTTAAAACACTATTAAAACGAAAACAAACAAAACAATTTAATATCTTAATAGCGTAACTATTAACATAAAAAATAAACGATAACCTTTTTTACAGACTGAATGACTAATTACCAAAATACAGAATATACGATGACCTGTGTTACAGACTACATGACTAAATACCAAAATACAAAATATACGATGGCCTGTGTCACAAGCTGAATGACAAGAAACAAACAAAAGAAACATCAAAATACAAAATATAAAGCCCTGATATGGTACTATTTCCTGCAATTAAAAATGACAACAACATGAATCAACTAGAAAATTAATTTGAAATAATACTTATATAGTACAAATAAATAAATACAAATTAAACACTATATAAATTTTAGCGCTTTAGTGAGTTTAAAAAAGGAATAAAAGCATTAACAGACAAAAAACTGACTTACAGAAACATAGCTCAGTCTGACTTTATTTCGTATTACATGTATATATAGGGAAATAGCTCACTTAGACTATTTGTTGATACAAACAACTGACATATGTACGGTGTTATGTTGATTAAAATTATGTAATTGGTATGTATTAACGTAGTGTAAACAAGATTGCCTCGGACTACTTCAAGAAAATTTGTAATCAGGAACATTTCAAACTATTGACTTAAAAAATGGTGTTTCGAGTTTGATAGCTTGTTAGCCACCCAGCCACTTCTTAATGTTTGGTTTACTTAACAAAGTATCGATAACATAATGTTTGTGTTGTAACAAACACGACTGAGATAGCTCGATACAGCTGTAATTGGAGTACAATATTTATTTATAGTTTAATTCAGTTTAGAGCATATCCCAATTTTAAGTCAACCTTTTTAAAATAAACATTGCGTCTGCGTCGGTTGTAAAGGGTAAAAATGAATTGCGTTTAATATGGAATTTGTGAGACCAGAGAATAAAAGTGCCTGTGTCTTTGTTTTAATAACGGCTTTTTTATCGGTTTGTTTTAAATACACGACTAACAGCTAAAATGACGTCAATGAAACTGAATTAAAGACAGCAAATTAAGATGCATGTAGAAATATTATAAACATCTTAAATATTTGATCGCATTATAAATAAATAAGTGTGTTAATTATAAAATGCTAAAATGAAAAACTATGTACAAATTAGGACTCTTAAGTCCAAACATTTCTGTAATAACAGCACAACATTCCCTGAGCCAGACAACATAAATATAAATATACTAGTACATGTAAAAATAACAATTACATATTTCGTATAACACTTATATTCATATATTAAACAAATAAATTTTAAGCGAATTTAAAAAATACATTATAACAATATTTTTGCTAATTAAGAACAATGATTACTAAGAATAATAATGACACAGGTCTATATTGCAATAATCAAACAGAAATCTTTTGAAGATTATAAATCTTAGTCCTGTATTTTAATTTTACATGACAAACAATATCTCAAAACGTTTTACCTGGTTCCCTTCAAGCTAAAGCATCCTGTTATTTTAAACCATCCACAAGAAAATAAGCTCATAATAGCTTATCCTGCTATGGTGGGATGTCGCTCCCCTGTAGACAGAGTGTTCATTTCCTCCATATCATGCACTAAGAGACGAACTGTATACATTAATATTTAATAAGAGTTTATTTTTCATAAACACTTAACGGACATACGTAAGTTTAGTACGTTTGTATAGTGTTAAAAGTACTGTTTGCATTTCAGTCCGGAAACGGCACCTTATAATGAAATAGATCCAGGAACAAACTAGAAATAAATTTGTTATCTTTAATCAATCTGATAAACTTCACATTTGAGGCATTTGAATTTTGAAAAACAAATCGTCTATTTTTTAAGCAAGAAATGTCTTAACTGTGCCTTTCACATAAGCCCGACATATAGGACACTTCCGCATGGCTGGAGCACAGTCCGAGCAGCATACAAGATGGCCACAAGGAAGAAAAGCAATACACGCGTCAAATTCTAGACATATTTTACATAGCCGTTGATCCCTAAGCTGCTTATTTTCCTCCAAGAGTAATTCTGTATCTATAAGAATAAAACTAAAAACGTGTTACATTTGTCATGTGAAAGAAGTACACATTTAGCAGTAAAAAATTTATTAATTGATTTTTCAACACTCATGGTTTGACATCCATGAAAACACATGTCCTCGGTTATAAACAAATAAATATTTTATGGTCATGCGTTAATTCGGATCCTTTGCTTCCGATGCCATTTTTCAAAAAAATGAAAAGCAACAAAATCTCAATTTAAAAACAAGGATATGTTTACAAAGAACTTTTAGTTTACCCAATGCTTAAAACTCATTTTTGGAAGGCTACCTATATATATATATATATATATATATATATATATATATATATATTAAAGTTGAGGAACTACCATGTCATTTTCTGTCTAGATGTTTTTTGTGTTGTTACTTGAGTGGTTTTAACGTAGCTTTCACTCATTTTTTAGTTATATATTAGGTGAGACCACATGATCAATAGTAGATGACTATGCAGGTTCAACTGTCCTATCTAGTGTTAATACATTTTCAATCCACGATATGCTTTGTTTGGTGGAGTATCTTATACATGTGTTGGACAAAACTTTTTTAAACATGAGAAATTCTTACGGGATTTTACATTGACAAAAGTATATTAAAAGTGGCCCACCGTCAAGTATCGATTCCTCTAAAGTAATATTTTCTGAATTTCCGATCACTGAACGTATATTTGTAGACGTTACTGCATCCGCTGTATTCACTGAATCGGAGGTAGATTCTGTAGTTCTTGCAGCAGCTGTGTTACTCTCATCTTCCATATTTAATATGACACTCATTATATCAGTTGCAGAGACTGAAGTGCCTGAAAAGAAGGAAACAATTAAAATGTAAACTTGAAAATCTTGTTTTCTGCTAATAGTTGAGTAGGAACTTTAAATATATTTGTTTGTGTGATAGTTATGCAATGTCCACGCAAAGGATTCTGGGTATGTGGGAATCCTTCGTGAACCACAACACCTTTTCTCCGCTAACGCCATATGAGGTCTAACGCTAGAGATACAAACGCAGTAAATTTATTGTAAAACTGTATCAAAAGTGTATATACTATATAAAAAAATAAGATCTCGTCCATCTTTGTACAAACATCCAGCTTTATTTCCAAACGTCAGGCACAGACGACAAATTTAGTCTGCAGTAAATCAGGATGACGTGTCTGGTAACCAGTTATGTTTTCTGTGCCAGAGAGTGATTATTATGGTCCTTTTTAAGGATTTAAATTGAGCAAACTTTACACGCACAGAACAAGTACACAATAAAACAAACTACAGCTTGACAAATTTTTCCTTCTAAGTCAAAAACTGTTCCTATTTGAGTTGCAAGAGGAATACGTTATTTTTATAAATTTCCTCATGATGGCGATTTTGGGCAAACAATTCAAGTCTTCTAAAATAATGTAAGGTGTTCGTTTTACGCACCAGTAATAAAACAATATCTTTTCGTTTTAGATATAATTCTAAAATCTGAATGTTTGGTATTCAGTTAATATAACATACTTTTGACAGTCAAGTGGTTAATAATAATAATAATAATAATAATAATAATAATAATAATAATAATAATAAATCTTGTTTTCTTTTAATATAAAGTAAATCACACACTGAAGAGTCAAAAGGTCAGGATGCCACACATCAACATGGTCCGTACATACCTGGATTTGAGGAATTACAAAGCTGTATAGCATGGAGAACTTCATCACTGGAGTAGCCCATTTCTAGGACACTCTTTGCTGCAACAGTATCAAGATGGCTGTTACTTTGGTGGTTGTCAGTGTTATTTGAATTAGATGACTCGGCGTTTTGCAAAGGCGATGGTATATTGTTTGAAGCGCCTCGACTTTGTTCTCTTTCCTTAAATTAACATATATAATAAAATGTAAAGTATCACTTTTAAGCATATTTTCACCTGTTTCATTGGGTCCGAATTTACTGAGCGAGGAAGCCGGAGTGTCTGGTAAAAACTCAAGATCTTAAGCACAAACCTGGTAACCGTGTCAGTTAAGGTTGAGCACCGTGTTATCACTTCGGTAATCAATAGTAGAAGAGTAGATTAACATTTAAACATGATATACTGAAATTCATATGGCGTGATAGTAAAAACCAATTATCATATGTCTACATTTGAATATATCTTTTGAATTATAAGTATATTAGTATTTATATTAAGAGTTGTACATACCAACTGTTCCTGTTTGTCTTGTACGGCCTTGACGAACTTTGGACCCTTATTTTGAAGCAAGTAGGTACATTTCGGAAACCATCTAGCATGCTCTATCCATGGATCGTCCCCTGCCTCCCAGTTGCGCAATCCACCACCGCAGAAGAAACACCGAGTGTAATCCTGGTAACCAGCAAACATAAAGCCTGCTGTTGCCATTCGCCTTGGCGTCTGGTCCAAATACGATGGCCATCCCTCAAAAGTACCAATTCTCACTTGTAAATGCGCATAATTAGGATATCTTGGTTTATCGAGATGAATTCCCATCGAGGGAAGATCAATTCCATTGGACTGTTGTGAATGGGAAGGATTATCATTTCCTGTTGCACCGCTTTGGCTTGAGTTAATAACATGCGAGGTAGTTTCGTTTCCAACTTGCGTATTTGTTGCATTTTCGTTTGAAACAATTTGTTGACAAGTTGACTCTGTGTTAGTCAAAGGTGTTTGAGGTGTATAACCTTTTTTGGGTGCAACCTGTCCACTCTGACATGCGGTTGTATACTGGTTTAGTTGTCTTAGCGAAGCACCGTTACAACTTTCATTTGTAAAAACGGAAGAAAAACTTTGGCCTTGGGCAAATGTCAAAGTATTTTCGCGTGATACAGTATTGGAATTTAAAGCGGAATTGGTAGTTTGAATGGACAAAGTAGAAGAATTTGTTGGATTGTTGGAATTTCCTACTAAGGAAGATTTTTCGCTTTGTGGGGGGCTTTCATGGGCAATCGCTAAATTATCATTGGTTAAGCTTATTAAATGTTGACAACTTGGTGACAATTCTTGATGAATTTTGATTGGGTCATCCGTTGACGCCCATTTTTTATGCGTTATGCCACATGCATAACAGCGTACCTCGTCGTCATTTCCGGTATAATAGAATCCAGCTTTTGATAGCAAACTTGTAAATATGTTCACATGACGAGGGAAATTACTGAAAGAAGCAATTCTTAAAAAGTTATTTGACATCGATTGGTCTAAAGGAAGCGGAAGTCCTGAGGACAGACTGTCAAAATAAGTTGTTAAACTAATTGCGGGAAAATGATGAATAATTTGGGTGGGAAATACCTGTAATCCAAACAGATAGTTCAATGATCCGAATATTTCCTTAGATTTTTTGAAGATTGTTGAATTTTCTTTTCGTTTTACTTTTACACCATAGCAGCAATTTTTGGAATCTTTTTGTGCAATAAATTTTTCCAAGATAAGTTGGTACACGATGCATACACATGTCGATAAACTTTCTAAAATTTTTGTATTTAATCCAATATATCTGAGCATAAGTGAGTTCAAAAGGTCATCTTTATGTCGTGCATAAACGTCAATGTCACAGTTTTGTTCGTAATCTAAAACACATTTTTTTCTCTTTGAAATATTTTGTATGAATACTTGTTCTGATCTTTCTTTAACACAAACGTCGGTACAGTTCAACTCTTCAGGACTACTTATTGATCTATATGTTTCTGGTCTCGGAGTATGCTTCACTACATCTGACTCCGAGAATCTCCTCGCCATTTTGCACATTTTGCGTAGTAATACTAATTGAAAATACTGAAAAATTATATTACATTTTAAAAAGAAATAATCTTCTATACATTAAAAATTTCTCAATATTAGAAAGTGTAAAAAATCTTATTTATTAGTGAGTGATTTGCAGGTGTCAATTTTTTGTTAATCCAAAAATGTGTTTAAGCTGGTGTCAAGCTTGTGACTCACGTTGGCTAGTCTCAATTTGTCACACTGATCAAGAATGTTATGCATTATTCATATCTGTTTTCTGTTTAGTGTTTGATTCAACCTAGTGTTGTTCTGTTTTGGGTGGAAACAGCGGTGGTCTCTGAAAACCACCGACCAGACCATAGACAGAAAAACTAACAATCCTTGTCAATTAATTTGTAGTCAATCAAACCTAACCCGACTTGAGGCTCGAACTCGCAACCTCAGTGTTAGATTTCTAGATCATCTGTATTCACTTAGACTCAAAATATGTGTAACATGAGTTGTACAAAATACAAGTTTTACAAATGGCAAAGAAGACGTGATAACTACATAAATATGAAAACTATAACAACAGTATAAATAGGTAATTACAATACAACTGAAATATGTTTTATATAGTTTTGTGTAACAAATTGAATACAAACCTTTGAGATTTTGTATTGTTGGTAGGGACGAGTAACATTTGGGTACATATAAATCCCGAAAGTGAGAGATTGTATAATTTTTTACAAATAAACAGATAATGGGACTCCTATCAATGTTTCATTACATAAAGTGCAAACTCTTTCTGTTTTGGAATGTTTTACCAACGACCTATCTCTATAGGAAACTTTACATTACATAATCTAAATTGTGTAATCCAAATTCTTGACTTCTCTTGTAGTCTAATTAAATATTTTTCAAAGTCAAAATCCACTTCTATGTAATCGAAACATAAGTTTGAACATACTACTATTCAATTTGTTTTCATTTTTCATAATTCGAGAATAAAAGGTTAACATTCTTCATTTTCGATCTATTTCTAGTGGGAATCGTCTTTATTTATCATATACAATGAAATTTAGGTTTACTTCTTTCAGTATTGAGGATTCGCTTACAAACTTTCAAATGAACTTTTTCGATGATATTAGAATTTTCAAACCCCTAAATTTCAGAACCAAACAATAAAATTAGAGCAATCATAAAGTAACACAGTTTCAGTTGAATATCTATAGGAATATTCATATTTTTAATTCTTGAGTAAATACTAAACATTGCTTTCTCTGCTTGTTCTACAAGATTTTCGTTCCTCCTATAAAAGATCCATTATATTTTAACATTTATCCCAAGTAGTTATAACAGTCGACAATTTCAAATGATGCATCATTTAGTTTGGAATGCGGTATTCTCTGCAGTTTTCGCAAAATATCAAGACTTTGGTTTTGCGGTTTTGCTTGTGTTTCAATACTCTGCAAATATATCTAGGGCTCTAAGCATGTCGTCAATCCATTCTGCAATTATTACAGTATCATATGAGTACAAAATTGCAAAGATCTCTAAGTATATTCGAAGGGTATCCTGACATTTTGTAGATAGAGAATTTCCATCTGCATTTGTGAATTGTTAACCAATGGAGAAATCAGAGTATCAAAATAAATCATGGAGTGCATTTTTTTAAACGTAATAAAATTATAAACTTATAAGTTTTTCATGTCGATTTACAGTGTAACAGTTCTGTTCTTGACTTACGGTTTCCTGAACAAAAAGGTTTGTGTGATTTTTTAATAAATAAACGCTTACATTATACACTAACATAAAAAACACATTTATTAACAATATATGAACAAACTTCCTCTTAAAAAAGTATTTATTCTAAAATTTTAAAAGTAATCTGATTGCGTTTCCTATTATTTTGTAAAGAACACTTAAGTCAAATATTATTTATTTATTTTAAACAGCATAACATTGATCAATAACTATACTACTATATAATGTCCCTGCATTGATCTGTTAGATATTGTGTAGTGTGTTTTTTCGGGACTAACAAAGGGTCGAGTTAAGTGAAAACTTGTAAATTTAAGACTTTCTGAATTAAGAGTATAGATTTGGAAAAAAAGGAATTACCACTTAAAACCTGTATTTAATTTACAAACATGTAATAACTCGTTAAGAAAATATACTTAAGTAAAAGCTTAAAAGCAATAGACTGGTAAACATCTAAGCTCATACCTCATACTTGAAACCATCGCTTTTTGTAATAAAAAAGAAAGCATTTACAAACGACTGTTATTATATTTTGAACTACAAAACAAAAAAAAATTGTAGTGTCACTCTATTAAACAAAATCTTTTTACTCAACCCTAAATTCAATAACACAATTACAGCACACAAAACATTCTCCCAAGTCGGGGGTTCTGTGTCCACGCTCATCGGTAAAGAGAACGTGGATTCAGAACCCCTGAGAATTTAAATATAAAAAAATGTAAAATAAATAAATGAATGAATAAATAAACAAATAAATAAATAAATAAACAAACAAATAAATAAATAAATAAATAAATAAATAAATAAATCAATAAATAAATAAATAAATAAATAAATAAAATTACTTTAGGCAGATATTTAGCATCCAATTTAATAAACTGTATAATTTATGAAATGCGGTGAAATTAAGTTAAATTTATATTCACGACATATATGGGATTTTGAAAATTTTTGGAAGACACATGACATGGCACCGACACTACAAAAAAATGCTAAAACCTTTCTATAAATTTCCGTACCTATTATATGTTATAGTAACAATAATAATGTACCACGCACAAACTCTCATCTGTTCCGTTTCCACCAAGCCTCAAAGGCGTAGGAGAAACTTCCGCTTTATCAAGTGTTAACGATAGCTTAATTCTTGGAATATAAATAATAGATTAAGGTATAAGAAACAAGTATTAATCAATGTACTTGCAACCATGCAAAAAGATTCTTGATACCGTTTACCTCAATGGACTATTCATAAAAACAACATTAGTTGAGTGTTTATATGTATTTTATCCTTACGTGTAAACGTGTATTTTCCACTTGATTTCAAGTACATTTTTAGTGATTACTAAAAACCGCTGTAAATAGACAGAGATACGAGTTTATGCACAGGGAGAGCTGGCATTTAAAAAAAGGGGGGGGGGTGATAATGTTAGGCAACATTCATTCGACATCATTCAACATCAACGAAGAATATTTACATAAAAAGGAAAAATATTAATAGTTTCCTAAAGCCAAAACAGAAAATTTCTGAGCAATGCTCAATTATTGATACCTCCGCTACCCAATTTTCTAAACATCCCAAATATTAATCTGATCAAAATGTTAAATATCAGGTGCAAAATTGGACTTTTTGACAAAGAATCTATAAAAGGTTTATCAAATTCCATTCAGAGGTGTAGATGGAGTTGCGGATAAGAATATTAAAGTCCATGTTTTGCTATGGGCAACCCCAAATATCGTTATGATCAAAATGTAAAAAATCAGGTGCACAATGGGACTATGTAACAAAGATTTTATGTAAGTTTCATCAAATTTCATCCAGTAGTGTAGGAGGAGTTGCGATAAGACGGACGAACACCCCCATCACTGTATACCCGATATACACGATATACATGTATAAACGTTTCCTTAAGAAAAGTTTCAGACATGAGATCTAAAGTACGAAGAATAAAACAAATCTATATCCCGGACCACTTCAAGCATGAAAGAAAATCAAATTTCAATTTCAATATTGATAATTTAATTTAGTGTCGGTCTTCAAACATTCACATAATCACAAAAAGCTGGCGATGTTTAATTTAATTTATGTCAAATTTTAAAAACGTTAGACAAGCCTCTCCCTAATGTTTTACGTAATCTTACCTTACATAACACGCATGTCCCGTTATACACATAAAAAATATACATGTTCAGTTTATTACACATGGGGAGGTATAATGTATTAAACATTATATGTTTAGAAGAAATATCGACCTTCAATTTCTTTATATAATGGGATCGATAAAAAGGGGCAACATTTCCTTGAAGTCAAATCAATTTAACACGACAGTAAAATAATCCATATTTTAGGAAATGTTAGTTTTATCAGGAGCATATAGGTAGTTGTACTGGTCCAATATATAGCTTGGATTAACTTAACTACATAAATAGGACATACAAAAGTTTAACGCATTCTGTTATTAACATTTTAATTTTCTTTATTCGAGGAAGCACACAAAGCCGTTATAAGTATATTAGGTATTAAATCCAGTAACTAACACGTCAGCGTTTATATCAGTTATCCCTTATCGCTGACTTAAGAGCTTTCGAGGTTCCTGAATAACTAGCGTCGGACTTACTCTTGTGGAATATTTATATACGTACGTAAACGGTGTACGTATACGGCAGGTCGAAAAATCAATGTATCTATTATATATTATTAAAATTGTAAAAGCCATGCTACACAGTATATTAGACACACACCAGATATCATATATCATTACGCAACCAATAAAATCTATGTACATGCCAATGAGAAAAAATCCTTTTTATTGAAATATAAACTATTTTTACGTATATGTACACTTTTGAATAAAAACAATATTCTATGACTATTAAAGGTATAAAATCGCCGTTAATACTTGTACTTGTGTCCACATTTTTAAGATAGATTTGTTGGTATACATGTCTGTTTTCTGTCTTTAGCACTTGTCTCAGAAGACAATTTTACCGACATACCTATGTACAACAATATATTGGTACATTTTTTCTGATACAAGTAGCTAAGGTTTTGAATAGTCATAATTATACGAAATTTAGAAACTTGACAACAAAAATAGTTAAGTTATTGTGGTTGTGGTATATCAGATATTTGAGTTAATGTAGACTACGTAAATAAAAAGGAAGTCAAGAGAGTCGCAAGGGAAGAGTAATATATAATATAATTTGTAATACATATTTGTTATTGATTATAAAAACACACACGCACGAAAACAAACACTCACGCATACACACACAGTAGACTTACCGAGAGGCGAGATTTTACGATATGCAGATAGCGGGCGTATAACGTATATTATGATTGTTTGATACCAGCATATATAAAGTTAGTCAAAAATCCTCTGCTGTCATGCTTTTTTTGCGTGTCCCATAAGCAAAAAAAGCGTTGGACAGGGGAGGATTCTCTGACTAATCGTATTTGTTGACATCAAGTAAAATTCCCGCTTATCCACTGGAATGTTCCACAGATTGTGTGGATTATAGTATTTGCTTTGATTAGCAATCACACAATACTTCCGTAAAGTCCGTTGTTCTTAATATTAACTAGTGCAGGTAATCGCATTTTCAGAAAATATGTACCGAAAATACAAAATTATTGATTTGCGCGAAAATTAATTTTATCATCATTAAAAATCTTATCCTTCAGCTGTGTTGTTCTATCGTGACTTAAATTCAAACAGAAATGAATGTAATGTTAGTAAGAAGAAAGAGAAAATAAAACGCGCACTGATTTTGGTCAAAAGGAAAGTGAAAGAAAGAATTAATAACGCTCCAAATAAATAACATTTACTTCGTTGATCCGTCACCTTTAATAGCCGTGCATTTATGGACAAAGTTAACTTCAGAAGTCAAAATAACGACTGACAAATTTTAATAAACTAGTTTTATTACAGTTCTTTTAGTCTAAATAGCGACTTTGTCACACAAACATACACAAAGTAATAAAAGCTTAGCGCTTAGTTTATGCAGTATAAGTAAGTGACTGTTTTGGACAAAAGATGGAGTAGCTGGACATTAAACGAAGCTGGACATAAAACGGACTTACTGGACATAAAACAAACTAGCTGGACATAAAACGGACTTACTGGACATATGATGAACTGTCTGTTAGAACGAATGGTTTTCTTTTTCCCATACATGTGCTGTTATATAATCCCTGATAAAATTAAGTTGATTCGAAGTCGTATAACTGTGACATATCTTAAGATAGTTCTGTTATTTGATTTTTAAATAAAAAATGATTCATTTATTGAAACTAAATGGTAAGAAAAAGAAAACAATTAATTCCGTCATGTGTCCAATCAGTACGTTTTAGGTCAGGCCAGAAAGAAAGAAAAGCTGGACATATAATGACGAATAAGTTATTAGTACTATATTAGTGATTAGCAAGTTATAATAATAGTCATGAAATAAAATGACAAAATGAACAAAACAAACTAATGCAGCAAAGTTATCAGTAGCCAATCACAACTAAGGAGTGGAATTATGTATTATTTATAAAAGGGTTTCATTTTAAAAATAATTGTTTTTTTTCATTGCATTGTTTGTTTTCTTTATTATAGACATTGTTATAACTCGAAACCTCTGCAAATTATAAAGTTTTTTTTATTTACAAATGAAATTGTAGGTTTTCATTTATTATCTATTTACGTGCGGTGAGAATTCTATTCAATAGACATTTCGAGGAAAAAAATTTACGGACACACCTTTGCATTTAGCGGAATAGGATATAATTTTTAACCGGAAATAAGAACATATTGAATGTAGGACACCTTAATTGTAAAAGTACACGAAATATTTTTAGTTACTTGTTAAAGTTTATGATGGGCTATTTCACCGGATGTTAAATCGACTAACACAGGTTGGTATTTCCTATACTTTTGCACAATTTTACCGCTTAGATGTCGAATTATGTTCTGGAGTTTTACTGATAAAACAATCTGACAATCTCGAGAAGTCAATTTTTGGTCAAATAGTAACTTCGAACGGCTCAAATTTGAAGTATAGTTCGTTAGGGATTGGTGTCTTTGCAACGTTAAACATATTACTTCCTTTGTTAAGTTGTTTTCCTTTAATCAAATGAATGAAAAACGATCAGGACAATGTTTTCGTGTCAGATTATTAAATTCGTGAAAATAAGAGGATATGAAAAACATGAGTAGAGTAAAATAATTTTTTATTTTAAAAATCAGACGAAGGTAGAAAATTGACATTTGTACGTGATTTTGCATTTGGATAATAAAACATTTGTTTAAAGGAGTTTTAATCATACACTTAAAAAGAAATAAAAGTTTGTTGATCACTAATCAATATGTTTTCCTTACTCATATTTTATTTAAACCTGCTCTCCCAATAGTAACCATATTACCAACATTAATAATTAATAATAAATGATTATTAAATAATAATAATGAATTAATAATTTGTAATAGTTATTTAATTTAAACAAAGTTTTAGTTGATTTGACCTAAAGTGCTAAATCTATTTTATATGTACTCGTAAAATTACTTGTGTTACCTTAGTAAATCCCAAAACTCCCTCTAAGATGTAAATCCCAAAGGGTTCAAAGAAATACACTCAATTTCTAAAAATGTTTTAAAATGTTATTGTTTAAATGATGTTTTAATGCCACCAATTTTGCAGCTATGTCATGGTCATGGTCATAGCGTCCAGTTTTTATTGGGGACGAAGCCAAAGTACCGAGAAATCCCCGACCTTCGATAGAAAAACTAGCAATCCTTGTCAATTATGATGGGAGTCAAGTTCCAATAGAAGACGAGCTTCCTTAAGACACTAGGCCACGGAGGTTCCCTAATAAATAATAATAATAATAAACTGAAGTGGTTTTTGATACACAAACATTCTTATTTATACAAATACTTTCGTTATTTTTAATTTTCGCGGGTATCTAAATAATTTGAGTGTGGATATATGTGTTACACTTTTCATTTGCATGTAAATTGTTGATATGATCGAAAATAATAGTTTAGATCTTACTTGGAATTCTTTAAATTAAGAACTATGGAAGGAAACAATACTCAATCACAAATTTTAGTGTTTTAGTTTTCCTATTATGAACTTCCATTGTCTCCACATGATATTTGTATACGTATAATCTCGCCAGATAATGAAGCTTAATTTACTCTAATGAAACGTTTCTCTTTAGCTTGTTTTTATTGCATGGACCTCGATTAGAGTGGGATATTATTAGTTTTGTACGTTGATATCCATAGATATTGAAATAAGTGAAATAATCGTAGAAATAATAAGAAAAGTAGAAAGCTTAAACAATTTGTTTTTAACATGAATTTGCATAATATATAATCGGCCCACTGTTCTTCATTTTCAACTGATACCTACTGTACATTTGACGATCATATCAATATTTTATCAACAACGTGTGTGTAAATTTATAGCAACTTTTTCATTATCTGATATTAATGACAGCATATTTGTAGTACAAAATACAGCGTATGACACGCGTTATTTAGCTGGCACAACCACACATACACACACTTGGTTCAAGTTGACTACAGAGTCTTCTGGTGTCTAGTAGCACATGTCTTAGATTAGATTAATGTAATGACGTCATTTGTAGTGATAATATAATTAAATCCACCTATTCGTACCAACACATCGAATTAACCTTTAAAATAATAAATTCCACAGCAGATAAAATCCTCTCATAGTGTACACAACCCAACTACTCGTATGTATGTATCTAGTACTTACCACTTACCATTTTAAATTTTATTAATGAAATACATTTTATAGATTACTGTAGACATTTACCTTAATGATTAAAACATACAATTATTCTGTTATTTTGTTAACACTTAAAAAATATATAAAAACACAATCTGTATTATATTACACAAGACTAAATACTTTAGATATGAACCCACTACTAAAAGAAAATCTGGATCTGTGTAAAATTATGGATTAAGAAAATTCCTACTCCTAGATCTCGAATATTAAAGATGTTATTAAAGACAGAAAATATAAACAGCGATAGACTTGATTAATGTAAAACAATCAAAGATGTAACTGAGCTAAAACATGAACTGCATCAACACTATTCCAATATAAACACTAAAAAATTGCAAAAAATAAAAATATTTCTATATAAATCATTAAAACTGAATCAAAAGATTTTTATCTTACAGATTTTCATTGGGAAAACAAATAAATTATAACAAAATTTAGATTGTCTGATTAAATTGAGAACGTAAGATGTAAAAGGTTCGTCTGGAGCTCCACATGTGTAATTATTGTAATCAAAATTAAATTGAAGATCAAGCTCATGTTTTTACACTGATCAAAATAAAAAGCACATTTCACTGATTTAGCCCAAAATGCCGACCTTGAATGTTTTATAAAAATACTAAACACCACATTTTTCGGCAAATGCATAGTCTTTCCTATTTCATAAAACAATCATTGGAACTGAGGACGACAGTCTCATAGGCTTTCTATTTTGTCGGAGTTTGTTTTATGTGTGTGTTATCTGTTTGCTGTCACACATCATTTAAATGTTAATTTAATGAAAATACAGTTATTTTACTAATAAAATTGCAATTTTAAACAATAAAAATAAAATACTTCTATATAAAATCATAAAGAAACTGAAACCAAACCAGAGTTTTAATTTTCCGATTTTAATTTTGAAAACAGAAAACATGTAACAAAATTTATATTGTCTGATCATAACCTCGAAATGCGAAACATGGAGTTTCCCGGGAGCTGCATATTAGTAATTACTGTATTAAAATAAAATTGACGATGAATCTCATTTATTTGTACACTGTGAACGAAATAAAAATGATAGAGCTCCATTGAGATGTTTGAGCCCAATATACCGACCATGATATTTAATTAAAATACAAACCCCTCCAAATGTTTAGAAAATTCAAAGTTCTTTCCTGCTACATAAAACGGTCATTGAAACTGAGACCGAAGTCTATATGCTTATTATTTTTTCGAACGTTTGTTTTTATTGTTTATTGACTAGTATATGTTTGCTGTCACATTTGTGATTCGTAAAAAAATAACATGATTCAACTACAAAACAGTTGTACACTTTTCAAAAATAAACTTAAAAATAGTGCAGACTAATTTTTGCTGAAAATTAATAGTAGGAAGACTAAGTCTTCCTAAAACATGTTTTAATTCCAGTGTTTAATAATTTTGTTTTGATTAGTTTTATATTTTAGAATCGTCCAATAATAAGGTTTAAATCAGTACGCTTTAAAAATAGATATCCAATACTTAGCCTTAAGTACATCAAGGACTTTTACTATCTCTTGTTTAAGTACTAATAACTGATTTCCGGATAGCATAACCGGTTTTAATGTCACACAGTGCAGTCACATGATTGTGTCCCTTCGTTCAAATGAGAAATACAACAGATACACGAGTGGAGTAAAATGGCAATGTGAGTAAACAGTAACAAGTTTTCTAAAATTTGTGTACTAATCAATGGTTTGGCGTTTAATGAACGAAATATCCAAATCCAAATATGGCCAACAAATAATTTAATGCTAAAGAGGAATATTTTTAGGTTTAATATCTTGGAATAAGAATAACTAACGTACCCAATATCAAGTGAGTAAAACAATCTTTAAGAATAATTTGTTTTAATGCTTTAGTCTAAAACTAGTTTTAATTGGTATATGAAAGATATAAATTTTTGAAGCTGCATTCAATCTGTGTGTTAAACAGTAAAATCAAATACAATAAAACATATACCATATATAGCAAAATTAATACATCTATAAGATTGCGTAATACGACTCGTTTTCTTGAAAGTTCTTTATTATTATAAATGTAATCGAAGTTAATAATATAATACACTTAATTAGGCCACGCGATACTGCTCGCAATATATTATAAAATATAAAATAAAAAAAAGTTAAAAAATAACTCTGTCAGGTTGTTCCAGCCGAACTGCATGCAGGGTGTGATCAACTCCAACCCTAATTGAGACTTGTTAACAGTATTTCTGCCGAAGATATGGGTTTGCGTCGGGTACTTCGGCTATTACCCCCAATAAAACAGATAACATAGCAGAAAAAATGCTTAAAAGCGTTAAACCACATACAAACATCTATTTTCCCTATCAATTATTACATATATAAATGCGGTCATTTGTAACATTTTAACACTACATACCAGTGGCACAACTAAGGTGTATAACTAGAACGTACCACTGACCATATCTCATGGCGGATCAGCTTCGCTTACAAAAGCAAAAAAGTTAATGTAAAGCTGTATCAAATGTATATAGTCAATATAAAAATATAAGATCTCGTGTATCTTTTTACAAACATCCTTATTTGTTTACAAACGTTCATAACAGTATATGGGGATGACGTTAAGAGCAGACGACAAATGAAATCTGCAGTATATGGTGGGGATGACGTATGGCAGAGGTTATATATGGGAAATAGTAATATCCTCTGTGCCGGCGAGTGATAACTATGGTCCTTTTAAACGGATTTAAATTGAACCAAAACGGACAGAAAAAGAACAAAATTGAAAAAAACTACACTTCGTTAATTTTTTTCAAAGCCAAAAACGTTCCCTATTTGAGGTACAAGAGGAATAAGTTATTTTTATAAATTTCCTCATAGTGGCGATTTGTTGACAAAAAATCCAAACACGTAGTCTTCTTTAATAATGTATGGTGTCCCTTTTTTGCACCAGTGCTGGAATAAAGTCACATTTTTTCGTGCTAGCTAAAATTGTAAAATCTTGATCTTTGCGTTCTGATAATGAGACATACTTTTGACAGTGCACTGTTTTATAATGATAATAAATCTAGATTCCTTTTAATATAAAGTTAATCAGACATCGAAGAGTAGGAGTCTACAAGATACCACACATAAGCATGGTCCGTATATACCTGGATTTGTGGAATTTATTAATTGTATAGCATGGAAAACTTCATCATTGGAGTAACCCATTTCTAGGACGCTTTTTGCTGCAACAGTATCAAGAATGCTTTAACGTTGTTGGTTGTCAGTGTTATTTGAATTAAACGACTCAGCGTATTGCGATGACGATGGTATATTGTTTGAAGCGCCTTGACAACATTTTAAATTAGCTGCATATCAACACGTACATTAGTTTATTCTTTATTGTGCAAACAGTAGACACAATACAAACTTTATCACATAATATACGGGTTTACCATTGGAAGATAAAAACAAATGTATTTATAAAGAAATAAACAGATAAATAACAGGACATGGACATATAGCGTATAACAGCACATCTTATCGGACTTAGCCACATATTGGGTTGTATGAGCATGACACAATTTTGTTAAGTCTAATTGTTCATCACCCAGTGTTGTATTCGGTTCCCTCCATAATCATACTTCAAATACCAGATTGCATCACGTACATACGCTATTGGAAGACTATGGTATTTCTGTTCGAAGTTTTGTTATAAAGTAGGATCGTCTTTTTTCCGTAAAATTTCGTGAGTGTTTCCAGAAGCGTACCAACTGGAGACTATGAGACGTGTTTCTAAATCATCGTCATTGCTTATTCGTCTTCGGAAGTGTGTTTTTCAAAAATTGCGTTGTTTAAAATTTTGATCCACTCATCTTTTTCAGGAAAATAACCATATAAAATATTGTCCAAAATATATCTAGAGAGTCCATTAAGAGAATATCTACATTGTCTGGAATGAAACCATAGTGTTGACGTTTTTAATTTATCATAAACGAAAAAAGTCTTATGAAAAAATCTTTGAAGACAGATTTCATCCATAACACACAGTTTATTTAGGAATCGCATTCAGATATTTTATTGAAATCATCATATGTTTTTTAATATACTGTTCCAATGCATCTTGCTGAGTTCTCTTAAGTCATATTTTAATCGTTTATAATTATGATAAGATTCGAATTCCATGCATCTGGGTTGTCTGTCAAGCAGCAAAAGTTATTGCATTTCACTCTCATATTTATGTTCTTATGTTCTTATACCCTGATTTTTTATTTTGTATTGTTACCTGCATTTAACAAAATTGTCACAAACTGCTCATACATTATGTTTTAATCGTCTTGATATGTGTCAACCAATTCACACAGGGGATCTTCGAGATACTTTTGATATTGCTCAATATTTTATTCAGTCACTTTGTGACACGTAGGGAGCTTTATATTCGAGTTTATTTTTTGTGTGGTTTCGACTTTGAACTAAACATAGCTAATATAGGAAGATGTTAAACATAATAATATAATCAGGCATAGTACATTTTGTTGTAAATCTATACAAAGAACCAGTTTTTGACATTATTATTTACAGCATTATTTACAATATGGAGATTATGCCTATTCACAAAATTCAACAACTCTTTAGACTTTGAAATATTACAATGTGGTTAATCTTTTGTAAAGCAAATTGCATTCATGTGACCTGTTTTTACAAAATTACCATATGTTCAAAATATTTTTGACAGCACAGGCTTCTCTTACATTTGGATAAATGAAAGCTTTATTAACAATGAGTGGCTTGTCTCCAACATTAAACTTATTCTACATGATCAGTTTAAGCAACATTGGCACGAACAAGTGGGGAATTCCACCATGGCCATTAATTATAGACTTTTTAAAAGTTTTTTTTAAAATTTGAAAATTACTTAAACATTCTGGACGATCGAGACATCTATACACTTTGTAAATTTCGAACGACAAATCACAGACTACCAATTGAAGTTGGTAGATGGAATAATGTAACCAGAGAAAACAGGATTTGTATTTATTGCAATGCAAAAGAAATTGGCGATGAATTTCACTATCTTCTAAAATGAACACACTTCTCGGCTGAGAGAAAAAAATTTATCCGAATGGACTGTTTACAAATGCCAAATATACTTAAATTCTGTCAAATTATGTGCGACACCAAAAAAGAAAACCTAATTAAACTGTGTAAATTCATAAGAATAGTAAATAAATTATTTGTTCTCTAGGCATTGTTTCCTTCTCCATGTTATGTAAATAGTGTATATATATAGATAGATATTGTAATGTATTTATTGTATTGTCTACGTTGTATCTTATTGTATTTTATCTCTATACCATTGTATTGGTTTATGAGAATAAAGAAATGAAAAATGTGATGTAATTGTATATTAAATGTGCATAGATTTTCATCTGAAGGTAAGTATACACCAAATACAAAAATTGACATCATCCCTTTATTAGTTAATTATTTGCCAATAATTCTGTTTGATTCTATACCAGAAATTTTTTAATTGAAAACTAAAGGGTTGCTTTATATAAAATTCTTATATCACCATTACCATGATATGCATTATAAGTTTGTGATAAATTACCAGCTTTGCCAACACAAAAGTATCTAAATACGAAATATAATGCTCTTATATTGTACTATTTCATGCAATTAAAAATTATCTTTAATAAATCTGATAAACTTCACATTTCAGGCATTTGCATTTAACAAGTCTCCTATTTTTAGGCAAGAAATGTTTTTACGCTGTCTTTCACATGCGTCCGACATATAGGACATTTCTCCATGGCTGGTGAACAGTTCGAACAGCAAACAAGATGGCCACAAGGAAGAAACGTAATACACGCGTCAAATTCAAGACATACTTTACATAGCCGTTGATCCCTAAGCTGTTTGATTTCCTCCAACAACAATTTTGTATCTGTTGGAATACAAATAAAAAACATGTAACATTTAAAATATATACACATTTTGCAGTGAGTAAAAATGTGTTAAACTGATGTTTCAGTTATGCCAAAGAATTAAGTGTTGTAGAAAGAAATAACACTATAGGTCATTTAAACTACAGTTCACCAACAACTATAATCCACTATTATACCCTGTGTCAGGACATGTTTGCTACAATTACAATGCTTCAATAAGACATATGTATATTATTACTATTTTAAAATTTTGAACATATATTAATCTTTTGTAATAAATTCAAACTTGAGAAACATCTTACAATTCTATACAAAAGATCCGTATGATAATATATTGGGTGAAACTATCACATTTACACATAATTTCTACAGCCATGGTTCTTTTTAGTAGGATACCTATTGTTTCCTTTAACTTTTGGGACCTACCATGTACGCCTTTTTATTTTATAATTTGTTTTGTACATTGAGTTTTATTTAATGGCCACTTTTAGCAATTTTTCAGCTATATCATGCCGTCTACTTTTTATTGGGGGAGAAAGCCGCAGTACCCGGAGAAAACCTCCACCTTCGGTTGGAAAACTGACAATGTATTTCAATTAAGATTGGAGTCAGGCACACCATGCCTGCAGTGACAGACCACGTGATTAATAGTAGATGACGTTATTCATTCGATAACCGAGGCCCCTCATTTCTATGACAAAAATCTGTAAGCTCCAATCAACACCTTTTTCGTTTCAACTACTATCATATCTGTTATTAATAAATTAAGAAATTTTCAATCCATGATATTATCTATATTTGGGGGATATCTGTTAATTGTATAACTTTGATACCTGTGTTGAGCACATTTTTTTTAAATGTGCAAACCACTCACATGAGTTTATCTTGAAAAAAAGATATAAAACTTTGCCTACCGTAAAGTATCAATCCCTCCAAATTTTTCGAATTTTTGATCTTTGAACGGATATGTGTGCACCATATTCGGTCGGCTGTATTCACTGATTCAGAAGTAGATTTTGTATTTCTTGCAGCAGCTGTGTAACCCTTATCTTCCATATTTAATATGACCGTCATTATATCCCTTGCCGAGATTGAAGTGCCTGAAAAGGTGAGACAATTTAACTGTAAACTTGAAAGCCCTTGTTTTCTGTGAAACACTGAGTAGGAACTTTCAATATATCTGAATACGTCTCTTTTCTTTTTATGTGATAGTTATGTTCCTTATTGACGGATTTAAATTGAAACAAAACATACAGAAAAGGAACACATATATACATATAACGGCTTGACAAAGTTTTTCTTCAAAGACAACTGTTTCTATTTGAGTTACAAAAGGAATGCGTTATTTGTATAAGTTTCCTATTAATGGCTATTTTTGCAAAATATTAATAGTTTGCTTTAACTAGAACATCATTCTTATGGATACCACCCATCATCATGGCAAGTTCATACCTAGAACGAATAATCATACCCTCGCTTTTTTTTGGCGAGGGTACGAATTTAGTCCCGTTACTCGTAATGTAGCAGAGCGGGAGTGAATCACTCCCGGCACTTTGATGTCCAAAAGAAGTTGCATATACAATCAGACGTGGTCGATCTTGATATCTTTTGACAGTGTCACCATTTATTTTCATCGGATTCATGGTTAAAATCGATCATTATTTATACATAATAATAGTTATTGCCGTTTTTAATAACCCGCTGTGTTTTGTGTATTAATTGACATTCCTGTCTCTTTTTAACTACGTTTACTACATGAAAAACATTGAGAAACCCGAAAATGAATGGCCAGTTGCATCTTGGGTAATACAAATGTAAATTAATGGATTCTTACTACGAAATGGTTGTTAAAGTGTGCAAATTGGCACGTTTATAACAAAATTAGGTCACATTATCCATATACGGAAAAATGATCAACATAGCATTTTCCACGTGCATCTTTCAAGACGAAAAAAGAAATTTCTTCAATAAAAATCGTTTCCCGTTAGTTTTGCAATGTCTAAAGCTTTAATAACGTACAGAAGATGAATATATGTTTGAATTTTGTATAAATAAACCGAAGTTAGAATTTTTTATTTGCTACATTACGAGCAATAGGACTGAATTCTGCCGTTAATCCGACTAATCACAAAACACGGATTATAACGGCAGTAAAATTCGGCCTAGTTCATACCTGGATTTGAGGAATTTAGTAACTGTATAGCATGGAGAACTTCATCACTGGAGTAACCCATTTCTAGGACGCTCTTTGCTGCAATTGTATCAAGAGGGCTGTTACTTTGGTGGCTGCCTTTGTTATTTGAATTAGACGACTCGGCGTATTGTGATACTGATAGTACATTGTTTAAAGTATTTTTGCGTGCTACAGTATTTGTATTTATAGTGGAATTTGTAGGCGGAATCTTAATACTCTCAGAATTTCCCACTAAACTAGATGCTACGCTTTGATGAGGTCTTTCGTCAACCCTTGATAAATCATCACTGGTTAAACTTATTAAATGAGGACAACCTGAGGATAGTTCTTGATGAATTTTGATAGGGTCATCCTTTGAACTCCAATTTTTATGCGTTATGCCACATGCATAACAGCGCACCTCGTCTTCATTTCCGGTATAATAGAATCCAGCTTTTGATAGCAAACTTGTAAATATGTTCACATGACGAGGAAAATTACTGAACGAAGAAATTCTTAAAAGGTTATTTGACATTGATCGGTCTATAGGTATCGAAAGTCTTGAGGACAAACTATCAAAATAAGTTGTTAAACTAATGGCGGGAAAATGATGAATAATTTGGTTGGGAAATCCCTGTAATCTAAACAGATAGTTCAATGATCCAAATATTGCCATACATTTATTGAAGATTGTCGAATTTTCTTTTTTGTTTTACTTTTCCACCGTAGCAGCAATTTTTGGAATCTATACCTTTATTTGCATTAAATATTTCGAAGACAGGTTGGTACACGATGCACAAAAATGTCGATACACTTTTATTTAAGACAATATATCCTAGCATAAGTGATTTCAAAAAACCATTTTTTTTGTCGTGCATGAACCTTAATGTCACAGTTTTTGTTCTATATGTTACTCAATATTCTTCTGAAATATAAAATTTGTCAATGTTAAAAAGATAAATAAATCTATTTATTAGTGAGTGATTTGAAGGTATAAATTTTGTTCGGACAATACGTGATATATTTAGTTACAAATATAATAACTAGTTAACAACCTACTTAGCTTTCTGTGTGCAATGGTCCGCTTAGTCACAATTTAATAGGTGAACATATTTAAAAAAGTATAGATACAGTTACTTCCAAAAAGTAGAAACAAATCAAGATTATAATTAATAAATTTGTTAAACATTTAGCTAAAATGTTTTAATAAAATCTGCTTTTTTAATAATACTTTTTTTTGAAGTTATAAACTAAACTTGTGATATAGCGACAGGAGATAAAAAAAGATGTTTATTTATTTAATGTGTAAGAAATATTTTTGCTTACATCACATACTTCATACATCAAAGACGTATGATTTAACATTTTTCTACAAACATATTAGAATACTCAAGATATCCGCAGGAGTACCTTCAAGTAATAATGTCATTAAATTGGGAATTTCCATTTAAATTGGCGGCAAATCATGAATAAACCAAATCAGTACGTATAACTACATTTTACCTGTGTCACTCTTATTGTTTTCCTCGTGGATAATTCAACGATATGACGACACGCGAACTACACTATTTATATAGTATGGGTATGACGCATCTATTTGCTGACGTCAAAAGATAAATATTTAGTATCAAGATAAATGACATAATTTTGTTATTTCTAAATTTAAGCCAAGTACACGGTTCATCAATTCAAAATACATATAAGAATTGTTAACCAATTGGGAAATAGAAGTTATCCAAAATAAATCGTGGAGTCAATTTTTAAACTATACAATTCTATTTTTGTACGTGTCGGTATTAATGGTAACAATTAAGTTGCGTCATGTGTTCATCCAGCCCGTTTTAGGTCAGGCCAGAAGAAAGAATAGCTAGACACATCTTTATCTTTTTATTATAATTATTTTTTGTAAACTATGAGAGCTGCTAAAAATACTATATTACTCGCTACACAAAGATACCGTTTATGACATTTAAGGTCACACTGTATTACAAAACATGCAAACATGGTTTATATAATTAGCTCCTAAAAAAGCCTAAATTTAATTAGCTAAATGCATGTTAACAAACCTAAGTGAACATGTTTCGGCCATATCTAAAAGAGACTAGAGAGCATAAAGTATATCCTGATAATTCTAAATGGCAATGTCAAAATTATGACGAATTAGTTATCAGTTCTATATTTGGGGTTTATAATAGTCATGAAATTAAATGACAAAATGAACCAAACAAACAAGAAATCTTTCGGCAATCACAGCTTAGGAGTTATGTACCATCTATAAAATGTTTAATTTAAAAAAAGTTGTCTGTGATCACTACTTTTTTTACTTCAATGCTTGGTTATAATTTAACAATATTTCTACCCAAATACAAATATGACTGGTGCTCACGTCTTGCAATTTCTGAATATTTCCTTTTCGTCATTGTCAGGCAAATAACGTTACCACATTGGGGTAATCCTTGTTTCTGATTGGATGAAATTTAATAGGTCTGCTATGAGACCAAATGTCATTTTGTATTGACATTTTTCAAGGATTGCAGTAAAATAAGTCTTTACCAAGGGCATATTACCAACTGAATTTTAAAGTCTGGTAGCATAAACAATTGTTTTGTTTTTGTATAAGTCACTAACCAGGTGAGCGATATATACTACTGGGGATGTTATAAATAATACACAAGTAAACAATCTTTTAATAAAGTTATAAAGTTGTCTTCATTATAGACATATCAATAATTCGAAACCTCTACAAATTATAGAGGTTTTTTTACAAATGACATTCATTTTGTAAGTGTTAATTGATTAAAGCATTATCCATTTACATCCCGTGAAAATTTAATTTAACAGACATGTGGAGAAAAATAATTTTTACTACAGACATACCTTTGCATTTAGCGGAATAGGATGAAATTTTTAAACATAAGAACATATTGAATGTAGGACACATTAATTTTAGAAGTACACGAAATATTTTCAGTAACCTTGTTAAAGTTTATGATGGGCTAAATCGACTAACACAGGTTGGTATTTTTGTATTCTCTTGCACACTTTTACCAATTAAAATTCGAATTACGTTCTAGAGTTATGCCGATAAAACAATCTGACAATCTGAAGCTGAATGATTTAATAACGGTAAGGAAAATGTTTTTCTTTCACATTATTAAATTCGTGAAAAATAAAACGGTCTGAAAAACAAGAGTTAAGTAAACTTTTTATTTAAAGAATAAGACGAAGTTAGTAAATTGACATTTGCAATTAGACACGAGGTGTTGCGTTTGGATATTTAAACAAATATTTGTTTAAATGAGTTTTAACGACACACTTGAAAAGAATTTAAAAAAACTGAAAAGTTTGAAGATAACTAATCACTACGTTTTCCTTACTCATATTCTATTCAAACATGTTCTCCGAATATTAACTTTATTACCGGCATAATAATAAATTAATTAATAATACTTTATTATTTAAAAAAAGGTTAAAATAATTTGACTAATCTATTTTATAATTATTTAATTTTCTTAACATTACATGCTACCTGAAAAAGCTAATGCATTTAACATTTTCTACAAACTGACCACTATAGTCCTGATGTCCCCAGGGGATGTCTTCAAGTAGTAATGCCATTAAATTGGGAATTTCCCTTTAAATTGGCGGCATATCAACACATACAACTATATTTTACATTTATAATTCTTGTTGTTTTCCTCGTGGATAAATCAACGGTATGACGACAACGCGACGTACACTTTTTATATAGTATATAGCATATATTTTCCGACGCCACTTGATACATATCTAGTATCACAAACATTACTATAAAGGAATGACATAGCGTTTAATTTAGTATGTCTAATCAAATTTATAAAAATAAATCATGCAGTGCATTTTTAAACCTTAATAAAAATATAAAATTCTATTTTCAAAAACGTTGTGATATTCAGTGCAACAATTCAGTTCTTGACATAGGGTTTCATTAACCAAAAAGGTATGTGTGTGTGTTTCTTTTGATAAATAAATGCTAACATTTTGCACTCACATAACCATTTATTAACAATATATGAACAACTTTCTTCTTGAAAAAAGTATTTATTCTGGAATTTTATGTCGTAAATTTTAATATGTTTGCGTTTCCTTCCATTTTGTAAATAACTCTAGATTAAAATATTTTTTATTTATTATATACAGTATACCATTGATCAAGGACATTGTATACTACTATATAATCTCCCTGCTATTCTGTTCTTTTCACTATTGTGTAGTTTTTTTTCGGGGCTAACAAAGAATCGAATTAAGTGAAAGCCTGTAAGTTTAAGACATCCAGAATTAAGAGTATAAATTTAGGAACATTATTTATCTCTTAAATTACGTGTATATAGTTAAGTAAAAAGACAACGGATTAAAAGCAACAGCCTGGTCAAATTCTATGATAATTCCCTTATACTTGAAACCATCGCTCATTGTAATTAAAATAAAAAAAATATGAAAACAACTGTTATGTATAATTTTAAAGTACAAATTACTTGGTAAAAATACAAAAAATGGTTGTGTCACTCAATTAAACAAAATCTTTTTCTGAGACTGTTGAAATGGCCGATTCCCTCAATTAAAGAATGTGTTTCAGTACAAGAAATAGTTTAGAGGCTACAAAAATATGAATCTATTAATGAAATTGATGTGAGTCATAATCTTGAAAAATTAATTTGAGTACGTAGAACACCCATAAGCATGTTGGCAGTGCAATTTCCCAAAGTAAAATTAACAACAAAGGTAGGGGAGTAAGAATTGGTTTTTTTGCGTTAGACTCCTTCGCTAACTTCTTTCTCGACAGTTATTTTTTCTTTCGTTTTCTGGCCATATTTCGCCTTTAATGATATGGGGTCAAATTCCTGTGATTAGACAGAGAAAAGGGTGCAACATTACCATGGAGTTAGTTAGATTTTTGCACTTAAAACCAGTATGCAATCACTTCCGCGTTTATATCTATTAATAGCCTTTAAAACTTTGTGTTTGTCACTGAAGTCAAGTAATGACAAGAAAAGGCTATAACATTATTTTTTAATCATTATCAGTATGTTTAATTAACTTGAATTCTTCAGATACGTCATAAATACTCGAGAATTTACAAATAAACTTTGGGGTTAGGGTGGAACGTTAAGTGCGTTCTATGCAATCACTCCTTCCTTTTATTTCTGCAAAGGGTATGACACAAATAACGCCAAATCTTGCATTCAGGCTGTTTCCTGGCAAGGATCAACAATTAGACGTTTGATACAATTTTTTGCGACCTAGATGTGTACACCAATGTTAGGATGCAGACGACAGTCTGTCATTTATGTCATGTAAGAAATATCACATTCTCCAAAAATAGTTCAAAAAGCACCAGAAGTGCCCAAACATGTTCCATTTTAGGGTTAACTTAAGCTAAAAAGGGCAGGATCACAATGTCAAAGTAACAGAACATTGACTTGCATGACGTAAACAATTGGCCGAGTTCAATTTGTCAATTTATGCCACATTGTAAAATTCTTAAAAATTTGATGTGCGGCAAATCTCTCATTTGTATACTACTAGTATGAGTGCCGAGGAAATCAAAAAGGTTATACAGACGAAATGTGGCTTCCATGTGTCTGGATTACACGGCAAGCACGATATACCGACAATAGCTTTCGCAGTATTGAAAACTTATGTAATACCAGAGAAGAAACTGTTAGATTAAGTCGTGCATATAAAATCAAGAAGATTCTGTCTTTGCCAGATACAATGACTGATCATGAGACTTGTCGCAAATTGAAATTCAGATTCACATAAAAGCAATGAAACTATTTGGGAGTATTATTTCCGCAGAAATAGATATTGCAATAGACAAGACGAGTTATTGGACTTAAATGAAAATAATTTTTTTCTGTCACCGCATGGCATGACCTCGATTTTAAACTGTTATGAGTTTTCATAAAAATGAGAAGTCGAATTCCTGTAAGTAATTTATTAAAATTAGACACATGATATCAATTAAAGAAACGGATGAACATACTAATCGTCAACAAAATTAGTCAAACATGTGTTTGTCCAACTGAAATTCATAAATAATAAGGACAAGTGGCATTAAAGACCAACTATGGCATCAAGTTTTTTTAAATATTTTTTTTGTATCAAAGTTACATTTTCAAACCCTAAATATATCAGTCATTGTGATTGACCAACACTGACCAAAGAGGTGCTTGTTTCAAAAGAAAAGGGAGGGGAGGGGACAGTTTGTCCAAAAATGTTTTAGGCTCTGTCTGAACTACAGGCATATGCATCCTACCAAAATTCGTGTATAACTTAATAGATAAATTAATTATTTGTCTTAGTTACTTCTTGTTGACGCTTTGTAACTACATGTATACATGAAAGAGGGGAGAAGAGGGAGGGGATGACCATTTACAGGTTAACAATTGTTTCTTTTTACCAAAAAAGATAACAGTGAATTAAATATAACGATAACATATAACAGCAATTTGCATCAGAAAACAGTGAATTCAAAAATCGAAAAAAACAGATAAAAGCAGAATTGAGAAATTTAGAGGGCATTACTGCGAAAAGTCTTTAAAACACTTAACAGTGTTCTGACTATTAACAGCAAACATGGGTTTTATTTTTTTTAATTATAACAGTTAATAACAATGTCAAATTTTAAGAAAACAGATAACAGCTAATTGTTGAAAACAGTTGGTTTATTTTCTAAAAAAGCAGTTAACATACGTGTAAAAATGCCCCCAAAACACTAACAGTGTGATCTCAAAAATAATAAACAACATAAAACAATGAATTTTGTGCAAAAAAAGAACATAAATAAAGGACTATATTGTTTTTGGCAATACCTACTCCATATTAATTTAGTAATGCAATGACATCACAATGATGACGTAAATATTGCACACGTGCCAAAATGACCCCAAAACAATAAATTTGAGAGGTTTTCAAGATTGCAATGAATCATTAATAGTTCCATAAACTAGACATCGTAGACAATTATTTATGAAAACATTCCTAAGGTCTGAGATGAGGCCATTTTACCCCTTATTGCCAATTGCCCTTTATCTTGACCCCGATCTGTTTTACAGAAATGAACATTAAAAGTGGAAGTAGGAAGTATCACCTTCACCTTTAGAAGGATTTGAAAAATTTCGCTTTTATGAATTATATGTAGTTTTCGGATTTGACTTGGTACTTTGGCACTAATAACTTATATACATGAAACATTTTATTTGAAGGTAAAAAGCAGAATAAATGTCATTGACAATTACAAACGAAAAGACGACCAATCACAATTTTATCATACAAGGTCATTACGGCTGTATAATGTATTACAGATCAGCAGATAGAAAACCAAAATATTATCAATTACTATTATTCACATTCGGTCGTGCTTTTTTAACCCTATCAGGTTGCGAACAGACTTTATGATATGCCAGCTTGATATTATCTGCTTTGTGATAGATATTAAGCCATCTACTACTGACCCGACGTCTACCTGTGGAAGGTTGGGGATTTCTTATTGGTACTCCGTCATATGCTTAGTTCCCATTAGAAAACTGAACGCAGTAGTGTACCTGACAAATTGTTGAAAGTGACGTAAAACACTATTTAAACAAAACCAATTTAATATCGAAATAGTTTATCTGCAACTGCATAACAAACAACAAAAAATATAAAAAATACAAAATGTAAGGCTTTTATATTGTACTATTTCTTGTAATCAAAAACTACAACAATAGGAACCAACTATAAAATTAATAAAAAACAATACTAACATAGTACAAATAAATAAATAAAATTAAATGTTATGTAAATGTTGGCACTTCTATGAGTATAAAAGGTTTAATATGTCCATATACAAATGAACATTTTTAGACAAAATACTGTTGTATCAATAACCGATAGTCAATATAGCTCAGTTCGACTTTATTTGGTATAACCTGCATCTGTAGAAATAAAATAAGTCACTTTGACTTTATTTTGTGATACAAACAACTAAACAATGTGCGGTAAAATTGATTAAAAGTATGCAGTAAGTATGTATTAACGTAGTGTAAAAAATATTGCTACAGGCTACTTCAAGTAAATTTTCTATTGACTAAAAATGATGTTTCGAATACGATTGATTTGTTGCCACCTAACCATTTCTAAATGTTTAGGTATACATAACAAAGGATGGATCAGACAATGTTTGTTTAGTAACAAACACGACTTAGACAGCTAAACACGGCTGTAATTAAAGAACGATATTTATTTCATAGATTAATTCAGTTTTGAGCACATCCCAATTTTAAGTCAACCTTTTAAAATAACAATTTTGTCTGTGCCAGTTGTAAACAGTAAAAATTAATTTCGTTTAATATGGAATTTGTGTGACCACAGAATAAAAGTGACTGCGTCATTGTTTTAATAACACAGTGAAACGGCTTATTACATCGGTTTGTTTAAAATAAACGAATAACAGCTAAAATGACGTCAATGAAACTGGAATAAAAACAACAAATTAAGATGCATTTAGAAATGATATTATAATCATCTAATCATTTGATCGCATTATTAATATATAAGTGTGTTAATTATAAAATGTCAAAATGAAAAACTATGTACAAATTAGAACTGATAAGTCCAAACATTTCTGTAATAACAGCACAACATTCCCCGAGTCAGACAACATATATATAAATATACATGTACAAAATAACAATTACATATTTCGTTAAATACTTTAAAACACAAATTAAACAATGAAATTGAAGCGAATTTAAAAGATACATTAATCAAATATTTTTACTAATTAAGAACAATTATTAATAACAATAATAAACACTTATAAATATTCCAAATTTTTACAGCAGGTCTATATTGCAATAATCAAACAGAAGCTTTTGAAGCTTATATATCTTGGGGCTGTATTTCAATTTTACCTGACAAAATATATAAAGACGTTTTACTTAGTTTCCTTTAAGCTAAAGCATCCTGTGATTTTAAACCATCCACACGAAAATTCAGGTCACCGTAGCCTATCCTGCTGTGGTGTGATATAGACAAGTGTTTCATGCGCTAGGGGACGAACAGTATACAAAAATATTCATAAGTAGTTTATTCATAAACACTTTACAAACATGCGTAGGTTTAGTACGTTTGAATAGTGTTAAATAAGTACCTTTTGCTTTTCAGTCCGGAGACGGAACCTTATATGAAATAGATCCCGTAACAAATTTGATTTAAAATAAATTTGTTATCTTTAATCAATCTGATATACTTCAATTTAAAGTATTTGTATTTTATCAACAATTTCAGCAAGAAATGTTTTAACTGTGCCTTTAACATAAGACCGCCATATAAGACACTTCCTCATGACTGGAGCACAGTCTGAGCAGCGTACCAGATTGCCGCAAGGAAGAAACGCAATCAACGCGTCAAATTCATGACATATTTTACATATCCGTTGGTCCCTAAGCTGATTATTTTCCTCCAAGAATAATTATGTATCTTTTGAAATAAAAAAAACCAAACGTGTTACATTTGCCGTGTGAAAGATGTACACATTTAGCAGTAACAAATTTGCTAAAATGATGTTTAGTTATGCCAAAGAATTAAATGTTGTACCAGAAACAACACTCAAGGTTTGACAGCCATGAAAATAAATGTCCTCGGTTATAAACAAATTATAATTTTATGGTCATGCTTTAATTCGGATCCTTAACTTCAAAGGGCAAAGTTTTGGGAGTGCAAAATTTTTTTTTAATGAATGAAAAACAACGCATACTCGAATATAAAACAAGGATGTATTTACAAAGGAGATAAACTATGTTTCTAATTATTTGTTTGGTTGGATACCGATTAATTTTTTTATATTTTTTATATTTGGGGAACTACCATGCATTTTTTGTTTAGAGGATATTTTGGTGTTGTTGCTTGAGTGGTTTTAACGCCACTTTCATCCATTTTTTAGTTATATAATCCCCTTATTTCTATGATCTGGAAGATCCAATCGACACCTTTGTGTCGGTTCAACTGTCTTATCTAGCATTAAGAAATTTTCAATCCAATATATTATTTGTTTGCTGGGGTACCTATGTTGAACACATATTTGTTTTAAATATGAGAAACTCTCACGGAATTGTAACTTGACGAAAAAGATATTAAAAGTTGCCTACCGTCAGGTATCGATCCCTTTAAAGCAATATTTTTGGAATTTCCGAGCACTGAATAGATATTTGTTCTCCATTCACTAGTCCGGCATTAGATTCTGTAGTTCTTGCTCTGTTACACTCGTCTTCTATATTTAATATTACACTCATATCCGTTGCCGAGATTAAAGTGCCTGAAAAGTGAGGACAGTAAACTGTAAACTTAAAAGCCTTGTTTTATGTAAATAGTTGATTAGTGACTTTCAATATATCTTAATCAGTATTCTATTTTGTTTGTATGATAGTTATTGTCCTTATTAACGGATTTAAATTGAAACTGAACATGCAGAAAATGAACGAATTAAACACACAACGGCTTGACAACGTTATTCTTTAAAGACAAGTCACTGTGCCTTTTTGAGTTAAAAGAGGGATGCGTTATATTTATGAATTCACTCATAATGGCGATTTTTGGAAAAATATTCAAACTACGAAGTTGACAATGTACCGTTTTGTAATAATAATAAATCTAAATTGCTTTTAATATAAAGCTAATCATACATCGAAGAGTCGTAAAGTATAACACACATCAAAATGGTTAGTACATACATGGATTTCAGGACATTATCATCTTTGTAGCATGAAGAACTTCATCACTGGAGTAACCCATTTCTAGGACGCTCTTTGCTGCAATATTTTCAAGATGGCTGCTACTTTGGTTGTTGTCAGTGCTATATGAAGTAAACGACTTAGCATATTGCGATGGCGATGATACATTTGAAGCGACTTGACTTTGAGTAGATTAACATTTTAACATGATATAATGGCTTGACAGTAAAAACTAATTATCTTATATCTAAACTTGTATATTTCTTTTCAATTATAAGCATATTAGTATTTATATTAGACTTGTACAAACCAACTGTTCCTGTTTGGCTTGCACTGACTTGACGAACTTTGGACCCTTATTTTGAAGCAAGTAGGCACATTTCGGAAATCATCTAGCATGCTCTATCCATGGATCGTCCCCTGCCTCCTAGTTACGCAATCCACCACCGCAAAAGGAACACCGAGTGTAGTCCTGGTAACTAGCAAACATAAAGCCTGCTGTTGCCATTCGTACCAATTCTCACTTGTAAAGGCGCATAATTAGGATATCTTGGTTTATCGAGATGAATTCCCATCGACGGAAGATCAATTCCATTAGATTGTTGTGAATGGGAAGGATTATCATTTCCTGTAGCACCGCTTTGGCTTCAGTTAGTAACATGCGAGGTAGTTTCGTTGCTAAGTTCCGTATTTTTTGCATTGTCGTTGGAAGCAAATTGTTGACTCGTTGACTGTGTTAGTCAAATGTGTTTGTGGTGTATGACTATTTTTGGGTGCAAACTGTCCTCTCTGATATGCTGTTGTATTTGGGTCTAGTTGTCCTACCGAAGCACCGTTATAACTTTCCTTTGCAGATTTGACCTTGGGGAAGTGTCAAAGTATTTTCGCGTGATACAGTATTTAAATTTAAAGTGGAATTGGTAGTTTGAATCGACAAAGTAAAAGAAATTGTTTGATTGTTGGAATTTCCCACTAAAGATGCTACGCTTTGTTGAGGTCTTTCGACAGCCGTTGGTAAACCATCATTGGTTAAACTTAATACATGTGGACATCTTGGTAATAATTCTTGATGAATTGTGATGGGGGTCATCCTTTGAAGTCCAATTTTTATGCGCTATACCACATGCATAACAGCGTACCTCGTCGTCTTTTCCGGTGTAATAGAATCCGTCTTTTGAAATCAAACTTTATAAATATGTTTACATGACGAGGGAAATTACTGAACGAAGAAATTCTTAAAAGGTTATTTGACATTGATTGGTCTAAAGGCAGCGAATGTCCCGAGAACAAACTGTCAAAATAAGTTGTTAAACTAATAGCCGCAAAGTGATGAATAATTTTTATGGGAACTCCTTGTAATCCAAACAGATAGTCCAATGATCCGAATATTGTCTTAGATTTTGAGAATATATTCGTATTTTCTTTGTGTTTAACTTTTCCACCTTAGCAGGAATTCTGGGAATCTGTATCCATATCTCTATTGGCATTAAGTTTTTCCAATAGAAGTAGGAACATGAAGCACATTAATGTCGATACACTTTCTAAAATTTTCGTACAAATATTTCCGAACGTTAGTGAGTTCAAAATGACATTTGTGGGCTGTGCAACATCAATGTCACAGTGCTTTATACTTTTTTGTTTAGAATCTTTAACGCACTTTTTCTCTTTGAATTATTTTCTATAACTACTTGTTCGGATCTTTCTTTCGTTGACTCTTTTGGATTACTTATTGACCTATGTGTTTCTGGTCTCCGAGTATGCTCAACTACATCCGACTCCGAAAATCTCCTCACCATTTTGCACATTTTGCTTTCTGATACTAATTAAAAATACTGCAAAATAATATTAAATTTAAATAAGAAATAATATAATATAATATACCTTATGAGTCACTTAATATTCGTCTAAAACTGCAAATGTTTAAAGGTTTACAATTTTTCATTTATTAGAGTGATTTACTGGTTTAAATTGTGGATGGCGGGAACAACAAATCTCATTTTGATTATAAGGATAAAGTTAATGAATTTTCGTAATCAAAGATTCAGTGTAGTCAAATAAAACCCCCATAAAAATGCAAGCAAAAAACGTCTTCATTGGTTGTGATTGTAAGTATACACAGTTTTGGTATTTATAAAATTTCTGACTCCAACGCCTGTTCTCCATTAAACCATTTAAAAAATAACAAATTAGGTTTGTTAAGTTTATTTATAAAATCCTATTGACATAATTTACATGCCTCCTACATCCTATTAACGAACACCAACAAAGTTAACATTTTTCATATGTTCGATCTCTTCTTATTATCTCTTAATGATATAAAACTGTTTTCGGGTACGATTGGTCATTTATCGCTTTCCATACTCTACAATATAGTTCATGTTGTAAGTGATAAAATGGTTAATTAAATATCAAAGAAAATATTTCATACAGTTTTTCGTATTTGTTAAATCCTCCAAGCTTTAAAAATACATTTTTTGGTCCTGTTCTAATAAGAAGATGTAAAGATGTACAAAATTGCAAAGTAATGCGCGCTTTACCAGTCTCTATCTCGGTAGTAAGATATGATCGCTTCAATTTTTGTGTGGATTATTTTACTATCTATAGGGCAAGCCAAGTATTTTATTAATGTATTCTATTCTTGACATTATAAAATGTATATACTTGAGTTTCTTTTATTAATTAGTTACTTAATTTGATAAGAAAAAGGCATTTTAAAATTGTGTTATATTACGTAATGTATTCTATCGCTTCAATTGTATTTCTTGGATTATTTTATGATTATATGGTAAGCTTCTTAATTTTTTTATGCCTTCTAATTTTAACATGATAAAATGAATATTTTTCTGTTTCGTTTATTAGTAACTTAGGTAATTTGATAATAAAAGTGCATTTTAAGATTTTGTTAACGTATTTGGTCACTTAAGTTCTTTGTTGAATTATTTCATGATATAGGGGACATATACTTTTTAGTTTATCATAGAAATTCGTAAGATGATTTGATAAAAACATTTTAAAATTTTGTTATATTACGTAATGCATGGTGTTCTTATCATACATCATCATCAACCCACCAATTATTGAGTATTGTTATCTCGCTTGTGACCACTCATCCAAAGACTTTATCTGTAATTTTCATATCTTCGATCTCTCCTTATTATCTCATAATGATATATAATTGTTTTCGGGTACGATTGATCATATATCGCTTTCCGGGTAAAAAACCACACTCTACAATATAGTCCATGTTGTAAGTGATAAAATGGCTAATTAAATATTAAAGAAAATATTTCATTTAGTTTTTTGTTTTTGTTAAATCCTTCAAGCTTTAAAATACATTTTTTTGTCCTGATCTAATAAGGAGTAGTAAAGATGTACAAAATTGTATATTAATGCGCTTTTGACCTCGCTAGATAGGATCATCGCTTCAATCTTATTTCTTGGATTATTACATAATTTAAAGGGTATGCTTAGTATTTTTTTTAATGCATTCTTATTTTTACAAAATAAAATGTATATATTTGTGTTTCTTGTATTAATTAGTTAGATAATTTTATAATAAAAAGGCATTTTTAGATTTTGTTACGTTATAATACGTAATGTATATGTCAGAAAGACTTGTTCGGTTCAATTTTATCATAATATATTTTGTTTTGTTTGGATCATTTTACGATTGAAAGAGCAAGCTTCATATCTTTTTTGCATTCGTATCTTTACATAAAAATGTAGATGATTATAAATTTGACTTGATCGATAATTTTCAATTTTATTTCTTTGGTTATGTCAGAATTTATAGGGTACTTACGCTTTGTATTTTTTATGCAGTGTCTAATCTTCACATAATAGAATGTGAATGTATTTGCTTTTATAGGAGCTCATAAGATGATTTGATAAAAATAATGCATTTTAAAATTTTGTAGTATTACGTAATGTATGATCAATAATTTTCAGTATTATTTCTGGATTATTTCATAATAAGGGTAGAAATTTTTAGGGTGTTACCTTCAGCAGTGATGCTAAGTGGAATACACAGATTGATAATATTATATGTAGTGTTTCAAAGCACCTGAATGTACTCAGGAAAATGAAATATAAACTTACTCGAAAAAACTGAGAAAAATTATATTTAGTCTTTATAAGACCCATTTTTGAATATGCATGTGAAGTTTGGGATAACATGGGAGCAGGCTATTGCAATAAACTTGAACAATTACAGCTTGAGGCTGCTCGAATTGTCACGGGCCTACCAATTTTTACCAATGTAACAAATATTTATACTGAAATTGGGTGGCAGTCTTTGGATGAGCGCAGGAAACGCAGGAAGTTACACATGTTTTATAATATACAGCACGACTCCGCACCAGCATATCTCTGTAACTTAATTCCGCCTACAATACAAAGCACGACAGTTTATCCCTTGCGTAATGGCAACAATATTGTGACTCCTTTCTGTAGACTATCACTGACTGAAAAATCCTTCATACCATCAACTATACTACAGTGGAACCGTTTGGATCTATCAATCCGTAATGTTAACTCTATTTTTAAGTTTAAATCTGAACTCAAGAACTTGAACCCACATAGAAGAGTTCCAAAGCATTATGAATATGGTCTCCGAAAGCAAAATATTGTCTCAATTAAGATGTTCAGCATCAATATTGAATTATGACCTATAAAGGGTAAATATTATATCTGATCCATCTTGTCGCTGTGGATCCGACCGCGAAGACTCAAATCATTACTTCTTTGAATGTTCGAGATATGCTAATATTAGAAATAGATTATTTGAAAACCTTCAGTGGCTGCCAATCTACTGTCCAATAAATCTAGAACTCCTTACATCTGGTAATTCGCAATTGTCTAATGAGCAGAATGAACAAGTCTTTAAGCATATATTTGAGTATATCAAAGGGTCAGAAAGGTTCCCATAGTTTGAATCACTACTCACAAGGATTTGAATCACACTCATCATCATCACATCTTTCTCATCTATCACATCAATTTTTCTCTATTTAATTTCTTTTTTTTATTTTTCCTTAATATGTGTCATCAAAAGCTTTGTTATGTCTCCAACAAACATAATATAATTTTATTGTTTTACAATGTACGCTGCTCTATCAATATATTTTTTGTAACGTACTGTATACTGGAGAAGACTTCATAAGTTTGATTAACTTGTGTCTTATCCAATTTGCATGTTTGAGCAAATAAACTATGTTTAAACTAAAATTAGGGTAGAAAATGAAACCTTTATGTAGAAAATTATTCAATCTTGAACGTTTAAATTAATTTCCCTGGGTTTCGATTATTAACGATTTCGAAATCCCAAACTCTCTCGCACGAGATTGGCCGAGAACGAGGCGTGTGTGTGTGTGCGTGGTGGGGGTGGGGGTAAGAGATATTTCTGTGATGTAATTGTAAATTATAAATTAGATGTGCCTTGTTTATTTGCTAATTGCTTATTTATGACACTGAACTTTAATGAAAGGTAAAATTGGAAGACCATTTAGACTCAAATAATTAGCCACGAAAAATGCTAATTTAGATTATTATTTTTATACGCAAATAAGATTTTAAAATAAGCATGTTATTTAAAGAAATTTCATTTCTGAATCAGTGAAAAATGTCATAGACATTGTATTTCTTTATAATAAAAAAACACAAAAGGTATGGCTTTTTATTTAATTAAAGATTTAAAATTTTTATGTAAAACTATTTTAAAGAAGCAAGTTATATTTAGATACTTATAGAATTAGATTAAACATACCTCTAAGATCGTATATGAAGGCCTTTAAACAAACAGAAATTAAAAAAGCTAAATGAAATTTTGAAAAATGTATATAATAATAACATTAGAAAAACAATTCAGTTACATTCGAAAAAGGTCATCAACAGTTGAAATAGTTGAAAATAATTATAGAAGTTAATAATCGCATAAATTGTTTTGCGAAAACAGAGGCATATAATTACATGTTTGACGTTTGAATACATTTAATTGCATTTTTTAAAAATAATTTTAATTACTAATTACTGTAAAATTAAATCAATAGAAATTGTAACTTGTCAGTATTTTTCTTTGATCTTCCGAGGATGCCCGACGGAAGGACGCGATAACTGCCGAGCCTACCCCCTTTTTTCCCACAGAACCACGTTACTATGCAATTTCGAAAAGGTCAATGTATTGTTATTGTACGGTTAACATTTGTCTTTCCTACACTTTTTTTATTACATAACTCTTCTCAAAGTTGAGATACAGTTAGGTGCAGTCCTAGCATAACATAAAGTTAACTTAAAGCAGTTCAAATCTCTGCTTTTGACTGGACAAAATTTTGTCCAAATCTCTGCTTTAAATATTGTCCAATTTAGAATTTAATTAACATTTCCCGGTCCGTTTCGTTCGCTTTATATCTCTATATCTTACAGAGGCTTTTTGTTCTTGCCGATCGAATGTAAATAGCAGGGGTCAGGAAATTACACAAGGGTTGTAAAACCACACGTGCACGCGTAATTCGATATCTTTTGGGTGTCTGCTATTGAAACAAAGAAAAACTGGGTCATTCAACACATGGAAAGAAAAGACAAAGCTCAAAAGTAAGTACTATAATATACAAGATACAATAGAAAAAATTCGTAAGAAAACGTTTAGCATATTTTTGATATGCAATAATTCTTCTTTTAATTCTTTAAGAGCACGAATTTGAATATTGTATATGTTTCGTTGCGACATTCCTCAAAATCACGTTCGAATATTTAAAGTTCTACAACAAGCACTTGAGTCCTGTAAGCGCCTATCGTTTAATTGAAAACAAGAATGATTAGGAATGCATGTATAAAATGCAGTAATATTTGAGACCTAGTTATGTCATAAATGTCAGAGGAAAGCACACACTGGCTGCTAACTCTGCAGATGTAAGACCTCGACGGATAGGTCCGAGTGCGGAAACGCTCATACCCATGTGGGGTACTGGAGTAGGCCAACGTTACATCGGAGCAGCCCGGTCGCTAGTAGAACATATGCTGCTGAGTTCTTTTACTAAGTATCCGAAGGCTGGGCTTCGACAAACCCACCATGGTGGAGTCCATGGACTACTAACAACTAACAACCGTCCGACCGAGGGTATTTATTTATCAGTGTAGGACGTTAAAACCCCCCAACAAGAAGAAGACCTATTCATTTGGGTCTTAGAATGTGTTTATAGTTGATCCTATTTCGTGAAATATTTCCTTAACGCATTTTAGCCAGTCGACATTTTCTTATGTTCATTTGGACCCCAAACTGAAATATTTTGTAAACATCGCTTATACAGGAAATAACCATGTTCCTATTATTATTCTTTCATTTTTGCACATATTTCAGTAGGATTAAGATTATATGTATTGTTGCTGCTTACTGCTCTGGGAGGTAGCTTTGGTTGATACGGCGAATGATGAAGACAATTGGCAGCAATGCATTATGGTCTGACTACAGTTTAAGAGGGAAAAAGGAAAGTTGCCATTACTGAATCTTTCTGTGTGTTGTCAGATGATGATACGTAAGTTATTTTCTAAACCATTGTATTATAATTAATACTCAATCCACAACACAGGATTGTTACGTGTTACATGATACATGCTTATATGAAAGTAAGAGCAAAAATTTTTTTGTCAACACTTTTAAATAATTATTTTTTTGACCAATATGAAACTGTAAACCCTTATCAATCTTTGCAAATGACCAATTTATCGAAGTGCAACTACTGTTTACCAGGTGACAAAAAATACCGAAAGATTTATTAATTTTCTTCTTCTTCAGGGGCATACAGAAAAATTCATCCGTCAGCCACAGAAATGGACGCGAAGGAGATTATAACGGGGAATGCCTAAAAAATGCCCCTAAAAGGCCAGGGGATCCAGATATAAGGGAAGTTTTATAATGCTGACTTAGGAAAAACCAAATAATACTGTATTCAGAACACAGATTGTCTCAAAACATTTTCAGATTTATGTTAGTTTTTATTTAAATTGTGGTTGACGCAACTTTCAGCAATTGTTCAGCTGTATCATGACGTCCAGGTTTTTTTGCGGGAGGAATACCCGGTAAAAAGCCCGGACAACCATCAATCCGAGCACACCCAGGCCGTCGTAAGGCGCGATCCCGCGACCGCAGAGTTAACAGACACGTGGTTAATAGAAGATGAATAACTACCATAACCACGCGGCCACCGATGCCATCGTTTCAAAATATTAGCGTACAGAGACACACTGATAAACTTTTATCCTGGGACCAAATTCATAAAATTACAGTATATTTTAAACATTTTTGTAGAGCTTTACACACACTTCAACTTGACCACTGCTACCGTGTCGTTTAAGAATGCTTAATGTACTCAATAAAATAATAATAATGTAATAGTTAGTTAAAAAGAGTACAGATACAGAAATTATATTGCTTTAATTCTTATAAAAAATATGGGAAGATGCAAGACATTTTATTTATTTATTTATTTATTTATTTATTTATTTATTTATTTATTTTAAGGTGCCAGAATCCAGACAGCAACCAGTTGTAACTTTATTGCAGATCTCTGCAAAAAACTTTTAAAAAGTTAATGTATTGATTGTATATTACAAAATCCTAAGATCCGATGTCATATAGATCTGTGTTGTGAATAAACTGCTTTTGTATTTTTTGCTCTCTCTACAACACTTACTGTTATTTATTTGCTTTGTTTATTGACTGTAAGTAATTGTTGAACATATGTTTTAATATGTATTGCCTTTGTGTGTTTTAAATAATGTAGCTGTATTTGTGTCCGTATGTATTAATGTCTTAAACCAACTACTGTTTATATTTTCTGTGTGTCTCCTTGTACAACTGTGTGTCAGAGGCTTAATTAACTGTTTTGTCTTGTAATATTTAAACAATAACAAATAGGAAACTTATTAATTTTTCTATTTTAATTAAACCTTGAAGAATTCTTGAAATGTTCACCATTTGGTATCTCTTGCATTTGTTTTACGTTGGCTATCAGAGATGTATTGTTGTAGTCTGTGGAACGTGTTATGTATTATTTTTAATGTTGTGACAACGTTTACAGAACATCTTCGTCAAAATCAAACGTAGTCTGAATGTCGGGTGTACGTCACAATTTTTTCGTAACGTTTGGTGAATGTCTGTTAAACGTCGTAAATTGGTTGCAAAACACGTTAAGGCGACGTTAAGAAAACCATCCATTTTTTCGTAAAAATAACGTAATATAGTAACGTTACTGCAACCAAAAACATACATTTTAACGACGTTTCTACGACGTAAAATTGTTTGCTGTGAAAAAAATGTCCAGTGGACAAACTTGTCACGTGACGAAATTGTCGGAACAAAAAATGTTCTGTTGACAAACTCGTCACGTGACAAAATTGTCAAAAGAAAAAAAATTGACCAGAGGACAGAAATTGTCCAAAAAACCCAAAAATGTCCAGTGGACAGAAATAATGTAGCTGTATTTGTGTCCGTATGTATTAATGTCTTAAACCAACTACTGTTTATATTTTCTGTGTGTCTCCTTGTACAACTGTGTGTCAGAGGCTTAATTAACTGTTTTGTCTTGTAATATTTAAACAATAACAAATAGGAAACTTATTAATTTTTCTATTTTAATTAAACCTTGAAGAATTCTTGAAATGTTCACCATTTGGTATCTCTTGCATTTGTTTTACGTTGGCTATCAGAGATGTATTGTTGTAGTCTGTGGAACGTGTTATGTATTATTTTTAATGTTGTGACAACGTTTACAGAACATCTTCGTCAAAATCAAACGTAGTCTGAATGTCGGGTGTACGTCACAATTTTTTCGTAACGTTTGGTGAATGTCTGTTAAACGTCGTAAATTGGTTGCAAAACACGTTAAGGCGACGTTAAGAAAACCATCCATTTTTTCGTAAAAATAACGTAATATAGTAACGTTACTGCAACCAAAAACATACATTTTAACGACGTTTCTACGACGTAAAATTGTTTGCTGTGAAAAAAATGTCCAGTGGACAAACTTGTCACGTGACGAAATTGTCGGAACAAAAAATGTTCTGTTGACAAACTCGTCACGTGACAAAATTGTCAAAAGAAAAAAAATTGACCAGAGGACAGAAATTGTCCAAAAAAACCAAAAATGTCCAGTGGACAGAAATTGTCAAAAGAACAAAAATGTTCAGTAGACAGAAATTGTCAAAAAATTGTCAAGTGGACAGAAATATATTTAATAAAATATTGTCAAAAGAAAAGCCCAAGTTAACTTGGGTTGTCAAATTCTCTGCTCGAAGTTAACTTAAAGCAGTCAGAATCTCTGCTTTACAAGATGTTAGGACTGCACCCAACTGTATTATAATCAAGATGATTATTTCTTGCCTTACACAATCGTCTATATTTATAACCCTTTACAGCATATGAAAAAAATTTAAATAAAACAAGTTGAAAAAAACCTATTAAACCAAATCGGATACACCTATAAAATATAAATCGAACATCTCTGGATATGGGTGTAACCCATATAATTTCTTGTTACAAACTGAACACGATACTCCCAAGTTCCGGATAATACCTCCAAGTAGTAATGTCATATTGGGAATTTCCTTTTTGCGTAGTGGAAAATCCACTTACAACTATATTTTACCGTTACCTTGTTGTTTTTTCGTTGATGATTCAACGATATATGACGACATTTATATAGTATGGGTCTATGCTCTGACGTCATTGATCATGTGCATAGAATATTCTAGATATATATGGTAGCCATCATGACATTTTATACAATTATAGTCTTTTGTATCAGTCGATACAAGTTTTAACAGACTCAAATAATAATATTGACCGACGCCAAAAGCGGAGGTTTATATTATTTTTTGAAAATATTAAAACTAATATCGACTGATACAAGACTAATTGTTTTATAACATAAATAATCAGACAAATGGATTATTTGTTGTCTCATTGACATTTGCAATAAAATATTTTTTTTATGAAATGTATGTAATTGCATTGCTATTATGTTGTCTCATTAACATATTTACCGTTATATTCTCTACTTTTTAATGTTACAAGTAATGAAAAAAAACCAGTATTTTTAGATTATTATAATTATAACCCCAAAACAACAAAAACTAAAATATAAAACCACCTGACAGCAATGGGATAGAAGGTAGTCAATATTGATTTTAATCAAACAATATCAGAATAAAGCCACCTGACAACAATGTGATTTAAAAGGGTAGTCAATATTGGTTTTAATCAAACAATATCAGAATAAAGCCACCTGACAACAATGTGATTTAAAAGGGTAGTCAAAATTGGTTTTAATCAAACAATATCAGAATAAAGCAACCTGACAACAACGTGATCGAAAAAGGTAGTCAATATTGGTTTTAATCAAACAATATCAGCTTAAACGGTCAGGAGATTCGGCTGGTCTTAACTAATAGAAATCATTTAAAAAAATCATTATGTAATAAATTAATTTATTAACTATTACAGTATTATATTACTACATCAAAATTATGTAAAAGTAAATCACCGAATGCAATTTAAAATATTTAATAAAGGTATGCTTTTATTTTTAATTTTGTTTTATACCTGTCGATATTCAGTCTTTAATTATCGTATCTTTGACAAACAATGTTTCTCTCAGTGTGTGTGTTTTTGTGTATTTTCTTGTAAAGGCCGGGGTGGGGGTAACATTATACACACTAACAAAAAAACATTTATTTATGGATGGCGACTTTAAAACAATCATCCTGCCGAAACAAATAATGCATTTATTCTGAAATTTTGACAGTTATCCGAACAAATGTGTCAAGTTATGTGCGAGCTTGTAAAGTAATACTTCCTGAATTAAGAGGATACCACTTAACATATGTGAATTTTATTTAATCTACAAACACGCAATTACTCTTACTTAAGAGAAAAGTCAACGATTTAAAAGAAACAGCTTCGTAAAAATCCTTATACTTTAAACCTTGGCTCTTTGCAATTAAAATGAAAACATATGCAAACGACTATTATTTATTTAATTTGGAACTACTAAAAACCTTTGGAAAAATACTTGGTAGTATAAATCAATCAAACAAAATGTTTTTACTGAACCTTAAGTTCAGCAACACAATTTCCGCACAAAACATTTTCCCTTGTCAGGGGTTCTGAGTCCACGTTCGTTCAAATAAATAAATAAATAATAAATAAATAAATAAATAAATAAATAAATAAATAAATAAATAAATAAATAAATAAATAAATAAATAAATAAATAAATAAGATTACTTTTAGACAGCAATAAGCATTCTATGTCACAAAACTGTATAATTTGTGAATAAATAAAAAAATAAACAAATAAGATTACTTTTAGACAGCAATTAATTTGTAAAGTGCTTTTAAATTTTTATTTGCATTACGTGGGAATTCTTGGCAAATTTTGGAAGACACATGACATGGCACTTACACTACAACACACTTGTTGAAACCTTTCTACAAATTTTATAGCAGATGTATATAAGAGTAACAATTATAATGTACCAGGTACAAACTCCAGTGGTCCGCTTCCCACCAACCCTCAAAGGCTTAGGAGGAATTTCCGCTCTAATATCACATGTTAACGATTTTAATTAAATTCTTGGTATATACAAATTATAGTTAATTAAAATATATTCATTAATGTTCATGCAACCATACATAAATTCTTGTTATGGTATTATATAAAAAAAATTCATTTTATGCTACGAAAAAACTGTTGATTAATTACTCAAGCTGCTGTAAAAATAAACAGATACATTTGCCATGGCCGTCTGCAAATCCATTCAACAAGGGTTGCGGGGGACAGTCTTGGAGGGGACCAGGTAACAAAGGACCCCCCTCTCAGATGTTAAAAAATGTTAGAATTTTTTAACAAATTTAGGAACTTCTGGCAATTTCTGAATAACTTTTGATGAGTTTGATGTCTGCATCCTATGATATAGCAGATAAAATAATACACGTGGAGTACAAATACATGTATCTTGATTCTCGATGACAGAACAAATCTTTATTCCTGGAAAAATTGTTGTGAAATCGCATTTAACGCACCTTAAATCGATTGTTATTAAAAAGGGTTGGGAGTTTAATTCCAGTTCAAAAGCAATTGACATTAAAAATGTATTAACGTTAAAAATATTCATATGATCCAAATATTATATTGAGTAAAAATATGTATAAACAACATTTCGTTTAATGTATATTATGTATTTTGTCCCTCAGTGTTGTCCCTACGTGTTAAAGTGTATTTGACACTTGATGTGTTACGCAATTTATTCTGGAACCGCTGTTAATAGAAATATATACTAGCTTCTGCACACAAAAAGAAAGAGACAAAACAAAAAATTTTAATATGAACCTAAAGCCAAAATATTATATTCAGTAAAATGATAAACATGTAAAAACGTTTCGTTAAGAATGTTTTCTGACGAGAGTTATAAATGAACATACTTATCCAGAAAGCACGAATAATGAAAGCTATACCCGGACCACTTTAGTGTGAATAAAAATCATATTTACATTTCAATATTGATAATTTAATATCGTTTCGCTTTTTAGACATTCAAATAGTCGCCAAATGATGGGGATTTTTAATTGAATTCATGTTAACTTTTTAAAAGATTTTTTCATAATCTATAAGGAGCGTTCTTTCCTTACATACCACATATGTCCCGTCATAAACATTTAAAAAGAATACACGTTAAATACACACCAATCAGAATTGTGTATACAAAATGTGTTTAAAAAATCGCGGCCTTTCAATTACAATTTTTTGATAAAATCGCGACCTTCAATTTCTTAACATATAATTGGTACTAATAAAAAGTTACATTCCTGGAAATCAGTAAAACTGAACACTACATTCCAATAATCCGTATTTTTCGGAAATATTAGTTTTGTCCGTAGTTGTCCTGATCCCCAGGTTATCTTCACTAATATAAATATGACATACAAAATAATGTCTCCCCTCCGTTATTTTTTTTATTCTGGGAAGTACACAAACCCGTTAATATCAGGTCTGAAATATTATATTAGGGGACAAATAAATGATGTACATGCAAATGTTTAAAACCTTTGTATAGAATTAAAAAAAATATTTTCAAGTATATTTAAACTGAACAATAAAAAATAATGTACAACTTTTATTTTACTCAAAACTGAATACTGATAAACCTACCAACAAATCTTATAAATGTGGATAAAGCTATTAACGTCAATTTTTATGTCTATCCACATTTGTAGGTTTATCTTAGGTAGAATTTTACTGCCGTCATAATCTGATGTTCGTTTTGTGATTTGCCGCCACAACAAATATAATAATAATAAACATATATTAAAAAATAGAAAATAAAAATAAAAGGCGAGGTATGGTTAATCGTTCTAGGTTTATCTGTTTTTTGTTTTAGGACTTGTCTCAAAAAAGTTTTACCAATAATAATTATGTAAAACAGTATATTGGTAATTTTTTTCTTGATAAGTGCTAATGGTTTTGAGTAGTCGTAATTATACAAAAATCAGAAACTTAAAAACCAATAGGTTATGCCATTGCGGTGATGTATCAGAAGTTTGTGTAAATAGCTGAATAGGTAATTAAAGGAAGTCGAGAGAGACTATGTGTAAAGCGGAAATAATGCGTGAAATATTTTTTCAAATTTTAAGCATTATTCGATAGAATAATATTCTTTTAGTTGCTATACATACGTAAAAAGTACTTTTAGTTTTTGCCAACTAGTTAATGTTAACTAAGTGAACACAAAAACAGAACTTACCAAGAGACACTTATTTACGATATGGAGACTGTATCTTATCATACATACCATAATATATACAGTATTTGTTGATGTCAGGTAAAAATTCTCGCTTATCTACTGGAATTTTGCAAAGATCGTGAGAGAGGTATTTGTTTTGATTAGTAATCTTTACGTAGAAGTCCGTTGACCTAAATATTAACTGCTTCAGGTAATCCAATTTTCAGAAAATATGGACAGAAAATCCAAAAAATAATGATCTGCGCGAAAATCAAGTTTCGATCAATAGACGATCTAATCCTTCAGATAAGTTGTTCTATCGTGACATTCAAACAGAAATGAATGTAAAGTCAGTTATAAGAAGGAGAAAATAAAACGCGATATTGATTTTGGTCGAAAGGAAAGTGAAAGAAAGAATAATAACGCTCCCAATTTAATAACATTTACTTCATTGATCCCCCTGGGACCTTACTTGGAGGGTTCCGAGTACCCGATCCACAAAGCTGTTTGCGGATAGCGGGAACCTCTCGTTGGGGGGGGGGGGTGTCAGGTCATAATATGTAAAAGCCTGGCAGCGGACCATAGTGGGCAACATGTTTGGAGAGTGCCACGCTCCTTGCACGATAAATACCCTTTTTGTAGATTTCAATAAAGAGTAGGCTCATTGTAGCCGGTACAAAAGGCTAAATTCTCCGCCCCTACCAAAAACTCCAGTGGCAATATTAATCCTGTCACCCATCCCATCCAATTGTTTGTTATTTTGTTCTCGCTCCGAATATAGCTGAAATATTGCTCGCTCGACATTAAACAAACATCAAATCAATCAATAAATTAAACATTGATGCCACACCTTTCTTGACGGCCGTAGATTTGAGGACAAAAGAATGTGCATTAAACACAATTTATTTAGAATAGATGCCAAAAGGACACACACATTTGAAACACGTAAATATGACGACTTCAGACGTCGAATAAGCAAATAACGACTACGGAATCTGGAATAACTACTTAACAACCGAAGTTGACAGTTCACAAGCACGACTGTTGAGTGAATAAAAACATGCGGTCGTCTCCGGTGTTGTAGAGGACAATTGGTATGTCTCACAAATTTATATTTTCACTCTTTTACAGTAATATTTTCACAATTGGTCTATGTCATGCAACGGCAAATTGATTTTCTATGTAAGCAATTTAAACACATCGTGGCTCAGCTTATTTTGAAGCTGGGCGACCTGTGAAAGTAGAGAAGATGCTCCGTTTACTGATGTAAACATTTACTAAGAACTGAAATAATATAACATTTGCATTTGTCAGGATGCGCTTAATGTCGTAATATAGATATTCTTCAACATCTATCAACTTTTAAGCCTTAGTTTATGTGATACGTTCACACTCAATTATATACGATGTTGAGAATATCGGGTGGATGTTGAAGTTGACATTTTATGATACTAGATACAGATTATCTATTTGTATCCCAAATCTGTTATACATACTGTGTTTTGTATAGCTGAAGTGTGTCTTTTACAGTTATTGCATCCTTCATCGTTGAAATTACGCGATTTACTACCATCCTGGACATTTTCTTGTATCCTGTCTCAATGAAATCATTGCATAGATTTTCTACAAATATTTTTCTATCGACTGAAACATTTTCACACCCGGTATCCAGATCCAACATCCGCGAAGGAATCCGAATTCCGCGGTGCCAAACACGTAGGCAATTGGTAGGTTTAAAAAATTGGGTCCAGTTATCATGAAAAAATTCCCTGTGTGTATTTATAATACAGATAAAAATTAACATACAAATTAGCGCACACAGTAATTTATAAAAAATCACAGCTTAGGAGTTACGTTACATGTATAAAACGTTCAGGTTTCTGATCACTACATTGTTTAATTTGTCTCAACGCTTGGTTATAAATAACCAAAAATACAAACTATATGTACTACTTTCACGAACAACCTTTGGACTGGTTCCCGGTATTTGGTGGTCATACACCTTATTATAAATAAAAAATTATTTCCGGAAACAGAGTGGTGAAAATTAAGACATGAGAAAAAAACACTATTAAAGAAGCTTATTTGATCTGTAATTTTGGTCTATTTTGATTGGACATCCAGAATTGTCAACTGTTGTCGGTTGACAATTCTTAATGCCTAATTCTTCAGAATACCATTGTATATTTTGCTGTTATATGTTTATACAATGCGAATTAAGATACATGATAATAAAATGCATTTTAACTTTTCAAAACTAACTTTGGTTTAAAAAAGCTAAAAAAGCCGCAATAATTCATCAAGAACTCATCCTCTGAATAATCAATGTGTTATTTTTGTTTTCTCCATCAATATTTACGCTTTAGTAAAATTCGTATTCAACACGTCCTAACAACTCCTCAACATTCGTTATGTTTATCACATTTAAACAGTTGTGCAACGTTCCACCATTTGTCGGGTCAGGGCTGTAGTAATCCTCCATTTCGTTCAACATCGTTTTTAGAACCGGAATAGCCGAAGCATCTTTATTCACCCCTAGCACTTGTGCTTTCATTGCTTCACATCTTTCCACCGATTGTTTTAATATATTAATAGATTCAGATATACGCGCAGCCTCCTTTTTGTTATTTTCCCGAATCCGTGAAATCATCGATGATGCTACTTTATCTATTAAATCTTTGGCTTTTTTAGCTTTCTTTTCGACCTGCAGGCATATTTTTTCACAATCTAAACTAAATTTGTTTAGTTGAGATTCTAGTTTCTGTATGTTTTGCCTTGTTGTGTCAAACTCCCTGTCAAACCGGTCTATTATTCCCGAAGAAGACAATTTCGTGATAACTTCGACAATGTCAGCCATGGTGTGTCCTTTATGATTCTGAATAACGCATCTATTACAGGCGGCCTCTTCACAATACTCACAGTAATATATAAGCTCTTCTTTGTGAGTGGAACATTTTATCGGCTTTCTCTTTGGATCGTTGTCGGGTTTCCTTTTGGAAACAACTTTCGGTATAGCGGACTGTCCTTTAAATGTGTGATTCCGACTACTATAAGATCTCAAATGCAATGTTTTACAGTTATTGCAAAATACTTGTTCACAGTCTTGACAAAATTCCCCCCCTGGAGCTTGTGTACATATTTCACAACTTCTTACTGATACTTGTGCCATGGAAGTAGATTGTGCCCCCATTACCATGAAACAAGGAAGTACGCGCATGCTCCTGGCAGTGTTTATTTAAACATGACAGAATTAAAATACCTTAGTACTTTATCCGTTTAAAGTAACTAATATAAAACAGAGTTTTACCTATGTGGCGCGTGATTAATACCAAAGAAATTTAAACAATTTTATTCATCATGTGTTTGGCACGGAAGTCAGATGTAAAAGTGCTCTAAGTGTAAAGTAAGTTTAATGAACTTGAATCATTCAGATACGTCATAAATACTCGAGAATTTGCAAATAAACTTTGGTGCCAGGGAGTAACGATTAGATTTTTGTTGGGAGATAATTGGGGGGGGGGGGGGGGGGGTAGAAAAAAAATTACACTATCTGTTAGGTGCAAACGTACCAATTTGTTACCTAAAAATAATTGTTATGTTGCCGAGAATCGAAATACTTTTTAGTCAAATGTATTGTCAAAAAATAAATAAATAAATAAAGCGTAGAAAAAATAATATGATCGACATACGCGAGTGAAACTATTAACATCATAAGAGGCTTTGCGGCAGGGGGTCTGGCATAAATAACGCCATTATGGTCGTTTTATGGCACTTAGATATCCATTAGGAATAACTGGGTGCCAGGAGCAACAATTGGACCTATGACACAATTTTTTTGCGACAAAATGTGGACACCCCTGTCACAATGTCTGTCATGTATGTTATACATGTATCACATTCTTCAAAAGTAGTACAGAAAGCACCAGAAGTGTCCAATTATGTTCAATTTTTCAAAATTTTTCTAATATCTGTATAGGGAGTCCACATAGAACCTCTCGATCTGCACTGCCGTTGAAGATGGCCATGACAAAAGTGCAGGAACATAACAACTCGTGACTTCACAAGAAATCGAAGACTTCTATTGTCTCATTCATGAAGAAGGGACAATTTTATTTAAGCCTGATCACGACATTATGTTTTGATTTATAAATAGTCTTCCAGAAAAATTATGTAAGTACAAGCCAGCCGAAAAACTTGTCGGAAGCATTGTCTTATGCAAAACACGGTAAAAATATCGAATTCACGAACAATGACGCGCAAATAGTGAAACACAATCGTCACGTGCCCAGATGACATAGCCGAGCTTTAGTCTCAGGACTTAAGTCTTACAAAAATTATGTTATTGGAATGGAACAGGCAATACATCGGCTGAAAAGTTTTGCCAGCTATGTACGCAAACAGGTCATGGTGCATTACAGTTTTTACAATGTAAACTTAAAGCTGAAAATGCCGACTCGGAAAGCCGTGTGCGGGTAGTTTGACCAATTCGAGAAAGTGAATAGTAACGCAACAGTTCAATCTTTTCGCAATCATAGAATCAGCCTTACCATTCTTTAATTCTAGGTACCTCATATTTGATTGATAATAAATTGATTTTGGTAAACTGAAAAAATCAAGTTAATGTTAGGAACTTTTAACCTAATAGTGAAATTGTTTTATTTGGCAAATTTCCTTGAAAATGTACTGTATGTGTGAAAATAGTATCAATGGGGATCATGTTTTTCAGTCAGTTGGTTGCGACAGTTAACTAAAGTAGAACGGTTCCCATTAAAAATTTAAATCACCGGCTCATTGCCCGTGATTATACATAGAAGCGAATTTTAATTAACGAACGACTTTAATGTCCGCAACGTCTGTTTCAATTAAACCAAGCAGCTCGTTGGTCAGACTATACGCTTGGAATGTGCTCAGGCATTTGATGATCAAAATCATTCGGTTGATACCGAGCTTTTAAATAGTTTTGGCGAACTAACTTGTAAATAAATCAAAACAAGGATAAATTTGTAACTGAAAGTTATCCATCTCTTGGAGCTACAAACGTTGTTCAGCATCACATACCTCTGTAAAACCCAAGATACACGAGGCATTTGTTCTGGAAAAAGCAAAATTAAAACATATACACTTTATTGAGGGAAATTCTTCCATAGTTAGGAGAATATTTATACCAGCTTTCAAAAAGGAGGTTAGATATTATGTCAATTTCATTCAGTGCCGTTTATTTCAACCAAAACGTTTATCAGTTGTTGCCGGACAACGTACCCCTTGATAAAATATGACATTTCACATTTCAACTTTCACATGATATAATTAATGGGATTACCATATCAAAATTAATGAAAATAACCATATGTTGATATCTTCCTGTTATTGACAAAGAATTTCAACGTTTTAAATCCAAATAAAAATTAAAAACTTCAGCTAATTTAATGAGATTGTGAAATAATTTGTCTGCAACTTATTATGACGTTTTTGGATCAGTGCGATGCAGACTACAATTTGTCATAGTATACATTTTGATTCTTTTTCACGGTTGTTGTTTTATGTCTCAGAATGTAACTCGATGCCGGCAAAGTGTTTATGCGTCTCACTCAAACCGACAAGTCCATGCATAAGAGAGGCGTTGTTCTTAAATATAATATGCTTAAGTTTTTTGTCTTAGTTTGTGGTGTTTCAAAATTAGGATATTTCATACTCAATTCCTTATTCCCCGCAGAACTCTATTAAAGTGTTGTCTAAATGGAGACATGTTAGAATCCCGTTAGTCACAAATACGAAATTAAATGGTAAAACTAATTTTGGTGTGTTGAATTAATTTAATGTTTCGACATCTTTTGTAATTTGAATGGTAAAACGGTTTACAGTTAAATAAGCCACATCCAACTAAGTTACACAGAGGATCCGAAAATGGCTAATCCGGTGGCTAATTTTGGTAGCTAGCATAATGAGCATAATCTGGTATGCGTCTCATTTATCCGAGTTCATATGTGACCTATACATTATACCATGAGAGAACGATAGAACGGAACTGAATGGAATGAAATGTTTCAATGATGTTTAATGCCGCTTACAACAATTTTTCAGCTATATATCATGGGGTCCAGTTTTTATTGGAAGAGGAAGCCGGAGTACCCGGAGAAAACCCCGGCCTTCGGTAGGAAAACTGGCAATCCTTGTCAATTAAAATTGGATTCGCGTGCATCCAGCCCGCAGCGAAGCTCGAACCCGCAACCTCATTGTTGACAATCCGCGTGATCAATAAAAGACGAACTACCTTAACCCCTCAACGACTCGGCCACCGAGGCCACGAGAACGGAATGTTATGGAATTTAATATGAATAACAATAGTTACAAACTTCAGTGACTTAAAAAAAATATATGAATATATCATTTTTACAGATAAACACATCTTCGCAACCAAAGGGTTACGATCCGATCGTCGGGATAGCTAAGATGCGATAAATATTTCGAAACGTTCGATTTCGGAAAAAGTCATTAATACAAGGAAAAAGAAAAACGCAATTAAATGTAAAGATATGACCTTTTTCAATGAAATTTGCGCCCAACAACAGCAGCGATAATAATAATATGTTATAATTATAATAATAATAATAATATAAAAATCTAATTAAATGTCATCAAGCACGTTTGCTTAAATACATCGATTCAAAAAGATTAATCCATCATTACCTTGCTAACCGTTATCCATCAGTCCTATCCGGAAACGTCATTCAGTTTACTAAAGGATAATTGTAATTTAATTCAACGGTTCATGACGTTACTTCCGAGCTCCCTAACAGTGCCTCTGCATTCCACGACGTCTTCCTCTGATGTGTATGTGACGTCACATCAATAGATGGTCAATTTTCAAACAGTGATTTAGAGATTGCAAAAATTGTATCGATGTAAAATTTATTTTTAAGTCTACTTTTAAATTTACAGTCTTCAATATTTTCTTCGGATAGCTCATCCACCATCTGAAATCGGTTTGCTCATCGGAATCACTTTCAAGACTTTGTTTACACACACTATACAGTATATAGCTCGCATCTGCGATGCTCTCTATTAAATAAAGTCTTAGTGTCACCAAAAACATTGTGTAATTAAACATATATTTAAGGAATGTACTGATAAGTTTTAAATGAAATGACGGAATATATATTGTATATGTAGTAAATATATATTTTCTTCCGTAAATGGCCGATTTCTGGTACAGATGACCCAGTACAGATGAGCTCAAGCGCACACATCTATACTTGCTGCGTCATCCAATCAAAACGCCAGAAACAAGAGCGTTGTTATGGAAGAATTAAAACGTTCTTCTATGACGTTCTTGTTTCCGGCGATCTGATTGGACGTCAGAGAAAATGGAGTCTACAACAATGGAGAGTCTATATGTTATAGCGATGTGAAAGTTGTTGGTTAACGGAAGAAATAGGTACTTTCATACGTTTTTGGGAAAGTCCGTGTGAACTTTCACTCGTGATAGAAATTTTTATGTCTTTTGGATCGTTTCGCTGCGCTTCACTCGCGAAAAGACATAATATTCCTATCACTCGTGAAAGATCAACCGGTCTTTCCCAAAAACGTATGAAAGAACGAACCTATTATTCTTTCGTTTCTAAATCAATAAAAGACAACAATTATTTGGATCTCTATTGCTGGAAATATTTTTTAAAAACAGTATACATGTACGTACATGTAATTTAAAGATAAATGGATTGATTTTTTTTACACAATCATAGAAATATTTATTACGTTTAATTGTCATATTTTGCGATAAACGGCAATAAAAAGATTTTGTCCAACAAAGTGGTCTGAATAAGCTTCGTATGATATATATTTGGTCTACTCTTGTACAAAGTAAAAACAATTTTACGAATATTCCGCCTGTCTTATCTGTATGTATTGTACTGTCTGTACCTCGTGGCGTCCAGTTTTTATTGAGGACAGAGCCGGAATAACCAGTCAAGCTCCAGACCTATGCTCAGAAACACTAGTAAGGTTGGAGTCGAGCACATTCTGTTCCATTAAGACTCGGAAAGATTGTTAACACGACAATGATTAAATGTAGATGAATTACTCGGCCACAAACGATAACACTTTTATTAGAAGGAGCGATCTCTGCATATTACTGTCGAGTAGTCATCATATTCTAAGCCTATAATCTAAGTACAATTAGCTCTTTAGGTTGCTGCTCGATCGTTAAATATATTGTTATATCTTAGTTGTTTGGCCAGCTAATAAGAACACTGAATGTAATTCTGCTAACTATGACAAACATTCAGATGACATGAATATTTGTGCAATGGACAGAGGCGTTTTATTATTTTCTTGTATTCTCTTTGCGCTTAATAGGCTATTTAAATTATAATGTCATAGATAAAATGTACTCGGAAGCAGCACTTTTCGGTATTTATCTATTAATTATTTACGACAACTGACTATCAAATTATTCCAAACGCAACAAAATCTTTCCATCTTCTGGCACGGACTCTCGATTGTCTTAACTTTTTATAGCGAGATTATGTGTATTTTTGTAATAGTGGTAACGTTTAGAAACAACGGCAGACATTATTTCAAATGGCCAGTAGCACAGCGATTTCTTTTTCTAACGTCATTTTGCAACCTACTTTTTTATGCCGCTTAAACGTCTTTCGGCATTAATGTGGCAATTGTGTTTCACGATCCAGAACCGGAAACATGTATATTTTATGCATTTTTCCTTTTGCAGTTTGGAATGTCACAGTGTATTGTGACTGTCATGGAAGCAATATGACTTAGTTGTTACAATTGCCAAGCGCCACATGAGCCTTGGAAAGCTTGATTGGAAATTGCACGGTATAGTTTTTATTCCGCCGTTTCTTAGTCTAGTACCTGCGGCTTTCCGTGATGACCTTTGATCCAATAGAGCATAGTAAGTTAACTAAAAAGATAAATTGTAATTATCTCCTGTAAATATTGCTGAATTCTGACAATGAAATGTATAATACTAAAAAAAAGCAAATTTAACTATTCAAAATTAATCTATGAACGCTTTATTTGCTTACAATGTATTTCTTGCAGTTTTTGTTCGTTAAATGAGATTTTTTTCCCCCTAGCTCCCACGCAAGGATCTTTTTCTCTGTCTCCCTTTTCCTTCGACAGGCTCAATTCCGTCGCCCAGAAATGGAATCTAGAATGGATCGCTGAAATCTCGAAAAACATAAATCGTGTCCATTGTTTTAAACACCACTGGATCCTTGTTTGCTTAGTGTATTCCATGTTTACTGATTATTGTATCAAGTAAAAAAGTCTTAAACGATTGCAACACGAGATACTCAAGAAATATTTCAATTTACAATGTACGATTTAACGTCGCTGTTATGAATGTTAACAGACCAAATGTCCAGAATTTCGAACAATTCCTTAAAATTTAATTTTATCGATATATGTCATATGACCAATGCAAGTTGTGTTGCTCCATTTGAATTGACCAATCAGATTTGAGCTCACAAAGCAAATTAAATTATTTTTTATTGAAACATGTTAGGTGTAGTAAATTCGTCGTTTTGCCAAATAACAACAACGAGAAGGATAGATTCCCGTGATTTACAATAATAATGTTTACTTATTGACTGGGTATGGGTAGAATAGTTGGTTTATTTTTTTCGAGTTTAAACCATTGCAAAGCCAAGGGCAATAGTTGTATCCGAGGAAAAAATAAACTTGCTATTCCACCAATATTCAGTCAATATGTCTTTTATTAAACCAAAGGACAACAGACACGGAGTGTTGGTAATATTAATTGCTAACACATTAAAACGAAATGTACCAGCAATGTAGTTTCAAGGACAAATATGAAAACAAGAAACTTGCCAGTCAATAGTTTGTTGTCTAGCCGAATAGAAAATGCTTTAAAACACGAATTAATTGTAAATTCTGTTTAATTATTTCTCTAAGATATAATAATTAAAGAATATTTCAAATTGGAAAAATTCCTGATAATTAAACTATAATTCTTAAATTTTAATGGTGAAGATATCGATGACGTCATGGGACTATTTCAATTTTAAGGGCGTAAGAGATTCTTACATTTTTTAACAGTATATTTTATAATTACAGATGATTCAATGACCACTAAAATTGAAATTTATAGTAATGCTGGAACTGTCGTGAAACACAGGCTTGAACTGGTCAAAACCAGGTCAATATTGGATTCTTCTTGACTACTGTGCAAGAATCGTGCATCAGACAAAAATTTCACTATTATTATGTAATTTTAGTAATGTTTATCGTGACCCGAACGTTTTTTAGACCAATCAAAAACACGCAAAATATTATTCATGTAATAATACATTTTATCACATTAAAATGCATGTAAATAATAATAATTACAAGTTCAATTAAATATTGTTATTATTACAATTTTATATTATGTACATGTAACTTTCCTGCTCCCTTGCATCTTTTGTTCAATTTAATAAGATCATATATATACAAATTCGTACATTGTCTGAAAATATTTTTTTTTTGTACGAGCCTTAGAAACAGGTAGAAATGCGAGGCTCTGTACGAATCAAGTTTTTTTCTGCAACAGAATATACACTTTATACTAATGGCAAACATGAAAAAGTGCACTTCTAGCCGATTTTTGACTTGAAGTATACACAACAGAAAGCAAACAAAAGATCAATCTTCACGCAAAGGATTATGGGTACGCTACGTCAACTATAATCACCTTTGCCACACCGTTGGTTGACGCCATACATGATATCTCTCATGACGGAAATTCTCGCCTACAAGTACAGAACTTTTAATGTAAAGCATTATGACAATTGTATAAATAGACTAAATAAAAATAAATCTTATTTATATGTTTAAAAAGATAGATCTTTGTTTACAAACATCACGGGAAATCCTGCAGTAAATGGGAGGACGTGTGACAGAGGTAATATCTGGGAACCAGTTAAATGCTACCTGTGCTAGAGATTGACAAGAGAATCGTCATCTCCGGTCAATTCGGTCAATACCTGTAGACGACTGTATGGTTCTACTAGAGGAAGTACCATCGATTTCGCTAAGACACTAATTTTTCTAAAATTTCATTAACACTTTAAAAAAAGACGCTAGGTTATATCTGGGAACCAGTTAAATGCTACCTGTGCTAGAGATTGACAAGAGAATCGTCACCTCCGGTCAATACCTGTAGACGACTGTAAGGTTCTACTACAGGAAGTACCATCGATTTCGCTAAGACACTAATTTTTCTCAAATTTCATTTACACTTTAAAAAAGACGCTAGGTTATATCTGGGAACCAATTAAATGTTCTGTTCCCTGTGCTAGAGAGTGACAAAAGAATCGTCATCTCCGGTCAATTAGGTCAATACTTATAGACGCCTGTAAGGTTTTACTAGAGGAAGTACCATCAATTTCGCTGAAACAGTCATTTTCTCAAATTTCTTTAACACTTTTCGAAAACGACTACATGATGGCAAATACTAAAATCTACATGATAAATATGTAGAAACGACAAACACATCGTCCTTGAAAAAAATGTTAGTTATTATATAGATAGAGATGAAATATCGAATTTTCCGAGTGACAGAAATCACGGTAAATCACATGTGAAAATTATCGTTTATTTTCACTCTCGGGTTTTTTCCCGCCAAAACGTCACAATGGTTTTGTACTATACAAATATTCATCCGCAGTTCATAAAATTTAGAATTAGGCATTAAAATTTTACGAAAACAATTTTGATCTATATAATAAATAGGATAATCAATTGGGCATCGTGAATATCCAAAATATGATCACTCATGCCGCAAAAAGCATCAGATTAAACTCGTGCGCGGAACAAGTTCCGCGCACTCGTTTAATCAGATGCGTTATGCGGCACTCGTGATCATATTTTGGATATTCACTCCGCCCAATTAATTATCCTATAATTTCTGAACTGTTAATACCCCATCTCCGAACAACGAAATTTAATGACGTCAAATAAATAAATAAATAAATAAATAAATAAATAAATAAATAAATAAATAAATAAATGAATGAATGAATGAATGAATGAATGAATGAATCAATCAATAAATAAATAAATAAATAAATAAATAAATAAATAAATAAATAAATAAATAAATAAATAAATAAATAAATAAATAAATAAATAAATAAATAAATAAACTTGTACATTTTAATGCGAGTGGTTAAGGTAGTCATGTGCCTGTCGGATTCGAATCTCACTGCAGGCAGGGTATGCTCAGCTCCAATCTTTATCGACTAGGATTGCCATGCAGTTTTCCCAGCGAAGGTCGCGGTTTACTCCGGATATTCCGGCTTTCTGTACAAATAAATACTGGAAGCCACACTATAGCTGATAAATTACTCAAAGTAGCGTTAAATACCATTCAAACAAATAAACAAATAAAAATATTTGTATGTGTGGGATTGGTATTTATATCTCTGCATATTTAAAAACATTTTTTTACTTATTTTTTACGTGTTATTGATATTTTTAATCATATAGATTTTACATTATTTTGCAGTTTTGGCTGGAAAGAAAGTAAAGGTGATTTATGGAATTTTATGCTAGTTTTTCTGCCGTTGACGGCAGCGTTTGTTGTGTTGATAATACTTTATGCGAGTATTTGGATTAACGTTTATCTGGAAGGAAAACAGACTGCGGAAACATTTGGACATCATGAAGTGACGTCATCACGTAACAAAACGCTTGCACGTAATTTAACTTTTTTGGTAGTTTGTTTTTGCATTCCGTTTTACTTCCCTTACAATACATGCACTGTTGGTTTATATACGAAATCCTAGAGTCGAGGCTTTGTTCGCAAATGCCATTACAACTTCCGCTGGCGGTCTGTTTAACGGATTTATTTACCTTATGATTCGTCGGAATGAGATGTCGACGCGTAAGAAAAAAAAAGAGAACAATAAGCAAGCAAAGATTATGACCAATACGGGAATTTCTTCGAGACACGAGAGCAGCAGCAGAGTATAGACATTCACTCGACTTAAACGTTGAACGTGTATCGAAATGCAGAACTTGTAACAGGGACTAGCTCTTCCAATTTTTAAAAGCAAGAACTGATGATATACTCATTTGAACTAATTATTCAGAAAATTCTTTGTCGTGTTCCTTTGTGTGTTCTTCATTGTAACCTTCATTTCACAACTTCCCAAGTTTTAAAAGTAACTTAAGCCCAATAAAAGTATGGATGCACTAAAGAAGCTCAGACAAAATATAGAATAATGGTAAATTATATATCATTGGCGAAACTGGAATGGCAAATTATATTTGTAGTCACTTTCGTTGCTAAGGATGGATCAAGGAGAAAATATTTTCAGAATACTTAGTTACCATTAAATGAACAGAATTTTGCGAAAAGAATGTCAATCATTAAAGCTGAGTTAATAATTAAGACAAAATATAACGTTGCCTGGGTGATATCAAATTTTCATGCAATGATAAATATTTTTGGTATTCTGCTTACGGAAGTTAATAATAGAGGGAGACCATTTTTGTCCTGGTACTTGGTCTTCGCTACCGATGAACGTAGCTTTGAAATATCGAAAACAAGAATATTTTATGTATACATTTCGGAGTATGCCGTCGTTTGTAAGATTCAATAAATAAATGTTATGTCGAACATTATTTTTAATTCAAGTATATTTATGATTTAATTTATTTCAAAAGATTACAAATGCGCAAATTTAGAAATCGGTAATTAAACTAATCCCAACTGCAGGAAAAAGTTCAATTGCAATTCTGAAATTCTGATTCTAAGCGAATGTTTATTAGATAGTCCTTACAAACAGTATGTTTTTATTTCGATCTAAAATCCGAAATGCTTATTACGCAGTCCTTTATGTTATATAAAAACCTAATTCGCTTTTTTATTCTTATCTGGACCTCTAAACAAACATTTTAAGCCAATCTAAAATTGCAGAAGACAATTTTGCATTGATTTTATTTCTGATTATCTGTCTCATATAGCTGCCATATTGTCCAGAAGATTTGTATTTCGCATTGATGGTTTTCTTTTATTTGAATGCTTCAGTTTCAGCATATACTGGCGTCCAGTTTTTTTTTTTTTTTTTGGGGGGGGGGGGGGGGTAGGGGGTTGGGGAACCTGCAGTAGACGAGAAAACAATCCTACCTCCAGTAGGAAAAGTTTTGAATTGTAGCATTTGAAACAAAACATTGAAGGTTCGGCGCGTTTTGCTGTAATACAGCCTTCAAGCATAGTGTGTTAAGTAATGACAATGACACTATTGGGTCTAAAATACATGCTGTTCCTGTATGATTTGAAGCGGCACAATATTGACTTGAAGCTTCTTTGCCTCATTACAACATTACAAATTATAACTGCACAGAACATAAAATAACTCAATTGACAAGGATTGTCAGTGTTCCTATCGAAGATTGGGGGTCTTCTCCAGCTTATTCCCCCAATAAAAACTGTACGACATGAATGGCAAAATTGCTGAAAGTGGCGTTACACAACATTTAAACAAACAAACATAACAAAACCTTTGTAACGTAGATATAAAATGTTTTAAAAGCGTTCGTAAAATTATTATTATACAGAAAAACATGTAGAATAATTCGGCGGCAAACTGATGCTCTGCATCAAAAATGTTCTTGTTGTTTTTGAACGGTTTCTTCATTGTATTAATAATGGCATTTTCGCGTAGACTTCGTACCGTTTTTCCCGATATATTAACTATCGAACAAATATGTTGTGTTCCTGGTCGTCGTATCAGTGACAATATTCGTCTAATCTCCGATGCTACATGTTATGCCAATCTGGAAAACGTCCCTTAGCTATTGTTTCCCCCGACAAAGAGAAGGCTTTAAATTGTATCCATCACGGCTATTTGATCTACAAATGAGCATAAGCTCGATCATTTGCGGTAAGCAGTTTTATTTTGTTACCCCCAAAATCCTCACCAAAACAAGGTGACAAGAAAATCATTGATTCTTTCATTGATACAGTTATTGTATAAATTTACTGCCCTGAAATTTCGGAAACTATTTTAATTCTAAGTCTTTTCTATTTTCAAGCTGTAGCTAGATTAGTTTAACATTTTGAGGATAAAAGTTCTGCAACATCTTAATCATTTGTTTTTAAATATTGTTTGGGTTTGAGCTCCACTAATGACTCTTGATTAAACTAAACGCGCGTCTGGTGTAAGTAAATTCTATTAACCTTGGTGAATTTAAATACATTTTATTCACGTAACGTCAAAAAAAGTGCGCTGTGTCATATAATAAGAAAATAATAAAGAGTTTTTCAAGGTAACGTATTTCTAAGAATTACAGCTTGATTTTAATTATGACACTTCCTCGTAATTAAATTTCTTTGTAATCATTTTTCACTTGCTACTATGAAATACATGTTAAACTTCGTTACAGGATTATACAATCGTTAAAAAGATGCTTAGAGTGTATGTACTGTAGTTTACCTTCTTGTACAAGGTGTAATTGGTAAATTACGGAGGCCTGTTTTGCCACATAGTCAGTTAATCAATTCATTGCTCATTAGTCTGTGTAAAATGGTAAGATGAAAAGTCAGGAAATGTTTTCACAGAAAGGGTAAAACGAAACTAGGAATTTTCTAAAAACATCTCAAAACTGCATGACCGACTCGATAACTTGTAGCTTCACATATTCTTTCAAACACTTCTCGCTCGCTCGATCTAATGATTCAAACAGAGTCAAATCCATATTTGCTACCGATGTGCCCTATATATATATTCCCAAAAGCTCTTTAATGTGTATTTAAGTGAGTTTTATGTTATCGTTTATTTCAATCTCTCAACATTTTTGCAAAGCAAACTGAAAAAATAAATAAAATAAGACCGAATATGTTGTATTGTGGCGTTGTATGACGTCATGTAATTAGGTGTTCTCCAGTGTACTATTGCGGCGTTGTATGACGTCATGTAATTAGGTGTCCTCCAGTGAACTATTGTGGCGTTGTATGACGTCATGTAATTAGGTGTTCTCCAGTGTACTATTGTGGCGTTGTATGACGTCATGTAATTAGGTGTTCTCCAGTGTAGTATTGTGGTGTTGTATGACGTGATGTAATTAGGTGTCCTCCAGTGTACTATTGTGGCGTTGTATGACGTCATGTAATTAGGTGTTCTCCAGTGTAGTATTGTGGTGTTGTATGATGTGATGTAATTAGGTGTCCTCCAGTGTACTATTGTGGCGTTGTATGACGTCATGTAATTAGGTGTTCTCCAGTGTAGTATTGTGGTGTTGTATGACGTGATGTAATTAGGTGTCCTCCAGTGTAGTATTGTGGTGTTGTATGACGTGATGTAATTAGGTGTCCTCCAGTGTAGTATTGTGGTGTTGTATGACGTGATGTAATTAGGTGTCCTCCAGTGTTGTATTGTGGCGTTGTATGACGTCATGTAATTAGGTGTCCTCCAGTGTACTATTGTGGTGTTGTATGACTGGATGTAATTAGGTGTTCTCCAGTGTACTATTGTGGTGTTGTATGACTGGATGTAATTAGGTGTTCTCCAGTGTACTATTGTGGTGTTGTATGACTGGATGTAATTAGGTGTCCTCCAGTGTACTATTGTGGTGTTGTATGACGTGATGTTATTAGGTGTCCTCCAGTGTAGTATTGTGGTGTTGTATGACGTCATGTAATTAGGTGTCCTCCAGTGTACTATTGTGGTGTTGTATGACTGGATGTAATTAGGTGTCCTCCAGTGTACTATTGTGGTGTTGTATGACGTCATGTAATTAGGTGTCCTCCAGTGTACTATTGTGGTGTTGTATGACGTCATGTAATTAGGTGTCCTCCAGTGTACTATTGTGGTGTTGTATGACTGGTTGTAATTAGGTGTCCTCCAGTGTACTATTGTGGCGTTGTATGACGTCAGGTAATTAGGTGTCCTCCAGTGTTCTATTGTGGTGTTGTATGACGTGATGTAATTAGGTGTCCTCCAGTGTACTATTGTGGTGTTGTATGACGTGATGTAATTAGGTGTCCTCCAGTGTACTATTGTGGTGTTGTATGACGTGATGTAATTAGGTGTCCTCCAGTGTACTATTGTGGTGTTGTATGACGTGATGTAATTAGGTGTCCTCCAGTGTACTATTGTGGTGTTGTATGACGTGATGTAATTAGGTGTCCTCCAGTGTACTATTGTGGTGTTCTATGACGTGATGTAATTAGGTGTCCTCCAGTGTACTATTGTGGTGTTGTATGACGTGATGTAATTAGGTGTCCTCCAGTGTACTATTGTGGTGTTGTATGAGTGGATGTAATTAGGTGTCCTCCAGTGTACTATTGTGGTGTTGTATGACGTCATGTAATTAGGTGTCCTCCAGTGTACTATTGTGGTGTTGTATGACGTGATGTAATTAGGTGTCCTCCAGTGTACTATTGTGGTGTTGTATGACGTGATGTAATTAGGTGTACTCCAGTGTACTATTGTGGTGTTGTATGACTGGATGTAATTAGGTGTCCTCCAGTGTACTATTGTGGTGTTGTATGACGTGATGTAATTAGGTGTCCTCCAGTGTACTATTGTGGTGTTGTATGACGTGATGTAATTAGGTGTCCTCCAGTGTACTATTGTGGTGTTGTATGACTGGATGTAATTAGGTGTCCTCCAGTGTACTATTGTGGTGTTGTATGACTGGATGTAATTAGGTGTCCTCCAGTGTACTATTGTGGTGTTGTATGACGTGATATAATTAGGTGTCCTCCAGTGTACTATTGTGGTGTTGTATGACGTGATGTAATTAGGTGTCCTCCAGTGTACTATTGTGGTGTTGTATGACTGGATGTAATTAGGTGTCCTCCAGTGTACTATTGTGGTGTTGTATGACTGGATGTAATTAGGTGTACTCCAGTGTACTATTGTGGTGTTGTATGACTGGATGTAATTAGGTGTCCTCCAGTGTACTATTGTGGTGTTGTATGACGTGATGTAATTAGGTGTCCTCCAGTGTACTATTGTGATGTTGTATGACGTGATGTAATTAGGTGTCCTCCAGTGTAGTATTGTGGTGTTGTATGACTGGATGTAATTAGGTGTCCTCCAGTGTACTATTGTGGTGTTGTATGACTGGATGTAATTAGGTGTCCTCCAGTGTACTATTGTGGTGTTGTATGACTGGATGTAATTAGGTGTCCTCCAGTGTACTATTGTGATGTTGTATGACGTGATGTAATTAGGTGTCCTCCAGTGTACTATTGTGGTGTTGTATGACTGGATGTAATTAGGTGTCCTCCAGTGTACTATTGTGGTGTTGTATGACTGGATGTAATTAGGTGTCCTCCAGTGTACTATTGTGGTGTTGTATGACGTGATGTAATTAGGTGTCCTCCAGTGTACTATTGTGGTGTTGTACGACGTGATGTAATTAGGTGTCCTCCAGTGTACTATTGTGGTGTTGTATGACTGGATGTAATTAGGTGTCCTCCAGTGTACTATTGTGGTGTTGTATGACTGGATGTAATTAGGTGTCCTCCAGTGTACTATTGTGGTTTTGTATGACGTGATGTAATTAGGTGTCCTCCAGTGTACTATTGTGGTGTTGTATGACTGGATGTAATTAGGTGTCCTCCAGTGTACTATTGTGGTGTTGTATGACGTGATGTAATTAGGTGTCCTCCAGTGTACTATTGTGGTGTTGTATGACGTGATGTAATTAGGTGTCCTCCAGTGTACTATTGTGGTGTTGTATGACTGGATGTAATTAAGTGTCCTCCAGTGTACTATTGTGGTGTTGTATGACTGGATGTAATTAGATGTCCTCCAGTGTACTATTGTGGTTTTGTATGACGTGATGTAATTAGGTGTCCTCCAGTGTACTATTGTGGTGTTGTATGACGTGATGTAATTAGGTGTCCTCCAGTGTAGTATTGTGGTGTTGTATGACGTCATGTAATTAGGTGTCCTCCAGTGTACTATTGTGGTGTTGTATGACTGGATGTAATTAGGTGTCCTCCAGTGTACTATTGTGGTGTTGTATGACGTCATGTAATTAGGTGTCCTCCAGTGTACTATTGTGGTGTTGTATCACGTCATGTAATTAGGTGTCCTCCAGTGTACTATTGTGGTGTTGTATGACTGGATGTAATTAGGTGTCCTCCAGTGTACTATTGTGGCGTTGTATGACGTCATGTAATTAGGTGTCCTCCAGTGTTCTATTGTGGTGTTGTATGACGTCATGTAATTAGGTGTCCTCCAGTGTACTATTGTGGTGTTGTATGACGTGATGTAATTAGGTGTCCTCCAGTGTACTATTGTGGTGTTGTATGACGTGATGTAATTAGGTGTCCTCCAGTGTACTATTGTGGTGTTGTATGACGTGATGTAATTAGGTGTCCTCCAGTGTACTATTGTGGTGTTGTATGACGTGATGTAATTAGGTGTCCTCCAGTGTACTATTGTGGTGTTGTATGACTGGATGTAATTAGGTGTCCTCCAGTGTACTATTGTGGTGTTGTATGACGTGATGTAATTAGGTGTCCTCCAGTGTACTATTGTGGTGTTGTATGACGTGATGTAATTAGGTGTCCTCCAGTGTACTATTGTGGTGTTGTATGAGTGGATGTAATTAGGTGTCCTCCAGTGTACTATTGTGGTGTTGTATGACGTGATGTAATTAGGTGTCCTCCAGTGTACTATTGTGGTGTTGTATGACGTGATGTAATTAGGTGTCCTCCAGTGTACTATTGTGGTGTTGTATGACGTGATGTAATTAGGTGTACTCCAGTGTACTATTGTGGTGTTGTATGACTGGATGTAATTAGGTGTCCTCCAGTGTACTATTGTGGTGTTGTATGACGTGATGTAATTAGGTGTCCTCCAGTGTATTATTGTGGTGTTATATGACGTGATGTAATTAGGTGTCCTCCAGTGTACTATTGTGGTGTTGTATGACTGGATGTAATTAGGTGTCCTCCAGTGTACTATTGTGGTGTTGTATGACTGGATGTAATTAGGTGTCCTCCAGTGTACTATTGTGGTGTTGTATGACGTGATGTAATTAGGTGTCCTCCAGTGTACTATTGTGGTGTTGTATGACGTGATGTAATTAGGTGTCCTCCAGTGTACTATTGTGGTGTTGTATGACTGGATGTAATTAGGTGTCCTCCAGTGTACTATTGTGGTGTTGTATGACTGGATGTAATTAGGTGTCCTCCAGTGTACTATTGTGGTGTTGTATGACTGGATGTAATTAGGTGTCCTCCAGTGTACTATTGTGGTGTTGTATGACGTGATGTAATTAGGTGTCCTCCAGTGTACTATTGTGATGTTGTATGACGTGATGTAATTAGGTGTCCTCCAGTGTACTATTGTGGTGTTGTATGACTGGATGTAATTAGGTGTCCTCCAGTGTACTATTGTGGTGTTGTATGACTGGATGTAATTAGGTGTCCTCCAGTGTACTATTGTGGTGTTGTATGACTGGATGTAATTAGGTGTCCTCCAGTGTACTATTGTGGTGTTGTATGACTGGATGTAATTAGGTGTCCTCCAGTGTACTATTGTGGTGTTGTATGACGTGATGTAATTAGGTGTCCTCCAGTGTACTATTGTGGTGTTGTATGACGTGATGTAATTAGGTGTCCTCCAGTGTACTATTGTGGTGTTGTATGACTGGATGTAATTAGGTGTCCTCCAGTGTACTATTGTGGTGTTGTATGACTGGATGTAAATAGGTGTCCTCCAGTGTACTATTGTGGTGTTGTATGACTGGATGTAATTAGGTGTCCTCCAGTGTACTATTGTGGTGTTGTATGACGTGATGTAATTAGGTGTCCTCCAGTGTACTATTGTGGTGTTGTATGACGTGATGTAATTAGGTGTCCTCCAGTGTTCTATTGTGGTGTTGTATGACTGGATGTAATTAGGTGTCCTCCAGTGTACTATTGTGGTGTTGTATGACTGGTTGTAATTAGGTGTCCTCCAGTGTACTATTGTGGCGTTGTATGACTGGATGTAATTAGGTGTCCTCCAGTGTACTATTGTGGTGTTGTATGACGTGATGTAATTAGGTGTCCTCCAGTGTTCTATTGTGGTGTTGTATGACTGGATGTAATTAGGTGTCCTCCAGTGTACTATTGTGGTGTTGTATGACTGGATGTAATTAGGTGTCCTCCAGTGTACTATTGTGGTGTTGTATGACTGGATGTAATTAGGTGTCCTCCAGTGTACTATTGTGGTGTTGTATGACTGGATGTAATTAGGTGTCCTCCAGTGTACTATTGTGGCGTTGTATGACTGGATGTAATTAGGTGTCCTCCAGTGTACTATTGTGGCGTTGTATGACTGGATGTAATTAGGTGTCCTCCAGTGTTCTATTGTGGTGTTGTATGACTGGATGTAATTAGGTGTCCTCCAGTGTACTATTGTGGTGTTGTATGACTGGATGTAATTAGGTGTCCTCCAGTGTTCTATTGTGGTGTTGTATGACTGGATGTAATTAGGTGTCCTCCAGTGTACTATTGTGGCGTTGTATGACGTGATGTAATTAGGTGTCCTCCAGTGTACTATTGTGGTGTTGTATGACTGGATGTAATTAGGTGTCCTCCAGTGTACTATTGTGGTGTTGTATGACTGGATGTAATTAGGTGTCCTACAGTGTACTATTGTGATGTTGTATGACGTGATGTAATTAGGTGTCCTCCAGTGTACTATTGTGGTGTTGTATGACTGGATGTAATTAGGTGTCCTCCAGTGTACTATTGTGGTGTTGTATGACCTGATGTAATTAGGTGTCCTCCAGTGTACTATTGTGGTGTTGTATGACTGGATGTAATTAGGTGTCCTCCAGTGTACTATTGTGGTGTTGTATGACTGGATGTAATTAGGTGTCCTCCAGTGTACTATTGTGGTGTTGTATGACGTGATGTAATTAGGTGTCCTCCAGTGTACTATTGTGATGTTGTATGACGTGATGTAATTAGGTGTCCTCCAGTGTACTATTGTGGTGTTGTATGACTGGATGTAATTAGGTGTCCTCCAGTGTACTATTGTGGTGTTGTATGACTGGATGTAATTAGGTGTCCTCCAGTGTACTATTGTGGTGTTGTATGACTGGATGTAATTAGGTGTCCTCCAGTGTACTATTGTGGTGTTGTATGACGTGATGTAATTAGGTGTCCTCCAGTGTACTATTGTGGTGTTGTATGACTGGATGTAATTAGGTGTCCTCCAGTGTACTATTGTGGTGTTGTATGACTGGATGTAAATAGGTGTCCTCCAGTGTACTATTGTGGTGTTGTATGACTGGATGTAATTAGGTGTCCTCCAGTGTACTATTGTGGTGTTGTATGACGTGATGTAATTAGGTGTCCTCCAGTGTACTATTGTGGTGTTGTATGACGTGATGTAATTAGGTGTCCTCCAGTGTTCTATTGTGGTGTTGTATGACTGGATGTAATTAGGTGTCCTACAGTGTACTATTGTGGTGTTGTATGACTGGTTGTAATTAGGTGTCCTCCAGTGTACTATTGTGGCGTTGTATGACTGGATGTAATTAGGTGTCCTCCAGTGTACTATTGTGGCGTTGTATGACGTGATGTAATTAGGTGTCCTCCAGTGTTCTATTGTGGTGTTGTATGACTGGATGTAATTAGGTGTCCTCCAGTGTACTATTGTGGTGTTGTATGACTGGATGTAATTAGGTGTCCTCCAGTGTACTATTGTGGTGTTGTATGACGTGATGTAATTAGGTGTCCTCCAGTGTACTATTGTGGTGTTGTATGACTGGATGTAATTAGGTGTCCTCCAGTGTACTATTGTGGAGTTGTATGACTGGATGTAATTAGGTGTCCTCCAGTGTACTATTGTGGCGTTGTATGACTGGATGTAATTAGGTGTCCTCCAGTGTACTATTGTGGTGTTGTATGACTGGATGTAATTAGGTGTCCTCCAGTGTTCTATTGTGGTGTTGTATGACTGGATGTAATTAGGTGTCCTCCAGTGTACTATTGTGGTGTTGTATGACTGGATGTAATTAGGTGTCCTCCAGTGTTCTATTGTGGTGTTGTATGACTGGATGTAATTAGGTGTCCTCCAGTGTACTATTGTGGCGTTGTATGACGTGATGTAATTAGGTGTCCTCCAGTGTACTATTGTGGTGTTGTATGACTGGATGTAATTAGGTGTCCTCCAGTGTACTATTGTGGTGTTGTATGACTGGATGTAATTAGGTGTCCTCCAGTGTTCTATTGTGGTGTTGTATGACTGGATGTAATTAGGTGTCCTCCAGTGTACTATTGTGGTGTTGTATGACTGGATGTAATTAGGTGTCCTCCAGTGTACTATTGTGGTGTTGTATGACTGGATGTAATTAGGTGTCCTACAGTGTACTATTGTGATGTTGTATGACGTGATGTAATTAGGTGTCCTCCAGTGTACTATTGTGGTGTTGTATGACTGGATGTAATTAGGTGTCCTCCAGTGTACTATTGTGATGTTGTATGACGTGATGTAATTAGGTGTCCTCCAGTGTACTATTGTGGTGTTGTATGACTGGATGTAATTAGGTGTCCTCCAGTGTACTATTGTGGTGTTGTATGACGTGATGTAATTAGGTGTCCTCCAGTGTACTATTGTGGTGTTGTATGACTGGATGTAATTAGGTGTCCTCCAGTGTACTATTGTGGTGTTGTATGACTGGATGTAATTAGGTGTCCTCCAGTGTACTATTGTGATGTTGTATGACGTGATGTAATTAGGTGTCCTCCAGTGTACTATTGTGGTGTTGTATGACTGGATGTAATTAGGTGTCCTCCAGTGTACTATTGTGGCGTTCTATGACGTGATGTAATTAGGTGTCCTCCAGTGTACTATTGTAGTGTTGTATGACTGGATGTAATTAGGTGTCCTCCAGTGTACTATTGTGGTGTTGTATGACTGGATGTAATTAGGTGTCCTCCAGTGTACTATTGTGGTGTTGTATGACGTGATGTAATTAGGTGTCCTCCAGTGTACTATTGTGGTGTTGTATGACTGGATGTAATTAGGTGTCCTCCATTTTACTATTGTGGTGTTGTATGACGTGATGTAATTAGGTGTCCTCCAGTGTACTATTGTGGCGTTGTATGACTGGATGTAATTAGGTGTCCTCCAGTGTACTATTGTGGTGTTGTATGACGTGATGTAATTAGGTGTCCTCCGGTGTACTATTGTGGCGTTGTATGACGTGATGTAATTAGGTGTCCTCCAGTGTACTATTGTGGCGTTGTATGACTGGATGTAATTAGGTGTCCTCCAGTGTACTATTGTGGTGTTGTATGACTGGATGTAATTAGGTGTCCTCCAGTGTACTATTGTGGCGTTGTATGACGTGATGTAATTAGGTGTCCTCCAGTGTACTATTGTGGTGTTGTATGACTGGATGTAATTAGGTGTCCTCCAGTGTACTATTGTGGTGTTGTATGACTGGATGTAATTAGGTGTCCTCCAGTGTACTATTGTGGTGTTGTATGACGTGATGTAATTAGGTGTCCTCCAGTGTACTATTGTGGTGTTGTATGACTGGATGTAATTAGGTGTCCTCCAGTGTACTATTGTGGTGTTGTATGACTGGATGTAATTAGGTGTCCTACAGTGTACTATTGTGATGTTGTATGACGTGATGTAATTAGGTGTCCTCCAGTGTACTATTGTGGTGTTGTATGACTGGATGTAATTAGGTGTCCTCCAGTGTACTATTGTGGTGTTGTATGACCTGATGTAATTAGGTGTCCTCCAGTGTACTATTGTGGTGTTGTATGACTGGATGTAATTAGGTGTCCTCCAGTGTACTATTGTGGTGTTGTATGACTGGATGTAATTAGGTGTCCTCCAGTGTACTATTGTGGTGTTGTATGACGTGATGTAATTAGGTGTCCTCCAGTGTACTATTGTGATGTTGTATGACGTGATGTAATTAGGTGTCCTCCAGTGTACTATTGTGGTGTTGTATGACTGGATGTAATTAGGTGTCCTACAGTGTACTATTGTGATGTTGTATGACTGGATGTAATTAGGTGTCCTCCAGTGTACTATTGTGGTGTTGTATGACTGGATGTAATTAGGTGTCCTCCAGTGTACTATTGTGGTGTTGTATGACGTGATGTAATTAGGTGTCCTCCAGTGTACTATTGTGGTGTTGTATGACTGGATGTAATTAGGTGTCCTCCAGTGTACTATTGTGGTGTTGTATGACTGGATGTAAATAGGTGTCCTCCAGTGTACTATTGTGGTGTTGTATGACTGGATGTAATTAGGTGTCCTCCAGTGTACTATTGTGGTGTTGTATGACGTGATGTAATTAGGTGTCCTCCAGTGTACTATTGTGGTGTTGTATGACGTGATGTAATTAGGTGTCCTCCAGTGTTCTATTGTGGTGTTGTATGACTGGATGTAATTAGGTGTCCTACAGTGTACTATTGTGGTGTTGTATGACTGGTTGTAATTAGGTGTCCTCCAGTGTACTATTGTGGCGTTGTATGACTGGATGTAATTAGGTGTCCTCCAGTGTACTATTGTGGCGTTGTATGACGTGATGTAATTAGGTGTCCTCCAGTGTTCTATTGTGGTGTTGTATGACTGGATGTAATTAGGTGTCCTCCAGTGTACTATTGTGGTGTTGTATGACTGGATGTAATTAGGTGTCCTCCAGTGTACTATTGTGGTGTTGTATGACGTGATGTAATTAGGTGTCCTCCAGTGTACTATTGTGGTGTTGTATGACTGGATGTAATTAGGTGTCCTCCAGTGTACTATTGTGGAGTTGTATGACTGGATGTAATTAGGTGTCCTCCAGTGTACTATTGTGGCGTTGTATGACTGGATGTAATTAGGTGTCCTCCAGTGTACTATTGTGGTGTTGTATGACTGGATGTAATTAGGTGTCCTCCAGTGTTCTATTGTGGTGTTGTATGACTGGATGTAATTAGGTGTCCTCCAGTGTACTATTGTGGTGTTGTATGACTGGATGTAATTAGGTGTCCTCCAGTGTTCTATTGTGGTGTTGTATGACTGGATGTAATTAGGTGTCCTCCAGTGTACTATTGTGGCGTTGTATGACGTGATGTAATTAGGTGTCCTCCAGTGTACTATTGTGGTGTTGTATGACTGGATGTAATTAGGTGTCCTCCAGTGTACTATTGTGGTGTTGTATGACTGGATGTAATTAGGTGTCCTCCAGTGTTCTATTGTGGTGTTGTATGACTGGATGTAATTAGGTGTCCTCCAGTGTACTATTGTGGTGTTGTATGACTGGATGTAATTAGGTGTCCTCCAGTGTACTATTGTGGTGTTGTATGACTGGATGTAATTAGGTGTCCTACAGTGTACTATTGTGATGTTGTATGACGTGATGTAATTAGGTGTCCTCCAGTGTACTATTGTGGTGTTGTATGACTGGATGTAATTAGGTGTCCTCCAGTGTACTATTGTGATGTTGTATGACGTGATGTAATTAGGTGTCCTCCAGTGTACTATTGTGGTGTTGTATGACTGGATGTAATTAGGTGTCCTCCAGTGTACTATTGTGGTGTTGTATGACGTGATGTAATTAGGTGTCCTCCAGTGTACTATTGTGGTGTTGTATGACTGGATGTAATTAGGTGTCCTCCAGTGTACTATTGTGGTGTTGTATGACTGGATGTAATTAGGTGTCCTCCAGTGTACTATTGTGATGTTGTATGACGTGATGTAATTAGGTGTCCTCCAGTGTACTATTGTGGTGTTGTATGACTGGATGTAATTAGGTGTCCTCCAGTGTACTATTGTGGCGTTCTATGACGTGATGTAATTAGGTGTCCTCCAGTGTACTATTGTAGTGTTGTATGACTGGATGTAATTAGGTGTCCTCCAGTGTACTATTGTGGTGTTGTATGACTGGATGTAATTAGGTGTCCTCCAGTGTACTATTGTGGTGTTGTATGACGTGATGTAATTAGGTGTCCTCCAGTGTACTATTGTGGTGTTGTATGTCCGGATGTAATTAGGTGTCCTCCATTTTACTATTGTGGTGTTGTATGACGTGATGTAATTAGGTGTCCTCCAGTGTACTATTGTGGCGTTGTATGACTGGATGTAATTAGGTGTCCTCCAGTGTACTATTGTGGTGTTGTATGACGTGATGTAAATAGGTGTCCTCCGGTGTACTATTGTGGCGTTGTATGACGTGATGTAATTAGGTGTCCTCCAGTGTACTATTGTGGCGTTGTATGACTGGATGTAATTAGGTGTCCTCCAGTGTACTATTGTGGTGTTGTATGACTGGATGTAATTAGGTGTCCTCCAGTGTACTATTGTGGCGTTGTATGACGTGATGTAATTAGGTGTCCTCCAGTGTACTATTGTGGTGTTGTATGACTGGATGTAATTAGGTGTCCTCCAGTGTACTATTGTGGTGTTGTATGACTGGATGTAATTAGGTGTCCTCCAGTGTACTATTGTGGTGTTGTATGACGTGATGTAATTAGGTGTCCTCCAGTGTACTATTGTGGTGTTGTATGACTGGATGTAATTAGTTGTCCTCCAGTGTACTATTGTGGTGTTGTATGACTGGATGTAATTAGGTGTCCTCCAGTGTACTATTGTGGTGTTGTATGACTGGATGTAATTAGGTGTCCTCCATTTTACTATTGTGGTGTTGTATGACGTGATGTAATTAGGTGTCCTCCAGTGTACTATTGTGGCGTTGTATGACTGGATGTAATTAGGTGTCCTCCAGTGTACTATTGTGGTGTTGTATGACGTGATGTAATTAGGTGTCCTCCGGTGTACTATTGTGGCGTTGTATGACGTGATGTAATTAGGTGTCCTCCAGTGTACTATTGTGGCGTTGTATGACTGGATGTAATTAGGTGTCCTCCAGTGTACTATTGTGGTGTTGTATGACGTGATGTAATTAGGTGTCCTCCAGTGTACTATTGTGTGTTGTATGACGTGATGTAATTAGGTGTCCTCCAGTGTACTATTGTGGTGTTGTATGACTGGATGTAATTAGGTGTCCTCCAGTGTACTATTGTGGTGTTGTATGACTGGATGTAATTAGGTGTCCTCCAGTGTACTATTGTGGCGTTGTATGACTGGATGTAATTAGGTGTCCTCCAGTGTACTATTGTGGTGTTGTATGACTGGATGTAATTAGGTGTCCTCCAGTGTACTATTGTGGTGTTGTATGACGTGATGTAACTAGGTGTCCTCCAGTGTACTATTGTGGCGTTGTATGACGTGATGTAATTAGGTGTCCTCCAGTGTACTATTGTGGCGTTGTATGACGTGATGTAATTAGGTGTCCTCCAGTGTACTATTGTGGTGTTGTATGACTGGATGTAATTAGGTGTCCTCCAGTGTACTATTGTGGCGTTGTATGACTGGATGTAATTAGGTGTCCTCCAGTGTACTATTGTGGTGTTGTATGACGTGTTGTAATTAGGTGTCCTCCAGTGTACTATTGTGGTGTTGTATGACGTGATGTAATTAGGTGTCCTCCAGTGTACTATTGTGGTGTTGTATGACTGGATGTAATTAGGTGTCCTCAAGTGTACTATTGTGGCGTTGTATGACTGGATGTAATTAGGTGTCCTCCAGTGTACTATTGTGGTGTTGTAAGACTGGATGTAATTAGGTGTCCTCCAGTGTACTATTGTGGCGTTGTATGACGTGATGTAATTAGGTGTCCTCCAGTGTACTATTGTAGTGTTGTATGACTGGATGTAATTAGGTGTCCTCCAGTGTTCTATTGTGGTGTTGTATGACTGGATGTAATTAGGTGTCCTCCAGTGTACTATTGTGGCGTTGTATGACTGGATGTAATTAGGTATCCTCCAGTGTACTATTGTGGTGTTGTATGACTGGATGTAATTAGGTGTCCTCCAGTGTACTATTGTGGCGTTGTATGACGTGATGTAATTAGGTGTCCTCCAGTGTACTATTGTAGTGTTGTATGACTGGATGTAATTAGGTGTCCTCCAGTGTACTATTGTGGTGTTGTATGACTGGATGTAATTAGGTGTCCTCCAGTGTACTATTGTAGTGTTGTATGACTGGATGTAATTAGGTGTCCTCCAGTGTTCTATTGTGGTGTTGTATGACTGGATGTAATTAGGTGTCCTCCAGTGTACTATTGTGGCGTTGTATGACTGGATGTAATTAGGTATCCTCCAGTGTACTATTGTGGTGTTGTATGACTGGATGTAATTAGGTGTCCTCCAGTGTACTATTGTGGCGTTGTATGACGTGATGTAATTAGGTGTCCTCCAGTGTACTATTGTAGTGTTGTATGACTGGATGTAATTAGGTGTCCTCCAGTGTACTATTGTGGTGTTGTATGACTGGATGTAATTAGGTGTCCTTCAGTGTACTATTGTGGTGTTGTATGACTGGATGTAATTAGGTGTCCTCCAGTGTACTATTGTGGTGTTGTATGACTGGATGTAATTAGGTGTCCTCCATTTTACTATTGTGGTGTTGTATGACGTGATGTAATTAGGTGTCCTCCAGTGTACTATTGTGGTGTTGTATGACTGGATGTAATTAGGTGTCCTCCAGTGTACTATTGTGGTGTTGTATGACTGGATGTAATTAGGTGTCCTCCAGTGTACTATTGTGGTGTTGTATGACGTGATGTAATTAGGTGTCCTCCAGTGTACTATTGTGGTGTTGTATGACGTGATGTAATTAGGTGTCCTCCAGTGTACTATTGTGGTGTTGTATGACGTGATGTAATTAGGTGTCCTCCAGTGTACTATTGTGGTGTTGTATGACTGGATGTAATTAGGTGTCCTCCAGTGTACTATTGTGGTGTTGTATGACTGGATGTAATTAGGTGTCCTCCAGTGTACTATTGTGGTGTTGTATGACTGGATGTAATTAGGTGTCCTCCAGTGTACTATTGTGGTGTTGTATGACGTGATGTAATTAGGTGTCCTCCAGTGTACTATTGTGGTGTTGTATGACTGGATGTAATTAGGTGTCCTCCAGTGTACTATTGTGGTGTTGTATGACGTGATGTAATTAGGTGTCCTCCAGTGTACTATTGTGGTGTTGTATGACGTGATGTAATTAGGTGTCCTCCAGTGTACTATTGTGGTGTTGTATGACTGGATGTAATTAGGTGTCCTCCAGTGTACTATTGTGCCGTTGTATGACGTGATGTAATTAGGTGTCCTCCAGTGTACTAGTGTGGTGTTGTATGACTGGATGTAATTAGGTGTCCTCCAGTGTACTATTGTGGTGTTGTATGACTGGATGTAATTAGGTGTCCTCCAGTGTACTTTTGTGGTGTTGTATGACGTGATGTAATTAGGTGTCCTCCAGTGTACTATTGTGGTGTTGTATGACTGGATGTAATTAGGTGTCCTCCAGTGTACTATTGTGGTGTTGTATGACTGGATGTAATTAGGTGTCCTCCAGTGTACTATTGTGGCGTTGTATGACTGGATGTAATTTGGTGTCCTCCAGTGTACTATTGTGGTGTTGTATGACGTGATGTAATTAGGTGTCCTCCAGTGTACTATTGTGGTGTTGTATGACTGGATGTAATTAGGTGTCCTCCAGTGTACTAATGTGGTGTTGTATGACGTGATGTAATTAGGTGTCCTCCAGTGTACTATTGTGGTGTTGTATGACTGGATGTAATTAGGTGTCCTCCAGTGTACTATTGTAGTGTTGTATGACTGGATGTAATTAGGTGTCCTCCAGTGTACTATTGTGGTGTTGTATGACTGGATGTAATTAGGTGTCCTCCAGTGTACTATTGTGGTGTTGTATGACTGGATGTAATTAGGTGTCCTCCAGTGTACTATTGTGGTGTTGTATGACTGGATGTAATTAGGTGTCCTCCAGTGTACTATTGTGGTGTTGTATGACGTGATGTAATTAGGTGTCCTCCAGTGTACTATTGTGGTGTTGTATGACTGGATGTAATTAGGTGTCCTCCAGTGTTCTGTTGTGGTGTTGTATGACGTGATGTAATTAGGTGTCCTCCAGTGTACTATTGTGGTGTTGTATGACTGGATGTAATTAGGTGTCCTCCAGTGTACTATTGTGGTGTTGTATGACGTGATGTAATTAGGTGTCCTCCAGTGTTCTATTGTGGTGTTGTATGACGTGATGTAATTAGGTGTTCTCCAGTGTACTATTGTGGCGTTGTATGACGTGATGTAATTAGGTGTCCTCCAGTGTACTATTGTGGTGTTGTATGACGTGATGTAATTAGTTTTCCTCCAGTGTACTATTGTGGCGTTGTATGACGTGATGTAATTAGGTGTCCTCCAGTGTACTATTGTGGTGTTGTATGACTGGATGTAATTAGGTGTCCTCCAGTGTACTATTGTGGTGTTGTATGACTGGCTGTAATTAGGTGTCCTCCAGTGTACTATTGTGGTGTTGTATGACGTGATGTAATTAGGTGTCCTCCAGTGTACTATTGTGGTGTTGTATGACGTGATGTAATTAGGTGTCCTCCAGTGTACTATTGTGATGTTGTATGACGTGATGTAATTAGGTGTCCTCCAGTGTACTATTGTGGTGTTGTATGACTGGATGTAATTAGGTGTCCTCCAGTGTACTATTGTGGTGTTGTATGACGTCATGTAATTAGGTGTCCTCCAGTGTACTATTGTGGTGTTGTATGACTGGATGTAATTAGGTGTCCTCCAGTGTTCTATTGTGGTGTTGTATGACAGGATGTAATTAGGTGTCCTCCAGTGTACTATTGTGGTGTTGTATGACTGGATGTAATTAGGTGTCCTCCAGTGTACTATTGTGGTGTTGTATGACTGGATGTAATTAGGTGTCCTACAGTTTACTATTGTGGTGTTGTATGACGTGAAGTAATTAGGTGTCCTCCAGTGTACTATTGTGGCGTTGTATGACTGGATGTAATTAGGTGTCCTCCAGTGTACTATTGTGGTGTTGTATGACGTGATGTAATTAGGTGTCCTCCGGTGTACTATTGTGGCGTTGTATGACGTGATGTAATTAGGTGTCCTCCAGTGTACTATTGTGGCGTGGTATGACTGGATGTAATTAGGTGTCCTCCAGTGTACTATTGTGGTGTTGTATGACGTGATGTAATTAGGTGTCCTCCAGTGTACTATTGTGGTGTTGTATGACGTGATGTAATTAGGTGTCCTCCAGTGTACTATTGTGGTGTTGTATGACTGGATGTAATTAGGTGTCCTCCAGGGTACTATTGTGGCGTTGTATGACTGGATGTAATTAGGTGTCCTCCAGTGTACTATTGTGGTGTTGTATGACGTGATGTAACTAGGTGTCCTCCAGTGTACTATTGTGGCGTTGTATGACGTGATGTAATTAGGTGTCCTCCAGTGTACTATTGTGGCGTTGTATGACGTGATGTAATTAGGTGTCCTCCAGTGTACTATTGTGGTGTTGTATGACTGGATGTAATTAGGTGTCCTCCAGTGTACTATTGTGGTGTTGTATGACGTGATGTAATTAGGTGTCCTCCAGTGTACTATTGTGGTGTTGTATGACGTGATGTAATTAGGTGTCCTCCAGTGTACTATTGTGGTGTTGTATGACTGGATGTAATTAGGTGTCCTCCAGTGTACTATTGTGGTGTTGTATGACTGGATGTAATTAGGTGTCCTCCAGTGTACTATTGTGGTGTTGTATGACGTGATGTAATTAGGTGTCCTCCAGTGTACTATTGTGGTGTTGTATGACGTGATGTAATTAGGTGTCCTCCAGTGTACTATTGTGGTGTTGTATGACGTGATGTAATTAGGTGTCCTCCAGTGTACTATTGTGGTGTTGTATGACTGGATGTAATTAGGTGTCCTCCAGTGTACTATTGTGGCGTTTTATGACTGGATGTAATTAGGTGTCCTTCAGTGTACTATTGTGGTGTTGTATGACTGGATGTAATTAGGTGTCCTCCAGTGTACTATTGTGGTGTTGTATGACGTGATGTAATTAGGTGTCCTCCAGTGTACTATTGTGGCGTTGTATGACGTGATGTAATTAGGTGTCCTCCAGTGTACTATTGTGGTGTTGTATGACTGGATGTAATTAGGTGTCCTCCAGTGTACTATTGTGGTGTTGTATGACTGGATGTAATTAGGTGTCCTCCAGTGTACTATTGTGGCGTTGTATGACGTGATGTAATTAGGTGTCCTCCAGTGTACTATTGTGGTGTTGTATGACTGGATGTAATTAGGTGTCCTCCAGTGTACTATTGTGGTGTTGTATGACTGGATGTAATTAGGTGTCCTCCAGTGTACTATTGTGGTGTTGTATGACTGGATGTAATTAGGTGTCCTCCAGTGTACTATTGTGGTGTTGTATGACTGGATGTAATTAGGTGTCCTCCAGTGTACTATTGTGGCGTTGTATGACGTGATGTAATTAGGTGTCTTCCAGTGTACTATTGTGGTGTTGTATGACTGGATGTAATTAGGTGTCCTCCAGTGTACTATTGTGGTGTTGTATGACTGGATGTAATTAGGTGTCCTCCAGTGTACTATTGTGGTGTTGTATGACGTGATGTAATTAGGTGTCCTCCAGTGTACTATTGTGGTGTTGTATGACTGGATGTAATTAGGTGTCCTCCAGTGTACTATTGTGGTGTTGTATGACTGGATGTAATTAGGTGTCCTCCAGTGTACTATTGTGGTGTTGTATGACTGGATGTAATTAGGTGTCCTCCAGTGTACTATTGTGGTGTTGTATGACGTGATGTAATTAGGTGTCCTCCAGTGTACTATTGTGGTGTTGTATGACTGGATGTAATTAGTTGTCCTCCAGTGTACTATTGTGGTGTTGTATGACTGGATGTAATTAGGTGTCCTCCAGTGTACTATTGTGGTGTTGTATGACTGGATTTAATTAGGTGTCCTCCATTTTACTATTGTGGTGTTGTATGACGTGATGTAATTAGGTGTCCTCCAGTGTACTATTGTGGCGTTGTATGACTGGATGTAATTAGGTGTCCTCCAGTGTACTATTGTGATGTTGTATGACTGGATGTAATTAGTTGTCCTCCAGTGTACTATTGTGGTGTTGTATGACTGGATGTAATTAGGTGTCCTCCAGTGTACTATTGTGGTGTTGTATGACTGGATGTAATTAGGTGTCCTCCATTTTACTATTGTGGTGTTGTATGACGTGATGTAATTAGGTGTCCTCCAGAGTACTATTGTGGTGTTGTATGAGTGGATGTAATTAGGTGTCCTCCAGTGTACTATTGTGATGTTGTATGACGTGATGTAATTAGGTGTCCTCCAGTGTACTATTGTGGCGTTGTATGACTGGATGTAATTAGGTGTCCTCCAGTGTACTATTGTGGTGTTGTATGACTGGATGTAATTAGGTGTCCTCCAGTGTACTATTGTGGTGTTGTATGACGTGATGTAATTAGGTGTCCTCCAGTGTACTATTGTGGTGTTGTATGACGTGATGTAATTAGGTGTCCTCCAGTGTACTATTGTGATGTTGTATGACGTGATGTAATTAGGTGTCCTCCAGTGTACTATTGTGGCGTTGTATGACTGGATGTAATTAGGTGTCCTCCAGTGTACTATTGTGGTGTTGTATGACTGGATGTAATTAGGTGTCCTCCAGTGTACTATTGTGGTGTTGTATGACGTGATGTAATTAGGTGTCCTCCAGTGTACTATTGTGGTGTTGTATGACGTGATGTAATTAGGTGTCCTCCAGTGTACTATTGTGATGTTGTATGACGTGATGTAATTAGGTGTCCTCCAGTGTACTATTGTGGTGTTGTATGACTGGATGTAATTAGGTGGCCTCCAGTGTACTATTGTGGTGTTGTATGACGTCATGTAATTAGGTGTCCTCCAGTGTACTATTGTGGTGTTGTATGACTGGATGTAATTAGGTGTCCTCCAGTGTTCTATTGTGGTGTTGTATGACTGGATGTAATTAGGTGTCCTCCAGTGTACTATTGTGGTGTTGTATGACTGGATGTAATTAGGTGTCCTCCAGTGTACTATTGTGGTGTTGTATGACTGGATGTAATTAGGTGTCCTACAGTTTACTATTGTGGTGTTGTATGACGTGAAGTAATTAGGTGTCCTCCAGTGTACTATTGTGGTGTTGTATGACTGGATGTAATTAGGTGTCCTCCAGTGTACTATTGTGGTGTTGTATGACTGGATGTAATTAGGTGTCCTCCAGTGTACTATTGTGGTGTTGTATGACGTGATGTAATTAGGTGTCCTCCAGTGTACTATTGTGGCGTTGTATGACTGGATGTAATTAGGTGTCCTCCAGTGTACTATTGTGGCGTTGTATGACTGGATGTAATTAGGTGTCCTCCAGTGTACTATTGTGGTGTTGTATGACGTGATGTAATTAGGTGTCCTCCGGTGTACTATTGTGGCGTTGTATGACGTGATGTAATTAGGTGTCCTCCAGTGTACTATTGTGGCGTGGTATGACTGGATGTAATTAGGTGTCCTCCAGTGTACTATTGTGGTGTTGTATGACGTGATGTAATTAGGTGTCCTCCAGTGTACTATTGTGGTGTTGTATGACGTGATGTAATTAGGTGTCCTCCAGTGTACTATTGTGGTGTTGTATGACTGGATGTAATTAGGTGTCCTCCAGGGTACTATTGTGGCGTTGTATGACTGGATGTAATTAGGTGTCCTCCAGTGTACTATTGTGGTGTTGTATGACGTGATGTAACTAGGTGTCCTCCAGTGTACTATTGTGGCGTTGTATGACGTGATGTAATTAGGTGTCCTCCAGTGTACTATTGTGGCGTTGTATGACGTGATGTAATTAGGTGTCCTCCAGTGTACTATTGTGGTGTTGTATGACTGGATGTAATTAGGTGTCCTCCAGTGTACTATTGTGGTGTTGTATGACGTGATGTAATTAGGTGTCCTCCAGTGTACTATTGTGGTGTTGTATGACGTGATGTAATTAGGTGTCCTCCAGTGTACTATTGTGGTGTTGTATGACTGGATGTAATTAGGTGTCCTCCAGTGTACTATTGTGGTGTTGTATGACTGGATGTAATTAGGTGTCCTCCAGTGTACTATTGTGGTGTTGTATGACGTGATGTAATTAGGTGTCCTCCAGTGTACTATTGTGGTGTTGTATGACGTGATGTAATTAGGTGTCCTCCAGTGTACTATTGTGGTGTTGTATGACGTGATGTAATTAGGTGTCCTCCAGTGTACTATTGTGGTGTTGTATGACTGGATGTAATTAGGTGTCCTCCAGTGTACTATTGTGGCGTTTTATGACTGGATGTAATTAGGTGTCCTTCAGTGTACTATTGTGGTGTTGTATGACTGGATGTAATTAGGTGTCCTCCAGTGTACTATTGTGGTGTTGTATGACGTGATGTAATTAGGTGTCCTCCAGTGTACTATTGTGGCGTTGTATGACGTGATGTAATTAGGTGTCCTCCAGTGTACTATTGTGGTGTTGTATGACTGGATGTAATTAGGTGTCCTCCAGTGTACTATTGTGGTGTTGTATGACTGGATGTAATTAGGTGTCCTCCAGTGTACTATTGTGGCGTTGTATGACGTGATGTAATTAGGTGTCCTCCAGTGTACTATTGTGGTGTTGTATGACTGGATGTAATTAGGTGTCCTCCAGTGTACTATTGTGGTGTTGTATGACTGGATGTAATTAGGTGTCCTCCAGTGTACTATTGTGGTGTTGTATGACTGGATGTAATTAGGTGTCCTCCAGTGTACTATTGTGGTGTTGTATGACTGGATGTAATTAGGTGTCCTCCAGTGTACTATTGTGGCGTTGTATGACGTGATGTAATTAGGTGTCTTCCAGTGTACTATTGTGGTGTTGTATGACTGGATGTAATTAGGTGTCCTCCAGTGTACTATTGTGGTGTTGTATGACTGGATGTAATTAGTTGTCCTCCAGTGTACTATTGTGGTGTTGTATGACGTGATGTAATTAGGTGTCCTCCAGTGTACTATTGTGGTGTTGTATGACTGGATGTAATTAGGTGTCCTCCAGTGTACTATTGTGGTGTTGTATGACTGGATGTAATTAGGTGTCCTCCAGTGTACTATTGTGGTGTTGTATGACTGGATGTAATTAGGTGTCCTCCAGTGTACTATTGTGGTGTTGTATGACGTGATGTAATTAGGTGTCCTCCAGTGTACTATTGTGGTGTTGTATGACTGGATGTAATTAGTTGTCCTCCAGTGTACTATTGTGGTGTTGTATGACTGGATGTAATTAGGTGTCCTCCAGTGTACTATTGTGGTGTTGTATGACTGGATTTAATTAGGTGTCCTCCATTTTACTATTGTGGTGTTGTATGACGTGATGTAATTAGGTGTCCTCCAGTGTACTATTGTGGCGTTGTATGACTGGATGTAATTAGGTGTCCTCCAGTGTACTATTGTGATGTTGTATGACTGGATGTAATTAGTTGTCCTCCAGTGTACTATTGTGGTGTTGTATGACTGGATGTAATTAGGTGTCCTCCAGTGTACTATTGTGGTGTTGTATGACTGGATGTAATAAGGTGTCCTCCATTTTACTATTGTGGTGTTGTATGACGTGATGTAATTAGGTGTCCTCCAGAGTACTATTGTGGTGTTGTATGAGTGGATGTAATTAGGTGTCCTCCAGTGTACTATTGTGATGTTGTATGACGTGATGTAATTAGGTGTCCTCCAGTGTACTATTGTGGCGTTGTATGACTGGATGTAATTAGGTGTCCTCCAGTGTACTATTGTGGTGTTGTATGACTGGATGTAATTAGGTGTCCTCCAGTGTACTATTGTGGTGTTGTATGACGTGATGTAATTAGGTGTCCTCCAGTGTACTATTGTGGTGTTGTATGACGTGATGTAATTAGGTGTCCTCCAGTGTACTATTGTGGTGTTGTATGACGTGATGTAATTAGGTGTCCTCCAGTGTACTATTGTGGTGTTGTATGACTGGATGTAATTAGGTGTCCTCCAGTGTACTATTGTGGCGTTTTATGACTGGATGTAATGAGGTGTCCTTCAGTGTACTATTGTGGTGTTGTATGACTGGATGTAATTAGGTGTCCTCCAGTGTACTATTGTGGTGTTGTATGACGTGATGTAATTAGGTGTCCTCCAGTGTACTATTGTGGCGTTGTATGACGTGATGTAATTAGGTGTCCTCCAGTGTACTATTGTGGTGTTGTATGACTGGATGTAATTAGGTGTCCTCCAGTGTACTATTGTGGTGTTGTATGACTGGATGTAATTAGGTGTCCTCCAGTGTACTATTGTGGCGTTGTATGACGTGATGTAATTAGGTGTCCTCCAGTGTACTATTGTGGTGTTGTATGACTGGATGTAATTAGGTTTCCTCCAGTGTACTATTGTGGTGTTGTATGACTGGATGTAATTAGGTGTCCTCCAGTGTACTATTGTGGTGTTGTATGACTGGATGTAATTAGGTGTCCTCCAGTGTACTATTGTGGTGTTGTATGACTGGATGTAATTAGGTGTCCTCCAGTGTACTATTGTGGCGTTGTATGACGTGATGTAATTAGGTGTCTTCCAGTGTACTATTGTGGTGTTGTATGACTGGATGTAATTAGGTGTCCTCCAGTGTACTATTGTGGTATTGTATGACTGGATGTAATTAGGTGTCCTCCAGTGTACTATTGTGGTGTTGTATGACGTGATGTAATTAGGTGTCCTCCAGTGTACTATTGTGGTGTTGTATGACTGGATGTAATTAGGTGTCCTCCAGTGTACTATTGTGGTGTTGTATGACTGGATGTAATTAGGTGTCCTCCAGTGTACTATTGTGGTGTTGTATGACTGGATGTAATTAGGTGTCCTCCAGTGTACTATTGTGGTGTTGTATGACGTGATGTAATTAGGTGTCCTCCAGTGTACTATTGTGGTGTTGTATGACTGGATGTAATTAGTTGTCCTCCAGTGTACTATTGTGGTGTTGTATGACTGGATGTAATTAGGTGTCCTCCAGTGTACTATTGTGGTGTTGTATGACTGGATGTAATTAGGTGTCCTCCATTTTACTATTGTGGTGTTGTATGACGTGATGTAATTAGGTGTCCTCCAGTGTACTATTGTGGCGTTGTATGACTGGATGTAATTAGGTGTCCTCCAGTGTACTATTGTGATGTTGTATGACTGGATGTAATTAGTTGTCCTCCAGTGTACTATTGTGGTATTGTATGACTGGATGTAATTAGGTGTCCTCCAGTGTACTATTGTGGTGTTGTATGACTGGATGTAATTAGGTGTCCTCCATTTTACTATTGTGGTGTTGTATGACGTGATGTAATTAGGTGTCCTCCAGAGTACTATTGTGGTGTTGTATGAGTGGATGTAATTAGGTGTCCTCCAGTGTACTATTGTGATGTTGTATGACGTGATGTAATTAGGTGTCCTCCAGTGTACTATTGTGGCGTTGTATGACTGGATGTAATTAGGTGTCCTCCAGTGTACTATTGTGGTGTTGTATGACGTGATGTAATTAGGTGTCCTCCAGTGTACTATTGTGGCGTTGTATGACGTGATGTAATTAGGTGTCCTCCAGTGTACTATTGTGGCGTTGTATGACTGGATGTAATTAGGTGTCCTCCAGTGTACTATTGTGGTGTTGTATGACTGGATGTAATTAGGTGTCCTCCAGTGTACTATTGTGGTGTTGTATGACGTGATGTAATTAGGTGTCCTCCAGTGTACTATTGTGGTGTTGTATGACTGGATGTAATTAGGTGTCCTCCAGTGTACTATTGTGGTGTTGTATGACTGGATGTAATTAGGTGTCCTCCAGTGTACTATTGTGGTGTTGTATGACTGGATGTTATTAGGTGTCCTCCAGTGTACTATTGTGGTGTTGTATGACGTGATGTAATTAGGTGTCCTCCAGTGTACTATTGTGGTGTTGTATGACTGGATGTAATTAGTTGTCCTCCAGTGTACTATTGTGGTGTTGTATGACTGGATGTAACTAGGTGTCCTCCAGTGTACTATTGTGGTGTTGTATGACTGGATGTAATTAGGTGTCCTCCATTTTACTATTGTGGTGTTGTATGACGTGATGTAATTAGGTGTCCTCCAGTGTACTATTGTGGCGTTGTATGACTGGATGTAATTAGGTGTCCTCCAGTGTACTATTGTGGTGTTGTATGACGTGATGTAATTAGGTGTCCTCCGGTGTACTATTGTGGCGTTGTATGACGTGATGTAATTAGGTGTCCTCCAGTGTACTATTGTGGCGTTGTATGACTGGATGTAATTTGGTGTCCTCCAGTGTACTATTGTGGTGTTGTATGACGTGATGTAATTAGGTGTCCTCCAGTGTACTATTGTGGTGTTGTATGACGTGATGTAATTAGGTGTCCTCCAGTGTACTATTGTGGTGTTGTATGACTGGATGTAATTAGGTGTCCTCCAGTGTACTATTGTGGTGTTGTATGACTGGATGTAATTAGGTGTCCTCCAGTGTACTATTGTGGTGTTGTATGACTGGATTTAATTAGGTGTCCTCCAGTGTACTATTGTGGTGTTGTATGACGTGATGTAATTAGGTGTCCTCCAGTGGACTATTGTGGTGTTGTATGACTGGATGTAATTAGTTGTCCTCCAGTGTACTATTGTGGTGTTGTATGACTGGATGTAATTAGGTGTCCTCCAGTGTACTATTGTGGTGTTGTATGACTGGATGTAATTAGGTGTCCTCCATTTTACTATTGTGGTGTTGTATGACTGGATGTAATTAGGTGTACTCCAGTGTACTATTGTGGTGTTGTATGACTGGATGTAATTAGGTGTCCTCCAGTGTACTATTGTGGCGTTGTATGACTGGATGTAATTAGGTGTCCTCCAGTGTACTATTGTGGTGTTGTATGACGTGATGTAATTAGGTGTCCTCCGGTGTACTATTGTGGCGTTGTATGACGTGATGTAATTAGGTGTCCTCCAGTGTACTATTGTGGCGTTGTATGACTGGATGTAATTAGGTGTCCTCCAGTGTACTATTGTGGTGTTGTATGACTGGATGTAATTAGGTGTCCTCCAGTGTACTATTGTGACGTTGTATGACGTGATGTAATTAGGTGTCCTCCAGTGTACTATTGTGGTGTTGTATGACTGGATGTAATTAGGTGTCCTCCAGTGTACTATTGTGGTGTTGTATAACTGGATGTAATTAGGTGTCCTCCAGTGTACTATTGTGGTGTTGTATGACGTGATGTAATTAGGTGTCCTCCAGTGTACTATTGTGGTGTTGTATGACTGGATGTAATTAGTTGTCCTCCAGTGTACTATTGTGGTGTTGTATGACTGGATGTAACTAGGTGTCCTCCAGTGTACTATTGTGGTGTTGTATGACTGGATGTAATTAGGTGTCCTCCATTTTACTATTGTGGTGTTGTATGACGTGATGTAATTAGGTGTCCTCCAGTGTACTATTGTGGCGTTGTATGACTGGATGTAATTAGGTGTCCTCCAGTGTACTATTGTGGTGTTGTATGACGTGATGTAATTAGGTGTCCTCCGGTGTACTATTGTGGCGTTGTATGACGTGATGTAATTAGGTGTCCTCCAGTGTACTATTGTGGCGTTGTATGACTGGATGTAATTAGGTGTCCTCCAGTGTACTATTGTGGTGTTGTATGACGTGATGTAATTAGGTGTCCTCCAGTGTACTATTGTGGTGTTGTATGACGTGATGTAATTAGGTGTCCTCCAGTGTACTATTGTGGTGTTGTATGACTGGATGTAATTAGGTGTCCTCCAGTGTACTATTGTGGCGTTGTATGACTGGATGTAATTAGGTGTTCTCCAGTGTACTATTGTGGTGTTGTATGACTGGATGTAATTAGGTGTCCTCCAGTGTACTATTGTGGTGTTGTATGACGTGATGTAACTAGGTGTCCTCCAGTGTACTATTGTGGCGTTGTATGACGTGATGTAATTAGGTGTCCTCCAGTGTACTATTGTGGCGTTGTATGACGTGATGTAATTAGGTGTCCTCCAGTGTACTATTGTGGCGTTGTATGACGTGATGTAATTAGGTGTCCTCCAGTGTACTATTGTGGTGTTGTATGACTGGATGTAATTAGGTGTCCTCCAGTGTACTATTGTGGTGTTGTATGACTGGATGTAATTAGGTGTCCTCCAGTGTACTATTGTGGCGTTGTATGACTGGATGTAATTAGGTGTCCTCCAGTGTACTATTGTGGTGTTGTATGACGTGTTGTAATTAGGTGTCCTCCAGTGTACTATTGTGGTGTTGTATGACGTGATGTAATTAGGTGTCCTCCAGTGTACTATTGTGGTGTTGTATGACTGGATGTAATTAGGTGTCCTCAAGTGTACTATTGTGGCGTTGTATGACTGGATGTAATTAGGTGTCCTCCAGTGTACTATTGTGGTGTTGTAAGACTGGATGTAATTAGGTGTCCTCCAGTGTACTATTGTGGTGTTGTATGACGTGATGTAATTAGGTGTCCTCCAGTGTACTATTGTGGCGTTGTATGACGTGATGTAATTAGGTGTCCTCCAGTGTACTATTGTGGTGTTGTATGACTGGATGTAATTAGGTGTCCTCCAGTGTACTATTGTGGTGTTGTATGACTGGATGTAATTAGGTGTCCTCCAGTGTACTATTGTGGTGTTGTATGACGTGATGTAATTAGGTGTCCTCCAGTGTACTATTGTGGTGTTGTATGACGTGATGTAATTAGGTGTCCTCCAGTGTACTATTGTGGTGTTGTATGACTGGATGTAATTAGGTGTCCTCCAGTGTACTATTGTGGCGTTGTATGACTGGATGTAATTAGGTGTCCTCCAGTGTACTATTGTGGTGTTGTATGACGTGATGTAATTAGGTGTCCTCCAGTGTACTATTGTGGCGTTGTATGACGTGATGTAATTAGGTGTCCTCCAGTGTACTATTGTGGTGTTGTATGACTGGATGTAATTAGGTGTCCTCCAGTGTACTATTGTGGTGTTGTATGACTGGATGTAATTAGGTGTCCTCCAGTGTACTATTGTGGCGTTGTATGACGTGATGTAATTAGGTGTCCTCCAGTGTACTATTGTGGTGTTGTATGACTGGATGTAATTAGGTGTCCTCCAGTGTACTATTGTGGTGTTGTATGACTGGATGTAATTAGGTGTCCTCCAGTGTACTATTGTGGTGTTGTATGACTGGATGTAATTAGGTGTCCTCCAGTGTACTATTGTGGTGTTGTATGACTGGATGTAATTAGGTGTCCTCCAGTGTACTATTGTGGCGTTGTATGACGTGATGTAATTAGGTGTCCTCCAGTGTACTATTGTGGTGTTGTATGACTGGATGTAATTAGGTGTCCTCCAGTGTACTATTGTGGTGTTGTATGACTGGATGTAATTAGGTGTCCTCCAGTGTACTATTGTGGTGTTGTATGACGTGATGTAATTAGGTGTCCTCCAGTGTACTATTGTGGTGTTGTATGACTGGATGTAATTAGGTGTCCTCCAGTGTACTATTGTGGTGTTGTATGACGTGATGTAATTAGGTGTCCTCCAGTGTACTATTGTGGTGTTGTATGACGTGATGTAATTAGGTGTCCTCCAGTGTACTATTGTGGTGTTGTATGACTGGATGTAATTAGGTGTCCTCCAGTGTACTATTGTGGCGTTGTATGACTGGATGTAATTAGGTGTCCTCCAGTGTACTATTGTGGTGTTGTATGACGTGATGTAATTAGGTGTCCTCCAGTGTACTATTGTGGCGTTGTATGACGTGATGTAATTAGGTGTCCTCCAGTGTACTATTGTGGTGTTGTATGACTGGATGTAATTAGGTGTCCTCCAGTGTACTATTGTGGTGTTGTATGACTGGATGTAATTAGGTGTCCTCCAGTGTACTATTGTGGCGTTGTATGACGTGATGTAATTAGGTGTCCTCCAGTGTACTATTGTGGTGTTGTATGACTGGATGTAATTAGGTGTCCTCCAGTGTACTATTGTGGTGTTGTATGACTGGATGTAATTAGGTGTCCTCCAGTGTACTATTGTGGTGTTGTATGACTGGATGTAATTAGGTGTCCTCCAGTGTACTATTGTGGTGTTGTATGACTGGATGTAATTAGGTGTCCTCCAGTGTACTATTGTGGCGTTGTATGACGTGATGTAATTAGGTGTCCTCCAGTGTACTATTGTGGTGTTGTATGACTGGATGTAATTAGGTGTCCTCCAGTGTACTATTGTGGTGTTGTATGACTGGATGTAATTAGGTGTCCTCCAGTGTACTATTGTGGTGTTGTATGACGTGATGTAATTAGGTGTCCTCCAGTGTACTATTGTGGTGTTGTATGACTGGATGTAATTAGGTGTCCTCCAGTGTACTATTGTGGTGTTGTATGACTGGATGTAATTAGGTGTCCTCCAGTGTACTATTGTGGTGTTTTATGACTGGATTTAATTAGGTGTCCTCCAGTGTACTATTGTGGCGTTGTATAACGTGATGTAATTAGGTGTCCTCCAGTGTACTATTGTGGTGTTGTATGACGTGATGTAATTAGGTGTCCTCCAGTGTACTATTGTGGTGTTGTATGACTGGATGTAATTAGGTGTCCTCCAGTGTACTATTGTGGTGTTGTATGACTGGATGTAATTAGGTGTCCTCCAGTGTACTATTGTGGTGTTGTATGAGTGGATGTAATTAGGTGTCCTCCAGTGTACTGTCGTGGCTTTATATGAATCCATTGGTATATATATAAGCTCAGAATAGATATATAAAGTAATTATTGCGTAGGCTGTTATTAGCGAAATAATTTAGTTTTTATTTTATTTCAATATCCCGTTCTGTTGTCAATCTATAGATGTGTTAAGTCTTTTTTATATGTTGTCATGCCTGAGATTCTAATAAAATTATTTGTGCTTAATTCGTCATTCACACTGCATTATAATTGCGATGAACCAAGCCTTCATACGTCATTCTGATTGCTGCATCACTATATTGTGAACAATAATAAAAACTGTAAAATACCAATAGGGACATATCTCGGCCATTTCCGTCAAGATTCGGGAAAGTGATCTCAGAGTAGAGTGATCTCCATTTTTGAACTATTTTCGGTCATTATCAATGAATCTATTTGGTCATAATTTAGTTTTTAACGTTTTTGTTCATTCATTTGATTGGTTCGTCAGTGACGGCTAGATCTTTGTTACTGAAGACGTCACATTGTAAACAAATACTTATCCATCAAAACGTTCTTGGGTAAAGATTTTTGTATTTTTAGCGAATTCGAGTTTAAAAATTACAACAATCCATCTGATTTTTAGTCCTGCTGAGATATTATGTGTATAGTTGAATAGATTAAAGGGTAATCTATTTCCTCGTAGTAAAATTATTGTGCTGTGTACAGAGGCTAACTGTGGTACATTTAGACCGTTTTTGTCCATATCGATACACTTAAATCTGATATTACTTTCCGATCATATATAGACGGAAATAAGCGAGGTGGTGCATGTCATCTTTCAAGGAAACATTGCAATATGGTCACGGCTGATTTTGGTTTAAATATTTTTAACATTGGAAAAATGTGTGTGTGTGTTTTTTGAATGGTGGTAATTCCACTTTCAGCAATGTTTCAGCTATATCATGGTGTCATTTTGAAAGCAAGTCGGTGTACAAGGTGAAAAAACAAGAATTTACGGTAGGAAAACTGGCAAAATCCTTGTCAATTATACTGTAGACGAGGACACCTTTACCGCAGTGAAAAACGTATAGTCGCTAAGTTAGGGTGAATCAAATATGTTTTGTTTGTTTAAATATTTATTTCAGCATTTTTTCTTGGCGTCCAGTTGTTATTGGGGAGGATGCCGGAGTACCCGGAGAAAACCCCGAACGTAGGAAAACTCGCAATCAGTGTCAATTAAATATGAAGGGGTCGGTAAATAACAGTTAATATCCTTAGTTATGAGTTGTATGTTGCAGTTCTGAGGGATGTCTGTATAGAAAAAAGTAATACATTTTCTTTCAAACACATCTAAAACGGGAATTGAAAACCATAAACCAAAGGTAGTGGGACAGTTCCCGCAGGATGACCCTGTTGTAAAAGGTTATTTTAATAAAAAAATGAAATAATAGCCATTTCGGCCAATACTGCCCCTCTAGACCCTTTAAATTTCAAATGTCACATGATTACGCTAAGCAATACATTGAACATTACTACCGGGAAGTGCAGACGACAAATCAAGTTAAGTTTATAGAGTGATAAATAATGAGAATGTATTAAATCTGTCGCGAAACGTGAAAAGATCTGAGAAAAATGGCTGAAAATAACATGTGATAAAAGGAAAGTGTACTGGATTCTTTAGAATGCATTACTATTTGTTGTGGTTACAATAAACCAATTATTTGTTTACATTACACCGGGATATTTTTGAACCAAAGATAGTTATCAGAAGAAAAAACACGGATGCATCTGATTGGATGTTGGGGTTCTAAAAATAGCAAAATTTAAAAATAAAAACATTACTGATTGAAAATCTTCTATATTTGGGGGAACATTTATAAGAACCTGGAAAATAGAGCTTTTTTTAAAAAAGGGGGAGGTTAGACATTTGTTAGTTTCATTCAGTGATGATTTTTTCACCCAAAATTTTCGGTCATTTTTGCCGCACGACATATATTTTTTTATTTGTTAATAATGTAGTCAAATATTTCAACTTACACAAGCAACTGCTTTCGGGGGTTTAAGTTGAGAGGATTTCCACACATAAAATCTTAATTGCAGGTACCACATAAGGAAAATGCAATGTTAAATAGATGGTTTATTGTAACCTTGTACCGAATACGTCAACCATGACATTGGTTCAATATATAAACACGGAAATAGTACTGCACATGACAAGAGGAACTAAAATAAACCAACTATCGAAAACACCTTTTTGTCGAAAAACACTTTACGAGACCATAAATCTTCAAAAGAATTAAAATATATTTCATTTACAACAGGAATGCAAACAAAAGATATCCTTTTATCCAACATCGACGTCACACCATTTCAGTGCGTCTCCCTTTAACATTTGGCGCCAAAATCTACTTGAAACCAACAAAAACACCTATTTATCTACAAACGTTGTTTTCTTTTTCTTTTTTTGTTTTCTACCACAGGTGAAAATTCCTAATTTCAGACTGAAAATTGATATAAATTCGTTATACACGTTCACGTCCTTAGATATGGAATACGGAAGCCCTGGAGGGCCATTTTGACTTTTAACTTTGAACTTACTACTTCTGACTTTTTTGTCCTGAGTTTTGACTCTTGACTTATTATACAAGCCGACTGGGGACATTTTCACTTTTAACTTTTGACTTTCAGCCTTTTGATTATTGAATTTTGTCTTTTGACTTTTGACTTCTGACTTTTTACGTGGACATTTTTGTCTTTCAACTTCTTACAATTGACTTTTTACTTTTCAACTAATGACTTTCAAGACGGGAAACAATGTTCAAAGACAATCTCACCTTCGTTAGATTAACTAAAACATATTCATTATAAAAATGTGAGTTCACTGACAAAAATATCTTCGGGAAAAGTGCAAATTTCGGTATCAAAACCATATAAGACAAAATATGTAAAAAAAAACATGAATATAACAAAAACGAATGGATTTACTTCTTTATGCTATTGTATAACATCTAGGTGTATTAACCAAACGTAATATGAGATTTCAATAGTCGCATCTTTCTGTAACACACTTCATTCTAACTTTTTCTTTTGTGTAACGTATTCGGTGTTAAAAGTCAACAGATTGGATTTCTGGAGAACAGACAGTTGTTTATTTACATAAGTCAATATATCGTATCAGACAGCGAGACATAGATATACAATTTATAAAATGAAAAAGTTTGGGTTTTGTGCAGCTGAAAAATCTTCAATTTCAATTTTTGCCCGCCTTGAATGTCAAAAATTGAAAAGTAAAATGTCAATTGTAAGAAGTTGAAAGACAAAAATGTCCCTTTACGGCTTACGTAAAAAGTCAGAAGTCAAGAGTCAAAAGACAATAATCAATAGTCAAAAGGTTTAAAGTCAAAAGTTAAAAGTGAAAATGTCCCCAGTCGGCTTGTGTAACAAGTCAATAGTCAAAACTCAAAACAAAATAGCCAGTAGTAGTAAGTTAAAAGTTAAAAGTCAAAATGGCCCTCCAAGGCTTCCGTAATGGAGACTTTAACACTGTCTTTACCCTGTACATCGTTCGGCGTCGCTGTGTTTTTTTGATTTAATAATCATACAAAATATAAATTATTCTTGACCTCGAAATGAATATTAAAAGTGAAAGTAGCAAGTATCCCCGCTTCATGTGTAAGTTGTTTATGTTAATTTTGAGGTATTTGTTTGTTAATTTTGCAGACTAGCATCACTGTTCAAAGGATTCGCTAAATTTCGTTTTATATGAAGTTTTGTTTTCGTTTTTTGTTAATTAGTATTCTTTGCACTTTGGCAACTACATTGTAATTGGGGTAAAATTACAGGTAAAAATCCGTGATTTGAAAATACATACATTTTGTAAAATTACAGAGCAAAGAGGCGACCAAAGAAAGTTGTATTTAACAAAGAAATTCCATAACATTTTAATTTCAATAAGGCTTATGTCAACTCGAAATCAATATTTATTTGAATTAATCATTAGTTCGTGTTTTTTTTGTTTATTTTCGTATTTATTAATACCTTTAAATCCACATGAACGGCCGATTAAATTATTTTCAATTTTCAACTATAAATTCCTCATATCTGTAATATTCCTGTAGCCTCTTCTTAAGGAATGTATTATAAGATTTTTTTCCAGGCCTGCAATTCGTACAGTCATTTCCTTGCTCACTTAAAGGCCGATTAAGCAAAGTTTTGAAGTAGTCCCATGAAATGGCTGATTGTCATGGTATCTGCCACCCAGATGGTAAAGTAAATTATTGCTCTCATCTCTCCTTCGTAACTTCATACCAATTTCTAATTTTTTTAATGTACACGTAACTCTCTAATGTGTCATGCTGCGTACATAATATTTTATTTCAAAGTTATATTATACATTTTTTTTAAAGATTTAATACCTTTTAATAGTCTCTCATAATTCATAAGAATGGCACATGAATTTTAATTATTTTCTGTATTTTATTGTATATTGTATGTATGTGGTGAGACTTCAATAAACTATTAAGTCTTGAATCTACCAATTTCGACCTAATGTAATTCGACTAATATTATTACTGAAACATTATATGCTTGCCCTTCCGGAACACCTGATATCCATCTCTTGTTTATTACATGCTTGTCCTTCCTGAACACCTGATATCCCCCGTTTGTTTATAGTATGCTTAAGTTTCTGAAACGTCTGATATCCACCATTTGTTTATAGTATGCTTAAGCTTCTGAAACGTCTGATATCCCCGGTTTGTTTATAGTATGCTTACCCTTCTGGAACGCCTGATATCACCCGTTTGTTTATAGTATGCTTACCCTTCTGGAAAACCTGATATCCCCTGTTTGTTTATAGTATGCTTTCTGAACAATTGATATCCCCAGTTTGTTTATAGTATGCTTAAGCTTCTGAAACGCCTGATATCTTCCGTTTGTTTATAGTATGCTTACCCTTCTGGAACGCCTGATATGCCCCGTTCGTTTATAGTATCCTTACCCTTCTGGAAGGCCTGATATCCTTCGTTGTTTATAGTATGCTTGCCCTTCCTGAACACCTGATATCCCCAGTTTGTTTATAGTATTCTTACCCTCCTGGAACGCATGATATCACCCGTTTGTTTATAGTATGCTTGCCCTTTCTGAACACCTGATATCCCCAGTTTGTTTATTGTATGCTTACCCTTCTAGAACGCCTGATATCACCCTTTTTAAAAATATGCTTACCCATCAGGAACGCCTGATATCCCCCGTTTGTTTATAGTATGCTTATCCTTCTGGAACGTCTGATATCACCAGTTCTTTAATGTATGCATGCCCTTCCTGAACACCTGATATCCGCAGTTTGTTAATAGTATGCCTACAATTCCGGAACGCCTGATATCCCCCGTTTGTTTATAGGAGGTCGTGTCGCTTATTTCTTGTATGTTTTAGTGTTTTGTGCGTGCATTCGTTGTTAGATATGGCTATGAAATTTTCGCATTTTAATTTTCTTATCATTAAGCCTCGGTAACTTCTGATTTTCTTTGCGCGGCCTTTGTAGTTTCTCTCTTTAATACATGGACACCCGTATGTATGTTTAAAGCAAAATCTACTTGTTATTTAGATATTTGCATAAAATTATTTACAAAGTATGTAAACTATTATTTTTTTCGACCAAAAGCTCTGTGGGGCCTCAGTGGCCGAGTGGTCAAGGTAGTTCGTCTACTATTGATCACGTGGTCTGTCTACACTGAGATTGCGGTTTCGATTCTCACTGCAGGCAGGGTGTACTCGACTTCAATCTTAATTGACAAGGATTGCCAGTTTTCCTACCGCATGTCGGGGTTTTCTCCGGCTTCCTACCCCACTAAAAACTGGACGCCATGATATAGCTGAAAAATTGCTGAAAGTGGCGTTAAACACTCAAACAAACAAACAAACAAAAGCTCTGGAGCTTATGTTATTTGTTATATTGTCATGTCGAATTCAAATAAAGTTATCTTATCTTATCTTATCTTATCAGTGATCGCTGGAATATAAACTGGGCAAAAAGTTCAAGGCCAACTTGTAACTGCGTAGGATCGGGGGTAATTAAAGGTTACGCCAACATCCCCCCCCCCCCATAATAATCAAACAACATGATATAGCTTACAAATTAAGTGGCGTAAAACACAATTCAAACAAAAACAATTAAAAACAATTTAATATCTTAATAGTATTACAAAAAAACATATAAAGAATGACCCGTGTCAAAGATTGAATAACTTAATACAACAATACAAAATATACGATGACCCGTGTCGAAATGAATGACTAAATACCTAATACAAATTATTACATGAATGGAATTTTGCGTGTTTTTGATTGGTCTAAAAACAACTTTCGGGTCACGATAAATCGCAACAGTACTAAAATTACATAAAATGTTTGTGCGCTGCACGATTCCGCTGCATAGTAGTCAAGCGAATCCGATATCGACCTGGATTTTATGTTTTAGCCAATCAGAATAGCCGTCTTAATAAATTCAATCGTCCAATCAAATCGATTGTATTAATTGTATTGTACACTATTCATTGACGTCTGCTACACATACATCGTGCGTTTCAACAGCAAATGGGAGAAACGTCGACTCTGCGATATATTAATTCATTTAAACTATTCTCAATATTTGAAACTGGAATTTCAGGTTTATCAGCAAACTGATATCAGAAAGCAGAATTAAATAAAAAAATATTAAGGGTAACTGCAACAATTATAAAATGTAAGCAGATGCTCCAGTAGAAAAGGCATCCTCTGTTTTCTGATCAAGGGAGATTGTGGTTTTATTCATGTAATAAAACAATTAATGACTTTGATCTACGGTCTAGCGGCTCGGTGAATATTACATTTTCTCTGGCTGATAAATCCTGATAGCGACCTATATCAAAGTCATTAATTGTATAATATACGACGACCAGTGTTACAGACTGAATGATTAAATACCGAAATAAAAAAATGCGATGACCCGTGTTAATAACTGATTAACTAAATACCAAAATACAAAATGACCCGTGTCACCATCCTCACAAGTCAGGGTTTTTGTGTCCACATGTGTCCACGAAACCATGACAAACTTAGCTAGGTAATTCCCGGGCTAGAAGTCATTATTTTGATTGGCTACATCATACCTGAATGTAGCCAATCAATAGCTCGCTTTTATTCACGACTTGTTAGGGGATATCCCGATGTCGATTGTAAATAAACCAAACGGATGTGTTGCATAGACCATGTGAAAATCAGTGTATTTTGTACAGTAGTGTTAATAGTTTGTTATTACCGCGTTATTTATTAGTTGCGTTACGTTTTCTTCCCATTAAAGAATGAGTAACAATGACTACTGCCAAACACTTGCTACTTTCAAGCAATTTCATTAGTTGATATTTTGAAGGTTTGACGTCATAAGAAAATCTTCTAGCCCGGGAATTTCCTAGCTAAGTTTGTCAGGGTTTCGTGGACACATGTGGACACAAAAACCCTGACTTGTGAGGATGCCGCGTCACAGACTGAATGACTATATACCTTATACAAAATATACGACGACCCGTGTTACAGACTGAATGACTAAATACCGAAATATAAAATGACCCGTGTCATAGACTGAATGACTAAATACCCAAAATACAAAATATACGACGACCCGTGTTACAGACTGAATGACTAAATACCGAAATATAAAATGACCCGTGTCATAGACTGAATGACTAAATACCCAAAATACAAAATATACCACGACCCTTGTTCCAGACTGAATGACTAAATACCCAAAATACAAAATATACGACGACCCGTGTTACAGACCGAATGACTAAATACCGAAATATAAAATGACCCGTGTCATAGACTGAATGACTAAATACCCAAAATACAAAATATACCACGACCCTTGTTACAGACTGAATGACTAAATACCCAAAATACAAAATATACGACGACCCGTGTCATAGACTGAATGATTAAATACCCAAAATACAAAATATACGACGACCCGTGTCATAGACTGAATGACTAAATACCCAAAATACAAAATATACTACGACCCGTGTTACAGACTGAATGACTAAATACCGAAATATAAAATGACCCGTGTCATAGACTGAATGACTAAATACCCAAAATACAAAATATACTACGACCCGTGTCATAGACTGAATGACTAAATACCGAAATATAAAATGACCCGTGTCATAGACTGAATGACTAAATACCCAAAATACAAAATATACGATGACCCGTGTTACAGACTGAATGACTAAATACCCAAAATACAAAATATACTACGACCCGTGTCATAGACTGAATGATTAAATACCGAAATATAAAATGACCCGTGTCATAGACTGAATGACTAAATACCCAAAATACAAAATATACCACGACCCTTGTTACAGACTGAATGACTAAATACCCAAAATACAAAATATACGACGACCCGTGTTACAGACTGAATGACTAAATACCGAAATATAAAATGACCCGTGTCATAGACTGAATGACTAAATACCCAAAATACAAAATATACTACGACCCGTGTCATAGACTGAATGACTAAATACCGAAATATAAAATGACCCGTGTCATAGACTGAATGACTAAATACCCAAAATACAAAATATACTACGACCCGTGTTACAGACTGAATGACTAAATACCGAAATATAAAATGACCCGTGTCATAGACTGAATGACTAAATACTAAAATACAAAATATACTACGACCCGTGTCATAGACTGAATGACTAAATACCGAAATATAAAATGACCCGTGTCATAGACTGAATGACTAAATACCCAAAATACAAAATATACTACGACCCGTGTCATAGACTGAATGACTAAATACCGAAATATAAAATGACCCGTGTCATAGACTGAATGACTAAATACCCAAAATACAAAGTATACTACGACCCGTGTTACAGACTGAATGACTAAATACCGAAATATAAAATGACCCGTGTCATAGACTGAATGACTAAATACTAAAATACAAAATATACTACGACCCGTGTCATAGACTGAATGACTAAATACCGAAATATAAAATGACCCGTGTCATAGACTGAATGACTAAATACCCAAAATACAAAATATACTACGACCCGTGTTACAGACTGAATGACTAAATACCGAAATATAAAATGACCCGTGTCATAGACTGAATGACTAAATACCCAAAATACAAAATATATATACGACGACCCGTGTTACAGACTGAATGACTAAATACCGAAATATAAAATGACCCGTGTCATAGACTGAATGACTAAATACCCAAAATACAAAATATACGACGACCCGTGTCATAGACTGAATGACTAAATACCGAAATATAAAATGACCCGTGTCATAGACTGAATGACTAAATACCCAAAATACAAAATATACTACGACCCGTGTCATAGACTGAATGACTAAATACCGAAATATAAAATGACCCGTGTCATAGACTGAATGACTAAATACCCAAAATACAAAATATACTACGACCCGTGTTACAGACTGAATGACTAAATACCGAAATATAAAATGACCCGTGTCATAGACTGAATAACTAAATACCCAAAATACAAAATATACGACGACCCGTGTCATAGACTGAATGACTAAATACCGAAATATTAAATGACCCGTGTCATAGACTGAATGACTAAATACCCAAAATACAAAATATACGACGACCCGTGTCATAGACTGAATGACTAAATACCGAAATATAAAATGACCCGTGTCATAGACTGAATGACTAAATACCCAAAATACAAAATATACTACGACCCGTGTCATAGACTGAATGACTAAATACCGAAATATAAAATGACCCGTGTCATAGACTGAATGACTAAATACCCAAAATACAAAATATACTACGACCCGTGTTACAGACTGAATGACTAAATACCGAAATATAAAATGACCCGTGTCATAGACTGAATAACTAAATACCCAAAATACAAAATATACGACGACCCGTGTCATAGACTGAATGACTAAATACCGAAATATAAAATGACCCGTGTCATAGACTGAATAACTAAATACCCAAAATACAAAATATACTACGACCCGTGTCATAGACTGAATGATTAAATACCGAAATATAAAATGACCCGTGTCATAGACTGAATGACTAAATACCCAAAATACAAAATATACGATGACCCGTGTCATAGACTGAATGACTAAATATCAAAATACAAAATATAAAATATAAAGCTGTTATATTGTACTATTTACTGAAATTAAAAATTACAACAGTAGGAATCAGCTGTAAAATTAATATAAAAAATACTAATATAGTACAAATAAATAAATAAAAAATAAATATTATATAAATTTTGGCACTTGCTAGTATAAATTGTATAAAATATTCATATACAAATTAACATTGACAGACAAAACACTGTCGCGTCAATAACCGACTGTAAAAATAGCTCAGTCTAACTTTATTTGGGATAACATATATCTATTCATCAATATCTAGTTGCGAACATCCATGATAGGCACAAACATTGTCAGCACAAACACAATCAGACACTGAGACAGTGACGTCAGAGACGTGTGCTGTCTGCACTAATAAAAATAATGTTATAATTGACAAAGATGCAGGAATAACTTGTTAGTAATAAAGTTATTTTATTTGTATAGTGTGTCTTCATTCATTTCAGATCTTTATTTGTTTATAGTGTGTCTTCATTCAACTGTCTATTTTTAGATCTTGATAATGTATTCCTTGGATAATCTTCAATGGCGCGATAATTTAAAAATGATATGTTGCAGATGGTCATTATTCCAAGACACCGTTTATGTTTATTTCCAACGGCTTTAAAATTTTGCACTGAAAGATTAATTAAAGCATAATTGAAAAATAAATAATGTATAATCATAAACTTGCAAACAATCTATCCATATTTTGTATTTTGCCAATGGGAATGTGTAATAAAATATATGAATAGGTCTGATTTATTAACTCAGTATATGATTAAGTCCCGTTACATAACTTGCGAAAATATATGAATAGGTGGGTTTTCAAATCCCCGTCCGCAGACCTGTACCTAAAAGTATCCCTAGTAACCCCCCCCCCCCCGGCCCGCCGCCGTGACGGTGTCGCATACACACAGATAATTTTATACTGTTTAATTTTATTTTATACTGTTCAAAATACGAGCAACAAAGGGAAACGTTTCATACAAAGATATTTAATATTTTTCAAAACAATAATCATTGTTTCAAAAATTTCTCAGATTTAAATTTTCTTGAAAATATACTTCATACCAAGTATTAAAGTTGACTTCCTCCTCCATATCAGGTGGGTTTAATATAAGGAAATGCCATGTTAATTTACCTGTATAATGAATAAGTATTATCCATATTATATTTTATTAAAATAGTAACCCTAATGAATGATCATGAATGGTTTGTAATTTTAATTTTTTATTCAATTATTGTCATAGGCCTTAACCATTTATTGTAGATGAGTTTGAGCCAATAAAATTATTTGTATTTGTATTTAGTAATGATAAAAGACTTTATTATATATATAGTAATAATTTTCCCCCATTCTATCTCATATAGGAATAAAGTGCAATATATTTTCATATTTTACTCTGCGTCTCGGTCTTCTATGTAATTACCTGGAAAAGTATAGATGTGTTCCAAACATCGTCTTTTATATTTTACTGTCGTGTAGTAAACAAACAAGGCCTAAAATAACATACACAATCTGCTCTCGAAGGGAGAATTAGCAGAACTGCTTATGGAAGTGATTTCGAATGTCGATAAAAGTAAAGTTAAAAAATTCATAGACCAACAAAAGGGGAAATCGAATTAAACTGTACGAAACGAGAATAAATCGTGTGCAAGGGGATCGTTTCAAAGCAGGAACATAGATACATATTGTATATTCACAACAATAAGGAAAAACAAATAAAAACACAAAATTGAAAAGAAATCTGTTTTTTATTTTATCTACATCTACATAACATATATATCTGTCATATTGACCAAGTAAAAATATGATAATATTTGACCTAGTAAAATATTACAAAATAGCAAATATAATGAATAATCACTTAAAAGCACCCAAAATATTATTACTATATAATAAAAGGGTTATTGCATGAATATTGGGAAATATTGTCCCTCGCAAGATGCTATATTGCACTCGCAAGCTCGTGCAATATAACACTTGCTAGGGACAATATTTCCCAATATTCATGCAATAACCCTATAATATAAAGAACAAGGAAATTGGAATCGACTAAATTTTTTACATTTATAATTTCAACTGTATATATTGCAATCAGTAAATATGTAAATTTTCCTCATACACTGTTTATATTAATTTACAACGGCTTTACAATTTAGCACTCAAAGATTATTAATGCATAATTTAAAAAACTAGAGGCTCCCAGGAGCCTGTAATCGCTCACCTGGAATCCAAATGACTTAAACTATATTAAAATTTTTGAAATTAACAGTTTCTGTCTAGTTGTTATAGCTTTTAAGTTACTGTGCAAAAACTAAACATTTCTTCAAAAAATTTGTTAAATACAATAACTCCTATAAGGTGCCATCGACAATTTCTGAAAATTAAATGGTTTTTAGGCATTGTCCTTTAGGGTACTTTAGAAATTTACAGTTTTACTCCACTAATAGGTGCGTTATAGACTAATTTATAATTAAAAAACTGTTCATTTGTCCAAATTCATAATGAAAGGGCAATAACTCCTATAAAGAGTCATCTTGCAATTTTGGACTAAGCAATCATTTGTAGGGCTTCTATTGCTGATCATTTGTGCAATTTACAGTTTTAATCTAGCTACTATAGTTTTCAAGTTACAGGACAAAAATGGAAAATTTCATAACAAAATTGTCATTTAAGGGCAATAACCCCAATAAGGAGTCATCTGACAATTTCAGACCTATTAAATGAATTGTAGGGCTTTTTTTGCTGATCATTTTTGCAATTTATTATTTCACTCTAGCTGTTATGGTTTTTAAGTTACAGGACAAAAACGGAAAATTTCATAAAAAATTGCAATTTAAGGGCAATAACTCCTATAAGGAGTCATCTGACAATTTCAGACTTAAATAGTAATTTGTAGGGCTTGTATTGCTGATCATTTTTGCGATTAACAGTTTCACTCTAGCTGTTACAGTTTTTAAGTTACAGGACAAAAACGGAAAATTTCATAAAAAATTGTCATTTATGGGCAATAACTTATTTAAGGAGTTGTCTGACAATTTCAGATCAATCAAGAGAATTGTAGGATCTTAATTGCTGATCATTTGTGCAATTTACAGTTTCAATCTAGCTGCTATAGTTTTCAAGTTACAGGACAAAAACGGAAAATTTCATAAAAAAATTGCCATTTAAGGGCAATAACTCCTATAAGGAGTCATCTTACAATTTCAGACTAATACAGTGAATTGTATGGCTTGTATTGTTGATCGTTTTTGCTATTTACAGTTTTACTCTAGCTGTTATAGTTTTAAAGTTACAGGAAAAAACGGAAAATTTCATAAAAAATTACCATTTAAGGGCAATAACTCATATAAGGAGTCATCTGACAATTTCAGACCAATCAAGTGAATTGTAGGACTTTTATTGCTGATCATTTTTGCCATTTACAGTTTCACTCTACCTCGTATAGTTTAGGTTAAGGTTATATTGTAAATACCAAAAATTTTGTCAAAAATCGTCAAAAAAGGGCGATAACTCCTACAAGACGCCAATACACAACTTCGCACTAATAGCAACTATTGTAGACCTTAATGTGTTGATCAATTTGAAGTAACGGTTTTCTCTATAGCTATTATAGTTTTTTAGATAATGATCAAAAACCTGTGTTGACCCCCATGTTCTATTTTTAGTAACAGCGGCCCATATTTGTCTGTTGATCAACACCCTGGGTACAAACTTGAAACTAGGAACCCTAAGGATGATTGTGGCCAAGTTTGAAAAAAATTGGCCCAGTGGTTTCAGAGGAGAAGATTTTTGAAAAAGTTTACGACGGACGACAGACGACGGAGGACGGACGACAGACGACGGACGACGGACGACGGACGCCAAGTGATAGCAAAAGCTCACATGGACCTTCGGTCCAGGTGAGCTAATAAATATTGTATAATCATAAACTTGCAAAAATCTATAGAAATAAATCTACTCTCACAATTATATGCACGGTGTTTATAAATTTTTGACACCTATAATTTCAACAGTATATATTGCAATGATTGAATATGCAAATGTTCCTCATACACCAATTATAAACCCTTGTGAAGGTTGTTTCCCTCGGTCAAGTAATCCGGGAAACAACCCATCCCCTCGTGTGTCTGTTTCCCTTTAGAGATCGCGTTTAATGCTATTACTAACTGTGGTTGAATAATTCAATCCTCCTCCCTTAAATTTACAATGTCGCTTATTTAATGTAGTTAAGGACTACGTTTCAATATTTATTACGAGAGGCCCCTTATACAGATGTAGTTTTGGGATACATGTGTGTAAAAAAAAAGTCATGGGATCAATATGACCAAACCTTTTTTAGATGTTAGCTTAACCCACTCCCTAGCTGGTGTAATAATTTTTTTCATTCACGCAAGCTTAATCCAGTTACTCTCACCTACGTTTACCATTATTGTTCTGAGATTAACAAAAATTAAAGCCAATCAGACACCTGAAAACATCTATATATTTATTATATTACCGTAATTACATTAAAGAATTGATCATTTATGGCAACATAAGTTGTAAGGAGTAGGGACTGTGGTTATACCATGTCAACACCACGTATTTTGCACTTTTCAATTTCTTTTTCTTACTTTGCTGTACATACTTGTATATTAAAATCGTTCCACATTTTGTAGATTGTACATCTATATCCCTAATCAAATATGGTCATGAATGATTTGGTCTCACTTTCATAAAACTTCTCAAATTGAGAGTTTGTTCCTCAAATTTGAAGTTTCCAGCAATCTGATTGGCCAATATTTGAGTTGGGGATGAGTTGAGGAAATCCTGAAATTTGAGATGTTTTAAAATATGAAACAGTGCCCTGTACGTGTAAAGTGGAATTTATATCATTGAGAAAATTCTGATGTTTTAAAATTTGCGTTCTGAAGATTCAATTTGAAATTAAAACTTCTGAAAATAAATCTCCATGTCTCACTGTCGATGGCGCATTTTCTAGCAGAGAATGGGTCTTCTATGAGTGGCAGTTCATGTCATTATTGCGCTGTTTTGTAACGCGCTGGTTTTACGAACGGGCTACTTCCTTATAGTAACGCGCTACGTTAAGAAAGTAGCGCATTACTTTAAAATGGTAAAAGCAGCGCGTTACTTATTGAAAGCAGCGAGCTACTTTATACTCATTCCAGTTTAAGGACTGTAACGCGCTACTTCGTGAAAGTAACGCGCTACTTTTTAAAAGTAACGTACTAATTTGTGACAGTAACGCGCTACTTTCTAAAATAGCGCGTTACTTTATTAATGTGGAAAAGCAAATTCAACCAAATGTAGTTACCAATCAAATTGAAGTTTACAAAAGTACCAAGTGTAGTCGCATTTTAGAAGAAATAACGCTTCATTCCCCCTGTTTTTCATCCCGCGTTAAAGTATAAAATTTAAGAAGATGGACAGATTCAGTCAATCTAGTTAGTTTCTTCAACTGGTGGCTTTTTAAACCAAGCCAATTATATTACTATTTAAGTAACTAACTTTTTTGCTCAAAACTGTTAACATTGACTCAAAATAAAACAATATTTTTTATTTGTATCATTAATTAGCATGACATTTATTTAATACAATTGTATTTTTTGGTCTTAAAATAAAGTTAAACAATAACTTCAATTATGGGTCGGATACCTTAAAATTCACACATTGAAAACTCTAATAACATTTTAGATATGCGTTTTTTTCTTCACAATTTGTGCAAGAATTTTTAGAATACAACATATATTTTTCTAAGATTTACACGGGTTTATCTATGTCTAGTCGTTTTCTTTACCGCCACAATTAAAAAACCCCAACTTTTTCATTTGACGTCGATGTTGTTTCAAACTAAGTTGAATTAAAATATTCGATAAGGAAAATATTAGTGCGCAAAACGTTGTATGTGTGCGAATTTGATTACAATTTGAGCAGAAATCTCCTGACCACTATTTTAACATTAGTAAACACGGGACTTCAAAAATACAGTGATACTTTCTACTCCATGAGTGGAATAAAGGAAATGTGGATATTAAAAAATTCAAAAGACCTGATAGACATCTTGAAGTCAAAATCTCTTTCCCATTGTAACAGCATTAAAACGTTTGATTTTTCGACACTATACGCAGCTTAAAACCAGGCTTAAAGATCTTATAAAAACTCTGCTTTTTCAAGAAAAACGGAAAAAGAGGACATGTTTTTCAAAAGACTGGTGGTATTCCAATGGGTACTAATTGTGCTACTCTCCTCGCCGGCCTGTTTTTGTACTCTTACGAGGCTGAATTCTTCGAAGGCCTACTGAAGAAGAAAGAAAAGACACTGACCCAGACCTTTAATTTAACATCTCGCTACATTGATGATATTTTGTCCCTCTATTTACATTCAATTTACCCTAGCGAGCCACCAATACACTAAGGTCAGCCTCTTACATAGACCTACTTCTAGAATTAGACTCAGGAAAACTACAAACTATATAAATATATATAAACTCTACGACAAACGTGATGACTTCAACTTTCCAATTGTCAACTTCCCGTTCATCGACAGCAACATTCCAGCAGCTCCAGCGTTTGTGTAAATTTCGCAACTTATACGTTATTCTAGATCCTACGATCGGTATTCCAATTTTCTAGACCGATCACTGCTGTTGACTGCTAAACTACTCAAACTTCGCTAAGTCATAGGTAGTGTTGTAGTGTTTCCTGTTTCTGGATTTGACATTACCCTGGAGATGACAGTGAGTAACTCGACGGGTGTCTAATTAGAGGCAGGCACTTCTTACTCGTCCGGAACACATGAGTGCCCCCATGGTAGATCATGAAATATATTGGGTTCGGGTTACTCTCTTTCTGTTTTTTATGTTTTTGGTTTTGTGTTGTGTTTTCTTTGCTATTTTCTTTTCAATATTAACAAAAAAACCGAATAAAACCGATTTACAGTGAGAGGGTATAGAACCAGCCTTAAGAGAACTCTGGTTGTGTGGAAAATCTATAAGCCGAATGCCATACAAATATTTCTTAACCATACTTTAACACATGCTACAGGTTTTTAAAGTCGACTATACTGTACAATAGTGGGGCAGAATTTCCATAAACAAGTAATCATACGTCAGTACTTAATACAGGATTTGGGTGCTACTATATTCAATAAAGGTCCTTTACCTTCGTCTATATAATCCCCGGAGTCATAAACCTGATATTCCCTCCGGATATCGAATACCCGTATCGTATCGCATATACCCTTACCCTGTATAGTACATGCCGTATAGTATACTCTCGATAAAAAATACATGGCAAAATCCTTAGCGTATGCTGTATAACCAATCGACCAATATCAGTTCTCAAGCCTAACGGTCCTCGAGGCTGTTATTGGTCTACCTTGGTGATACAGCATGCGATACAGAGTTTATATGATACATGAGTAAATCGCATGTTGTATCACTCAGCCAAAATTAGTGCTCTGATATAGAGGCGCGGGAGGCTGCTATTTGGTTCTTCGATGACCTTCGAAAAAAAACTGATGTATATAAACTTATAATCATCCGAATACAGCTGAGATAATGACTAAAAGACACCAGACCTAATGGGTAAATGCAGTAAAAAACGAAATACCCACAATTTGATGATATTTATTTATTTTGTATAGTGTATATGAAGAGTACTTATTAAACAATATGAAGTGCTTGGCCCATTTTGAGCAACATCACGGGTGGAGTCGATAAACGACGTAATCTGCGTTCGAAATCATCCCATGTTCTATTGGCATAATTGTGTTAATTATTTACCATCACTATAAACTAACGAGACACGTAATACAGTGATATACAATAGAACCAATCACCAGACCAAAAGTACACGTAATACAGTGTATAGAGTAAATTTTCACCACCAGGCCATACCTATAATACACGTAATACAGTGATATACAGTAACATCCACAACCAGGCCATACCTGTAATTCACGTAATACAGTGATATACAGTAACATCCACCACCAGACCATACCTATAATACACGTAATACAGTGATATACAGTAGCATCCACCACCAGGCCATACCTATAATACACGTAATACAGTGATATATAGTAACATCCACCACCATGCAGGCCATACCTATAATACACGTAATACAGTGTATACAGTAACGTCCACCACCAGACCACACCTATAATACACGTAATACATTGATATACAGTAACATCCACCACCAGGCCATACCTATAATACACGTAAAACAGTGTATACAGTAACATCCACCACCAGACCATACCTATAATACACGTAATACAGTGTATACAGTAACATCCACCACCGGACCATACCTATAATACACGTAATACAGTGATATACAGTAATATCCACCACCAGACCATACCTATAATACACGTAATACAGTGATATATAGTAACATCCCCCACCAGCTAGACCATACCAATAATACACGTAATACAGTGTATACAGTAACATCCACCACCAGACCATACCTGTAATACCCGTAATACAGTTATAGGTATGGCCTGGTTGCGGATGTTACTGTATATCACTGCATTACGTGTATTATTGGTATTGTCTGGTGGTGGATGTTACTATATACACTGTATTACGTGTATTATAGGTATGGCCTTGTGGTGGATGTTACTGTATACACTGTATTACGTGTATTATAGGTATGGTCTGTAGGTGGATGTTACTGTATACACTGTATTACGTGCATTATAGGTATGGTCTGGTAGTGTATGTTACTGTATACACTGTTTTACGTGTATTATAGGTATGGCCTGGTGGTGGATGTTACTGTATATCAATGTATTACGTGTATTATAGGTATGGCCTGGTGGTGGATGTTACTGTATACACTGTTTTACGTGTATTATAGGTATGGCCTGGTGGTGGATGTTACTGTATATCAATTTGTTACGTGTATTATAGGTATGGCCTGGTGGTGGATGTTACTGTATACACTGTATTACGTGTATTATAAGTATGGTCTGGTGGTGGATGTTACTGTATACACTGTATTACGTCTATTATAGGTATTGTCTGGTTGTGGATGTTACTATATATCACTGTATTACGTGTATTATAGGTATGGTCTGGTGGTGGATGTTACTGTATATCATTGTATAACATGTATTATAGGTATGGTCTGGTTGTGGATGTTACTATATATCACTGTATTACGAGTATTATAGGTATGGCCTGGTGGTGGATGTTACTATATATCACTGTATCACGTGTATTATAGGTATGGCCTGGTGGTGGATGTTACTATATTTATTTATTTATTTATTTTATTTGTTCAACACATTTACAATAAATGGTTATAACACATAAAATGTAATTAATACAACAACAGAAACTGGGTCTTGATACAATTCTACAACCATTCATCATAGTTGGTAAATAAATATAAAATTGCACCAAGATGCAGTTTTGAAAATAATGTTTGAATTATAACAAAGAACTATAGACTTGGAGCGGCAGTGACATAGAGAAAAGTACATTCATTTGATTATATATCACTGTATTACGTGTATTATAGGTATGGCCTGGTGGTGGATGTTACTGTTTATCACATTGATTAAGTTTTTTTAAGAGTATTTGTTTTTCTGATTTTTCAAAGCATGACATTTTTTCATCGATATCATTTGTTCTAGTCTTCATCTGAAATTCGGTCTATGGACGATTTTTTTATCTGTAGCTCTGTAATATTGCGAGAATAGAACTGTTTAAGTTATCTTAAAAATATGAATATCTTGTGTATATATTATATTAAGAATTTAGGTTATCTTTGCAGTGCATGCGATATATTCTTTTTTTTTAAATTTTGTCACAATTAACCAACTTTTGCTGCAAACTATAATTATTAAAATCTTTAATTAATACAAAGATTTATCTTATTTAGTTTACTTCAGCTTTATTTATAGCATCCAAGAGATATATTTAAATGTCTCTAATTACATCCATCTGAGCTCTGAGGGAAGTTAAGTTTTATTACACGTGATCCAAATAGCCATCTGGAATACATCGGCCATCTAATTACATTAGATGACATAATGTGTTAACCATTATATCCGATATATCACTTTAAATGTACAATATACAAAACTAGGCTTAAATTATTATTATTACGTATTGCAGCACATAATATAATTCAAAAGGTACTCCAGGCTCTTAACAATAGCCCAAAATATACAAAAATATGCAATCTCATAAATCTAAATTCAGTCGAACACAAGTTATTAACGGTTAGTTATTATAGCTAGTGAATATAATTAATAAAAAAAATAATAAAAACTGGAACAGACATGCTTGACGGCATAAAAGATTGTAAAGAAAGTGGCAGCATCATAATCAATCACAGTGAATCTAACAAAGCCAAACAATGTCTAAATAACTAAAATACTATGCCAACACCAAAGGAAATATATCACTTAAAATTGGAGACAACACAAAAGTCAACGCGAATTATCACATAACTTTATGTAAAAAATCATGTTTAAAAAAAACATTCAAACACCCATCTTTTTCCACAAGCACATTCACACTCCGAAACCCAATAAATAAGAATATCATGGCTATAGTTTGGTTTAGATTATATATATCTTATTATTTACGTCTCTAATTTTGCCACCCTCAAAAATAAACAATATAGCTGCTTTTTGTATATATTTGTACATGTATTACAAAAGTGTTGCATCCCCCTCCACAATCCTCGTAAAAATCAAGATGCTATAAGTCATTTTTCTAGTATTATTACAAAGAAAATCTTCAGCTGTTCATAGTTCAATTAAGGTGCAATTTATTATAGGGAGGAAATCTCATTATAGATGAATTATTTATAGTAGATAAAGTAGATTGGCACACACACATTTTTATGTATGACCTATTTTCCATCACGCTATACATCACTTCTTATCGCAAGCAGTTGGGGTCAAAAATCGTACTTTTACATCAAATTCGGAATGATTTATTCTACAGTGTTATTCTACGTTCTAAATTGTGATTTCTGTATTCTTAATATATTGATTTACAAATTAGCCATTAAACATTCATTCAAATTTTAACAGTCTAAATCCTAAATTCTTCGCCCGGTAACTCATTTTTTCCTGTATAAGCTGATTTCTTCGTTCAACATTTAAAAAATACTAAATAACTGATTCTAAGATCTTGAGCACAATTGCTTTTATCAAATTGATAGATGGAAGTATGCAATTCAGTATTCACACTTGTATATTTTATAATAAAAGCACTAACTTTAAAAAAAACAACAACAAAAGTTAAAAAATAGCAAAAGAATCACTGATTTTTTTACTAGAATGTACAAGTTCGCGTAATCCTCTTATTATTATTTTTTTTTCATAAATTCTTTGCGTCGTTTTGCAGAACAGAAGAATTATGAATTTTGACCCTAATTGCTCTCCTTAACTTTTGGCCTCACCATGGACTTCCTGCGTAGCGATGTTTGTGCTCACCGTGTTTGTGCACTACTGTACGTCACTCTATCTATTGGAAAAATAACTCAATTGACTTTATTTTGCGATACAAACAACTGACGAATGTCCGTGTTAAGTTGATTAAAAGTATGTTGTTAGTATGTATTCACGCAGTGTAAAAAATATTGATTCAGACTACTTCAATGAAATTTTGTAATCAAGAACATGTCAAACAATCGACTTAAAAAATGGTGTTTCGAATTTGATAGACTTGTTTCTAGTAATTTAGTAGCTTGCAGTTCAAGTCACACAGCCATCTACAAATGTTAGAGTATACTTATCAAAGGATGGATAACATGTATTCTTTTGAACAAAAGTGCACGTGTCATTGTTTGAATAACACAGTAAAACGGCTTATAAAATACACGAAAAACAGTTAAAATGACGTCAATGAAACTGGATAAAAAACAACAAAAAAGATGCATGTAGAAATGACATTTTAAGATCATTTCTACATGCATCTTAATTTGTCTAAAATATTTGATTGCATTATAAATATATAAGTGTTAATTATAAAATGTTAAAATGAAAAACTATGTACAAATTAAGATTGATAAGTCCAAATATTTCTGTAATACATGTAAAAAATAACAATTGCATATTTCGTTAAATACTTATATTCATATGTTAAACAATGAAAATGAAATTTAAGCGAATTTAAAAGATACATTATAACACTATTTTTTGTATGTAAGCACCATGATTACTAACAATAATACAGAAACTCTAAAAAATATTCAAAATTTTACAACATGTCTATATTGCAATAATCAAACAGAAATCTTTTGAAGCTTATAAATCTTGGTCCTGTATTTCAATTTTAAATGACAAACAATATCTCAAGACGTTTTACCTAGTTTCCTTCAAGCTAAAGTATCCTGTGATTTTAAACCATCCACAAGAAAATCCCTGCTATGGTGGGATGTCGCTACCCTAAAGTGCTCATTTCCTCCATATCATGCACTATTAGACGAACAGTATAATTAATATTTAATAAGAGTTTTTTTTTCATAAACACTTAACGAACATGCGTAAGTTTAGTACGTTTGTATAGTGTTAAATAAGTACTGTTTGCATTTCAGTCCGGAAACGGAACCTTATAATGAAATAGATCCAGGAACAAATTTGAAATAAATTTATTATCTTTAATCAATCTGATAAACTTCACATTTGAGGTATTTGTATTTTTTAAAAACAAATCTTCTATTTTTTAAGCAAGAAATGTCTTAACTGTGCCTTTCACATAAGCCCGACATATAGGGCACTTCCTCATGGCTGGAGCACAGTCCGAGCAGCATACAAGATGGCCACAAGGAAGAAACGCAATACACGCATCAAATTCTAGACATATTTTACATAGCCGTTGGTCCCTAAGCTGCTTATTTTCCTCCAAGAGTAATTCTGTATCTATAAGAATAAAAATAAAAACGTGTTACATTGTCATGTGAAAGAAGTACACATGTAGCAGTAACAGATTTATTAATTGATGTTTCAACACTCATGGTTTGACATCCATGAAAATAAATGTCCTCGGTTATAAACAAATATTAGTATTTTGTGGTCATGCGTTGATTAGGATCCTTTAATTCCGAGGCCAAAGTTTTAGGAGTGCAAAAATCTTTTTTTTAAATAAATGAAAAGCAACAAAATCTCAAAGGATATGTTTACAAAGAACTTATGTTTACACAGTGCTTCAGATTCATTTTTGGTAGGATACCTACTGATATATATATATATATATATATATATATATATATATATATATTTATTTATTTATTTATTAAAGATGAGGAACTACCATGTAATTTTCTGTCTAGACGATTTTTTGTGTTGTTACTTGAGTGGTTTTAAGGCCACTTTCACCCATTTTTTTAGTTATATATATGGTGAGACCACGTGATCAATAGTAAATGACTATGCCGGTTCAACAAAAATTTTCAATACACGATATTCTTTGGTGGGGTATCTTATACATGTGTTGGACAAATTTTTTTTTAAACATGAGAAATTCTCACGGAAGTTTACATTGACACAAGTATATTGGCCTACCGTCAAGTATCGATCCCTCTAAAGTAATATTTTCCGAATTTCCGATCACTGAACGGATATTTGTAGACGTTACTGCATCCGCTGTTTGCACTGATTCGGAGGTAGATTCTGTAGTTCTTGCAGCAGCTATGTTACACTCATCTTCCATATTTAATATGACACTCATTATATCAGTTGCAGAGATTGATGTGCCTGAAAAGAAGGAAACAATTAAAATGTAAACTTTCAATATATCTGCATCCGTCTCTTATTCTGTTTGTGTGATAGTTATGCAATGTCCACGCAAAGGATTCTGGGTATCCTTCTTCAATCACAACACCTCTTCCCCGCCATTTGCTAACGCCGTGAGAGGTCTAACGCTAGAGATACCTCTCATGGAGCATAAGCTTCGCGTACAAACTCAGTAAATTGAATAAAAAACGGTATCAAAAGTGTATAGACTATATAAAAAGATAAGATCGCGTGTATCTGTTTACAAACATCCTTCTTTATTTCCAAAAGTCAGACGAAGACGACAATTAAGTCTGCAGTAAATCGGGATGACGTGTCTGCGAACCAGTTATGTTCAATGTGCCGGTGATTGTTACGGTCCTTTTTAAGGATTTTAATTGAACCAACTTTACACGCACAGAACAAAATTAAACAAACTACATCTTGACAACGTTTTCATTCAAAGTCAAAAACTGTTCATATTTGAGTTGCAAGAGGAATACGTTATTTTTATAAATTTCCTCATAATGGCGATTTTGGGCAAAAAATTCAAGTCTTCTTAAATAATGTAAGGTGTTCGTTTTACGCACCAGTAGTGGGACAATATCTTTTCGTCTGAGCTATAATTCTAAAATCTGAATCCTTGCTGTCCAGTTACCACACATCAACATGGTCCGTACATACCTGGATTTGTGGAATTACACAGGTGTATAGCATGGAGAACTTCCTCACTGGAGTAACCCATTTCTAAGACACTCTTTGCTGCAACAGTATCAAGATGGCTGTTACTTTGGTGGTTGTCAGTGTTATTTGAATTAGATGACTCGGCGTATTGAAGAGGCGATGGTACATTGTTTGAAGCGCCTTGACGTTGTTCTCTTTCCTGAAATTAACATATTTAATAAAATGTTGAATCAAATGTGTATAATTTGCATCACTTCTGAGCATATTTTTAACTGTATCATTGGGTCCAAACTTTACTGGGTGAGGAAGCTGGAGAATCTGGTAAAAACACCAGATCTTTAGCACAAACCTGGTAACCTTGTCAGTTAAGGTTGACCACCGCGTGCAAACTGGGCTGGAACTTGTAATTCCAGCGTTGACACGTCGGTAATTAGTATTAGATAAATAACTACCTCAACCACCCAGACCATTAACATTTTAACATGATACTGAAATTCATAACAGTGGCTTAACAGTACAAACTAATTATCTCATATCTACATTTGTATATTTCTTTTGAATTATAATTAGTATTTATATTAGACTAACACATACCAATTGTTCCTGTTTGTCTTGCACGGCTTTGACGAACTTTGGACCCTTATTCTGAAGCAAGTATGTACATTTCGGAAACCATCTAGCATGCTCTATCCACGGATCGTCCCCTGCCTCCCAATTACGCAATCCACCACCGCAGAAGAAACACCGAGTGTAATCCTGGTAACCAGCAAACAGAAAACCAGCTGTTGCCATTTGCTGTGGCGTCTGGTCCAAATACGATGGCCATCCCTCATAAGTACTAATTCTCACTTGTAATGGCGCATAATTAGGATATCTTGGTTTATCGAGATGAATTCCCATCGAGGGAAGATCAATTCCATTAGACTGTTGTGAATGGGAAAGATTATCATTTCCTGTAGCACCGCTTTGGCTTGAGTTAATAATAGCATGCGAGGTAGTTTCGTTTTTTGCATTTTCGTTGGAAGAAATTTGTTGACATGTTGACTCCGTGCTATTCAAAGGTGCTTGAGGTGTATAACTATTTTTGGGTGCAAACTGTCCGCTCTGACATGCGGTTTTATTCTGGTCTAGTTGTCTTAGCGAAGCACCGTTACAACTTTCATTTGTAAAAACGGAAGAAAAACTTTGGCCTTGGGCAAATGTCAAAGTATTTTCGCGTGATACAGTATTAGAATTTAAAGTGGAATTGGTAGTTTGAATCGACAAAGTAGAAGAATTTGTTAGATTGTTGGAATTTCCCACTATAGAAGATTTTTCGCTTTGTGGGGGGCTTTCGTGGGCAATTGCTAAATTATCATTGGTTAAGCTTATTAAATGTTGACAACTTGGTGACAATTCTTGATGAATTTTGATTGGGTCATCCGTTGACGTCCATTTTTTATGCGTTATGCCACATGCATAACAGCGCACCTCGTCTTCATTTCCGGTATAATAGAATCCAGCTTTTGACAGCAAACTTGTAAATATGTTCACTTGACGAGGGAAATTACTGAAAGAAGCAATTCTTAAAAGGTTATTTGACATTGATTGGTCTAAAGGAAGCGGAAGTCCTGAGGACAGACTGTCAAAATAAGTTGTTAAACTAATGGCGGGAAAATGATGAATAATTTGGGTGGGAAATCCCTGTAATCTAAACAGATAGTCCAATGATCCGCATATCTCCTTCGAATTTTTGAAGATTGTTGAATTTTCTTTTTGTTTTACTTTTACACCATAGCAGCAATTTTTGTAATCTTTTTTTGCAATAAATTTTTCCAAGATAAGTTGGTACACGATGCACACAAATGTCGATACACTTTCAAAATTTTTTGTATTTAATCCAATATATCTGAGCATAAGTGAGTTCAAAAGGTCATCTTTATGTCGTGCATAAACGTCAATGTCACAGCTTTGTTCGGAATCTAAAATGCATTGTTTTCTCTTTGAACTATTTTTTATGAATACTTGTTCTGATCTTGCTTTAACACCAACGTCGGTACAGTTCAACTCTGATGGACTGCTTATTGATCTATATGTTTCTGGTCTCGGCGTATGCTCCACTACATCTGACTCCGAAAATCTCCTCACCATTTTGCACATTTTGCGTTGTGATACTAATTGAAAATACTGAAAAATTACATTAAATTTAAATAAGAAATAATCTTCTATACCTTAAAAATTTCTCAATATAAGAAAGTGTAAAAAATCTATTTATTAGTGAGTGATTTGGAGGTGTCAATTTTTTGTTAAACCAAAAAAGTGTTTAAGCTGAAGCTGGTGTCAAGCTTGTGACTCACGTTGACTAGTCTCAATTGTTTGTCACACTGATCAAGAATGTTATGCATTTTTCATATCTGTTTTCTGTTTAGTTTTTGATTCAACCTATTGTCGTTCTGTTTTGGGTGGAAACAGCGGTGGTCTGTGAAAACCACCGACCAGACCATAGACAGGAAAACTAACAATCCTTGTCAATTAATTTTGTAGTCAATCAAACCTAACCCAACTTGAGGCTCAAACTCGCAACCTCAGTGTTAGATTTCTAGATCATCTGTATTCACTTAGACTCAAAATATGTGTAACATGAGTTGTACAAAATACAAGTTTTACAAATTGCAAAGAAGACGTGATAACTACATAAATATGAAAACTATAACAATAGTATAAATAGGTAATTACAATACAATTGAAATATGTTTTATAAATAGTGATAGTTTATATCATAGTTTTATGTAACAAATTGAAAACAAACCTTTGAGATTTTGTATAGTTGGTAGGGACGAGTAACATTTGGGTACATATAAATCCCGAAAGTGAGAGATTGTACAATTTTTTACAAATCAACAGATAATGGGACTCGTCTCCTATCAATCTTTCATTACATAAAGTGCAAACTCTTTCTTTTTTGGAATGTTTTACCAACGACCTGTCTCTATAGGAAACTTTACATTACATAATCTAAATTTTGTAATCCAAATTCTTGACTTCTCTTGAAGTCTAAGTAAATATTTTTCAAAGTTAAAATCCACTTCTATGTAATCCAAACATAAGTTTGAACTACTATTCCGTTTGTTTTCATAATTCGATAATAGAAGATTAACATTCTTCATTTTCGATCTATTTCTAGTGGGAATCGTCCTTATATATCATATACAATGAAATAAGGTTTACTTCTTTCAGTATTGAGGATTCGCTTACAAACTTTTAAATGAACTTTTTCGATGATATTAGAATTTTCAAACCCCTAAATTTCAGAACCATACAATAAAATTAGAGCAATCATAAAGTAAACAAGTTTCAGTTGAATATCTATAGGAATATTCATAGTTTTAATTCTCTGCAGTTTTCGCTTGCAAAATATCATGACTTTGGTTTTGCTTGTGTTTCCACGTGTTTCAATACTCTGCAAATATATCTAGGTCTCTATGCATGTCAACAATCGATTCTGCAATTATTACAGTATCATATGCGTACAAAATTGCAAAGATATCTAAGTATATTCGAAGGTTATCCTGACATTTTGTAGATAGAGGATTTCCATCTGCATTTTTGAAGTATTCTTCTAGGTCTTTCAAGAAAATTGAAAACAATTCTCTACCTGGCGAACTCCTACCAGACAGCGGAAAACGTCGGATCGCTCACTTCTATATTGAGCGCACGATTTAATATTATTATACATATTACAAATAGCATTAACACATTTTCCTCTTATGTTACTACGTTGTAACTTTGTCCACAGTCCAGATCTCCACACAGTATCAAACGCCTTTCTAAAATCAATAAATGAACAGGAGAGCCTTTTTCCACATGATAAGTATAAGGATACCAAAAGCATGTAAAACAAAAAATATTATCTGCCGTCGAATGACCCTTCCTGAATTAAGCCAGATTTTTAAAATTTAAACTTTACTCATTAGAAAAAACAGTCAACCAACCTCACATGAGAATAGAGGTAAAAAGCTTACTGAGACAACTAACGAGGGTCCTAATTATCGCCCTTATTTTTGTAAACTTGTTTTATTATACCAATTATCCATTTTTCTGGTACAATTCCAGTGCCTAAAATAATATTAAATAGCTTGAACATGGTTGGTATACGTTCCGATGGAAGATATTTCAAATATCCGTTCAGAATTTTGTCCACTCCCGGTGCCTTAGTATTTTAAAGATTTGTAATCGCACGTTTGACCTCGTCTCCACTGAGTGGACCATTTAGGATTATCCCAAGTTGGTCAGTTTCGCAAAGAAGAGGTCAAAATTCTCATCGTATAAATGAATATCAACAGATGCATCATCTGAATTATCGGCATTTCGATTTTTAAAATGTTTTCTACAAAGATTTAAGTGGAATATCAGGTTTATCGGTTTGATATGACTAAATCGACTCAATATTTTCAAAAAACTTTCGCAGTTCATCTGCGCATTTTGTTTGGTACTGTTCAAAACTAACATTCATTTGCATTTTGTATTCTCGTGATGCCTGTTTTAAAGAGTCTTTATCGTCATCAGCTTAGTTTACACTATATTATTTTTTGACTTTATGAAATTCATTTTTGTTTCTGTTTACAACTTGTATCAAACCATGGTTTATAATTTATATTTGTTTACATCTATTATTTGGGTAAGACTTAGCAACTCCTATTACATCAGTGAGAGTACGTATAGAAAAACAGATACATTTTAAAAAAAGAATTTGTATTTTTCTTTATTATGTGGATGATAGGAAGAAAGTTAAGATACAATTTAAAATCAAGTGTTGATATTGGATGTGGGCCTTCGTCATGTTCGTAATCCATATTAGTCATTTTGATGCTCTGATCGACGATATAACATATTTATTTATTTTTCTTATCGAATTTAAACACAGGCAAACTTTTTTAAAAGCATGTCAGACAATACCTGATATATTAAGTTACAAATCAAATAACTGCTTAGCGACATACGATCCGCTTTCTGTGTGCAATGGGTCCGCTAAGTCACAATTTACGCGCTCAATAGGGGAACTATATTAAAAATAGATACAGTAACTTCTAAAAATAGAGATGCAAATCGTGGTAATAATTGATAAATATTGTTAACATTTAGCAAAATCATTTTTGTTTAATCTTAGCTTTTATTTAAATTATACACATAGCTTGAGTATTATAGTCACACATATGTTAAATTATTAATTATATTTATGTTATTAAATGTGTAGGCGGTATGGTTGTTTACATTACATGTTATATATATCAAAAACTAATAAATTTAACATGATTCTACAAATTGATCACGATACTCCCGATGTCTCCGTGGGAAGGGGTGTCTTCAAGTAGTAATGTCATTAAATTGAGAATTTCCATTTAAATTGGCGGCAAATCAACACGTATATTTTACCTATGTAATTCTTGGTGTTTTCCTCGTGGATGATTCAACGATATGACGACACCGCGAACTACACTATTTATATAGTATCGGTGTGACGCATGTATTTGCTGACGCCATAAGATAAATATTTAGTGTCACAAACATTATTAAAGTGGAATGACATAGCGTTTAATTTTGTTATTTATAAATTTAAACCAAGTACACGGTTCGTCGATTCAAAATACATTTATTAAGTATTAATCAATGGAGAAATCAAAGTATCAAAATAAATCATGGCGTGCATTTTTTAAATGTAATAAAAATATAAAATTCTAAGTTTGTTCATATCGATATACATTGTAACAATTCTGTTCTTGACTTAGGGTTTCCTGAACAACAAGGTTTGTGTGTGTTTTTTTTCTTTTGAATGAATAAATGCTAACATTATACACTAACATAAAAAACCATTTATTAACAATATATGAAGTATTTATTCTAAAATTTTATATCTTAAATTTTAAAAGTAATCTGATTTCGTTTCCTTTCATTTTGTAAAGAACACTCGAGTCAAACATTATTTATTTATTTTAAACAACATAGCATTGATCAATGACTATACTACTATATAATGTCCCTGCATTGATATAGTGTGTTTTTGTGTGTTTAACAAGGGTCGAGTTAAGTGAAAACTTCTAAATTTAAGACTTCTGAATTAAGAGTATAAAAATTTGGAAAAATGAATTACCACTTAAAAACGTGTATTTAATCTACAAACATGTAATAACTCTATAGGAACATATACTTAAGTAAAAATACAATGGATTAAAAGCAACAGACTGGTAAAAATCTAAGCTCATACCTCATACTTGAAACCATCGCTTTTTGGAAAAAATGAAAGCATTTGCAAACGACTGTTATTTATATCTTGAACTACAAAATACTTAGTAACAATACAAAAAATTGTAGTGTCACTCAATTAAACAAAATCTTTTTACTCAAACCTAAATTCAGTTACACAATTTCAGCACACAAAACATTCTCCCAAGTCGGGGGTTCTGTGTCCACCCTCATCGGTAAAGAGAACGTGGACTCAGAACCCATATAAAAAAAAAAAAAATAAATAAATAAATAAATAAAATTACTTTAGACAGATATTTAGTATCCAATTTCATAAAACTATATAATTTATGAAATGCGTTGAAATTAAATTAAATTTATATTCACGACATATATGGGATTTTAAAAAATTTTTGAAAACACATGACATGGCAGCGAAACTACAAAAAAATGCTAAAACCTTTCTACAAATTTCCTTGCCTATTATATGTAATAGTAACAATTATAATGTACCAGGTACAATCTCTCATCGGTTCCGTTTCCACCAAGCCTCAAAGCCGTGGGAGAAACTTCCGCTTTATCAAATGTGAACGAGTAACTTAATTCTTGGAATATAAAAAATAAATTAAGTTATAATAAAAAATATTCATCAATGTACTTGCAACCATGCAAAAGATTCTTGATACTGTTTACCTCAAAGGGCCATTCATAAAACCAACATTTCGTTGAATGTATATATATGTATTTTGTCCTTATTCGTGTAAATGTGTATTTTCCACTTGATTTCAAGTACATTTTGAGTGATTACTGAAATCGCCGTAAATAGAAAGAGATACCAGATTTTGCACACGCAGATCTGGCATTTAAAAAAAAGGGGGGGGGGGTGATAATGTTAGGCAACATTCATTCGACATCATTCAACATCAACGAAGAATATTTACATAAAAAGGAAAAATATTAATATGTTCCTAAAGCCAAAACTAGAAAATCTGTGAGCAATGCTCACTAATTTATACCCCCGCTACCCAATTTTCAAAACATCCCAAATATTAATCTGGTCAAAATGTTAATATCAGGTGCAAAATTGGACTATTTGACAAAAATCTATAAAAGGTTTATCATATTCCATTCAGTTGTAGGTGGAGCTGTGGATAAGAAATGGGTACCCCTCTATGTGAATGACAAAGTCCATATTTTGCTATAGGAAACCCCAAATATCGTTCCTATCAAAATGTAAAATGTCAGATGCACAATAGGACTATGTGACAAAGATTCTGTGTAAGTTTCATCAAATTACATTCAGTTGTGCAAGAGGAGTTGCGTATAAGAGAAAGTGTAACGGACGGACGGACGCCTCATCACTATATAACCTCTAGCGAAGGGGGGGGGATGTATAATAATGACATACATGTTTAAACGTTTCCTTAAGTAAGTTGTCTGACATGAGATGTAAAGTACGAAGAATGAAACAAATCTATACCCCGGACCACCGTAAACATTAAGCAAGAATTAAAATCAAATTTACATTATAATATTTATAACTTCATATAGTGTCGCTATTCAGACATTCACATAATCACAAAAAGCTGGAAATGTGTAATTTAGTTTGTGTAAACTTTTAAAAACGTTTGAAGAACACTATACTTGATGTTTTAAATAATCTTACCTTACATAACACGCATGTTCAGTTTAATACACAAGGGGAGGTATAATGTATAAAACATTATCTGCTTAAAGGAAATCTCAACCCTCAATATCAATATCTTTATATAATTGGACAGAGAAAGGGTGTAACATTTCCTTGAAGTCAGGTAAATTTAGCTTTAAATTCAAATAATCCCTATTTTAGGAAATATTAGTTTTATCAGGAACCTATAAGTAGTTGTACTGGTCCCAGGTTTCAGTTGGGATTAACATAACTATACATATATAGGACATACAAATGTTTACCGCGAACACATTCCGTTATTAACATTTTAATTTTCTTTATTCGGGGAAGCAAACAAAGCCGTTAAAGGTAGGTCTTAAATCCAGTCACTATCACGTCCGCGTTTATGTCAGTTAATATACTTTATGGCAAACTTAAGAGCTTTCTAGGTTCCTGAACAACAGCCTCGGACACTCTTGTGGCATATTTATATGGTGCGTGTACGGCAGGTCGAAAAATCAATGTAACTATTATATATTATTAAAATTGTAAAAACCATGCTACACAGTATATAAGACGCACACCAGAACGTTATATCATTACGCAACCAATAAAATCTATGTACATGCCAATGAGGGAAAATCCTTTTTATAGAAATATTAACTATTTTTATGTATATTTACACTATATATATTTTTTATATTATGAATAAAAACAACATTCTATAACTATTAAAGGTATAAAATGGCCGTTAGTACTAGTAGTTGTATCCCCATTTTAAAGATAGATTTGTTGGTATATTTGTCTGTCTTCTGTTTTAAGCACTTGTCTCAGCAAGAAAAATTTACCAACATACCTATGTAGAACAATACAAGTAGCTAAGGCTTTGAGTAGTCGTAATTATACGACATTCAGAAACTAAACAACTTAAATGGTTAAGTTATTGTGGTGTTGGTGTATCAGATGTTTCAGTTTATGTAGACTACGTAAATCATATGGAAGTCGAGAGAGTCGCATAGGAAAGGCGGAAATATAATTTGTAATAATGCTTAAAATAGTGTTTCAAATTTTAAGAACTATTCGACGGAATAACAATTTTAATTGCCAAAACCAACGAAAATTATTTTTTTGGTTATTTACTGTAAAAAAACACACCCACACACACACACACGCACGCAGTAGACTTACCGAGAGGCACTATTTCACAATATGCAGATAGCGGGCGTATAACGTGTATTACCATTGTTTGATACCAGCATATATAAAGTTAGTCCAAAAATCCTCTGCTGTTCAACGCTTTTTTTGCTTGTCCCACGCACGCAAAGAAGCGTTGGACGGAAGATGATTCTCGGACTAATCGTATTTGTTGACATCAGGTAAAAATTCTCGCTTATCCACTGGAATTTTCAACAGATTGTGTGGATTTTAGGTTTTTGTTTTGATTAGCAATCACACAATATTTCCATAAAGTTCGTTGCCCTAAATATTAACTGGTGCAAGTAATCGCTTTTTTAGAAAATATGGACATAAAATCTAAATGAATTATTGGCGCGAAAATCAGTCTTTGATCATTAACAATCTTATCCTTCAGCTAAGTTGTTCTAACGTGACTTCAAACAGAATTGAATGTAAAGTAAATTAGAACAAAGAGAAAATAAAACGCGGCATTGATTTCGTCGAAAGGAAAGTGAAAGAAAGAATAATAACGCTCCAAATTAATAACATTTACTTCGTTGATCCCACATCTTTGACAGCCGTGCATTTAGGGACAAAGAAACTCCAATAAACGAACGACTTCGAAGGTAACGACAACGGAAGTTGACTTCAGAAGTCAAAATAACGACTGACAAATTTTCATAAACTAGTTTTACTAAAGTTCTTTTAGTCAAAATATCGACTTGGTAACACAAACACACACACAAACAAGTAAGGAAAGCTTAGCGTTAAGTTTATGCAGTATAAGTTAGTTACTGTCTGGACAAAAGATGGACTAGCTGGACATAAAACAGACTCATAAAACAGACTAGCTGGACATAAAACAGACTTGCTGGACATAAAACAGACTAGCTGGACATAAAACGGACTTGCTGGACATAAAACAGACTAGCTGGACATAAAACGGACTTGCTGGACATATGATGAACTGGCTGGAAAGTTTTTTGTTAGAACAAATAGTTTTCTTTTCCCCATACATGTGCTGTTATATAATTCATGATAAAATTAGGTTTATTTGAGGTCGTATAACTGTGACATATTTTACGATAGTTCTGTTATTTGATTTTTAAATAAAAAAGTATTCATTTGTCAAAACTAAATGGTAAGAAAAAGAAAACAATAAATTCCGTCATGTGTCCAGCCATATCTCTGTTGTTTATGTTTTTTATTTATGAATATTCCTTTTTCCGTCAATGTTCGGCATATAACATTGCCACCATTTTGAAGGATTGCAGTATAATAAGTCCTTTACAAAGGGCATATTGCCATCTGAACTTTAAAGATTGCCAACATGAACAATTGTTTTTGCATAGAATACACTAACCAGGTAAGCGATATATATTAGTGGGGATTTTATCAATAATAAACACAAATAAACAATATTTGTATAAAGTTATAAAGTTGTCTTCATTATAGATATCGTTATAACTCGAAACCTCTGCAAAATTATAGAGTTTTTATTTGCCAATGAAATTGTAGGTTTTAATTTATTATCTATTTACATCCGGTGAAAATTCTATTTTTAAATAGAATTTTCGTGGAAAATATTGTTTACAGACAAACCTTTGCATTTAGCGGAATACGAATGAAATTTTTAACCGAAAATAAAAGTTTTTGATCAGTGCTAAATCGACTGACACAGGTTGGTAGTTCCTTATACTCTTGCACAATTTTACCGCTTAGAAGTCGAATTATGTTTTGGAGTTATGCCGTTAATAAAAAAAATTGTATTTTGTTAGGAATGGTATCTTTCAAAGAACAACTGGTAATCAACGTTAAACCATAGGCGTAGTACACAGAAAAATAGTGATACGGTCGGTTAAGGGTCGACAACCCGTTTACCGTGAATGTTTAATATATGAGTTTTCCATGAGCTATTATTTGTCACTTACCAAATTGCACTCGATATCGTAACGGTTGCTGTTCTATATTGAAAGTTTTGTTTAAAAAATCAGCTTTATTTTAAACGTTTCACAAATTTCCGTATTAGCAATTTAAAGTGGAACGTTCGGAACCGTAAAAGCCGTACCACTTGCTACGCCTATGTAAACATATTATTTCATTTGTTATGTTGTTTTCGTTTAATGATAACGCGCTGAATGAACCAAAAACGGTAAGGAGAATGTTTCCTAATTTATTAAATTCGTGAAAATAAGTCGATACGAAAAACATAATAACTTTTTTTTAAATAAGACGAGGTTAGAAAATCGACATTTGGACACGTGTTTTCGCATTTCGATAATTAAAAAAATATTTGTTTATATGAGTTTTAACGACACACTTGAAAAGTAATAAAAACTGAAAAGTTTGAAGATCACTAATCAATGTGTTTTCCTTACTCATATTCTATTCAAACCTGCTCTACGAATATTAAGTATATTAGCGACATTAATAATTAATAATAAATAATTAATAAATAAAAAGAATTAATTAATATTTTATAATAATTTTTTATTTCAAACAAAGTTTTAGTTGATTTGACCTTAAGTGCTAAATCTATTTTATATGAACTCGTAAATTTACTTGTGTTAGTAAATCCCAAATAAACTTCGTAAGATGTAAATCCCAAAAAGATCAACTCAATTTCTAAAAAATAAAAAAAATTAACGCCACTTTCAGCAATTTTTCAGCTATATCATGGTATCTAGTTTTTATTTGGGGAAGAAGCCGGAGAACCGTAGAAAACTCCCGACCTTCGGTAGGAAAACTTGCAATGGTTGTCAAATAAGATTGGAGTAGAGTACACCCTGCCCGCAGTAAGAATCGAACCTGCAACCTCAATGTTGACAGCCCACGTGATCAATAGTAGATGAACTACCTTAACCACTCGGCTACCGAGGCCCCTAGGCCAAAATAACAATTAACCGATTGTGATTTTTGATACACAAACATTCCTATTTTAAATAAAAATAATTTTGTTATTTTAAATCTTCGCGGGTACCTATATATTGTAAGTGTACCTTGTTTTCCTTACCACGTCAATTGATGGTATCACAGACAGTAATAGTTTTGTTCTTACTTGGAATTCTTTAAATTTACAAGTTTAAAAAATAACAAAGTAAAATAGATCCCAAAATTTGTTTTTGTTTTACTATTATGAATTTCCCTTCTCCATACGAACTTTGAATATGTTCTTTCGCTAGAATGTTTGTTTGAATGATGTTTTAACGCCACTTTCAGTAATTTTTCAGCTATATCATGGCGTCCAGTTTTTATTGGGGGAGGAAGCCTGAGTACCCGGAGAAAACCCCCGATCCTTCGGTAGAAAGACTGACAAGATTCAACATCCCAAATGGTGTTTTGTTCTGCACTCGATTGTGTTTTGTTCTGTATCGCTCGATCTGGCGATCGCGCGAGGATAGTTTCTACCAAATGATATATATTACAAAGGAATTAAATTGTTATCCATGATCAGACTACTATTGTTACGTAAACTTTGTTTGGAAATTTTTGCGGTATGATGCAATAACTTGCGTCATAAACCGCGAAACATTAAAGTACATTATCATAAGTTAACTGATATTTCAAGGCGAGATATTGGCAACTCCTAATCTGTGGTAAACATATGGCTGACTTTGTTATTTTATGTTTTCTTTCAATAAAATAATAAGAAAAGTAGATAAACTCGAATAATTTGTTCTTTTTACATAAATTATCATAATATATAATCAGTACACTGTCCCTTTATTTTCAATAAATAACTAAACATTTGACGATATCAATATTATATCAAGCAGATACACACAAGGTAATTAAACTTTTTTGTTTAATTATCTTTAATTAATGACCAGAAAATTTGTATTACAAAATACGGCTTACGCCATGCGTTATGCTATCTAGCTGGCACAATCACAAACACTGGGTTCATGTTCGACGGTGTGTACCACATAAGTACATATCTTAGATTAGATAAAGGTATCTGGATGACATTGTAATTTTATGACGTCATTGATAGTGATAATATAATTAATTCCACATATTCGTGCCAATGTATAAATAAAACTATTTAAAAACCTAGCATATTGTTGGAATATACTGTACATAGATTTAATAACTACAAGGGGGAATGAACTTTCTGGTAACCATTAGAAAATTATAAATAAAAATTAAACCGGTCCCGTCCCCAAAAATACAAACAAATAATAAAATATATAAATATATCAAATATATAAGTAGCTCAAGCAAATGGAGTTTTTGCAATAACTGGTAAAATGTATTTTATTATAACATTGTACATTTGTATAATTTAAAATTTGTTCATTTGTAAAAAATAGCGTTTTCAAAAATAGAAAATAGTGAAGATTAACTATTTTTAAAAATAAATAGTTGGAAGATAAGTTTTTAATACCAATTTTCACCATCTTACTTTGTTTTGATTAGTTTGTTTCTTTCACTTTGATGTGATTAGTTTATATTTTGGAATCGGCCAATCAAAATGACTTTTTTATATGCAGTTTGTCAATCTAATATCTTTTTGTGTTATTGTTATTGGTGATGTTAAACATTAAATTGTTACTTTTTGAAATTATCAAGATGTTTTGAATAAGTTGTGTGATTAATATTAAGCAAGAATTAAACGAGATGATTACCTAAAATTTGACGTGTGTAAAATCAACATATTAGCCTTTTAATACATGTTTTTATCGACTTGATTAAAAAAGGATGTATCAACCTCATCAAAAGGTTTTTATTGCAACTACACATAAAACATGACTGAAAGGAAACTCTTAAGAATGGTTAAACCAGTACATACGTTGTAAAACTAAATACTTTACGAAAAAAAAAACCGACTTAAATCGTATAATTGCTGTAAGTACTTCAAGGACTTTACTATTTCTTGTTAAAGTACTTATGTACTGATTTTCGATAAAATTTAGGATAGCTAATCGGTAGTTAATGTCACTAAGTACAACAAGAAATAATTCACGGCGGCTGTGGTTTATCATTGTTTTACAACGGGTTGACCATTTATGACGTATTATTTTATCCCGAGTGACTGCGAGGGATAAAATAACGACATAAACGGTCATCTCGTTGTCAAACAATGATAAATTACATCATCCGTGAATTATTTCTATTCTAAAATGACAATTACGGTACATTTATGATATTTACGTACCTATATAGAAAACATAATTTCCTCCATAAACTGGCTTTTCCGTTAATGTAACACACAATATACGGTTAATTAAAGCGCGCGTCGCTATTTGTAAGATTAAAACGTTATACACATTAGCTTTCCGGTGGGAGTTCCACTTTTGTAATTGCAATAGCCCTTCAAAACATGCCCTCCTCTATGAGTGGCCGTTCATGTCATAATTGTGTTATTTCTATCGCGTTACTTTTAAGAAGTATCGTGATACTTTCAACTTCTATCGCGTTACTTCTTAAAAATAACGCGTTACTTCTTAAAAATAACGCGATACTTTTTAAAAGCAACGCGTTACTTTTGTCTTTCATTTGTGACGCGATATTTTTTTAAAGTAACGCGTTACTTTTAAGAAGTATCGCGATATATTAAACTTCGGAAGTATTTATCATTAACCAATCAGAAGAAACATTACAGGTTTAAAATACGGTTAAAGTCAACTATAGATATAAATTTTTTGGGGTTAGCACTAATACTATGGAAAATACATGAAAATAAACCGAACTTCACTATAACATATAAATCTCACATTTGTTTACAAGATGACTTGATTTTCAAAGTCAGATAACATAGAGTCTGCCTTAAAAACTCATCTCTGTCTTAACCCGCGCTGCTGATAAGAGGGTCAATCTCGTTCGGTCAACAATCGTTGGTAGATGTATTTTGATTGGTTCTTTCTCAAGAGATGAAATAAAAAGTATCGCGGTACTTATTAAAAGTAATGCGTTACTTTTAAAAAGTATCGCGTTACAAATGAAAAACTAAAGTAACGAGTTACTTTTAAATAGTATCGCCATACGTATTAAAAGTAACGCAATACTTGAAGAAGTAATGCGATAGAAGTTGAAAGTATCGGATACTTCTTAAAAGTAACGAGATAGAAAAGTAACGCAATAGAAATAACGCAATTATGACATGAACGGCGACTCATACTCCTCGTCGTGCGTTGCTCATACAGAAATCATATTTTACCACAGATGTGGTCTCAAAGCATTTAAAGCATGTCATATTAGAATTACAGGATAATGGCTCTTCTTTCATATGAGGAATTCAACAGATACACGTGTTGAGTTCGTTAGTCGAAAGTGGTAATGTGAGGTACCATTTTATTCTAGAAATCTGCAGTTACAAGGTGTACCAAGCAATGGTTTTGTATTTAATGTATGAAATATCCAATCTCAATACGCCTAACAAAAAATATAAAACTACGGAAGCAATATTATTTAATAATACCTTGGAATAAGAAAACATAACTTACCCAAGTCTTACAACTCCATATCAAGTGAGAGAACCAATGTTTTAGAATTAATTATGTTTTGATTCTTAAGTCTAAAACTAGTTTTGATTCAATTTAAATTGAAGCTACTTACCATCTGTGTGTTATACAGTAAAATAAAATACAACTGAACTTATAACATGTATAGCAAAGAAATACTTCTATAAGATTGCATATATAAATGACCTTCCAGATACAGTGAGCTCAGATGCATACCTCTTTGCAGACGACACCAAAATATTCAGAATTATAGAAACAGTAAGAGACAAATTAGTACTACAGAATGACCTGAAAACCTTAGAAGATTGGAGCGAGACCTGGCTACTCAAATTTCATCCAGAAAAATGTAAGCATATGCATATTTCTAGATCACGGGAAGAAGACACTACAATATATGATCTCCTTGGTACAAACATAAATAAAGTAGACCACGAAAAAGATATTGGAATTATAATAGACAAGAACCTATCATTTGAGAAACATATATGTGAAAAAGTCAACAAAGCAAACTCAATATTTGGGGCATTGAGAAGGACCTTCGCACATATGACACCAAAGCTCTTTATACCGTTGTATAAAACATTAGTAAGAACCCATCTAGATTATGCTAACTCAGTCTGGGCTCCATACAAAAAATGCCATGTAGACAAACTTGAGAGTGTACAAAAACGAGCAACCAAACAAATACCAGGTTTTAACAATCTAAGCTATCCCGAAAGACTAAGAAAACTAAAACTACCAACTTTGGCTTATAGACGAATGAGGGGAGATATGATTGAGACCTACAAGATTATTAGAGGAATTTATGACCCAGATGTATGCTCCTTCCTAAAACTATTAAGTGACACAAATGCCAGGCATAGTACAAGAACTAACTCAACTAAGGTTGTCCAACAGCGCTTCAACACAAACACCAGGAAAAATTCTTACACAGTTAGGATAGCAAAAATTTGGAACAAACTACCTGAATATGTGACTAATGCTCCTACCCTAAACTCGTTCAAAAATCGTTTAGACAAGTTATGGAGAAGTGAGGACCTCTACTACTCAGATTTTAGAGCTGAGATATCCGGAAGATACGGAAATATACATATGGATTCGGAAATTATTGAGTCCGGCGAAGAAGTGACAGATGACACTTGTGCTGGAATGAATCATTAAGTATCATTAAGTATAAGACGACACATATTTGTTTCAAGATCTTTTATTAATTCAATAGAGGTCATTTAAAAACATACACTTAATTGGTCCACACGATCGTATCGCATTGTATTTAAGTATAAAATATTTAAGTTAGAAATAAATCTAAATAACTCTGTGAGGGTGTTCCAGCCAGCAGTACTGCAGGCAGGGTGTACTCAACTCCAACCTTAACTCCACCCCCCCCCCCACCCCACCCCAACCCAATACAACAAGATATAGCTGAAAAATTGTTAAAAATAGCCACATACGAACATCTATTTCACCGATTAATGTCCACTTAATTGTAACATTTTCACACTACATTAGCACAACGGAGGTATATAGCTATGACTTATCACTGACGATATTAAACATTTCATGAATGAAATACCTGTAAGCGCTTATTTAATATCTAACCGAATAACGGATACGTACTATTATTTCATGGGTTCAAAAAGTGAAGATTCAAAATTTTTAATTTATTGTTTTTTTTATATACCTTATTTAGTTATCTCAATTTTATTTGTGTTTAGATTCGTGGAATTTTGTATACAATACAACCCGTGAAAAGTTGTAATTTAATATTATAATAGGTACATTAGAAATTACTTTAGTATTTAAACATTTCTATCAAGAGTGGAAGAACACACGGTTTCTTAAAAGAACATGAAAGTACATTTTTCTTCCATAAACAGCAACCTTTTACATCGCGATATCCGCAGACTCTCCATTGTTCTACATTCGACATCTAATCAAAACGCCCGAAACGAGAACCTTGAACACGAAAGTTGTTGTGTTACAACGCGTAAGCTCATCTATACAATAAATCGGCCAATTAGTGAAGAAATATATTATACCTTCAATACATGTAACTTGTCAGCAAGACGGAGCTATATATGTTCATAAAATTATGAACAGAAGAATGCTATATTTTAGACTGTATCTTTTGATAAATATCAACCAAGTTGTATACATGGATATATTTGTGAAATAAACATGAAACAATTGGTAAACAACGATCAGTCAGCACTCAATTCAATGTAAGATGGCTGAGTGGTACAAAGGTCGGTTTATTATTTTAGATTCTTGTATACTTTATCCCTTTATTTTATCTTAACAAATCCGACACAATATGCCTCGTATGATTTCGACTGGGCCAGCTAGCCTTCTCATGGCGTTCTTGTGACTTGTTTGTTTAGACCTTGAAAGCCAATTCTGTTCAGAGAAATAGGCTTTTTGGGAAGATATGATGTGGTTGAGCTCGTTTTGTTTTGAAGCAGTTATACCAAAGATATTTTCAGAGCGTATTAAGCGGGGTAGCCTCTCTATTAGGTAACAGTTTTCAATGGCAATACGTCCAAGTCTTGTTCATTTAGCACAATGAATAATTTAAATGCAAAATTATGCCTATAAGAAATTTATTCACGGTATTTTATAATGTTTTTTTTTATGTAAAAGGTATAATTTAAAATATTATAATGGTTTATTTTAACTATAGCTTATGACCATCCTCCCAAATCAGGGGTTCTGAGTCCGCGTTCGCTCCATCATCCAAACTGAATTTTTTTATTTTCTATGTGAATTGTTGAAGATTGTCAACAAAATCTGTGTTGATTCATTTTTATACAAATGTTTTAAATTTAAATTAGGTTTTCTTTTCTCCTAAAGACTATAAGTTGCTTATTTAGTTTCCTTTTTTATGAGCTACAAATAGTCGTTGTGGTCTTGTAGTTCAAAGATTAGACTACATATTTTATTTTTACTCGTTTTGTTATCAATAAAGTATTTGAGATAAGTCTTATGTTAACGTTCATGCAAGTAAGTTAAAAATAAAAATGAGAAATGCAGAAGTTTCTTGTTTGTTCACCTCCCCTCTTTTGTTTAACCATATTTTTCTCTGTACATGACTTATGGTCTATTGAATACCCCTCAATATCTTTGATACTTTTTTTGTCTTATTCCTTAGTTTTACAAGGGGAGATTTAGGATTAATTTTGTGCAACCACAGTAGCACGTCTCTATCTGGTGATGTTTTTGTTTCGATAGGGGTTGACGCTATTTTCAGTTGTATCATGTCATCGAGCTTTTATAGAAGATGAAACAGGATTACTAAGTAAAAAATTGGCCTCCGGGAAGAAAACTGATCGATTACATATCCGGATTAAGACAAACATTTACAACATGAAAAATCAAAACACAAAAGCAGAAACTGAGTAACCCGAACTAAGTCAAAACCCTTGGTGCACCCAGGTGCTACGGACGAGTAAGCAGCACCCGCCTCTAATTTGACACCCGTCGAACTACTCATTGTCATGTCTATGAAAAAGTCAAATCCAGGAATAGGAAAGATTATCCAAAATGTTTGATGGTACATGTATTTGAGAGGTATTGACGTCCTTAGAACTTCTGAAACCCTTGCTTAAGTAGATTCGTAACAGCAGAACCATCGACACGATTGTCAGTTTCCTTGTCCCGTTAAAGAATTTTCAATGGCTGTTGAAAATCCTTAATTAAAACTGCGCCATGATATTGCTGCAAGTGTCATTAACAATAGAACAAACAATACACAAGTCAGTGTATTACATCTTCAATATAATGTCTTCAGCTAATAATTACTTGTAATTTCTTTGGTTTAGTCCACTGGCATTCAGGGAAAGCATTATACTAAGCTCATAATAGGAACAAATAAAACTAAATTTATCTAAGAAGTTATATTTATAAAATAAAATACAAAATTATAAACGAATTTTTTTATTTCAATATATAACAGTCTAATACATAACTTGTAAATAGACTGATTGACTAGATCGCCACAATAGGTAACAAAATAACTAAAAACAATTAAAAACAACCATTGAGCATCAATGCCATCTTTGATTCCGTTTAACCAAGTGGTATCGGAGAAAACGATTTTCATTGTAGGAATTAAATCTGATTTGGACAAAAAAGTAAAACATTCCCGCCGCCAGCAGCAGGTTAATTTAAAAATGATACTAAGTGAAATAATTATAGATTGTTACATCCTCTTTTCCATATACATGCTATATCGGGATTACGATATTAGCAAGAGTGCTAATAGGATGTATTATCATCCCGAGACCTTGATATCAGATAAAGAGATTATTACCTACCAGAAATATGAGACGATGGTATGGAAATCTCAATATGGAAATGGATATGAGTGAATCTATCAAATATTAAAAAACGACATAATGTATATAACAAAACATGTTATAAATACTATAATACTAACTTTGTACCATTGATTCAATGAAAATTGTCTTGTCCTGTGAAATTCCGAGCTCACCCTCACAGTTGAGCGGAAGTGACTTATATTTCGTTGTGACGGAAACTCACGCGAGACTCATTAGCATATATATTTTATTTTCCATCAAGATGAATAGTCGCTATTCAAGTTTCCTTTTATCTCATAAATGTATGCTGGGTAGTGTAATTTGAAATAACGCTTTTAAATAAGATGAATAAAAAATAATGTTTAAAGTAAAAGTCTAAAAATGATTGCCCGTTTTTCTGCCGAAGTTCGGGGTTTGTTCGATTACTCCGGCTTATTACCCCCAAAAATCTGGACGCTACGATGCTGATACTATCATTCAAACTAAACAAACAATAAAGTTACAGACATGAAGCATGTACATGTATTACTTTTAATTTAACATTTTAACAAATATGAGGTATAATACAAAGAGTTCGCCCTGAGTTATCCCCATCTGCTTTGTACAATAAGGTTACTGAGACAAATAACTGATACATATGTTCCTAAGAGCACATCCATTCTGTTTCCGCCATTATTATAATGTGCCCTTGAAGCTTAAATTACCATACAAATATAAGCACTTAAGCACATCCATGTAGTAAATGTCAAATGTGAACTTACGCCTATATATTGTGATGCTGCATTTTGTGTTAAAACTTATTATTAATTGAAGAGTCTAGATTCTTTACAGAATAATTAAAAAAAAAATCATTTGTTAAGTGACAGATTTCAAATCTCTTCTCTTGAACATGAGAACACAACTAATCTGGTGCGAATTCGCTTTAATTTTGTGGAATTGCTTCTTTTTCTAAATTTCAATTGAACAATATTCTTTTATATAAACATCGTGACCATACAGGGAGGGTTCCCAGTGCTGGACCCACAGAGCAGCCCAGCGCGTCCTCGAGTGACAGAGAATGGAGAACCTCTTGTTGGGTGGCTGCTGCAAAAGGCTAAATTCTCAACATGATCATCTACCTTATTCTTCATACTTTTCCAATTGGAGTCAAAATTGTGTTCCATGTCACATCCAACTCCTTTTCCCGTTGATTTATCGTTTGTTAACTTGTTTTTGTCCTGAATATAGCCGAAATACTGCTCGCTGGACGTTAATCCAATCAATCAATCAATTTATTTAAACAAGAAATGTCTTAACTGTGCCTTTCACATGCGCCCGGCATATAGGACACTTCCTCATGGCTGGAGCACAGTGGGAGCAGCATACAAGATGGCCGCAAGGAAGAAACGCAATACACGCATCATATTCAAGACATATTTTACATAATCGTTGATCCTTTAGTTGTCTATTTTCCTCCACTAGTAATTCTGCATCTAGAATTAAAAATAAAATCCAATTACATACACCGTTTGGAAGCAAAAATCTAATGAATATGTTCTGTGAGTGTCAAATAAGAAATTGTTCAGTAATATTATTGTATGGAACGACTCATATCAACATTATAGTGAAGGTAGTTTGTCATCTACTATTGATCACGTGGCCTGTCAACACTGAGATTGCGGTTTCCAGTCTCACTGCGGGCAGGGTGTGCTCGACTCCAATCTTATCTGTCAAGGGTTGCCAGTTTTCTTACCGAAGGTCGGGGTTTTTTTCTCCGGTTACTGCCTGCGACTTTCCAATAAAAACCTAACGCCACGATATAACAGTAAATTGCTGAAAGTGGCTTTAAATACCATTTAAACAAAACAGTTTTTACTGGAACACCACTCTGTGTAGGATATTTATGCCAAAGTTAGACATTAAAGTAAATATCTATATTCCTAGTATCACAAAACATATAGTCATTCTTCTGGTCAAATTAAAGAAAATGTGCGTTTTATATGTCGTGTCTTATGTAACTGAACTCTACTGTCATAAAATGATGTAATTTTGTGATGTATTATTTGCACATATTTATGTCAAAGCTATCAACATTTACTGTACACAATTAGACTGATAACGACAACAGAGATGGAGGAATCCTTCTATGTAATGCGTTATAATCTTCGATAGTAAGAGGTTATAATTGTTACATGGCAATATCCAAATCACATATGAGTATAAATCTGATACCTCCATATAAAGGTCGAGGTTGACAGGCAATATCCATATCACATATGAGTATTAATCCGATACCTCCATAAAAAGGTCGAGGTTAACAGGCAATATCCATATCACATATGAGTATTAAACCGATACCTCCATATAAAGGTCGAGGTTGACAGGCAATATCCATATCACAATGAGTATAAATCTGATACCTCCATATAAAGATCGAGGTTGACAGACAATATCCATATCACATACGAGTATAAATCTGATACCTCCATATAAAGATCGAGGTTGACAGACAATATCCATATCACATATGAGTATAAATCTGATACCTCCATATAAAGATCGAGGTTGACAGGCAATATCCATATCACATATGAGTATAAATCTGATACCTCCATATAAAGATCGAGGTTGACAGACAATATCCATATCACAATGAGTATAAATCTGATACCTCCATATAAAGATCGAGGTTGACAGACAATATCCATATCACAATGAGTATAAATCTGATACCTCCATATAAAGATCGAGGTTGACAGACAATATCCATATCACAATGAGTATAAATCTGATACCTCCATATAAAGGTCGAGGTTGACAGGCAATTTCCATATCACATGTGAGTATTAATCCGATACCTCCATATAAAGGTCGAGGTTAACAGGCAATATCCATATCACATATGAGTATTAATCCGATACCTCCATATAAAGGTCGAGGTTGACAGGCAATATCCATATCACATATGAGTATAAATCTGATACCTCCATATAAAGATCGAGGTTGACAGACAATATCCATATCACATACGAGTATAAATCTGATACCTCAATATAAAGATCGAGGTTGACAGACAATATCCATATCACATACGAGTATAAATCTGATACCTCCATATAAAGATCGAGGTTGACAGACAATATCCATATCACATATGAGAATAAATCTGATACCTCCATATAAAGATCGAGGTTGACAGACAATATCCATATCACAATGAGTATAAATCTGATACCCCCATATAAAGATCGAGGTTGACAGACAATATCCATATCACAATGAGTATAAATCTGATACCCCCATATAAAGATCGAGGTTGACAGACAATATCCATATCACAATGAGTATAAATCTGATACCTCCATATAAAGATCGAGGTTGACAGACAATATCCATATCACAATGAGTATAAATCTGATACCTCCATATAAAGATCGAGGTTGACAGACAATATCCATATCACAATGAGTATAAATCTGATACCTCCATATAAAGATCGAGGTTGACAGACAATATCCATATCACAATGAGTATAAATCTGATACCTCCATATAAAGATCGAGGTTGACAGACAATATCCATATCACAATGAGTATAAATCTGATACCTCCATATAAAGATCGAGGTTGACAGACAATATCCATATCACAATGAGTATAAATCTGATACCTCCATATAAAGGTCGAGGCTGACAGACAATATCCATATCACAATGAGTATAAATCTGATACCTCCATATAAAGATCGAGGTTGACAGACAATATCCATATCACATATGAGTATTAATCTGATACCTCCATATAAAGATCGAGGTTGACACAGGATGTGATATGGATAAAGCCATATCATAACATTTTTTTATCATATACCTAAAATTGCAAGTTTCAAAATGTATCGATATTTTGCCCTGCAGGGCATATATGAATCTCCATGGAAAATATATAGGTATCCATATCTGCCCTGGAAAGGGGGGGGTGGTGGTGATAAGGCATCGTATTACATCCCTTGGCGACATGTTTTACAGCCTTTATCAGTATAATATGCACAAAACAAATATAGTTTTAGTAAGAATAAGATACACCACGACAGAAATTACATACCGTCTAGTTTTAATTCATCTAAGGCTATGTTTTCTGTACTTCCGCTAGCTGAGTCGATACTTGCAGACAAACCTGCACCGTCGGTTGCTTTAGAAATCGACACCGGAGTTGATTCTGTATTTCCCGCGGCGGCTGTCTTACCCTCATCTTCAATATTTAACAATACATTCATTATGTCAGTTGCCGAAACTGATATGCCACCTGAAAATGAATTAAAGTAAAAACGTATAATATAATTGGTCAATTTCTTGTCTTGATGTGATTCTTGTAGAAGTTCTATGGGCGTCACCACGTCTGATGGGAAATTCATCATTTTCGCTGAGCCATATGTACATGTAGTATTTTCTTTTTCTGGATTTGACATTTCTGGACATAACCACGTGACAATATTTTTTTAAATAAACCGGATTTGTAATTGCCTATAGACTTTCGTACGACGGCTTATTCGTGCCAAACAACAAATAGAAAAAAAAATTTCTTATTTCGTTTGAACGGTTTATTAAATCGTTTCAACGATTTATTAAATCGTTACAACGATTTATTAAATCGTTACAACGATTTATTAAATCGTTACAACGATTTATCAAATCGTCACAATACAACGATTTATTAAATCGTTCAAACGATTTAATAAATCGTTGTAACGATTTAATAAATCATTGAAACGATTTAATAAACCGTTCAAACGAAATAAGAATTTTTTTTCTATTTGTTGTTTGGCACGAATAAGCCGTCGTACTTTCGGCTGTTGTTGGTGTGTCAGTTTATTTTCTATTTGCATTGCATTAAGGCTGCTTTTTTAAAACCCATTTTATACCTTCCAAACAATTTGCAGTCCTCATTGCTATATAGTATACTAGTAAATAGAATGTCGCGTAATCCATACGTTTGATTACGCGCCAGTCCACACTGGGGTTGTGGGTTTGAGTCTCACTGCCACCATGGTGTGCTAGACTCCAATCCTTATTGACAAGAATTGCCAGTTTTTCTACCTAAGGTCGGGGGTTTTTACAGATACTCCGGCTTGCTAACTTAATAAAAACTGGACAGAAAAATGCTGAATGTGGCGTTAAAAAGGGATTCAAGCATACATAATTTGAAGGTTTGGTATTTGTATGAATTGGCTATCATGCTTTGCTGCAAAAAAAGGTAATCAAATAGAAAACAAGTTCTGTTAATTTAAGAATTCATGTTTCCATCGACTTCATTGTACAATACAAAAAATTGTCAGTGAAAATTCGAATTATCATTTTTTTTAATTTGTAAACAGTGTGTTGTAAAATGGTACCATGTTGAAGAAAAAGACGAAAGAAGTTTTTAACATTAACCCTCTACAGTTATTTTTGTGTAGTTTTTAAAACATGATTTATCTTTGACTATAAAGCAAACGATACCAGCGCCGTAAATTACACAGAAAAATAGGCAGGATTCTAATGTCTGCCCCAACCGCTAGAGACATTTGACAAAAAATCATGTGCACAGCACTTTATATAGCATGTTCATTTGTTTATATAAAAAGACAAAACGGTTGGTTTTTATTTATTTTGGTTGAATGATTATTTAATAAAATGCACAAATATATCTTCAAAAGTAAGAAAAGATGTCTTTCATGGTTACCCTCAGTAACAATATGAGTACATACCTGGATTTGAAGTTTTTATCATCTGTATAGCTTGGAGAACTTCATCATTGGAGTAACCCATTTCTAAGACGCTCTTTGCTGCAACAGTTTCAAGATGGCTGTTATCATGGTGGTTGTCAGTATTACTAGAATTAGAAGACTGGGCGTCGTGTTGCTTTGGTAACGATAAAATATTTGAAGCGTTCTGACTAATCTGTTGACTTTGGTCTCTGTCCTGTAATTACGTATTCAGCATTTGATGAAGCAGGAAAAATTATTTTACATCAAACCGATAACCGTATAAATTTACAGATCACTATATAAATTAATTAATGATAATTAGTATCTATATTAGAACTATACATACCAATTGCTGCTGTTTTTCTTGTACGGCCTTGACAAACTTTACACCTTTATTCTGAAGCAAGTAGGTACATTTCGGAAACCATCTAGCATGCTCCACCCAAGGATCGTCTCCAGCCTCCCAATTGCGCAATCCACCGCCGCAGAAGAAACACCGAGTATAATCCTGGTAACCAGCAAACAGAAAACCAGCTGTTGCCATTTGGTGTGCTGTCTGGTCTAAATACGACGGCCATCCTTGATATGAACTAATTCTCACTTGTAAAGGTGCATAACTGGGATATTTTGGTTTATCAAGGTGAATACCCATAGATGGAAGATCGACTCCATTGGATTTCTGTACATTATGCGGATTATCGCGTTCCGTAGTAGCATTTTGAGGGTTATCATGTCCCGTAGCAGCATTTTGAGGACTATCATGTCCCGTAGCAGCATTTTGAGGATTATCAAATCCCGTAGCATCATTTTGACTAAGAGTAGTAATATTTGAAGTAGATTTGTTTGTGTGACTTGTATTTGCTATCGTTTTATTCAAGGCATATTGTTGACTAGTTGATTCTGTGCTACTCGATGAAGTTTGAGGTGCACTACCTTTTTTGGGTGTACACTGTCCGTTCTCAAAATCTGCTGCATTCTGGTTTGGTTGTCTAAATGAAGCAGAATTATAACTTTCATTTTCAGAGACGGAAGGAAAACTTTGACCGTTGGTAACTGTCGTATTTTCACTTGACAAATTATTCAAATTTAGAGTCGAATCGGTAGTCGGAATTGACAGAGTAGAAGAATTTAATGGATAGTTAGAACTTCCGGTAAAACTTCCCGTTGCTGCACTTAATTTAGGTCTATCGTCTGCACGCGCTAAATTGTCATTGTTTAAACTAATTAAATGAGGACAATGTGGTGATAGTCCTTGATGAATTTTGATTGGGTCATCCGTTGACGTCCACTTTTTATGCGTTATGCCACAAGCATAACAGCGCACCTCGTCTTCATTTCCGGTGTAATAGAATCCAGCTTTTGATAGCAAACTTGTAAATATGTTCACATGGCGAGGGAAATTACTGAAGGAATAAATTCGTAAAAGATTATTCGACATTGATTGGTCTAAAGGTAACGAATGTCCGGAACACACACTTTCAAAGTAAGTATTTAAACTACTAGCAGGAAAAGAATAAATGGTTTGGACTGGAAATTTATTGCACTCAAAAATAAAGTCCAGTGATTTATATTTATCCTTAGATTTATGAAATATTTTCGACTTTTCTAATTTAGGACACACTTTTCCGACGTAGAGGCGTTTTGTGGAAAATATATCTGTATTTAGAATTTTTAACACGAGTTGCCACAAGCACATGATTGTCGATACATTTCCTAAAGTCCAGCGGAAAAATGATTCAACATCACGTCGGAATGTAATTAAATTCGTCAACGGTACAATATTACAACAGTTACTTCCCTTTATACGTATACTACGTGCAGTTGTGACGAGCTTCGACTTTTTCTGAATCTCCATTGGTTGTAAACGTTCTTGAATAACAACCTCGCTTTTTCTAAATGAAACTTTTTCTGACGGAAAGAATCCTTTTGTAGACGGCCAACTAAAGGATCTTTGTATTCTCTGAATGTTTAACGATGGTGTATAATGAGAAATCTTCTCCGTGTTGTGTCGTGATCTTGATATATTACACATTTGATTGGCTGATTGCAGGTGCTGCAAAAAAGAAAAGAAATTGCATATTTGTGTGTTGATCCACAGATCCTGCTCTACACTTGTTGGTGCATTAAAAAATCAGAGTATGTTTGTGTTCGTATGGGTAACATCTTGTGACTTTGAATACTGCATTAACGTTCATTAATTTTATATAGACAAAATTCTCCAATTTTAATACTTTAGATCCTCTTGAAAAAATAAAAATTGTTCTAAACCCAACCAAAGAAATTCTGTCCTGTATCGGCATTTTTATAAAGCGATCATTAGAAGCGCGGACGAACATGAGGTTCATATTGGTAAGACTATCCCCTTTTAATAAATGATAATGTTTTAATTCATTTATTATTTTCTAATATATGTTTCGTATAGTATATGTAGGGATATTTTGTTGTTATATGTATTTCTATACCCAACAGGATGTTGTATGCAATAAAGATTATTATTATTATTTATTATTATTATTATTATTATTATTATTATTATTATTATTATTATTAACATTTGATGAAAATAGTGTAACGAAAAATCTACATAAACTACATATAAATTCTATGTTGATAAACAAATGATTTTAATTCTTAACAGGTTTGACTGACTGACTGATTGATTGATTGATTGATTGATTGATTGATTGATTGATTGATTGATTGATTGATTGATTGACCGAAATATTGATATATAGATTGATTGATTATAGTCCATCAAGCACCTCGTCAATTTCCTGTTCAAATGCAATAGGTTTTCAAACAAGATCAGAACATCCACAGAAATAATTCATAAACACGACAGTTCGAATCCTACATAAAACGTTATAATTATTGTTCGGAATCGACAACTTGTGTATGGTTGCATGTAAATTGTTTATTGAATGTCAATTGATTTTGATCATTTGTTTTGACTAACAACCGTAATTGTTCAATCTTTAAGTCTTGTACACTAATATACCAGTTTCAGTCGTGTTGGTAATACAGATGGTGATGGTGATCATATACAGTGAACACAAAATATTTGTGTACAACGTTTATCTAACGTACTTTTAAATTTAAAAAAATGTATTATGTCTTCCGTACACATGTGCGATACATGAGACATAGTATTTAGAGCCTTACCGTAAACACAGTATTGTGACAAATTGCTTTTTGGCTTTATTGTAAATATGTTAGTATTTATAAAAGGTCTATAAATATTCTAATGGTTTCTATTTTAATCAACACATTACATCGAACTTCCTTGTTTTTTATAATACCACTGTCATATGAGTGGTGTGATTTACTGTCGAATAATCTGGGACAGTTTTCATATTACCCCTTAACATTACAGTCCTACTATTAAAATGTTTTATAAAAAGTATTCACACTCAGAATTCCTTTTCAAATATAGTTTCAATTTTTTTAATCCATGTGTGGCCATAAAAGCATTTCGTGACACACAGATGATATTGTTCGATGTATTCACATTAAGTGGTGTATTTAAACAAGCAAATACAAAAAATACAGTATTGTCTGACCAATTAAAATCCATAGTCATACGCTAGTACACATTGCTCACTTACATTTTTTTTATATAGTATATTAACTTAGACCGAGTATTCTAGAACTTAGTGCTGGCGATAAGATGACAAAGGAGTTGGAATCCTGCTACGGGTAGGCGAATAACCATTTTGTATTTTGATTAATTAATTAACTAATTAAGGAAAAAAGATTGTAAAAAACAGAAGATTCATCACACGTGTTATTTATTATTTGGTATTGTTACAGTTACATAGAATACATAGAATATTATAATGGTCCAAACAATACGAATTGAACTTTAAACATCTTACTAGAAAATAGCCAGCCCTACTTGAAATTTATCACTTACTTCATATTGCCACTCGACAAAATTTATTATAAAGAGGTGAGGTGACATACATCCATTTGTTACATAAATATCAGCTATACAAAGTCTGATCATTAAAATGTTATGTAACATAATATGATAAATGCCTTAAGTGGAGGGTGTTACGTCAAAGTATCCCACGAAATAAATATATCACCCGATAGTCGATGGTGAATAAATGAGTGTTATATTTAACGAGTGTGATAATACTCTGGTATAACACCTCAACTTCAGGCAGTATGTGTTATCTAACACTGAAACAGCTTTTAAATACATTTCGAGAAGGCAATGTCAGGTCAAGATTTTTTTATTTGTTTGAATGGTGTTTTAACGCCACTTTCAGCAATTTTTCAGCTATATCGTGGCGTCCAGTTTTTATTGGGGGAGGAAGCCGGAGTACCCGGAGAAAACCCCCGACCTGCGGTAGGAAAACGTACTGGCAATCATTGTCAATTAAGATTGGAGTCGAGTACACCCTGCCTGCAGTGAGAATCGAACCCGCAATCTCATAGGCCAAGAGGAGTGTGATATATCGGGTCGATCTTTCGCGGTGCTATATCATTGCGACCAATTACTGTCGAGAATGTGGAATTTAGAATGGAATAGATAGGAATAACTTATATTATATATCCAATGCAATCTTATAAAGTTATAGGGATTATATGTTGTGGTTTTACAAATGTCTACTGGTATCCATTTAAACCCATTTAGCCATTTTTGCCAATTAAGTTAATTCATGTACACCTTGAACCAATACTTTGACATATTTTCAATCAAGAAATAAATGTAAAACTTAGAAAACAAATTATGTAGTCTCAATCATCCAGACGCTAAATTTCATTTCATTTCTGGATTCATCTCTGTATTGTTCAAAATAGTTATTGTTGTGCCCAAAACTTGGCGTAAGAATTTGTTTGGACGATATTTTTATTTTACTATATATTTGCTACCGCGCTACGGAGAAGTTTCAAATAAATTGTACAATGTTTATACATGTAATTTGTTTGTTAATTATTAATAAATCAATTAATTATACAATTACTAATGTTATGCACTATCGAGAGAAAAGTACACTTTGACGTCATTTTATAAGTGTTGACATAATTTCCTGGTTTTTCTAGTCCAATTAAAAACTGTCTTTACCAATCGTTAATGTTGGGGAATCCTCTGTCAGTGTTCGAAATCTCTCTAGCTTTATTGTACCTTTTCCCTAACAAAACCCCAAGTTATGATAAAAGCTTACGTTTGATTGATTAATTTTTTGGTAAATACCCAAATTTTACATTGGATAATATTTATATCAAAAGTTCAATCTGAGATGACCTGTTATGGAATGTTGTTAGATCTTCACAGCGACAATAACAAAAAAAGGGGGAGCTAGTTTAAGATTTTATTTTAATTAGATTTGTGATGAACACTCATAGTTTTTAATAGAATTTCCACAAGTCTCTGGATTTTGTTTTGCTATAATGGAACTATCAACATTTACTATGTAAAAAGTACATACGTGGATTGACTGTAAAGATGTATCTCTCTAATAGCACAAACAAGTTCAAAGGGACTTGTGGCAAGTCTAATAGGTTCTTGCACAAAATTTTCGACATTTCAATCAGAGCGCCCGAAACAGGAACGTTGCTATTTTACCGTAACAACGAGTGCAGATGAGTGCGCGTGATCTCATCTGTACTGGTTCAACTGTAAGGCGGCCGAGTGGTTAAGCTATTGATCACGTGGTCTGTCAACAATGGGTTTGCGGGGTTCGTGTCGTGTGTAGGGTGTACTCGACTCCAATCTTAATTCAGAACAAGGATTAAATAAATAAATAAATAAATAAATAAATAAGCGTTTTGGATCGGTATTTCAGTCATAATCGAAATAGCTTTAAAGTGTTTGGTTTTAAAAAAATATCATGGAAGTTTTGAAAATTTATTGAACTTAAATTATTTGCAATCGACGGAAAGCCATTTGTTTGTTTTTAAAACTCTTTTTGTCATGAGTGCTGTTGTTAGAAAAAAATTCAATATTTTACCCGCGAGTTAATTGCAGGAAAAATCAAAAGCAACAAACGCTATTGAAGTAGTATATATATTTCTTCTATAAATATAAAGTTTAAAAATAGTACTGGTCTCGTTTCACTTAACAGTTAAATAGAAGTATATATAGAATGACTGTCGTGAATTACTGACAATGATAAATATATATAATATATAAACCGCAGCAGCAATTGTCTTAAAATGAGAACCATCTGTTAGACAACAATGTGAATGTATTTCTCTAATGTTACAATGTTACCTGTAAAATCTACGGGATATTCCAGTACGAAATGACGAAATCATCAACATATCGTATTTATATGTTAGAATGACGCACTGGAATGACGTCATTTGTATCTAACGAATAATCATTGTGTGTCACAAACACTGGGTATCAAAGAAATGACTAAATAACATTTACTTAATATTTTATGTACAATTAATAGATTACAATTACTAAGACAGTATAGAGTAAATAATTATATTAAAAAACTTTAACAGAGAGTGGCTGCCCTATATACCTATATTTATATCTAACAGGATATAAATATAATTTAATAACACTATATACAAAAATGACATAAACAACATAATTTATGCTCACGTATTTAATTTTTAATCATTATTGTACATCCCTTACTTTCTCACTAAATCCCATGTATTTGATTCAGAGATAGAATACTATCGATTTTTTTACGAATAAAAATAATGGTGGATTCAAAATATTACTTATGAAGTTCTACAGACAACACGCCTATAATACGTTTTCGAATAGCATTATTTTCCTGTCACACCCACGACAGTTGTTGAAAATTATCAACAATGAACCTAAGAACAGGAGTAGATGTATCTCTTCTATTCAAAACCTATTATAATCCTAAATTAAATCCTAAATTAATCTGATTAAAATCATTTGTTATGTTCTCTCAGTATACTACATAACATAACGGAGCAACCATAACAGCTGATTTTTATAAGATTGAATCCTAATAATATAACCCCTTCCTGTCTTACAAAAAATGTGTGTTGTGTAAAGAAATTCAGTACACATGTACTTCCTTGTCGTCGATCAGTGGTCACATTTCATTACATATATTTTAAGCATATGGATATTTATGTACACACGAGATAAAAACGATTTAATTTAAAGAAAAACAACTAAATTTTAGTTGCTTTCACTTTCCACAACTTGTATGCATATAATGTCTCCAACACATTAAATAAATTTTTTTTATTTTAACAGAGTTTATATATATATATATATATATATATATATATATATATATATATATATATATATATATATATATATATATATATATATATTCAGAATTTAGACAATCACGGGTCAGAAAAAAAAAAGAAACAAAACCCCCACAAAACAATCAGTGAGTAGACCAAACACTGGACTAGAATAAGTATTGATTTATAGGTTCCTATCTGAACAAGTAATATCGATTGGTGCATTCACGTACAGGGACGTCACATGCAGGAAGATGAAAAAAACTACACATTATTCAGCAAAAATGTATGACCTGATATTAGAAGCGAATTTCCCTTTACGATTAGTTATGTCCAGTTGTCGGATATCTCAATTTCTGCATGTAACGGCTGAAATTTGTCATTTTATAAATTTTATTTTTAATAAATCGGCCTTATAATTACAGTGTTATTGCGTCTCAGACGATGGGAGTTTTTCTCACTGTGTATATACCCCAAACACAATAACTTTATTTAACGCCGCGCTTACAGCTGCTTCAGTTTCCTCTCATTTGACTTATAAGAATTGTACAATGAAAAAGCAGTCAGCACGTGAGTTCAGTTGCAACCTAAATCTCAGTCTTATATGGATTTAGCTCTACACACTGAAATGTAGAACGTTCCAAACGAACTTTAAGGAAATTAACGAAACTTATCTATTATTCTATTGGCCTTAGAACACTTCCCCATTTCCTGGCCCCACTCTTCGCGCTTTCCAACCTCAATATGAATTTTTTTCTTGTATTAAAATGACTTTCTTCCGTAAATGGCCGATTTCTGGTACAGATAACCCAGTACAGATGAGCTCACGCGCACACATCTGTATTTGCTGACTCATCCAATCAAAACGTCAGAAACAAGCATAACAACATTCTTGTTTGACGTTCTTGTTTCCGGCGTTCTGATTGGATGTCATAGACAATGGAGTCTAAAAAATGGAGAATCTATAGGATATAGCGATGTGAAAGTTGTTGGTTTACGGAAGAAATAGGTACTTTCATGCGCTTTTGGGAAAGCCCGTAGGATCTTTTACTCGTGATAGAATTTTTTTTGTCTTTTAGCTCGTTGGGCTGCGCTCCACTCGCGAAAAGACATAAAATTTCTATCACCCGGTCTTTCCCAAAAACGGATGCAAGCACCTATTATTCTTCTCTACTTATCACAATTATGAAAGAAACGAAGTGGGAAATAACACAAAACACGTTGCCATTGAATTATAATGTTTCCAGTGATTAGCCTATTTGCTATGTATTAAACTTGGTTTGAAGTATATTGGTAAAAATAACGAAATAAATGTATTTGTCTTGGTAATATTTTACTAGTTCGTGTGGACCCGACCTATGGGAATGATTTGAGACCGTGTGTCATAGCTTTCCAACTAGATATTTATCTCAGAAAGTTCAATAATGGGCTTTTTAAGTATAAAATTAGTAACAAAATATAAAAAAAAATGAAAACACTAGCTAAATTTTTTGTAGCAAAAAATGAAAACACTAGCTAAATTTTGTGTAGCAAAAAATATTAACTATAGGCATACATACATGCAAAGCATGTATTGCACGGCACGTATTTCTGTTAATACCTAGCATGAAACATCGAATTTGAGCCACAAATAGAGGTCTATGTGTCGAGTACAAAAAAGATCTTTGAATAATAAAACAAATAAGGTTTACTTGGACACTTATAATTCTTTTTTCTCAATACACTGTAAAACTAGAGACGTGTTTTGTTTTCTTACCTGGATACAGCGTCTATGTTTTAAACATTTTAGAACAGAAATATGTCAATGTGGGTCGAATATATATCCGGAGAATATTAAAGTTTTGCTTTCTTAGGATATTAATGCAAAAATTCCTTATGATAACAAAAAGTAAATTTTTATCCTCAAATAGCATTTCTCCTAAACTCAAAAATGAAAGCAAAAATTCATGGCACCATAAATGTAGAATTTATTAAATTCAAAGAATTGTATGACTGGACAAAACACATTTCCAGATATGGATTGAAAGTAAAAATACCTGTGGTCATTCATTTATTTATAGATTTCCTGAGTTAACTTACTTCCGGAAAGTTTCAATATAATAATATAGTAGGTAGAATTTTACTGCCATTATAATATCCGATGTTAGCTAGTTTTTTTGTGATTTGTCACCAAAAAAAAGCTAAGGTACGATTTTTCGTTCTAGGTCAGCAGATAACAATTTTTTTTAATGTCACAATTTTATCTATACCAAACTTCTGAAAATTGTGCCTCTAATGTGCACATGTTCAACTGTATAGCTTAATATTGATCAAACAGACAACATTTCTATAAAACATGAGAAACAATTAAATAAATAACGGATGGATAAGAGAATTATAAATGTTTTACAATCTATTTTTATTTATATTAATAATGATGTTTAGAGATGTACTTCAATTGTTTTCGGACGTCTAAATAAATAAATAAATATAAAATAAATAAATTAATTTAAAAAAACCATTATCCAATAAAAAATTTGGGTATCCCCAAAAAATTAACCAATCAAACGTAAGCACTTATCTTAACTTTGGGTTTACAAATGGAAAGCAAAATGATAGTTTTAAGTGTTTTAATTCTTCAAGTAAACACAGTTTATTGTAAAACAATTGCATTAGTGTTTGTAAAATACAAATTAAGGTGTTGCAATCTTAAAAAACAAGACTTGCGTTGATGGATCAAACAAAGCGATGTCATAATGTTGAAGAAAAAATGTCTGCCAGAAGTTCTAAACGAATAGTGGCGTTTAAAATTACCCATGTTAACGTGTCAAATCAGAATATGGGCAGATTATAGATTTTTGGCCGGATTTCACAGAGTAAAAATCCGGGTTATAGTATGGTGAATGTTTGGCGGGCAGCATGCGGGCGGGTGGGTGGGCGGACGGGAAAAAAATTTTCGTAACAGTTTTCTCAGCAACTACTATTCACATTCTCTTGAAATTTAGTATGCAGCATCAGCATGGCCTCCCATAACGTGGGATTCGATTTCAGGTCTGTCGCTCACCTACTCCCTGTTAACCGACTTAGTTAATTTTTAACGAAATCCGGCCATTTCTATCTTTGATCGATTTTTAGTTAGCTTCGTTCGTTTAATTACATTAGCAACCATTTTTCTGCTTTTGGCAATTCCCCCCCTCCCCCCAAAATAATGACATTGTGTAAAATTCCTTAGCTAAGCCTAAGAACATTTAGTAGCTAGTTTATTGGTTAAGTTAGGCAGTACACAACTTATTGACTACTTGTTTGATGGATCAAAATGTCTGGCAAAGTATAATAATTTTGAAACAGGCAACGAAAATGAAATTTTCCTACCATTAAGGCGGACGGGTTGCGTGCATGAGCATTTGATCCATGTAGTAGTTGTGCTATTAACAGTTTGTTTTATTTTAAATCCGAGCGGTTTAATAACAGTACATAAGCATCGAAATGGTCATTGAAAGAAAGACATAATTAGTTAAAGAACTCTTTTAATTATTATTAGCTGAAATGAAGTATTTCAAACGTAAAAAACATATATAAATAGAACTTACCTCGTTCAGTAGAACAAACGCAAATATTTTTATAATACTCAAACTAAGCAAGCAAAACATCTTACATATCATAGTGGCTACTACTAGAAATTAATCGTTAATTGAATTGAATAAGTGAATAGTCAATAATTATAGTGGATTATTATCAAAACTTTCGAGGTTTTTTTTTTGATTAGAAATGACGAAACATTTCTTCAAAGCGTACATTTCCTGAAAATTGTACATTTCGCGCCAAAAATTAAATTGTGTAATCCAGGAAAAAACCAAATTAAAAAAAACCACGGAAAGCTACATTCAGTTTATGTTTCATTTACTGTATGCCAGTCTTAAATAAAATGTCATCAACGATACCAAGGTTAATAAAATGTACTACCCAAGACACGCGTCTAGTCTAATCAAAGACTCATCAGTGGCGCACAAACGTTTACAATATTTAAAATGTACTACCCAAGACACGCGTCTAGTCTAATCAAAGACTCATCAGTGGCGCACAAACGCTTACAATATTTAAAATACAAACTTAAAATCTTTAACTACTATAAACAAATATTTTGGAGTGCATTTTACTCGTCTACTTGTGAAGCCAAAACAATTTAGCGTGACTACCCTACTTTCTCTTATGGTAATATCTTATTTGCCAGTAGATTGCAAATACTGATTAAATACATTATACTTTTAGAATAGACTGTATTTCCGGAAAGTAACATGGCATGCTTTACTTTCATTTTTAAAACTATTTCTTGATCACCATTGTACTATATATTTAGTGCTTATATTGTACTGATAAGTATTGTATATTTCTCAAATTCATTAGCAAAAAGGAGGGTAAAAAATATTAAGTCAGATCCCAGCACCAGAGTAAATATATTTCGCTAAGCAATACAATTTTCTCAATTACATTACAACGTTGGAAATCGACAGTTTTGATTGGATAAAACTGAGAATAAGAATGTCTTCAGTTAAGAATTTGTTTATGGCACCAGCGCCTAGTGTAACTGTATACCGCTTTAAATATTTATCATTATAGATATTAAAGAATCCATCTGCCAGGTTGCTATTTTTCCTAACCAATGAAGATAATCCTGTTGCAATTTACGGCACGGCAGTTACAGACCATAACGTGTGAAATGTGATCAGCAAGAAAAGAATAACAGTTATTTAGAAAAAGAAAAGAAAGTAAAATGAAGAAAAACCCAATTCTATATTTATATAATGTAGACATAACACAAACGATCCTTAGCGAACACACTAAAAAGTGTTATTTATAGATGTTTGGTACATGTGTAAGTGACTTAAGATACCTTTCGGGGTTTATGATAATTGTTTAAGAAATATATGGTAGATATGATTACATACTTGATTGCTAATATTATAAACGTGTCTTATTGAAGAATGTAAGCACGTGCAGTATATTCAGTAAAAGTGTAAGCAATATAAACATCAAACATTTCCAAGTGTAAAAAACATAAACATGTATGTGTTAACAATTTAATATGCCTGAGTGTACACCATATAAGCAGGTCTGAGTAAAAACAATGTAAACAGGTCTGAGTGTACACAATGTAAACAGGTCTGATTGTACACAATATAAACAGGTCTGATTGTACACAATATAAACAGGTCTGATTGTACACAATATAAACAGTTCTGATTGTACACAATGTAAACAGTTCTGATTGTACACAATGTAAACAGGTCTGAGTGTACACAATGTAAACAGGTCTGATTGTACACAATGTAAACAGTTCTGATTGTACACAATGTAAACAGGTCTGAGTGTACACAATGTAAACAGGTCTGATTGTACACAATATAAACAGGTCTGATTGTACACAATATAAACAGGTCTGATTGTACACAATATAAACAGGTCTGATTGTACACAATATAAACATGTCTGATTGTACACAATGTAAACAGGTCTGAGTGTACACAATGTAAACAGGTCTGAGTGTACACAATGTAAACAGGTCTGATTGTACCCAATATAAAAATGTCTTAATGTAAACAATATAAAAATGTCTTAATGTAAACAATATAAACATGTCCTAATGTAAACAATATAAACATGTCTTAGTGTAAACAATATAAACATATCTTAATGTAAACAATATAAACATGTCTTAATGTAAACAATATAAACATGTCTTAATGTAAACAATATAAACATGTCTTAATGTAAACAATATAAACATGTCTTAATGTAAACAATATAAACATGTCTTAGTGTAAACAATATAAACATGTCTTAATGTAAACAATATAAACATGTCTTAATGTAAACAATATAAAAATGTCTTAATGTAAACAATATAAACATGTCCTAATGTAAACAATATAAAAATGTCTTGATGTAAACAATATAATCATGTCTTAATGTAAACAATATAAACATGTCTTAATGTAAACAATATAAACATGTCTTAATGTAAACAATATAAACATGTCTTAATGTAAACAATATAAAAATGTCTTAATGTAAACAATATAAACATGTCCTAATGTAAACAATATAAACATGTCTTAGTGTAAACAATATAAACATATCTTAATGTAAACAATATAAACATGTCTTAATGTAAACAATATAAACATGTCTTAATGTAAACAATATAAACATGTCTTAGTGTAAACAATATAAACATGTCTTAATGTAAACAATATAAACATGTCTTAATGTAAACAATATAAACATGTCTTAGTGTAAACAATATAAACATGTCTTAATGTAAACAATATAAACATGTCTTAATGTAAACAATATAAAAATGTCTTAATGTAAACAATATAAACATGTCCTAATGTAAACAATATAAAAATGTCTTGATGTAAACAATATAATCATGTCTTAATGTAAACAATATAAACATGTCTTAATGTAAACAATATAAACATATCGTAATGTAAACAATATAAACATGTCTTAATGTAAACAATATAAACATGTCTTAGTATAAACAATATAAACAGGTCTTAGTATAAACAATATAAACAAGTCTTAGTGTAAACAATATAAACATGTCTTAATGTAAACAATATAAACATGTCTTAGTATAAACAATATAAACAGGTCTTAGTATAAACAATATAATCATGTCTTAATGTAAACAATATAAACATGTCTTAATGTAAACAATATAAACATGTCTTAATGTAAACAATATAAACATGTCTTAGTGTAAACAATATAAACTTGTCTTAGTATACAATCTGGGACTAGTATAACTAATGTCTTAGTGTAAAACATATTTACTACATACTGAATTTAAATAGGGGAATAGCTGTAGTTCTGCAGATGCCAATGAGGTCCATATTACCATTTTGTTATTCTTAATGTAAAGGTACATGTTATAAAGTTTGGTTGAGTGTCATTATATTGAGAAGGCAACTGGTAATTTTATATGTTGGGAAACGATGTTTGGACATGAGCGTCATGATATTTAAATGCGCGGCAGCTAAACATAAATAATTAAGTTATCCTAGAATCCTAGTAATTACTGTAAATGCAGGGAAAATGAGTAAGTATCGATTTTAACCTAAAACGAAAGGTAAACGCTGGTCAATGTGAAATCTATTCCAAAAATATGATACGGAATAGAATTGGAACAAATGGTATTTTAACCAATGAAATACTTTCTCAAAATAGTAAATACATCAATATATGAGCGTCGTCATTCATAAAAGGACCTTAGCGGTATATAGAACGTTACGCTAAAACCGACGTGAAACAACACGTTGAAAATAGTTATCGAACGCAAAATAAATAATATTGTATATGATGCATAATTTATTAACAATTTCATTTGAAATGTATTTTCATCGAAAATACAGTTTCTTAGTCCTTTTAACAATTATTCAAATACGCATCGGCACAGAACTCATATATAACAGACCTTAAGTTGAGATGCATTAGAAGAAGATGTAATATGTCATCTTGAGGGAGTCATTGTCTAATATTAGCCTTGCAAATTATATATGATATATATCACTCCATGCCGATATACGATTACGATATATATATATCTACTCAAATCAGTAACATGTTCAAAGTTTATAATTGCTTAACATTTAACGGTTTTGATAAATACAATAACAAAATAAGTAAAGTAATAGAATGTTGTTTGATGGAAAATGACTATCAAAAATTTTATTAATGAATACGAAGGGGCATTTTAATCAACGAGCTTTCCGAACTTGTCAGAAAACGTTCAAATGAGTTTCATGGAACTCCTAATCTGCGGAAATGAGAAAAACCGAAAGGGTTTCTTTCTATATTTTTGTTGCACAAGATTTTGTCTATATAAGTTTTGAACGAATCTATGTAATTTAAACGAATTCTGAAAGATAATATTAAGTTCTGCACGTTGCAAAAAAAGATTAGTTTGACTTAGATTATTAAAATATTAAATTACATGCCAGAATACGTATGAATTCGAGCTCATTAAATTCTCAATTATTTGTCTTTTGTCATCTCCTCTATATATACAACAACCTCAGAAATGACTTACTCTTTATCAAGTCTACCACTTCCAGTTGATGTTTACTTGCTTTTGTATGGTTCTGACCAACTGTCCGAAGAGGACAAGTTGCACATTTTCATCAAACTAACAAACTTACCGGTATTATAAAATATTACTCGAACCTTCTCACCTCAACACATTCAGTTTTTCTACTGAAATATTTTTTTTCTAACAAGATGGGAGCATACGTAAGATATTACAAGTCATGTTATCTGCAAATGTTTGAATATTTTGCCTTAGGAGACAGACCAGATAAGCATCTTTGCTTGTTTCTGAATCCTTATTGTCATGATTTCTTTGTAGTCTTTAATGTGATCCTGCATGATCGGGCGTATACTATGAAATAAATATATTTACACCAATTTAAAAAGTCACTCAAACGTAGTAAGCTTTTATCTTATGAAGTTCATTTGCTAACTTTTACATAAATTATAAATTGAATTAATTGTTGCATATTTTCACAGCTAATAATATTTACGAATACAAGAATACAATTTAGATTAGCTTTTTAAAACTAATATGCAAATAAATTTTGAGAAATTTGAACAAAACATGCATATAACAGATCTATAAGGTAGTTAGTCTTCTTTTTATCACTTGGTCTGTCAACACTGAAATTGCGGGTTCGAGTCTTACTGCGGGCAGGGTGTGCTCGACCCCAATCTTCATATGACAAGGATTGCCAGTTTCCTACCGAAGGTCAAGAGTTTTGTTCGCTGGATACTCCAGTTTCATCCCCCAATAAGAAATGGAAGCCATGATATAGCTGAAAAATTGCTGAAAGTGGCGTTAAACATCATTCAAACATACATCAAAATCTATTATTGTCCACATCATTTTGGAGCACTTTGAACAGAAAAGGTTAAACGTCTTTTTTTACAGAACATAAAGACAAAAAGTAAAAAAAAAAAAACTACTAAAATAAAGAGCCCATCCCATTAAAGATAGGCATAATATATGCCATATAGCCTATACTCTATAAGTCATTATAACCGAAATAGACACAAAACTAGACAAACATATGAACAGTTAAATTCCTTAGTTCTACAATTTCCTGTTCAAAACTAAAATTTAGTTAGGGTGGGGTGGTGTTAAAAACTATCTCATCCTAAATGTGCAAAAATTTGTGTAACTGTTAAGTAAACACCATCTGTTGGGAGATAAGAGATATAAAAAGGGAGATAATACTAGCTAAATGATTCAGGTATCAAGGTGTAGGACCACCAAATACCGGGAACCAGTCCAGAGGTTGTACGTAAAAGTAGTACTAGTCAACAGACAGGTTCACTCTTGCATCATATAGAATTTGAACCGCACATGATACCAGAATAAATTTGGTATTTTTGGAAAGCTGAATATTCTAGGAAACTTGAGGATAAAGTTTTATTGGTTTTAAATGAACATAAAAATGTTGAGAGTGAATTAGGGACAAGCACTATTTTTGGACTGAAATAGAAAGTGAAAGTAGATTTTTAGACCACGTGGACTTCAGGTTGAGCGTTTTTTCTTATATGCCATGAAACATATTGTGAAATTTTGACAGAATGTTCAGCCAGTGCATTTTTATAGGGGACAGAAGTGTCACTTAATTTGAAACAAAGGTAAATTTTCTAGGATAAGTCAAAATTATCAAATTTTAATATAGCCGAAGAGTAAAAAAACTATGGTGGTCCTACACCTGAAGAGGCCATAGACAGGTATATCAACTTCTATTTCTTTTGATAAAAATGGTAATGAAAGAAGGTAAATCACCAAGACTATCATTTTAATTGCTTATCAGAGCCAAAACCTATAGGGGGGTCAAATTTCAGCCTAAATATGGTATTATGTAATATTGTATGAAATTATGGGGTCTGCAGTGGTCCGAGCTTAGTAGAATGTACTTTAATTTAAATAAACTCCTGTTTTAGGTTTGGATGTAATGAAAGGGTCAAAATGTATAAAACTAGAACTGGTAGACATTCTAGTATGCAGAAAAATAGTGTATTTAAGATGAATTTGTCACTTTTACACCTGCGGCTTAAGTCGGTTACATTGCTGGCATGGGTTAATACTAAAATTATTTATTTTCTAATCTGATGCTTGCTAGGGGTAAATTTGTTAGTAAACTAGTAACCATATGCAATATTTGTACTTGTTAAGATAATTGGGCCTTGAGATGATGGTACTTCTGTCAAAAATTCCTTAAACATGAGCAGTAATTGGAAATTGGCCAATTTTTGCAATTTCATACCAAAGCAAGATATAATTTTGTTTCTTTGTATGCCAGTTTGAACTTCAGTGGTTTTTTTTTATTAAGGAATGTTCATTTGACTATTAAGCTTAATGGAATAGTGAACGCATTTAATGAAATTCATACAATTTTAGTCTCAGTTTAGAAACTATTAATGTACACCTCCAAAACATGGTACAACTGAATATCAATAAATTTAAATTTGAACTCAAAAACTTTCTCAGGATGTACTAGGTGCATAATTAGGACAGTTTCAAACTATTTTTCTTAATTGAAATGTATTTCAAGAGATAAAAGTCTTATCCCAACAGTTTGAAGGTACTCAGTATCTCACTTTGTAAAAAGGGTGGGGGGGGGGTGGGGGGTGTGAAATAAACTAAAAAAGATGCAAAATTTTTGATAAAATTATGTAATTAGTGCCTTTCTATGTGTGAAATAAGTCCATTTGTGTTGGTTGTATATTGCCAAGCTTGCTATTTACATCTGCAACTAAGAAATTGAAAAACTAAGAATAATGCATTTCTTGATCACCAAGCTAAATTTTTCATGATAACGCGCATGTGAGGTCTTTGGTGTTATCATGCATTTCTTGAAAACCGCTGAAAGGAATTCAACAACATTTTAGAATTTGTTTCGACTAACATAAATCTAAGACCAGGAAAATTTTTATTTAATTTGTTGAACAAAAACATCTTCTTTAGGTGTAGGACCACCAAATACCGGGAACCAGTCCAGAGGTTGTACGTAAAAGTAGTACTAGTCAACAGACAGGTTCACTCTTGCATCATATAGAATTTGAACCGCACATGATACCAGAATAAATTTGGTATTTTTGGAAAGCTGAATATTCTAGGAAACTTGAGGATAAAGTTTTATTGGTTTTAAATGAACATAAAAATGTTGAGAGTGAATTAGGGACAAGCACTATTTTTGGACTGAAATAGAAAGTGAAAGTAGATTTTTAGACCACGTGGACTTCAGGTTGAGCGTTTTTTCTTATATGCCATGAAACATATTGTGAAATTTTGACAGAATGTTCAGCCAGTGCATTTTTATAGGGGACAGAAGTGTCACTTAATTTGAAACAAAGGTAAATTTTCTAGGATAAGTCAAAATTATCAAATTTTAATATAGCCGAAGAGTAAAAAAACTATGGTGGTCCTACACCTCAATGTACTATTGCATAACGGTATGGGCGCGGCCATTTTATGAGCACAAAGTAAAGCATGAAAAAACTGTCAGGTTAAACGCGATTGGTCAATAATGATTGTTAAAGTAAATATATTTTGGAAAGAAATGCAATCTTTGGTATGAAAATACACAAAAAAGGAGTTTTATACACATTTAGGAGGAAGAAATCAAATTTCGAATACGTAGGGGCACATCGAGGAAATTTGAAAAAAATGAGACTCCCCCTTTTTGACCTTCATTTTTCAGCCAGAAAAGCAATGCGAACCTATATTTTTAATAACACCAAATAAACCCCCTATTCTTTAACATAAATAATCTCTCTTAATTTAACATTAAATTAACTTTGTCTTTCAACGAAATAATAATCGAAAAGGGGTACCCCATATGGAAAATAACATAGAAAGGCCATTGGTCCATTGTATTCTATACATGTTCCTTTTGGCATTTGAATTCGGCAAATTTTACTTTAACCGCATAAATTCTGCATAAAATCATAGATTATTATTATAAAATTCATTGTTTATATTCACGTTTTATTAGCTATAGTCTATTTCATGAAACATGCTATTTTAAATGCAACGTTAGGGGTGGGAATGATAAAACAATGACTGAAAGGCTCGTGATCAATGTGTACACTACATTTGGAGTTTGTATGTTACAGGATGCACAAAACAGCAAATTTAGTCTAATTCAGTGATTCAAATTGAACTTTTGACAATTTTAAAAGAACTATGATCTTTACGTTTTTTCGGCCCTAATCTGACTTTCTGGTTGTGTTATAATAATGGGCGATAATTTCACAAATGTTAAACGATTTCGAAACGCTGTTTAAAAATCACCGAAGTAAGGTCCAGCATTCAACCATAATGTTGTACTATGAAATTTAGGTCAGTTTTGAACAAGTTATAGTCTGTTTCAAAAACCGTTAATTTTCGGAAGATCATTTAGACCGCATTTCGTTCGTTCAATTGTGGACCCTGAATGAAAATTTAAGATAGAACAATCGTCGAACATAGGCATCTACACATGCTATGTGAAAAACACCAACAGTAAAGATAAAAAAACATCAATTTTGAAGAGCAGCACAAACTGAGGAGAAAAAAACTACTTGCAAAAACGCGCCTTTTTTTCTAGGGGTGGCCTTTAAAAAACGGCACTTAAAGCATAAAGGAACATCGATGTATATGCCCAACTACATACAAGTTTTGTAATTGAATCAACAGTACTAAAGGTATGCAATTTGCTTAATTCTGCATCCATTTAATATCTCTATAGGTATCAATGTACTATTGCATAACGGTATGGGAGCGGCCATTTTATGAGCACAAAGTAAAGCGTGAAAAAACTGTCAGGTTAAACGCGATTGGTCAATAATGATTGTTAAAGTAAATATATTTTGGAAAGAAATGCAATCTTTGGTATGAAAATACACAAAAAAGGAGTTTTATACACATTTAGGAGGAAGAAATCAAATTTCGAATACGTAGGGGCACATCGAGGAAATTTGAAAAAAATGAGACTCCCCCTTTTTGACCTTCATTTTTCAGCCAGAAAAGCAATGCGAACCTATATTTTTAATAACACCAAATAAACCCCCTATTCTTTAACATAAATAATCTCTCTTAATTTAACATTAAATTAACTTTGTCTTTCAACGAAATAATAATCGAAAAGGGGTACCCCATATGGAAAATAACATAGAAAGGCCATTGGTCCATTGTATTCTTCAAAGACGTCATATCTCGTACCACACACATATTAATAAAATCTTAATGTACCATAAATAAACCTTTAATTTATGACACACTCGCCTTAGTGTATTCGAACTAAAGTCCATACGCGTTCCTATATTAAGAGAGAAATATTATAGGACTAAACGCTTAGTTTCGTTAATTCATCGATGTATGAACAAGGTCAACTCCCTCACAAAAAAATAGACGACCGCTTATGATAAGTTTTATTAGTGAGTCGACCTCGTCCATACATCGATGAATTACAAAAAATATGCGTTTTATAATTATAATTCTTCCAAAATTGTATAAGTGTATGAGCGTATGCACAACGAACTGAAGACGAAGACGTGATCGGTGCGGAAGGAAAAACTGGCATTGACAACAGATATATTTTACGATTTGCCCGAGAAGATTACATGTATCACTGAAAACAAAAGAAGACAGAACAACAAACAATATTTTCGTGAATTCTTATGTTTTTCGTTGTACTGATATATAATTATATTAATTTTGTAATTTGTGAATATTAAGTGCTTGATTGGATAAAAACACTTAAATTACGTCATCTCAGATAATTTATAAATTGATATTTTCTTTGAGCGGACTACTTTCGGTATCCAAAGTAAACAAAGATGGCGTCCTCCTAGCGTATCGTAAGGGGAGGAAAGAATGTTTTGTTTGCCACAAAGATTTCATATTACTAGTTAATCGATTGAGATTTCAAGTAAAATATAATATACAGAAAACTTGGTTTCATTTTGATGTTTTTCCATTAATAAATAAAAAACCGATATTCCTTTTGTAACATGTTTTGTATTTTCCTACACTTTCCGGCTTTGGTACATGTTTAGAACTAGATGGGTTTCTGTAACTTGCAGCTTTAAAATCGCAATGACTATTTATGAGAATTATAAGGATTCAATACCGTGTTTTAGGAAATTATCAATCTGTAAACTCCGTCGACTCCCTCACAAACTTGACATAAGTCCTTCGGACTTCGTCCAAAAGTAACGAAGATGGTCCAATAGTGACAAAGACGAGTATACATGCAACGTAAGTAGGGACTAAATGTAACATAGGTAGGGTCGAAATGTATGGAGGGACATAATGAGAAAAAATATGTTTTCGAAATTAACATATAAAAGGGGCGATAAAAAGTTTGTTTTTGATAAAATTTTTCATCTTAAATGAATTATATTTTTATGTAACATGTAATTATTTAGAACTGAAGATACAGATTTCGTTATGGTACTTACCATTTGATCATATGCGTTCTTCTATGTCAGTGTTATATGATGACTCCTAACAATAAATAAACCAGTTGATTCGTTAGCAGTTTACAAAGTACATATGATTCTCTATGTTTTGGTTACGAAAGTTAGAAAAAAAAGATGTGTATACATACATGGGTTTTGACTATTTCATGTTAATAAAGATGTATAACAAGTACAGGAAAATATTTCGCGGGAGCAAGTAAAGGAAGTGCAAAGAATTTTGGGGTATATTTTACATTTGCATATCTGTGATCTATGACAAAGATGTATTACAAGTACAGGAAAAATTTCGCGGGAGCAAGTAAAGGAAGTGCAAAGAATTTTGGGGTATACCACAAACTATAAATATTAATATAAACAAAATTAAAGGCATTTACGGTAAGAGGTTTAATATTTTACATTTACATATCTGTGATCTATGACAAAGAAACTTTCGTACCGGAATATAACAACACAATGTAATGTAATATAATAACACTCAAAAGAGTGTGTAAATAGTAGGACTATACACGCCACCCACATAAATGTACTTGTGTAACTAATTACTAATTACTAGTGGCAATAATAATAACAAAAGATGGATGCGGTTATCCATACACTGTTTAGTTTATTTGTGTGGCAGCAACGTGTGCCTTGCATTGTGCCAGTTGCCATAGTACATAATGCATATGTTGTGCATCGAATATCGTACGACGTCATGTATTGACGTCAAACGAACAATTAGTATTGTATTGATAAGGAAACCGGAAGTAATTAATGATTGAAATGATATTGTTTTCAAATAACAACAAAAAAGTCAGCATTGACAATAGTTTGAAAAGGATTAAACTGAAAATACTCTTTTTATTTAATAGAGGACGTATACAAATTAAAACAAATTACTTAGGATTGAATGGTACAACTACAGTGCTATCGAAAAGCATTCAGTCATAATCGCTTGATTATTTTTAAATAAAACACATACGGGGATTCCTCACAATCGATATATCTAAGTACTAACTTATGCCAAAAGCAATTCTATCATCTAAATATTTGTATCATCACTCAACACACAAGTGGCATTCTTAGCATGATTCACATCTGAGGTACTTGTTATTAAGTTTTTTACTTGGACTGAATTACATGCATTGTATTTGGAGAAAGAATACTATATATTTATTGATGAAAATATCATTAAAGTTTGATTCAATATATAAATTGTATGTAAAAGTTTCGATAAAAAGATAACACGCCTACTATACATTTACATTGTTTGATTTCGTATAACCAAACATTATTTTCCGCCACACACAGGTGTCGTCAAATGATCAACAATTGGTCTCCATTATTCAGACCAGTAGCGTAGCTAAGCAGAGGATCGGAAGGCAAGGTTTCCATGTCATCCAGATCCTAGCTACGCTACTGCAGGCCCAATTATTGACCTAATAATAGGATAACCCTTCCTAACTAACAAAAATGTATGTTGTTTGAGGAAATTCAATGTACATGTACTTCCTTGTAGTGGTTCCGTTGGTATGTTAATCAACATATATGGGTATATATGTATAAACAATGACTTAATTCTTAAAAGTTTCTATTTAGAATAAAAATAATGCAGCAAGCTTTCCGAATAAATAACTGTTCTTCATTTTAAAAGTAATCAATAAATAACTGTTACTCCGGGGTTATAATCTCAAAACTGATATTCTTTACTTCTTAATTAAACATTTAAAATGTACGATAAATATCAAAGTTGTTAACAGTTTTTCACTTTTTTCTCAAAGGTATTATTGAAAAAAGGACTATACTTATCAGTTGGATTTCACATTTCATAATTATGTGTATGCGTAATATAATGTCTGTAACACGTTCAATATTAATGTTATTTCAAATAGTTTGTACAATATATATTCTGTAATAAACAATTAAAATCATATTTGCAGAATGTGACTTAGACAATCACTGATGAGAAAAAAACCACAAAACAATCAGTGAGTATACAAAACATTAGGCTAGAGTATGTATTGATTTATAGCTTCCTATCTGAAACAAGCAAAATCCATGTTCAGGGAAAAGTACAGGAAGATGAAAAACTACACAAACGAAAATGTCTGCTCGGATTATAAAAAAGAATATCCCATTAGGATTATTTATGACCATTTGTCCAATTTCTGCCTTTGATGTCATTTTACAATATTTTTCAATACATCGGCCTCATAATTACAGTGCTACAGGGTCACAGACGATGGCGTTTTTATCGCTGTGTATATGCCCCAAACATAAGAAATTTATTTAACACCTCACATACAGCTGCTTAAGTTTCCCCTCACAATTATATAGCAATCAACACGTGAGTTCAGTTGGAATCTAAATCTCGATCTTATTTGTTTTATTTCACCTCTATACCTACCGGAATATAGAACGTTCCACACGAACCTCAGGCGAATGAACGAACCTTATGTTTTTTATTGGCTATTGAACACCCCCCTTTTCCCCTTTCCACACTCTTCCTGCTTTCCAACCTCGATATGATTTTTTCTTATATTATCTTTTACTGTTTTGTATGTATAATATAAAATGACTTTAATTAGTCTATTTGTTCAATATAAATTAGAAATTCGTTATTTTTTTTCTAAATTGACAATAAAATTATATACAAGCATTTATGTGTTTTACTGACGCATACAGGAGAAGTTTTGTTACAACATGCAAAAGCCATTCCTCCAGAAGTTTTAAAAAGATTGTTTGCTTGAATGGTGTTTGGCAATTTTTCAGCTATATCCTAGCGTCCAGTTTTTTTGGCCGGTGGGGGGGGGGAGGGGGTGGCAGTCGGAGTACCCAGAGAAAACCCCGACCTTCGGTAGGAAAACTGGCAATCCTTGTCAATTAATATTAGAGTTGAGTACACCCTGCCTGCAGTGAGATTCGAACCCGCAACCTCAGTGTTAACAGAATAGTAAATGACAAACTACTTCACCTCTCGGCCACCGAGACCCCTGTTTTAACAAGATGTGACTTACCAACTAAATCATCAGAATGATTTTAACCACCTTTTCCTTCTTTTATTAACTACTGTATCAAACGCTTTGCTACAGGAATTTTCCTAATATGGGTTGACGCAAATTAAAATGTATATCAGGATGTATTTACTTACACAGTTATGTAAAGAAATGAAGAGGGAAATAACAGAAAAAATGTCGGTATGTCAAACCCTCAACAAGTATGAATTGTACGAACTTTTAGAAATGTACATACTTATTTGAAGTAGGGAATAACTGTAGTCCTGCACATACAATTCACACGCTATGTAATAAAATATGTGGGTTGAGTGTCATTTTATTGCGGGGCACGTGTTGCTGGGCAATTGACATTCACGTTTGGAAACCCTGTTTGAGCATGAGCTTCATGATAGCTAAAAGCACAGCCGCTAAACATAAATATTTTGGTTATCCTAGCATCCTAGGTAGCAAGACACGGTTTTGTAGCTTAGTTTCGAATGTCCCCCTGTGAAATTTGTTAATATAGTTGTATGTACCAGTTTCAGTTTACTCACATCTATGTCTTTATGATAAATGAAATGCAACAAATTTTTGAAGTGTCAGTAGAAAGTGTAATATTTGTAGAAAAGAAATATTTGACAATAATTTTTGGGTGTAATCCTAGTTATAGCAGTAAAACCCCGAGACTGCCTATAAGACCATTTAACTCCTAGCTTTAGCTCTCTAATGCATTAAAATGGCAGCTTCCTTGTCAACAAAATTGTGTGAAATCGAGGTGGATGGATATTGATTTAAATAAACAAATGTATATGTCATATTGATGTTCTTTTAGGCGTTACAGTGTCAGAATTTTTCAAATGAAGGTAAATGCTAATGATTTGTCCGATTTTCTCTCATAAAACAGTTGATTTTTATCGATGATTTTTATAAAAATCTTATCAAATTACAATGAAACTGAAAATGCAGTATACAAATTAGATATATGTACCACGTTTCCAATATTTTTGGATCTATGAAAAAATGTCACACATGTTTTTATATTATAAAACAGGACCACGAAATCTGTTGATAATATTTTAATGCAAAAAAATCCGTATATTGCACCCCTAGTAATTATTGTATAGGCAGGGAAAATGAGTCAGTATCAATTTTAATCAGGAAAACGAAAGTAGACGCTAGTCAATGTGAAATCTATTCCAAATAATATCATAACGGATCGAATTCCAACAAATTCAATTTCAACCAATGAAATGATGACTAAAAATAGTATACACATCAATATATATTAAATAGTTTTTGTGATATGTAGTATATTTATGTTTATTTATAACATCAAAAAAACAATAGTTCAAATCTGTATCCTCATAGGATTTTTTTTGCATGTATCAGTATTTTTTGCACACGTTATAATAGTATAAATTTGCATTAAAGTATTAAAATTATGACAACAATTAATTTAAAACATAAGACGATAAAACGATTGACATTTTGTTTTTTTGCTGGACGTAAAACATCAATCAATCAACCAATCAATTAATCAATCAATTGCATTCAATCAAGAGCAATAAATAAACAATAGCCAGAAGGACGCAAGTTAACATAAAATAGAATCAGATGAAGAATATTTGATGATGTAGACAAGACTGGTTCGACAATCTGAGTTTTTTTGTAAACAATGAGCGTAACAATTTTTTCCACCATTTAGAACCTATTTTTCAGATGGGAGAGTAGCTTTTTTGTACTCGCACTTGGAGGAGAAAAGGTGCACACACATTTCTATGCCTAGGGATATTGATGAGTACAGAAGTAATTTTCTGATAGAGAGGTTCACTAAAACCATGAATTAATATGTCGTTCAAATCAAAAGAATAGACCTTTTGATAATTTTACACTGCGAAGAAGATATTTCGACTCTTGAAGAAACACACATACAAATACAGCTTACCTTGTAAAAGAGAACGTACACAAGTATTTCTAAAAGCGCACATATAATACAATATATAAAATAATCATTAGTGCTAGAGCTTATTCGTCGATTTTATGTAAAATGCCCATTTTATATTGACGAATGTCGAAAAATTTCATCAGAATAGAAATAACAACAGTATAACGCATTTTCAGGAAGTTGTCATTAATTTCACGCTACGGGGATGTTGCAGCACACATTTCTAAAGCCTGACCCAAAATGTAAGAAAACCCTATCCATATTTCGGACTTTCGGATCCTAGATTTCAGAGATCTTGTTTTTTTGACGAAAGAACTATTTTTGGAAAGTTACATGCACTGGCTTTTTTCATTTATTACTTCAAAGAATTAAGATAATGTTTATACTAAGACGAAAAACCGACTAGCCTGGATACTATTTTTAGAGTTTAATTTGTCCGAATATTGTAGTAGTAAATTTACATTATACGAAAAAGCGATACTGACAGCAAAGTGTAATTAAGATTTCCAAGTACATGTATATTTTGTAAACAAAAGTAATCTAAAGATATAATTTTGATTCCGCAAAATTCTATATACGATGTTTTTTTCAGACCGAAATCCGAGTCGAAAAAATAAATACAGGGCAAAATTTAGCAGGAAGTAATTAAGAAAAACAAAAATCTATATTTATAACATGTCCGTGATAGCCACATTGTGTAAATAATAGAAACATGTTTACAAATACTTTTTCAATAGGCTTTAGAACGCGGGTTCCTGAAGTTCCGTTAACTAGGGTTGTTTTAGTTTAAGCTAATTCTTAGTACAAATAATCACTTGAGGTTAAGGAAATAGAGAAAATACTTACTACTGCTCACGGCACGTCACACAATTTTCTGAACTTGGGTGGGTGTGTGTTGATTCGAACGTTACAGGAAAACAATTGAATTGGGAATGTCAGAAGTACTTTATAGACAGTAGTTATATCAAACAAATTATTACTTGAAGCTTGGCTATTGGAACGGGCAGTGCGTTGGGTGCAATCGCACCCTCAACCCCGTTTTACAATAAAAATAGTTATATTACCAAGAATCGAAATATTATTTAGCCAAATGTAACTTCAATATTATATGTTACAGACATCAATGTCATCCATGTCATCAAACCTAGTTCAGAAAGCGCCATAAGTTCCCCCAAATTGTTCAATTTTTCAAAAATTTTATAACATCTGCGACGGGCCCCCCCCCCCTGTTGTTAAGAGCTGCACACGGTCATGAGAAAAATAACCATGTACACAACTCTAACAATTTATCACCGGAATAACTACTATACTTCATAAGAATATCCCATCTCAAATACTTGTCAAGACATAATATCATGACTACAACTATTTTAATGAAGATGTACAAGGACTTCGGTGGCCGTATGGGTAAGGTAGATCGTCTACGATTGATCAAGTGGTCTGTCAACACTGAGGTTGCGGGTTTGAGTCTACCTGCGGGCAGGGTGCACTCTACTCCAATCTTAACAAGGATTGCCAGTTTTTCTACCGAAGATCGCGGGTTTTCTCCGGGTACTCAGGCTTCCTTCCCCAATAAAATCTGGACGCCATGATATAGCTAAAAATTGCTGAAAGTGGCGTTAAAATTAAAACAAACAAACAAACGAAAACGAAGAGTAAAAATCAAAACAATCGAATATCTTGACATAGAACCTTGTCACATTGCAATCTAAAAGTTAAACTTAATTAAGGAGACAGTTTGTTTCCGAACAGTACGCGTTTATCAGTTACAAAGAGCGAGAACTCCAATATTTCTATAGTTGGTTTGCACAATTATGAATCAATTATGACAAACTGTGAAGCGCGTATACGTGTGGGTGTAGAAATAAACAATTTCATATACAGTCATAGGGCATAAGTAGTTGTCAATGTCGTATCGCCAATGGCGGTCGTGTTCAAAGATGGTTGTCAAAAGCGTTTTTACCAATATGGTTTGAGAAAAGCTGATATTGCACATATGTTTTTATTACAAATGACAACAATTTGCCGTATCATTAAGAATTTTACGTGGCGGAAAACAGTGGAAAATAAACCTAAAAGTGGACGTAAGAAAAAGTTGAACACAAGATAGAACACTGCTGTATCACGGTTGGTAAACTCTGATACGAAAGGAACTTTAGTATACATTACTTATTATTTTAATTACATATACAAAACTTCATTCTGTACTTATATGACTTATATACCGCTATCCATGATCGTTTTAAGGAAGTTGTGAGGTTATAAGAATGAATAGGAATCTGGCAGAGTATTAGGGTGTTTCATTGTTAATCATATTTAACAACGGCCAAACATGGCGTCTATTGAAAGTGGCGAATATTTATGCCCAGTGACTCTCATTTTCAAACTAGTTTACAATTAAGCTGAAATTTCGAAGTTAAAAAATGTTATACATGCAGCAAATAAGATTAATACTCAAAACAGTATATACAACTATTAGTGACATCACGTGACTTCTGTGACGTATTTTTGTCAGCCATATTGGATTTTCCACTCAATAGAAAATCAATGGGACTATTTACAAAAACGCCGATATCTTGTTAAATAAATAAAATATATATGTTTTGTACATTGTTCCCTGTTCTACAGTCTCTTATCTTTCGAATGATATGAATTTTATCAGTTTAAATTACTTGCAAAATACTTCCCATTTTGTTTGAACAAAAGCCTTATTTTCTGCCTTCTGGTTACATTGTTTCAATGGGAAATTGTCAAATATGCTCCACTTCTGACGTAAATTGCATAAATACAGTTCGTATAAACATAGTTTTGCACATATATACAAAAAGTAGACACATTGATGCATTTAATTTTGACATTTTTAACACTTTAATTTCTGATCTTCATACTTCCCATTTCATTTGAAATTAGCTCATTTTACAATTTTTAACATGGCGGACTTCAGACCACGTGGTTCAGACAAGGGACAGGGTTGTGTGGCATTTTTATGGTTTAATTATATCTCAGAAATTTGTAACAGGTTTAACTTAGATGTAAATATTTTAATAATTAAACAAATATATGAAAGCTTATTTGGGTCACATTATGTGGGGACAGAGAAAAAAAATAAATACAAATCGTGGCCACGATAAACAAATTGAGGCCACGGATTGCTCAATCGTGGCCACGATCAACTAATCGTGGCCACGATTTAGTGAATCGTGGCCACGATTTGTTTATCGTGGCCACGATTCAGTAATTCGTGGCCACGATTCGGTAATTCGTGGCCACGATTTAGTAATTCGTGGCCACGATTTGTTTTTCGTGGCCACGATTTGTTAATTCGTGGCCACGATTTGTTTATCGTGGCCACGATTCAGTAATTCGTGGCCACGATTTAGTAATTCGTGGCCACAATTTGTTTTTCGTGGCCACGATTTGTTAATTCGTGGCCACGATTTGTTTTTCGTGGCCACGATTTAGTAATTCGTGACCACAATTTGTTAATTCGAGGCCACGATTTGGTAATTCGAGGCCACGATTTGGTAATTCGTGGCCACGATTTGTTGATCGTGGCCACGATTTAGTAATTCGTGGCCACGATTTAGCAATTCGTGGCCACAATTTGTTTTCCGTGGCCACGATTTGTTTATCGTGGCCACGATTTGTATTTATTTATTTTTTCTGTCACCACATAATGTGACCCAAATAAGCTTTCATACAAATAAAGCTTTTAGAGTATTTGACTAACAAAATACTGTCTTAGGAAAAAACTAACTGCAATTGCATTGTCTTGAATTGAAAATATGGTAATGAACTTTGTGATAAACATTTATAAAGCATATATGTAAAAGATAACTACAAAAATATCATCATTTTGGACGCATTTTCTCAGTCATAAAGGTAGTTAAAATTCAAGTTTTAAGGAATAAGCTGTTCAATAAACATCCTGTACAGAGAATAAAAGTTTATGGCAGTACAAGCTTTATCAGGGAGACACAGCATGGGTTAAATTTCAATACATAAAAGGTGTTCTAAATAACACATCTGTCACAAATGTTTATTAGGTAACCATAATTCATTAATAATTTTATTGAATTATGAACTAGAGTAGTTTTTGAGTATAAAAAATAATGATGCCACAGTGAAACAACAATAAACGAGGAACTCCATAAATGATAAAGATATTTTATACTTCTAATTTGTAAACATATTTAATATTCTGCTTGCAAACAATCTTTTTATTTCTTAACAGACATAACATAACTTGACAACAGTTTTAAGTTAATAGGTGCACAAAAAATAAGTACTAAGTAGCGTTACCAAAGGATGTGGTTAATCAACCAACTTGTAGGTGTTGTTTTGCAGCATTATATAATAATATTAGAACAAGAACAAATTTGACATTTTTTTATCAATTTAGAAATTTTAGGTGAAAACGATGTAAACAAAATAAGACGATTCCAACATCAACAAAAAGACATAGAAAGTTTAAATGTACTAATTTACCTCCGAAATAATAACGCATAAACAGTTCAATCTCGTATGACCATTACAAAAATATCCCAACACCCTAATTGTTAAAGATGTACAAATTTATTACATCTAAAAATCAGTGATGTGGGATAACATATTGGTTGATGGCACATGGTTACTAATTATGAATTCGGATTAAATTAGATTTCTTTGTAGCTATGCTGTTGCAATTCTTGGTTGTGAAGCAAAAAATGTTTTCAAGACTCTAAGTCTCAGCAATTGTTAACGACATTGGCCCATGATGTTAAATACTATATACTAGTGATAGGTCCAATAGATTGCGAAATATGACTACATGTATAAATGAACACTGTAACTGACTAGAAGATATCAGTTAAACGTGTAAAATCACTAAAATAGAAGTATCCCTCTATTGAATAATGAAAACATAGTAATACTGTAGACAAAAAAAATAATAAAACTGAATTCCATTTACAAACTGAATAAAATAAACAAGTCAAAGTCGCATGCGAAGAAAATAAAAGAAAATGAAAGAAATCATGGTTATTAAAAACCACTATTACATGTTCAGTAATCTATGCAATTAAAAGTTAAGGCTGTAGATATTCAATTGTACTTACCACTGCTTGTAAAACTTATTCATTACTAAATTACTTTGAAAACATTTATTTATATGTCACTAAATAAAATACAATGACCTTTGTCCTTAACGGTCCGGTCACGAGCACTTTTGACAACAAAATCATGGGATATACAGTCATTGCTACGTGTTATATTTTGTAATTAAAAAAATAAAAATAAACGGTTACTAAATATAATCTTGTACCACTCTGAAGTAACACACTCGGTAAAATGCTTCATGTTTTAAGTAGTATACTAAAACATTTATTAATAAGTTAAACTTTAGACTATTAGGTAATAAGGAAATTACTTTCTGCATAATTCAAAACAAATTAAAAAAAAATTAAATGAAAAAAAGCAACTTTTATGAAACATCATTCAATGTAAACATCTACAGACCATGATTTCGCATACTGACACTTTATAGTGCTTTAGATTTGACGTTTCAATAAATAGTAAATAGTATTTCTTAATAATTAAAAATGGGAATTTAGAATTATTGGTTCAAGTAAATAAGGACTATATGATAACTGAGTTGATTGAGCATAGAATAAAAAGAGATAGCATAACTGTTTAAACAAAACTTTTAAAAGGGTATATATGACAACAATGTAAACAACATATGACGATTTAGAACAACAAATTAACACAAAAAAGCCTTTTGGTGCTAAAAATCGGTTTGGCGAACACTACATTTTCAAACGCAAAAAGTTAAAGAATGGAGAAGGTTAAATATACTACTTTAGTTTACTTCCAAAATAATAAATCATAAACAATTTATTATATTATGACAATTTACAAAACTAGGCCCAATGAATAAAAAAATGCACCTTTATTCTATCAAAAGGAAAATATAATAAGGCATGGTTATTAAAATATTTCACGAATTTACCACGTTTCTTAAACTCATTCATTAAAATCGTGTCAGCTGTATCAATTATTCATTCATAAAATTAAAAAATCGAAATTTTAAATGTGACCTATAAACACGAACCAAAGACCTTGTCATTATATGTCAGGAACAGGAAGTGTTATAAATAACTAAAAATCATACGATGCATAGTGCTATGCATAAATAGTAAATATAGAAAGAGATAATCGTGGTAAATTTTAGGGAGATTTTCTAGATTTAAAACAATCTGACGATTAATGTTTAAATTTAGAATGACTCCAGACCCATAACTCACTCACCATAAACCATATGGGAAATATATTATTTTCTGTAATAGGTATTTCAATTCGAAATATATTGAAATAAACAATGCAATACCAGTTTACTTAGTACAATTCACGGTACTTTGATTTACATCCATATATGTATTTGTTGCCTTTTGCAGATTATATTGTTGTTCCTTGACAGTAATTAAAGCATTATTAGTAAAAAAGTAAAAAGAACTAATAAAATAAATTTTATTCTTGTTTTGATCGTCTACACTTAAATATTCCAACCATAAGTTAACAAATTAACGACAAAAAAAAAATAAAAAAATTAACGTAGATAGCGTGTTTATAGTTTATCCCCACAGACTTTGGATTTCATCTTACATTCAGACTGCATAATAAAAATTGTTCTAAAGATAGTTTTACAGCATAACGTTTAATTTAACCATACATTATACAATTTATAGAGATTCCACAGAATGATATATCTTGGTGATCACGTATGGTTAAATTAAACATTCAGTAATTTTAAGAAAGAGGAAGTAAGCAAAGCCACATAACATATTATTCTCTACTAACGACTCGCATGAATTGATGAAATTGAACGATATACTTCCGCATATTACATTATTTTATGTTATAATTAACCGTAAATATAACATTATTATGAAAAATACCGCATATATACAAGAGAAACAATGTTGTTAAAAATTTGTGTTTTTCTATTTGAAAGCAGATGACACACAATATTTCCCATTCATTGCGTTAACTGCTATTTGAAAGTTCCACCGACTGCAGAAAAATCCCGTCTAAAGTTTCTTAGACCCTTTAGTGTTTCCGATTATAGTACTTCAATTCTTTAAAGAACTGGATTGTCTATTGTCTGACAAGTGGTATATTTAAAAAATATATTAAATAAAATTTCAAACCATATGCTATAACTCTAAATGTCCCTAAAAGAAATCATTCAGCTTATTGTCATCTTATGGTGTCAGTCTGTGCAAAATAATAGAAATACAATTTTCCTTTGAGGCTAGGGATGTTTTTCGAAAGCTAAATATTTGATGTAATATAGCAATAATCACTTTGTTGAAGTTTGATCCGGGTAACAATTTTTTTTCAGGGATACTATGATCGGGTCACTCCATTCAAATTGTTAAACGAAAGACGTGCATATGTATCAGCAACGGAATTTAATAATCACCATTTTAGTTGTAAATAAATTTGTTTTAAACATATTTTGATATCAGATGCTTGTTATTAGCTGAAATGAATAAAGTATTATTTTTTAATAATCGATTAAAATAACATTGCATAACAGTTAAACTATTCTTACACCACCCGGAAATGGTCATAACGGACAAAAATATTGTTGCTTGTTATACTAATATGAAAACCCGTTGCGACCATTAAAGTTGATGGCTGCGGACATTATGTCGTTTTGATTTTCTAAAACGCCTTTAAACATACAGATATATTTCACCTGATACACAGACTCCTCAAAATAGAGACGGAAATGATTGATCATATAGAAGAGGTATTCTTGTCGCTAAAAATAGACAGCCATTGGATATTCTTTTTACACAGTGGGGTCCTAACTTTAAACGTCCGTAACGAACTATTTCAATATCCCCAAATGAAAACATTCAATGAAATTGTGGATTTTATACATCATAGTTTAGTAATAATGATTTATATGAAAGCATTTTAATTGAAAATTGCAATTAAGTTTCTAGTTAATTTCTAGCCGGGATGAGTAGTTATTGTTCTTACGTAGAGTCTTTTCTTTAAACGAGAGGCAACACAGGGCCGACTGGATATCTATTAGATGTTTTTTTATGTTTGTTTGTTTTGTTTGATGGTGTTTTAACGCCACTTTCAGCAATTTTTCAGCTATATCATGGCGTCCAGTTTTTATTGGGGGAGGAAGCCGGAGTACCCGGAGAAAACCCCCGACCTGCGGTAGGAAAACTGGCAATCCTTGTCAATTAAGATTGGAGTCGAGTACACCCTGCCTGCAGTGAGAATCGAACCAGCAATCTCAGTGTTGACAGACCACGTGATCAATAGTAGATGAACTACTTTGACCACTCGGCCACCGAGGCCCCGATGTTTTTTGATATTTTTTGATATGTTTTGGGGTGTTATTTTTATTCAGCGCTTTTCACTCATTCCATGAAATTGATCTTATGTCCGTAACGAATAGACGCCCATGAAAATCATAATTTGATGCAACAATACACTTAAACATATAAAATATACATATATTATAACTACTGGTGAACGTTACTTTACACACGGAGTATGAACATTTAAAAAACACGGAACAAGACATAAATTTACGAGAATTTAAAAAAAATGAACCCATGACCATGTTTTTTTTATAACAAAAACGTATTTGGCATCTTAAAGATGTATTATTTCTGTCTCTGGTATTTTTGCAACAGACTGCTAGAAAGTAATCATGAACTACTACTTCTGTTTTTTATAGGATGTATTTATTTTGTTCAGTAATGTTCGTAACTTATTATTTAATTAGTATGTAACAAACACTCAAATGAATTTATGGGTTTTAACAGTTATGTTTTCAGCGGAACGACTGTAGTGATACTCACAGAGGTTGTAATAACCTCTTATTACCAAATAATTGTTTTGTCTGGTATTTGTATGGCAGTTGCCATAGTAAATTTGGTTGCCATTGTTCGTATTTTGTACATATTATGAATGTGCAATAAGTTAAAATCTACATATACATATGTCATATGTCATCGAATAATCGAATATATATATATATATATTAACAATGTGACGTCAAAAATAAAACAAAACATATAGAATTAAATGTCAAAAATACTTCAATGACATTAATCTGGAACAGAAGTAAAAAATAGTATTGGTTTACAATAAATATTAATTCATTAACAAAAAGTCAGCACTGTTAGAATTCAATGTTTTGACTACGATTCAAATTTAATATTTAATAGCACGTATACAAATTATAAAACCTACTTAGTGATTAAATGTCACAATAATAACTTTAAATTGTACAAAAACATGTAATTACTATGTATATTATATCAAATAAAAGCTATAGGTATCCAATAAAAGTACCAAGTTACGTTACCAAAACATGTGTTCAATCAATCACACCATACTGATATGACGCCAAGTTCTTGATGGTATAACAAAGCGTCGAAACTATACATGATAACATTAGAATAGGAACAATTTTTGTCATTTGTGAACAGTTTGAAAATTTTAGATGAGAACAATGTAGAATAAAATGTGACAATTCATAACAACCGATCATCATCAACAGAAAAAACAGAAAATGCCATTATGTGCTAATTATGGTTGCGAACACCACTACATTTTCAATTGAACAAAGCTAAATGAAGGCGAAGATTTAACATATTAGTTTACTTACGTATTAATTATGACCGCTACCAGAATATCCCAATTGTTCAAGATAATTTTTTAAGGGTTCAGTGATCAGCGCCATGCCATAAGTTAATTGCATCTGTTGACTAGTTCTGAATTTTAATTAATAAAGATTTCCTTATTCTAATGCTGTTTAAATTTTTTTTGGTCGCAAAAAAATATATATACAAGACCCCAAGTCTGCAATTATTAGTAACATCGGCCTATGCTTTCAGTTAAAACTTATCTATCCTTTATAGTATTGGTCAAATAGATTGGACATAATGACTATTTGTTAAACGGTTAAATGAACGTTGTAATTAACTAGAAAGTGTCCGTTACATGTTTAATATCATTCTCACATATAACTGAGACTGAATAATAATATTGTAATATTGTTAAATTTCCACAAGGAAAATCAACCTGTATATAATTTAAAAACGCAAAAGTAATCAAAGCAATAAAGAGAGAGAGAGAGCTATGAAATACTTGGTATTCAGAACTTATGTTAATGAACACACGTTATACCAAAAAAGTTTGCACAAAGATAATCACCCTGAAATAACACAAATGCTGCCCGTTTTAAGTAACATACTAATTTAGCTAAAGTATTGTACCATTAAGGCATTCATAAATTACGTTCTATGTAATGCAGTTTTAACCACTTTTATGCCTAGTTAAAATAGCCTGATGTTAAAACCCTTCAACAATTATTTAAATGCAAAATACATTTATTAAATTTAAGCACAGATTGTGTAAAAACCATGATAACCATACATGCTCGCTGATTAAGCATAAAGAAGAAACGAAAGTGGGCATGTAAGTACCGGTACCGGATCAACAATTATCTTTATGAATTGACTTGACATGCAGTGAAGCCCCTATAAACATCTCACCTTTATATTATTGTGCGATTTGATAAATTATTTCTTTTTTTTCTAAACCTGCTTGAACACCTACCTTATCCGCAATCGTGTTTCTAATATTATTTCAAACAAATTGATTCCTTTAACAATGATGATATATATACCATATTGATAATCTGGTAAGGGCAAAGTGAAGTCATTGCTAAAACAAAAAAAATTACCCTCGTAATTTCTGTTTGTAGGTTGATTTGTTATAGAATGAGGTAAGTTTTATTTAAACTAGAATGAACCATATTGTTTTCACACCACAAACTACTTTTAGGGGTACGATATTTGGCATATAAGGTCCGGTATACATTAATCAATAAACTATTTGTAAACAAAACGTTTCACAAGTATTATATATCCAAAAATTATAACCTGCTTGATTTGTTTTTAATAAAGTACCTGTAACATATTATTGTTTAAATATAGAATGAATTTGATCGCATTGACTCTACGACTATTTTAAGAGTAAGATGTCATTAAATGTTACAAAGTATTTAAATCCAATATATACTGCAATTACAAGAGTTGACTTCATACAATTTACGAAACTTTTTTACATGTCATATTTTAATGTTTTTTGCACAATATATTGTGGTTACTTAACAATATGGAAAGCGTTAGTTTTAACAAGAATAAAAATAACAAAATCAAATAAAGTCAGTTATTGTTTCGTCCGTTAAAACCTCGCTAAAATGCACAAACAAACAGAAGTCAGATAAAAACTTTTTGTAAGAATAAATTATACACTTCTAATATGTATTTTAATGTTCATTAATGTTGGACGTAACAGGAATCTGGCTTGCAAGTATTCGACACGACTAATATACATGCCGTTGTCAATGAACATTTTACTTTTCAGAATTTGTTTGTTCCAATATTGTTATGTGCTTTAATATTGTTTGTTTGTGTATCTGCGCTGCGAGCAGACACAATGTTTCATTCATTAATAATATAAACTATTTTTTTGGAAAAGAAATGTAGTCTAAATGTACCTTTCACTCATAAAAAATTTAATTCAACAGAATATAATATTTCTACTTATCAGGAAGTTTACAAAGTACAAAAAGTACAAAAAGATCATATATAACAAGGAATCTTGTGTATATTTAAAGATTGGGAAAACCTAATCTACATTGTAGTGTTGTAGTGTGATTCCACAGAGACGTATATTTTGGGTATCGCATAAAATTAAATAAAAAAATCATTTGTTTTATGAAATAGTAAGTATTTAAACAAAGACTAACGATATACTTAAAATTTCAACGATTTAGTTCCGCATATTTTTTAAGCTATATTTAGGCATGAATTTAAGTCCCCGAGTTAAGGTATCCGATCCATAATAGCCATTTAATTTTATTTTTTGACCAAGAAATACAGCTGTATGAAATCAATTGATACAAAATATATCGTTTTACTTTGAATCATTGTTAACAACAAATGCAGCTTTGAGTAGAAAAGTTAAAAGTTCTTTAGTATTTCCGATGTTTGCCGAACATTACCGAGGTCTGCTCCAATAAAAATCAATGTTTTGTTTTAACTAAGTGTATCTCAATATAACTGATAATATATATTAACTAAATAAAATCATTAGGTTATGTTCAAACTGATCAAGCTTACTTATCTATATCAAGTTAGTCATACGAATTATTTATGTCAAGCTAGTATATGACTTATCTATGTCAAGTTATATGACTTATCCATGTGAAGAGATTGGTCATGAACACCACTACATTTTCAATTGCACAAAGCTAAAGAAAGGCTAAGAATAAACATATTAGTGTATTTACGTATGAATAATGCATCAACAATGTATTCTCTTATGATTGTCCTTATTTATCAATTTCTTGCGCGGCTTGGAAAGAGTCATATACAATGGACAACGATGTGATACGAACAAGAGATATGAACAATGCATTGTGACGTCACTTTCAGAGAGAATAATCTGCGCATGAATTTTTTATGACACATGTGTACATTAACATTGTCGTTTATTATGTTATTTTGAATTTGAAAAAAATGTTTCCATTCAATATGTGTCCTCTTTTTTAATTATGCGCTTAGTTGTACTGATATAGCTTGAAATTACATATTGTATAAAATACTCCATGTTTCCGCGCTACAAAGTTAGCCACGCAAATTACATTTTTTGTTTCATCATAAGAGAAATAGGTTTCACAAATCGTGAGAATTGTATATCGCTTGATATCATCTCTCGTTATTTAATTCAACCAAATAAAAACCTCGCCATATGCTCATTTGTTATTTTGTTGAAATTAAATAACTCGAGGTGATATCAATCGATATACAATACACTCTCATTGTAAAACGTATAAATCTCTTATGATCTCTATCAGAATATACCAGTATAAGATAATTTTTTTAATTATTGTTCGTTAATCGGCGCTATGCTATAGATTAATTGCATCTGTTAACTAGTTATGTATTTTGATTACTATAGATTTCCCTATTTCTATGCCGTATCAATGGTTTTGTCGCAAAAAAAGTATATATACAAGACCCCATGTCTCCGCAATTGTTAGTGACATCGGCCTATGATTTCAGTTTAAACTGATCTATCCTATATAGTATTGGTCAAATAGATTGGCCGTAATAATCGTCTTTTAAACAGAAGTGTCAGTTACATGTGTAAATTTTTTCTAATCTATTTAAAATAAAGTCTTTCAATTGTTATTTTCGCTGTCAACATCTAACAACATCCCATTACATGTCATCTCAGACTGAACTTTTGATATAAATATTATTCAATGAAAAATTTGGAAATCCCCAAAATTAAGCACTCAACCGTAAGCTGTTATCTTAACTTCGAGTTTACTGATGAAAATGGATGAAAATGGTACAATAATACCAGAGAGATTCTGAATAATAACTTATCTATGTCAAGTTAATCATATTACTTATCTATGTCAAGTTAATCACATGACTTATCTATGTCAATTTAATCACATGACTTATCTAAGTCAAGTTAATCGTATGACTTAAGTAATTCTTTAGGAATATAAAAAGAAATAAATAGAAACAAAGATATTTGTATTTGTAATTGAACGCGGTAACCTACATAATAGAAATACTTTTCCAATCCCACAAGGATCGGCTTTAGATTCATCACAGGATTCTTAAGGTCTGTTAAACTCGTTTATTTTTGGCTAAACTTATTCTTAGAATCACTCGCGTCAAATTTTTATTACTTATCACATTTGATTAATTGATTCATTTGAATTATGCCCACATACTTGGGTGAGTGTGTGCTGATAAGTGTTACAGGAAAACACTAATTTCATTAAGAATGTCATAAGTACGTTATTGACTTAGTAGTAATATCAAACAAATTATATTTATTATTTGCTAATATATTGTGAAGGGATCCGACCACTTAAAAAAGAAAAACACATAACCAAATTAAACATTCGTTAAAAACAGGAAAGAACGTGCTGTCTTGCAACATGCATTAAACAATTTCAGTCTAATTAAAGTTAAATGGTGACATGGGAAAAACAGTTAATTGATATGCTGAACAATACAGGCATGTAGAAACGTACAAAAATTGCATAACATATATTTATGTCTCCCAAACGAAGTTTTGGGAGACATATTGTTTTTGTCCGGTTTCTTATCATTATTCTTCTTTCTTTTTTCTCATTTCTTTCCGCTCAATCTTTGTCCACACAATTTCTCTGAGATGCAATGTCAAATCAATATAAAACTTTGGGAACATGTTAAGGGTGACCTAAAGTTTTGCAATCCATTTTTGGAATTTTCAAAATGGCTGCCATTTCCATGGAAACGGGTGTCATTATATAAGACAGTGCATTATCTTGGTAATAATTTGTATTTGGGAGGTTTGCAACATGCTGAACATTATAGTGGCAATGGGGGTTCGTTTGGGAGACATTCTGTGTTGGCATCCTAACACAATCAGCACTAGTTCAGTTTTGTTATTATTTCCTTCGATGTGTTTATTTTTGGTAATTAGAACAAGTACATGTAAAAAACAATAAAAAGATAACAGAGATGGTATGACGAAGGTTGGAATGTAAGTTCAGATACCGGATCAACAATCATCTTTATAGGTAAATGAAGCTAATGAATGATTATTTAACATGTTAATATTAATAAACTTCTAATGTAATTTAAAACAAAATAACAAAATACCCTCTTTATTTCGCTTTTGTCTGGTAATTTTGGGTTTAAATTTAGAATAAGGTAATTGAAAGCGTCACGTTTGTCGATCCGATACTAAATAAGTGTACTGGTTTAGAAGCTTTCTTTTAGACTCTTGATATATATATATATAAGTGACTAATGAATTAACCAAACAATGTCGTTGTATTTCCACTCTGAAAATCATCTGTACACAGAGATTTCATTTTTGAGTCGTCCCACCTCGGGAATCGAACTCGTGTCAGTTTGTAACAACTATGGCTGCTGCGCCTAGCATGCAAAGACAGAAGTGTAACCTCGAGACCAGATCCGTCGCTAAAAACCGGAGTTTCACTGGCCTAGTGTTACTTTTGGTTGAACGTGTCATTTACATACACAATGTTTTTGTGCGACCTTAGCTTTAATTACAACGATTTCCATACAATCAGAATGGATCTGTAAGCAGTTATACAGATGCGTGCATATAGATTCATCACAAAAAAATGTCACACATAAGGCTGTAAAACGGTATAGAATAATGTTTATCTATCTAAAGGTGATACTTATAATTTTTAATGCTTACTAAAAAAGTGGCATTCGTGGTTGCAAGATGTTTACAACTTCAGTGAAATATAGGATCTTACATTGGTACGAGTAGATAGTTAAATTATTGAATTTGTAGTCCTAACCTTAGCGAGGACTTAAAGTTCCATAATTTAATAATTGACATTGGAGAAATCCAATAATCCAAGAGTACTAATGTAAGATTCTGCTTTTCTAATTTTTAAAAGAAGAAAATTTGCGAAAATGAGTACGATTCACATAACCATATTTTAACGTTCATGATTTGAATACGCGGTAAATTGAAGGTGTTTTGTTTATGACGCCATTAGTTCTTATTATGACGTTATTACTTTAAGCCAATCAACTGATGAGAACCGCATTTTCACTAGTGACGAGAACTATTTTTTCCACAACGGTCAAGCGGTTTGAATATAATTCAAAAATTAGAGAACATTTGCGTCAAAAATCCCAAAAGAGCTCCTTAGGTAGCCGTTCTGTAGTTAAGACCTAACCATTGTTTTTTCATCAACAATAACGATATCCAGGCTATCTCGTTCCCAATTGTTTTTTTTCCAATTTGTTCTTGTCCTGAATATAGCTTTTATTAATGTTACGTCCACAATGACTTATTTAATTGCTAATATTTCTTCTAAACAGAATAAACTTTGCGAACAATTTAAATAAGTTTTTTATGAATTCGTTACTGGCACAAATAAATCCTCTTTACAAAAAAAGTTTTAAAAAATTATAAAAATGATTAGATTGTTTGCTGAGGATTCCCTATTTCGTTCAATTCAAGAACGCCATCAGAAAGAAATAAATAGTTGCATCAAAATCTTCCCAACCAAATGATCTCTTGACTCCGAACAGGTTACATTTTTTATGTATAGATAATGTAAAGGTAGTGTTTATGCACAATTGCTTCCCAATTGTACTTTTTAAAGGAAGTTAACAAAGTACAGGAAGTACAAAAAGGTCATATATTACGACGAATATTTAAGCAGTTCGAAATGGGAAATCAATTAGGCAGAAACAGAATCGTATATTTTGTAAAATAAAACATTCAGTCATTTTAAGAAAGAGAAAGTGTAGTAAACAAAGGAAATACAATTTCATTCATTAGGTACAAGTGATAAAAAAATGATACGCTATACTTCCGCATATTACATGCCATAAATATTACGTTGTTAGTCCCCTACCGACTATAGGTTGCGCTCCGAGAGTCAGACCGTCGGTCCGTCAGTTCGTCAGTCCGTCGTTTTCGGGATTTTTTCTAAACGCTTGCAGATATTGAGCTGATATTTGGTATGTGAGTCAACCGTGATGAGTTACAGACAAATTCGATTGATTGATTGCTTTACGTCCAGCGTGCCGAATTTCAGCAATACTCAGGTCGAGCCAGGAACAAGTTAACAAACAATAAATCAACGGAAAAAGGGGTGGGATGGAAAATAGGGAACTCAATTTTGACTGCCACCGGAAAAGTATTGAGTATTGGGTAGGTTAGGAGAATTTAGCCTTTTGTAGCAGCTACAGTGAGCCTAGTCTTTTTTTAAAATCCACAAAAGGGGTCTTTATCGTGCAAGGAGCGTGGCACTCTCCAAACACGTCACTCATTACGGTCCGTAGCCAGGCTTTCCGTATTACGACCTGACAACCTCCAAAACTTAGTTCATTGTATTGCTAATCAATACTATCCACACTTGTTATAATAGAAAGTACCGAGTACATACACAAGAAACAACGTTGATTAAAATGTATTTAAAACCTATTTAGAAAAAGTAAAAAACACCAGTTGTAATACATTGTGAATTATCTTATTTAAAATAAATAACAACAAAATAGCCTTGCTTTCAGTTATTTACAGATTACTTTCAGACTGGAGGTATACAAGATTGCACTAGTGTGCGTTTGTAATGGTATGTGTTTGTTATATAAACAAAAGACACTTATTAACTATTATCTTAAATTGTAAATTTAAACATGTTACTTTTCTTGCGATGACGCATATTGTTACGTGTTCATACAACAATATTCACATACATGAATGTAGACATGCAATCTCTAAAACTGATGATTAGTATCTTTAAACATAAAGATTTCTTAACGTGGTGTAAGGAACAGAGTAGATCCGCTCCGGAGATTGGTAGACATTTTAGGATGTAGTAAATTCAAAAAGTAAGGCATTTGGACCGAATGAGACAAACACTGGGAAAGTCAAGAGGTCAATTATGAATTAGTTAATATATTTAACAAAACCGAGTATAACGCAAAGTCACGCTTGATCAAGACAACATGAAAGATACAAGATAAAAAAATAACAAGGACCGAAGAGCAAGAGCCAAAAGTCAAGGGCCAATTACAAATCCGGATATAGAAAAACATGTACAACGCAAAACAAAAACAGAAAGTGAGTAACTCAAACCCAATAAAAACCATGGGTGCAATCGGGTGCTCTGGACGAGTAAGCATTGCGTCCATAACTTATGTTATCCTATCCTACAATATACATCTATAACCGGCCATTTAAGGAAGAAGAAGTAATGCAACTAGTGTTATTACATTGTGTTTGTCTATGCAAAATCATAGAAATAGTTTTTCTGTTGTCTCTAGAAAGCTAGATATTCGATGTAACATAACAATAATCACCTTTATTGGAGTATGACCAGAGTTTGTCTCTCCTCGATTAGTTTTGTCACGATCGGCCAAGTCCATGGGAACCAAACATTTCTTAATGCGACAAATGTAATAACCATGACGTGATTAATACTGTTCGCGTACTCGATACATTGTTTATCAATATCTGGCAATAGTCAATTGACGATACGATGCAATATTATTATTGTTGTAATACACATTTTTTGTGGACCTTTTTTTTATTATAATAAAATATTAACAATTATTTGACAATGTATCATGAAGTATTTATGTTAATGCACTTGTACAAACCACCAAGGTTTTGCATTAATATTTAAACCTTGAACTTGATACTTTAATAGAAAACATATATCATAAACATCTGTTTTATATTTATCGCAAACCGGGATTTTATAATCAAAGTACATAACATGTTTATGGTTATTTTCACTCTAAACAAAGGGACGATTACGGATGAAAACACAAGTAGAAGATAGAAGAAAACTTACTTATGTACTTATTCTTACTTGTTTACATGTAGATGTCGCCGAAATAATTGTTGTCTACTGGTTCTTCTTTTATTAGTAATTTGTCCGCAATGTTGTTAGCTTCACTGAACACCGGTTCCCTGTACGTATCGTAGGTTTATTTTATACCTTTACTGAATTTAACAATAATCATCATGATAAATCAAAACAGAGAACAGTAAACGTTCTACATTGTAACCTGTATCTATATCAGAACATATATTACTAATTTAAAAAACATATGCAAGTCCAATGAATATTTAATTTGTATTGGGCCTACAATTCTATCTTCCTTTTATTAAATATTGTTTTCATAATAAGTTATTCGTGCGGCATATATGTCAATGGACATTGTTATTATTAAAAATTTAATTAAATATGCATTAATCAGTATTATAATGCCCGCCAAGAACTGCACACATTTAATGAGTTTGTTTGTTTTGGTAGTTTTCATCCGGCGGAATACTATAAAACTATAAAACCTGAACGCAATGGTATAGCAAAAACATTACTGAAAATAGCTTTACACCCCTTAAAAAACACAACTTTCTCTATTATTCCATGTGTTAAATTCTATCTTCTTATCTTATTGCTGAACAAAGCACATATTTAACACAACAGAAGTTTTAAGAATTAAAAGTTTCCTTTATATTGTAAATTTTCATAGATAATTTTTTAAACAAAATGAAATAAATGAATATATCTCTATGTACATTGTATAGGTTAAAACGACTGTTCAAATGTACAGTGAATCTTTCATAATATATCTAAGTTAAGTTGTAAATATAACTTTGTTGTAAAATTTAATTTTATCCCTAATTAAAGTATATGCAAGTTAGAAAACGCAAGTCACAGTTTTTGTTTTGCCAATGTTTTTTTTTTACCGTAGTCTTTTTTAGAGAACGATAATAACAATATGTATTTAAACCACAACTTACACATTGCTCCTTAATGTCCACTCAAAGGATTCTGGGTATTATACGTCAACCACAATCTCTTGCGACAACATGACACCATATTTCTCATGGCGGATATGGTTACAAAAGCGCAATTATTTGCAAGTCATTTCCAATATGGTACCCCTTGCACTTAAGTTCATTTGTGTCTCAGAAATTTACCCCCAGAAAGCAGTTTTTTGTGTAAGTTGAAATGAAAAACTTCATTATTTACAAATCGTGCGGCAAAAATAACCTGAAAATTTTGGTTGAAATAATCACACTTGAATGACACTGACAAAATGTCTAACCTCCCTCTTTAATCGGTTTAAGCTCAATTTTCCAGGCTCGTATAAATTTTCTCCCAAATATCGAACCTTTTCAATCAATAATGTTTATAATTTTAAATTTTGCTATTTTCAGAACTCCAGTGCCTTCGAATATTTTCTTCTGCACATTATCTTGGGGTAAAATCAATTCCCGGTGTCATGTAAATAAATAATTAGGCTATTGTAACCATATGCATCGCGTACAAACGTGGTACTTTTTGTAAAACCCTATAAAAAGTGTATAAATCGGCTATATAAAAATAAATAAGATATTTTTTTAACAAAAAAGGTCTTTGTTTAAAAGGGCAGACGACAAATGTAGTCCCGCAGTAAACGGGTGGCAGAGGTTATATTTGGGAACCAGTTATGTTCTCAGTGCCGGGGAGTGGTAGCTCCTGTTAAGTTATACAAACACATATTCCCCGAACGCTGTAATGTCCGTAATATCTAGAAACATATTTGTGAAATATGAAAATTATGAAAATCCTGTAACAATGTCAAAATGTCATTTATTATTGTTCAAATGATTTATTTTGCGAAATATATCAATTATGTAATTTCAAATATCATCCCATACTAATAAAAATGTTAATACACAATTTAAAAAAGACGTAAAAGCAAAAGAAAGTATCTTTTCAAGGTGCAAGGTGTATCTGTATCAGTAAGTTGTGGGCTTGTAGCTGCATTACCGTAAGGTGTAACTGTACATTACTAAGTGTTGCTGTATCTGCGCAAGATTTTGATAAAGAGTGGGCACATTGTAGTCGCTACAAAAGGCACAATGTTATTCCGGCTTGTAAGAAATGTGGACTTTTGATCGGTTTGGTTACCCGTTGGTACAAATCCCAGGCCCCCCCACCCCTCGGATGCGTTGCTAAACGTCGTATAAGGTGTATTTTTTGTTCGTTGCTAATGTATGTTCTAGCGTACCAGTGTATGTTTTTTGACAAAGAAATATTTCCAATTCTCTATTGTCTTTTATATGTATATTCTTAAACTTGCTAAGACGAATGTTGGCATCCTCGACTTGTTAAACTGGGCATTTTCTGCATGCAACACGTATAATTTTCTGCGATGAAGTTGCCCACTTTACTTATTTCTGACAGAAAATCCTATTTTCAGCCTTTTACATTTGTTAAACGGGGATAAATCTGTTACCTACGTTATACAAATTGTTCCACCTGAAAGTACTTCTGTTCAGCATAAGGCGGAGCCGAAGGCTGTCCAGAAGTACTTACAGGTGTGACAATGTCCATATAACCGGGTTATAACGTAGGTAACGGGTGTTGTCCTTACCCAATTCTTTATAATTATATATATATCAGAACAGTTGCTATATAAGTTCGGGTCTGTGAATATGCAGTTTTTAAAGAGCTTACAATTCTATCTTAATTTTATTTAAAAAAAACTATTGTTTTCATAATGAGTTGTTTTTCAGTATATGTCAATGCACATCAATTGTGATCAAACAAAACATTCAGAAATCAGTATGTAATTATAGGCTTCTCTATGAGTAAGACTTGTGAAACCTGTTCCTCTTATGATGAAACGAACAATTTGCGAAAAGTATCAAGTTTAAAAAGGTTGCGTGGCTTAATTTTGTAGCGCGTATCCGGGAATCATTGAAAAGCCAAGTAATATGCAAGATGTAATTCCAGGCTACAACAGTTTAATTAAGAAATAGATTATTGCGAGCGGACTCTATGCAAATTAGAACATAGACCTAATATTTGTTAAAATTTTATATCATAAGGATTTTTGTTTGGTTTGATTCTAGTAGATGTTGACTAATTATTTCCTTTTGGCGCCGAATGTCATTAATGGTATGACGTCATTGTAGGTCAATTGCATATTTTCTGTTGTAAATGGAACTCTTTCTAAGATTTTCTTTTTGTATGCGAAGCTAACTGATTCGCGTTTTATACTATGAACGCATCTTACCTAACAGGGTGAAATTAACGGGTAGCAAGACACGGGTATATGACTTCTCACTGACCAATCAAATTCCAGGAATATTACTGATACCGGAATAAAATAATAGAATAACGTTCAAGTTTAAAGTAATTTATCTTGCGAAACATTTAAATTATGTTCTTGTAAGGGTCATTAGAAACTAATAAATATGTCATTATACAAATACAAAATACATAAACGAATCGAATCAAAACTAAGTATCTTCGCAAGGCGCAAAGTGTAGCTGTACGTAAAGTACGTAAGTGTTGTAGTATTTAAGTAAGGTTTTGAGTTGGTGTGGGGGCATTGTAGACGCCTCAAAATGCATGATTTTCTGTCACGACCCAATTTTTCATGCTTTCCCGTACATCTGACATAAATCACATAATTGATCAATAAAAAATCGAACTATAAATTGATAAATTAATGGATGCTTGAAAATATTACTACAATTAACAATCTTCTTAAAATTGAGATATGTCTATTCATCAGTATTTTGATATATCCGAAAAATTGATGAAATAACATTCAAACAAACACTGTGACGTGATTGTCTTGTTACCAGAGCCCAGAAACAATGCATCTTAACAGTGTTATAATATAATATAACCACGAGACATTTTTAAATAACTGTTTCAGATTTGTCTAATCTCCAAGTTCATTAAAATCTGACCCTTTTATTCGATAACTAAGAAAAATAGTAAGGAAACAGAAAGTCAAGGAACGATTGCAAGTTTGGACTGGGACAAACATATACATCACGAAACAACTCCCAACCGCCCCAAATAAAAAAGAAAAAAACGAAGAAAAAAGAAAGTAAGTACCCGGAACCCAAATTAAAACCATTGGTGCATGAAGTTGATGCGCCCATGGTTTTTTAAATAAGTACCAGCCTCTATTAACTATATTGTGATGTCCAGGGAAAAGCCAAATCCATAAAGAGGAAAAAACTAACTATGACTCATTTTAACCTGGTTTATTGGGATTCCACATTGGGATATCAAATTGTTGAACAAAAGAAGCATTCACTGAATTTTAAACAATGGAACACATGTTACATTTAATTAAACAATGGAACACATGTTACATTTAATTAAACAATGGAACACGTGTTACATTTAATTAAACAATGAAACACATTTTACATTTAATTAAACAATGGAACACATGTTACATTTAATTAACAATGGAACATGTGTAACATTTAATCAAACAATGGAACACATGTTACATTTAATTAAACAATGGAACACATGTTACATTTAATAAAACAATGGAACACATGTCACATTTAATTAAACAATGGAACACACGTTACATTTAATTAAACAATGGAACACATGTTACATTTAATTAAACAATGGAACACATGTTACATTTAATTAAACAATGGAACACATGTTACATTTAATTCTCGACTAACAACAATAATTATTCTTGAATGTTATTTTAAATATATATATATGTTCTTCCGTGTATTACATAATTTCATGGTATACGTTTCCAATAATATACTCTCTACGTAGCAAATGAAAATATCACGACCATGAATATAAACGAGGTAGATGCTGACTTAGATATTATATTTGGTATTTTAGTACTGCAAATGTTCTATTAGAAAACCGTTGCGAATAATCTGATTTTATTTTTAAAATCGTAGAAACAACCAAGTCTCTGATTATTGAAAGTTCATGCCTATCAGACTTCTTGTCCACAACTTTAACCAAAAAATTGAATCAGTACAAGTATAATTTTTGCGATACTGTGTTTTGATTGGTTTGTTAATATCGTCAATTATTTAGAAAAATGAAGCTGTGAACAAGAACAAATACACGTAAAATGTAAACATAATGCAACCGAAATCAAAAGTTCGTCTGAAACTGTCACTTCAAAGGAATTGGCGAGTTAATTAGTTTTTACATTTAATGATCATAAAATACTTTCTCGAACTATGTAATATCAATGTTACAACAAAGCGAACCTCTGGCTAGATTGTTATGACATTTTCTCTGATGATTCCGAACGCAGTGAAACTAGCCGCTTGCGCAGAGATCTTCCTTACATTCCTTTATATAGATATTTTATCCAAATTTTAGTTTTATTTAGTATATAAATGGATGAATATTGGTTGAATTCATATACAATACACATACAAAAACGGAATTAAAAATATAATAGGTTCACACAGGAGATTTTAATTGTTTGTTGATAATGCGAATAAATTTGCATAAATCCGTTAAATTAATATACGTATATGCAAAGACGTTTAAAAGTTTAAATTGACTTTGTTGTCGGCTTTAATTTATGACCCGAATTACATAATATGCAATAGTTTACTTTTCTATGTTTTGTCAAAGGCTTGTCCCTGTACTTAGGTTTCATTAAAAAAGAACACAATTAATATGCACTTAAACCGGACTTGGTATAAATACAAAAAACCACCGAACTCTTCTTTGAAGATATTATATAGAAATATATTTAAAAAAATAAATACTATATGGGATTATGAAAATCCTGTAACCAAACGTCATATGTACAACAGTAATCTATTGTATATGAGGTTAACATGCGAAATTTTTATCATTTTTCTAACAATTTGACCTATAACAAACAAGGACAAATGCCAACTGTAAAAAATTCAGAAAAGTACAAAACAAATGAACACATATCGTTGGAGACTATACACGTAACTGACGATTAATAATCTATGAATAAATTTAGTGCAATCTGTCAAAAGTCTTCTTAATTGACAATATAGAAATCATGTTTAGAGGACGAAATATTTTAGCAAACTACTGGCATCGCAATTGGTACAACTTCTCTCCTCAACGCGTAATTATGTGTAATAATAAAAGTAATAGTCTGATTTCTTTGAAGATCTAACGAAGACGATAAGACGTTGGTCTAGACCTTTGATTATACCTTTCGCTATATAGATAACGTTTTGCCACTTTACAACTTAGTTTTGTGACTATTTTGTCAAGTGGACACGTTCGATACTATTAAGTTAATATCTTACCTAAAGTTTCTTATTGTAATTGATTGAAGTGGAAAACTAAAAGAAATGAAGAAGAGCATGACTGACATGGATGTATGTTTAGGTACTAACTGCAGACCCTGTATTTATTTGTATCTTACAGATTCAAGATTGTTGCCGCAACGTCTTTCCTTTAAATTGCATGTTAGGGGAAGGGTTTGGTTCATTATACCGCTTTGTGGCGAGATGGCAAACCAAAATTTTTATGCTTAGTTGTTATTAATCGTATTAAACGTTTTGTAAGTTAGTATATTTGATTTTCTTTCTAATTTCTAACTTTCTAAATTGATTTTTAAATTTCGTTTTATGTGTGCAACATTTTCGTTAAAGAAAACATGATGCTATATATAAAATAAGTCATAACAACACATTTATTACGTGAATGAATATAAAATAATGAAATTGATCGATTTTCAATAAATGCTCTTTAAAACATATTACATTTAAAATATGCTGTATTGTGGTGGTTTATGGTTAGGAAGGAGCCTAGCTCTTTCATCCTTGTTACTTTACAATAAATGTCTGCATGTAATTACGGAAAACTGCAAGAAAAAAAGTCCAACTCAGATAAACCTTATTTAAATATAGATTTACAATGATAAATCCCAGATTGGATGACGTATTAGAAATAAAAAACCTATATCTCTCAAGCATCGAATTAGATAGTTTAAAGTCCTAATATGGCTATAATTTATTAAGTGACACGTAGTGTTATTTAATTATGACAAATTTCCCCTAAACTGTGTGTGATTTTAAAATACATAAATTTTAAAATACACTTGAATTTATACGTTCTGACAAAACAAACTGTTTGCAATGAAAAACGTCCAACGTTGGAATAAATATAGTTTAATTTGAGTATATAGCACATAGAACAATAATAGTAATACAGTTTAAAGTAACGGAAAAATCAGAGCTTTTCAACTGACAAAAATAGTTGCATCTACATGTATTGTAAACAAGACATTATTCGCAGTTATTCGTACGGTTCTTATATTCAATATAATAACTAACTCATTTGTGTAATTATATAGTAATATGAAAAATATTTCTAGATAAATCAAATACTTTGTTGTTATTATTCATGTCTTCAGTACAATTATCAACTGATCAGGAAGCTATTATTTTTTCTTAATTTTAGCAGGAATGTCAGGTTTGCTGAATATAGTTAAATGATATGCAGATTTTATGACCATATATTTCTTTTTTCAGCTACGGAAATATTTGCAATATTGCATGCCACAAAAAATAGAAAAAACCCACGAAAATGTTTAAATTTTTTTCACATAACGTTTTAAATTTAAAGACAACAAATGTAATAATACTTAAAATAATGAAGGAAGGTTCGTTCAAGGTAAGGTGTTATAAAGTTCCAAAAGGAAGTAATAGTTCAACGATTCGTTTTGTAAAGAAATATTTTTCTCCATATATAGTTTTGGGAATTAGCACTTCATAAAAATAGCGTTCCTTAACAGGCAAATAGATAATTGATTTACAATGAAACTACATGTATTACATGTACATGGTAGCATTTTATTATGAATGTCACAATAAAGCGGAAATACTTATCGATGATACAGTGTGTTTATGTAGGATGATATAATGTACAAAACAGTTAAGAATCGTATATAAATTGCTTATTTAAAAACAAATAAGATTATTTTCATCATAAGTATGTTTCAACACAACCAATGAAGCAATTTTGACTGTGTTCATTAAGAAAAGGCGTATAAGTATCTCAATATTCATTTTCATATTCTCTTTTAAAATTCGAACAAAAAATAACCACACACAATGAGAGTGCAAAATTAACAGTTTATCAGTCTTACAGTCTTCAACAAATTTCTTCAATAAGCAGTATATCTATCACTGCCCAGTCTGAATTACCGCGCAACAACTCCTCTGCATGCAACATAAGTCTGCCCAAATGATTTAATGCCCTCGTCTCCATTCTTTCATAAATACAGCAGTAAGCTCCTTTGTTTGAGGTACCGGAAGCACCGGTAGCTTGTCTCAGGCAAGCTTAAACGGATTCATGTCTGGTGAAAGACTGCATTCATTTGATAGATGGTTTATTTTTTAGAAACTAAGCGACTTCACAAGCTCTAAAAAGGCAGTCATTTACTTCTATGTGGCATGTCAATGATGTCTCAAACCTTATCTGAAAGCTGTGAGATTTTCTGCGATAATATGCAAGTCAGTATTTTTCATTACGTTTCAATATTTGTTTAATTGGTGCATTAGTCTCCTTAAGCAACTTTTAAGGATGAATCATGGTGTACGTATGATATTGTAAGCCAGAATGCCCAGCGAGTTCAAACCTTTGCCAATTAAATTGAAAGCCCGTTATTAACCCGCCGGTAGTCAGTAATAGATGTCTCAGAACCGTAAGCCACTTCATTGTTCACTGTCGAATACAGATAAAACAGAGTACAATTTAATTAAAGTTTTCCATTTCCAATGAAAAGATCTTTTATTTCTAGATGAATTTTGTCCAAAACTGTAAGCATTAAAATCAAAAAGAAAGAAAAAGAAAAGAGATCGGCCGACATTAATAAAACGCCAAAGGGCAGTGAGAAAACATGAATGGAGACAAATGAAACAGCTATAAAAAAAGAAAAAACAACGTTAAAAGTGGTTAACTTAAACATAAAATATTGGATGCACTTACTCGGGTTGAATTACTCATTGTGTCAATTTCTTTGATCAGTTTTCACTCAAATAAAAAAAACTACATTATTGCGACGGAAAAAAGATACAATGAAAGAAGGTTATTGTTAATAAAATAAAAGAATATACATTACATGAAATGACGTTGAAAATTTAAATTGCCTTTCAAGCTTTGTTTAAATTATTACCCAAATTATGTAATATGCAAATATAGTTAACTTATTGTGTTTTGTCAAAAGCTTGTTCCTGTAAAAAAAACTCCAAATTTCCATGTACTAGTACTTAAACGGACTTGTTACAAGCTATTAATACAAAAATTCAACGAAGTTGACGGTATTATTTTAAAAATATATTTGAGAAATATATTTTGAAATATGAATATCCTGCAACAATATACCCAAAACAATGATGTTTTATTGTATGTAAGGTGGTAGCTTAGTTTAAATTATGACACAAATGAAGTACTGTAAATTCAGAAATTTTTGCGATGTTTTTATTATTGCGAATAATGCGATCGTCCTGCGATCGCAATAATTAAACCTCGCATTTGTACTTTCCTTTATCCATTGAAAAAGTTACTCCTTTAACACCGGTATAATCGATAATGTAGAACATGACCTGAGGCACTTTAAGGATTGTTTATACAGTCATTTCCTGTTGTACCTGTCAATAAATGACATTTATTACGGAAAGATTATCGTGTGTTCTTTTTTGCCTTTTGTTGTTGTTTTTATATATAAATAATACATAGTGTTTGTGGAAAGGATAATACATGTTTATATCTGCACTCAAACGTACATTATGATATTGAATAAGATAAAGACGATCAACACATAATAACATAAAATAATTTTTTATTACCGTAAATTAAAACTAATAATCTTGCATTCAAAACATATGATAACAAACTTTATTTTTAGTTACTATTAGGTATCAAGCACAAGTAGAAAGTCCGTATTTTATACTAGTAACAAACAACATCAAACGTCTTGCAAAATTAAATTAACGTTCAATAGTTCAATTGAAATACACCACTTTTAACACCCAATACTGTCACTAATACCAGATTTTTTCCAACCTATTAAAATATGATCTTTTTTTTGACTTCAATTCATGGAAAGCCTTGCACAACCATTTAGCGTGTAGGGGTTTTAGCATCGAAATTCTGAGGTCGATTTTTTTCATGCTGTTTTCTTCTTGAAGATTTCTGGCAACCATATCTGCATACCAATCAGTGAATTCATTTTTCATTGCATTTTTTAATTCTCCATTTACACTGAGATCCATAGGTTGGAGTTCCCCTGTACAACCGGCAGGTACGAAAACGTGCTGTATACGGGCCTTTGATAAGGCGTCGAGAACATCTTGGCATCTGTGTGCACGGAAGACATCGAAAATCGCTAGTGACTGCTGTCTTATCGACAAATCTAGCTCTTCTTTAATTCTGTCGGTGTTTGGCACCAGGACATTTGTGACATAACGCACCATGCTCTCTTCTGTACTCCAATGATTTTCAGTGTGGTAGATGTCCCAGTCGTCCGGGAAAGGGTATTTTGCATGACACTGATCAGTTTTACCCTGGTATAAAATTTGCGGTGGTAAAAGACAACCATCAGCTGTACTACCAAGTAATGCTATAATCTTGCACTTGTCTTCTAACCCAATGATGTCAACCTGTGTTGATCCTTCCGTTGCAAGTGTCCAATTGGATACGGGAACGATTTTTAGCCCGGTCTGGTCAAAATTAAAGATAAGTTGCGGTGGAATGTTGTGCTTGGTTATGGTCTCTTTGATGATTCGCAAAATTCTTACTTTTGGTGTTCGTAGTCATCGGAAGTTTTCTCGCTGCTTTAGTGCCTTTGCGTTTTACGTAGCCAAGTCTTTTTAGAAATGATACTGCCCAGGTCTTAGTAATGTCTATGGGTCCACCTAACTCTGTGATTAAAGTTGGTGTCTTATGTTTCACGAGTCCTCGTGCAGTTGCAATAGTAATAGCCTGGTTAACGATCCCACCAGCCTCTCTTATACTACAAATGTGATTCGCGACGTCCTGATCCAAATAAACAAGCAGTAGTGATCTACCACGCTTCTCTGGAGTTAACTCGGTGACTGGTTGGTGTTTTGTCTCTTTCACTTGTGCAATGTACTTTTTCTTTATTGCACGGACTGAGCTTTCTTTTATATCAAGCTGAAGGTCGTTGCTGAATTTACGTGCGGCAGCAACGTTACCATGCTCTGCGGCGTACTTGGCTATTTTTGCACGGACCTCTGGAGTATAGTGATTATTACTAGCTTTTCTCTTAACGCCGCGTTTAGTTGTAGTAGTTGACTGGTCATTATAAAGGGAGCTGACAATTTCGAAGCTGACAATTTCGGCATTGGCTGCTTTTATTTTGTCGGCGGCATCTTTATTAACAGCTTTGTCAGGGTCTGGCAATCTCAAGACGATGTCGTCCGTAGCGCGCTTTTTTGTAACGAACTTCCACATTGACATTTTTAACTTGAATGATTACTAGTATATCAGAAATATCTACCTTATTTATACTAACTCTTTTTGTCTGTTAATTGGCAATAATTTATTTGATGTTTAATTAAAAGAAAATTATAACAACAAGTAACACGCTAATCTTTTAAATAATTTTATATTTTCTCAACATGTCGTGTATACATAAAACATCTGTAAAGCCCTGCCATAACCACTCAATTTCAATACGGTAATTAATTTTACACAACAACATTAATTTCTTTTTTATGTAAACATGTAACCATTTTAGTACCCAAGCTGAACCTCACTATACACACAAATCATCTCATTGTTAAAGACACGTGACAAGTGCACAGGTAAATCACTTTAGAAAATGAAATGTTGTGTATTCCGTTTGGTGTAGAGAGATTATTTACAAACGACAATAAATAAAAGAACTGACAATTGCTAAGTAATATTTTGTTGTCATTACATTGTTTTGCTACCTCAGCCGATCGCAAAAATAAGAACTCGCATTATTTGAGGGGGTCCCCGAATCGCAATAATAAATGCACGCAATAATTTCTGATTTACAGTAATATATAAAAATAAAAAACTTTTTGTATTTTGTCAAAAGCTTGTTCCTGTAAAAAAACTCAAATTCCCATGTACTGAACTTTTACTTGTTATACGCTATTAATCCAAAATTCAACGAACTTGACGGAATTATTTTAAATATATATTTTGAAATATGAATATCCCGCAACATAATACCCAAAACTAGATATAAACAACAGTGATGTATTATTGTATATAAGGGTGTAGCATGCGAAATATTTCAAAAACGTTATAACGATTCGATCCTATAACAATAACATGAACAAACGTCACACACAATTTAAAACAGACAATTTAAAAAAGAAAAAAAAAAAAACAATAGAAAACAAAGAACGCATATAGTTATTGACGATACACATACCCACGCAATTGTAATTATCTCGTTGACGACTTAAACAAGATTTTTCACCAGTGGAAGGAAGAGTTCCCTGAAGATTTAGTGATGAGAAAAAGACCTTATATCAGACCTTTAATTTCACCTTTCGGAATATAGATGATGTATTGTCATAGAACAAGTCTAAATTAGGTGTTCATTTATATTTGATATATCCAAGTTAGTTTTAGATTTAGGGATTTAGGGAAATTATCAATGCAATCTAGTTAGTTTCATACCTAAACTTTTATGATTGTCCTAAAAGGAAAACTACTACAAAACAATAACAGCACTATCAGTTGTTAACATTCCGTTTCTTGATAGTAGTGTTAAATGAGCTCTGACGTTTCACAACTCATATGTAAGATGGGTAGTCCGATCTTCTTCAACGGAGACCTTCACGACGATGCGGTTGTATCTTATTAAAGATAGAACGGTTAAGTCTGGCCGTTGAACATTACCGAATATTGTCAAGGTCAAATTCCTCTTAAACCTTTGGTGAAAAATGATAATGATGTAAAAATACAAAGATTTGTGACAAAATAAGGTTGCATTAATTGTGACACAGAATGGTACTTCCATTCTGTACATTTTTCAATTTACAAACGGCAATTGCCGGTATGTTCAAAATTTAAGATGTATGTTCACAAACCTATGTAAATTGATCACATGCAGATCAATTCTTACTCTTCATGTTTATATTCCAAAAAAAACCAGTTTTATAAACTTAAACTAACTTAATTTAGGACATTGTAGATACTTAAAAGAGAAGTTGGTTTTTACATACAAATCTGGCGAGACAAAAGTAATAAGGAATAAAACGCAAAAAAACAAAGTTATTTAAACTGTTAAAAGATTCGGCAGTGGAAAATATTTATAAAAGAAAAATTTATAATGCCTATAAAAAAAATTTAAAAATTACATTGTTCTGTTTTGGAGGTCACTTCTAGTTAAAAAACACAACCAGGAACCGTATATCATTTAATTTTATACGTCCATTTTTATGTATCTTGACAAAAATATTTATAGCTCCTCCGGTTGGTAAAAAAAAATTGACTGGAATAGTACTTAGTACTCGTATTCTTTCACTTATGGCTGTATATGTTTAGTTTTAGTCTGATTCATAACTATCATATGACGTGGAAATATTTTCCCATTGTATTTTTAATGATCAAGTTAACAATAAAGTATTTTAAACATGTTGATAAAAGATAACATTTAATATCAGTCATTTATATTACACGATGATTTTATGTGTAAAATAATATCACGTGTAAAGGCGTAAATGACGGTCGAAATATATTGACAAACTCATTGTATTTAGTGCAATAAAAGCTGTACAAATAATACTTTAAAAGTTTGTAATGTACTAGATCTATCAACCAAAAAGGGGTATTAAATAGACAGCAAAGATCAATAGGTTCGAAGATACGAAAACACATCAGTACCTTGTATTAGTTATATTTTTCGTTAAGATGAAATAATTTTTGTTTATTTTTTTGGGAGGGAGGGAGATGTCGACATGGTGTCAGTGTATTTTGGTTTCTTTTTTGTGTCTCTAGTGTCTATGTTTTGCTGTTCAAAAATGTCCTTTTTGCATTGTAGTTAAGACTTAATTTCTTTTCTTTTAACAAGATTTTTTCACTTTCAACAAACAAAATCTCAATTAAAAGCGATACATTTGCATTATACATGTAACCAGTTGATATAACAGACCTTCGAATTAAACAGAGTTTGTTATTGATAGCAAAACCGTTTTGTGGTTCAGAGAAACAACTTGGTTTAAACATTCAGTATTGTTCTAAAGAAATAAAAAGTATATTTTTACTATTCAAACAAAGGTAAGAAGTTTGATACTAACCCTGGCAATTGGTCTTGTCAGGCTGTTAGAGGGGAATTTCACTGTATGTTTACATTTAACTTCGGGCATCAGTTTCCGTATAATTTACTTTTACATTCGCATCGGTTCTATACGCGAGCAATCAGCTGTTTATAACAGCTTTACTACGACTATGTATGTATTTGTTCCTATTTTGTCAAGGACGCTAATATCATTTTCATATAGGATAACGCTATCCATAAACCTTATCTTTTTTATTGTCAGCACTTATGACTGACCTGCCTGTTTGCGAAGTCTTTAAAGGCTTGAAACAGTGACAATTTCTGGTTTTCATTCGGTATTCGCGAGTAGCATGCTCATTTGTGTTACTTACAACTAGACGAATTTAATATAGAAAATTACAGATGTAATTGCATTTAAAAAGATGTGTCGAGGAAAATTTTATCATGCACGTGAGAAACATTAAAACGTACTAACTAGGGGACCATCATCGAATTTCGCGACGTAATGAATAAAGCTGCATTATTGCTGGATTTAAGGCTAGCATCAATTAACAGAGAATTGCACAATATTCTATACACAGATGGAAAGACCGACATATTGCTAACTTTGATATTTTGTTTAAAGAACGAACGTTAAAAAACTTATATTTAAACATGGTTTTTGCATATATACACTAATTGTTAGAGATATTATACTATATAGCGTATATTGTTAATGGGAGATAAATCTATTATTGTTAGAATTTTTAAAAATATAATTTATTTTGTTTTTATTCAAATTTATTTTATGGACTAATTTTTGTCGCATAGAATAGTGAATTATCGACTCTAAACTGAATGATGTATGACGTCATTCTTTATTCAATCGATTGGACGAAAGAAAAGTTTATAATTCAGCACTTTAATTGCGTCACAATGTGTTGACATATTTTTGAATATCTTGTCATGTACGGGTAATTGAAAGATATCCTTCAACAAGACCAAGGAAAAACGTAAAAAGTGGCGTCAAAAAGTTATACTTCTGCGGTGAATATTTTTAAGCTTATTTGCTATTGATTAGAGAATATGAGGACTAATATTCATAGTGTACGATTATATTATTTAGACAAAGATCGAATATTATCAGTAGTATTTCGTTGTATAGTATTATATTAAATGATGTATTAATATTAATTAAATATTAACATCATTTCATAAAAGCTACTGAATTTTAAATATTCTTCCGATCGCCGCAATATAGCAATTAGACTATATGCATGATTAAAAATTGTTCATATAATATTCAGATCGTAGGCGTGTTTAAATGCAAAATATACATTATGAATTCTTAGCGGTATGAATGAATAATTATCATCTGTAACGTGTCAAATATTTCGTAAGAAAATTGTAACACGCATATTTCTGCATTTTTAAAGACTAAAATATCTATCATCTTCCTATTTTATAAGAACAATTTTTTGCTGTAAATAAGAATGTAATAATCATATTCAGACGTTAGATGCTTATTATAATTTGGAATGAGGTTCTTCAACATTAAAAGTAATAATGATAAATCGATAAATACATGGTTTATTTTGATCCATGTATAGCTGTGAAATATGACTTGATTAAAATAACATTGCATAAAAGTAAATATATTACTTAAACTTGTCAATTCATCGTTCATACCCGACGTTTACAATTATATGCTGACCTTTTAATGTTAATACCACAAAAAGAATGCTGTTTAAGTGTTTAAGCGACTTTCAGCAATTTTTAAGCTAAATCGTGTGGTCTATATTTTAGTGTAGTGTCCGTAATGTCAGAGTACCCGGTGAACCCCACCCAAAATTAAAAAAAGACTGGCAATGCTTTTCAAGTTGAGCTTTAATGCGCAAGCTCATTCTTAAACGCTTTTAGTCGATAATAGAAGGCTAACTACTTTTACCACTAGACAGTTATTTGTCGACTGACATTTCGTTCTTACATTGTAATACATCAATAAATCAGATTTATATTATATAAAAATATATATAAATTTTTAACAGTTATTCCGTATCCCTTATTATTATGTTTTCTTCTTTTATTCATTTAACCACTTTTTATTAGATACAATTCTTAAAGAGTCAAAGATTCACGCGGTTTACACCTAATAGCATGTAACCCCTTTAAATGTTATTCATACCGAATAGTGGTTTGTGGCTAACCAACTTTTAAATAACCCTAGTGTTTACTTCTTACACGTTTCAAGTTTTATGTAATTTAATCTGTAGGTTAACTTTTTTGGATGAGTAGAGCAAGACAATATTTTACTATCGGTATATTAAATGTTTAATTTTCGATAAAGGTATATGTGTAAATAATTTTGCGATAAAAAATGATTCTATCACAACGTTCTAAAAAGCTAATAAGGTTTAATTTGCACTTAAATGAGGGTAATAACAAAATACAGAAAACCCAGGAAACTGTCGCAAAACAATCCACAAATCAAAGTTCATGAAACCAGCAAATTCGATAATCAACAATCAAAAATGAAGAAACTACAGTATTGGTTCTCACTTGATATAACTAGGTTTTATGGTGTGTCGAACGTCTCGCTCACATTACTGTAGTGTGCGAGTTGGTTTGTTGATGGTGTCAATAGTTAGCAAATTCTGTTATGTAAGTGTTTTGGGTCATTAGACTTTATAATCATTTAAATTGTTTAAATGACCTGTGTCAGACACGTCATTAGATAATTAAGTCTATTTCTACCAACTAGTCTTCTTTGGATCTTTCTGTTGCAGTCAAATCAAATAATAGCATGCCTTAATTTTATGTGTTTGAGAAATCAGTGAAAATTTAGGTACCTCGGTATGAGATATCAGTTATGTGAACGATGGGAAAGTGAATGGACGTGGAGTTATAATTATTTGTATATTGGAATATGTATATACATATGTATATAAAAACATTAGTTTTTATGAAAAATGAAATCAGTAGCTACCCTATGGTGGCAGCGGTGGATAATAAAATCAGTGGAATTGGTGAGATGATGACGAAATTGGTGAGATGATGAATTCGGTGAAGTTGGTGGGATAATGAAATCAGTAGAATTGGTGGGATGATAATGAAATTTGTAGGAAATAAGATCGGCATGAGATCACATATAAGCTTAAAGGTTGTATAGACTAAACTTCCGAAATGCCTAGAAAAAGACCTAGGTTATTAAGAGGAAATTTTCAGAAAAATGCTGCCTTACGAGGAAGAGGCTTAGCTAATTGTAACCGCGGAAGAGACTTTGAAAGTACCAACAGAATTTGCACACTACTGATGGTAGACTGATATGCAATATTTTTATGCAATTCGGCATATCAAAGGAAGATGTAATGAGAAGATGAAGTAACTCTTGCTTTCTTGAAGGGAAGGAATGCAGTAATAATTGTGAAATTCCCTGAAAGTGCTATAGGAAATTTTTATTTCGCGAAGTCTTTGACAATTGAGCCGAATATAAATGAAAATTCTTGGAATTATACAAAACATATAATCTCGTGTGCATTAAATCCTAACTTTTCCGTCACCAGAATTGTGGGATTGATAAATGTAAAAAGTGTTTCTTTATTAGTTAATACGGGAGCTACTGTGAGTGTTGTAAATGATAGCTTTGTAGAAAAAGTGTCAAGAAATAGTAATGTGCAAATTACGACAGCTTCGGGTGACACAATAAATATAATCGGAAAAGCTAATGTTTATTGTGAAATTGGAAGCACGTGTAAATTTTCTTATGCGTATGAAGGTACTAATTTTTGATACCAATGTATTTTAGGATAAGACATATTACGTCACAATTTATGTATTATAGATTTGTGAGATAATTGCGTTATCTATAGTGGCGAATGTATTGATTTCGATATTGATGATTGGTATATATGTGAACACAATTACTCGTCATTGAAAGAATCATAAGGAAGCCAATTAAATTTAATTTCACTAGTGAAAGTTACTAGTTTAATATAAAATTAACCTGTAAATGAAAATGACAAGTTAAATATCTTGTTAAAAACACAAAAATGTGTTTTCTTTCAATGATAATGAATTATATCTACTTATTTATTCTAGTATTTTATTGATGTGAGAAATAACAAGTCAATTTTTTTTCAAAGGCCATAGAGGAAAAAAAATCAAGGAATGGTATGACCGTAGAATTATTAGACCTTCACATAGTCAGTATTCCTCGCCATTGGGTCTTATTCGGAAAAAAACCGGTTCATTACGACTATGCGATGATTTTAGAAGAGGCAAAGAAGTTTCTAAGAAGGTTGAACTACGTATGTTGATGACAATCATAATGATGTTGAGGAAACAAAAAACAGTGACATTCTTGAATTTTTATATATACTGAGAAAGAAATAAATCGAAGTAAAACTCTTCCTGTGGGTTAAGTATCATACAAAAGACAGTAATGAACTGGAGTAGGACATTTAAGATCTATAAGAGATATAACTGACTGCATTCCAAGTTGCAGTTAATCGAACTCATTGATGGAATATGGGTACAAGGTAAGAGTATCCATGAGAACTAATATGCAAAAAGAAAAAAATATCTATGTTGGCTTTACCTTTGAAAAAACTCATTTTATTACAAGAACCTTTTAAAGTGTTAAGATTGAAATTTATAGAAATAATATGCCTAAACGATATTAACAAAGATCAGTCGGCAGTCAGTATATATTGCAGCGCCAATATTACTGATTACTTTTTAAATTTTTCTCTTATAATTTCGTTTTATAATATCGAATTTAAATAATAAGGATTGTCTTCAATTGTTGGTTAGATTATTGGATATAGATGACTTTGTATAGGTTTATTACGGTGGACATAAACCGCTTCGCGTAAATCTACCCAATAATAACCCTCTTACAGTCAAATACAATGATACTCAAATCGTGAGCGTTTCTGTACAAAATGTAACTTATGAAGTGTTAACGGTTTTTAAAAGTACTTATTATACCGTATGCCAGGTATCAGATAAGGCTTCAGAAAATTGAAGCACACTAATTCTCGGATGGTAAAAAACTTTGGAACAGGATTTACCAAACAAGTTTTTTTAATATACAATATGTCTAATATCAGATGCTTATATAAGTTTTAATGAGTGTGTCTGATAGAAAAAGACAAGGATATTTTATTTTAGTTTAACCAAGAACAGTAATCATTATAAGTGCAGTGAATCATCTGATGATACATAATCTTACTTCCAAATCATATAATGCTACTTTATATTAGTAATGACAAATTATTTAAAAGACTATAAAATGATTGGTGAAGCCTATTTTTATACAATAGTTAAAGAAAGATGTGACTATAATTTACAATTTTGATTCTCTGCCAATTACACGTAAATATATGTGTTCATTATCTAAAAATAAACACAAATAAAGTGTCTCAACTAACATCAGATGGCAAAATTGAATTTGAGTTAAATAACACGTACAATAAAATAAAATTACATAGCTTTTGTAATAGACGTTAGTTTCAATTTGTGTCACCAATATAAGACTATGTTTGCATGGTTAAGAATATAAACCTTTTGCTAGCGGCACTTAAAACTATTTTCTAATTCTCATTTCTCTGTTTATAAGTCTACACATTATGCATATATTTTAGCGATGAACATGGCGGATATATTTGTACTGACATTTTATTTGTACTGGCCTTTTACATCGTTAAATGAACTAGGTTAATATTTATTGACATATTTTTTAAAATTTAAACTGAGATAACTGGGAGACACTGATTATCGGACAGATTAATGAATTGTAATTTGTTTTTTAAAACGTTAATATCTTTCAATATAATAGCTAAATTTAAAATCTTCAATTTTGGTTTGATAACAAGTCAAAATACTATAATACTATAATTATTATATTAACATTTATTTTTTGTCGATATACGTTTAAGTACCTAATTTCTCTTCTGTGGGATTTATTACTTCATAATTTTTTCTTAAAATGATCTATTTCTTTTACATTCATTAGTAAAGTCCGAGAGAATGCGACTTATGACATAATGAATTCAGATTTTCCACAATTATAATCACCCTTGTGGTTTGTTCTATAACACTTAAACATTTAACTACTAGAATTTTTTTGTTAAACAAAGCCTAGCTATGATGGATAAATAAAAATAGCAAAGAAAACCGACAACACAACAAAAGCCAAAAGTCAAGGGACAGCTCCAAAACGCCAAACAAAAACCAAAAACACAAAAACAGAAAGAGAGGAACCTGAACCCAATAAAACCATGGGTGCACTCAAGTGCTACGAACGAGTAAGCAGTGCCTGCCTCTTATTAGACACCGGTCAAGTTAAAATGACCGGTCAACACAACAAAAGCCAAAAGTCAAGGGACAGCTCCAAAACGCCAAACAAAAACCAAAAACACAAAAACAGAAAGAGAGGAACCTGAACCCAATAAAACCATGGGTGCACTCAAGTGCTACGAACGAGTAAGCAGTGCCTGCCTCTTATTAGACACCGGTCAAGTTAATGATTGTTACTGTATATAGGAAAATGTCAAATACAGGAATAGGAAACACAAACTATAACTCAGCGAAAATGTCCGATCGTATTTGAGAGATTGATTTTCCATAATGATCAATAAAGTCATGGTGACGAGCATAGAATTGCTAAAGAGATATACGAACAAAACGTGAAAACACTCGTTTATCTTTTTTATTCGTTCTTTTGTTTTTTTGTTTGTTTATTGACGTTTAGCGCCATTTTTAGCAATTTTGCAGCTATATAATGGCGTTCAGTTTTTATTGGGAGTGGAAGCCGGAGAACCCGGAGAAAACCCCCGACCTTCGGTAAGAAATCTGGCAGTCCTTGTCAATTAAAATTGGAGTCGAGTACACATTGCCCGCACTCGGCCACCAAGACCCCCGGGTTTATTTATGTGCAAACGATTTATACGCTCTTATTTGCTTTGTGCTATGCCGTATGACGTTATGGTGTTTCACGTTTTGTAATTTTCTGTAGTGTGTGCGTTGTTACCTATTGATATGTATTTGCATCAGACATTGTTATAAGTGTTATGCTTAAGTTGTTTTAAAGCACAAATGTACCTGCAAAGTTTTGTCAATAATATAATCGATCTTTTGCTTTAGGTTGATCTCACTGCCTATTTAATAATTTCATAAATGTAGTTCTGCTCATTGTTTGTTAAAACATCTATGTTTTAAATTAAAAAAGATTTACTTGAAGAATTTGTATCAATTATTGTATATGTTATTTTATAATAATTTGAACACTTTCGGCTTTTAAAAGTTCAATTGGAAATCCTTGTTAATTAAGATTGGAGTGACCAGATGCTCCAGCCTCGTCCTCTCATAAAAAAGTGAGGCGAAATAGGCCATTACACACAAGAGAATGGCTGAAAAGGCGTAATATTCTAACATACAAAAACGAATAAATTTAAGCAATTGTTTATATACAATGATATACAATTAATATGAAATAAAGCAATCTTAAACATAACAAATATAACATATTTTCTTAATTAAAGAAAAATTAAATGACCAAATAAAAGAGTCATGCCTAACAGAAAACGGCGCAAACGAAAATGAGGATTTATTATTTTGACCAAACACACGTAAAACGATTAACAAATAAATAGGTAGCATCAATCCGTATACAAAAGACAATATCAAATTTTCCGGAAAGGTGAGTTTATCCTGTTTTGGAAACTAAAGAAACAAGAGAAACAGCTTCATCTACACCATTTTAAGACTTACACCTCGAATATGACATCAACGGTCATCTTAGCACAATAATTTACGACAATCGATAGTATTTCAATTTCAAAAGTTATAAATATTCCTCACTTATCAGCATATCATTCATAAGGTGTCTACATTTCTCAATTGATCATGTATGCAAGAGCTTGCAGTGAGTATGCTGATTTGTGAAAACGTCACTTATTTCTTCCGAATAAGTCTATCAGAAAAATAGCAAAGATAACCGACCGAACAACAAGAGTCACAAGTCAAGAGATACTTGTAGTTACAAATTCGGATATAGACAAACGCAAAACAAAAACCAACAACACAAAAACAGAAAGAAATTAACACGAACCCAATAAAAACCAATGGTGCACTCAGATTTTCCAGACGAGTAAGAAGTGCCTGTTTAGACACTCATTGTCATGTCTAGGGAAAAGTCAAATCCAGGAATAGCAAACACCCATTACTGAGCGAAAATGTCTGATCGTATTTGAGAGATTGATTTTCCAAAAACGATTAATTAAGTCATGGTTACGACCATAGGACTTCTGGAGAGATAACAACAGCCTAGCAACACAAACCCTTCCTTGAGTAGTTTAGTAGTCAACATCAGTGATCGATTTGTAAAATCGGAATACCGAGCGCATGATGTAGAAATAACGAATAAGTTGTGAAATGTACACACCATACGCTGGTGCTGCTGGAATGCTGGAATGTTGCTGTCGACGAACGTGAAGTTGATAATCGGAAAATTGATGTCATCATGTTTCTCGTAGAGTCTTGTTTGTTGTTTTAGTCTAGTTTTAGAAGTAGGTATAAGTTAATGTCGAAAAATCAAATGGTTTTATGCAGAACTCAAGATGTCTATCAGGTCTTTTGAATTTGTTAAATATCCACTTATTCTTCTCCTAGAGTAGAAAGTGTCACTGTATTTTTGAAGTCCCGTTTTTACTGTTGTTAAAATAGTTGGCAGGAGTTAAGATAGTGTTTTGGTGGTAATCTTAGACGATCCTGTTTGTATGGATTTTTTGTGAAATTTTGGTATCCAATACAGAAAGGGGAGATCACAATCTTCGACTTTTATTTTGAGAGCAAAGGATGCCAATAGCGATTTGTGATTTTTAAGAATCACCTCTTTTGAAAGCGCAGTGAATGTGTAATTAGAATTGTCAAGTGATCTATTCATGCCTTACTAATTAATTAAGCACTCTATATAACTATTCGTCCGCGCCTTTCATAAGTTTCAATATATACACCTCGACATAAGCAACACCTACAATTTTTATTATAATTTAAAAAATCAGAATGAACATTAACTTTGTGTTATTTATGTGCTAAAGCCATCATTCTAGCACGGGAAAGTTACTTTAATTAACTCCTCAGGTAAATCTTTAAATAGCAAAACCAGTTTGTCATACGGTAGTCGAGCAAACTTAAAAGTCTTGTTTTCCTTAACAATTTAGTGTTCATCTAATGGTCTTTTTCTACTTCATCTTAGCATTTTTACAACGCCTAGACGGTAATTTAGTGAAGCTGAATCGCCGTTCGAATAGTTAACAGGCGTCTAAACAAATCAAGGTTGATAACTCGTCGTCCCTTGAAACGTCCACTGTTGACACAGAGACATCACCAAGTACGTTTAGAGTTTGCACGATATCACCGTCATAGGAATATTCGAAGCTGGCGACGAGTACACTGGACCGTCGAAAGCAGATTCCTTCTTCGTCATATTGATGGGCGCATGCGCGTTTGGAGACAACGAGGCACTGTTTACATCCATCAACAACATATTAGACACTACGGCGTTTGGCGGTGGTGGTGTTACAGTGTGGGGAAGCTTTTCATACTACTGTAAACTGAATCTGTATGTGGTTTATGGGACAATGACAGGGTAGAAATATCGAAACAATGTCATTAACGATATTATTGTGCCAGATTTTAACAATCATGCATTTGGTAACAGACCCATCTTTATGGATGACAACGCAAGACCTCACCGAGCTGCAATTGTACGTAATGTTATCGAAAGGGAAGCTATTGAGCACCTTCCATGGCCATCCATGTCATCCGATATGAATCCAATTGAACATTTGTGGGATATAATTGGCCGTAAAATCAATAACAGAGCACCTGCTTGTCAAAATGTCCTAGAACTACGTGTTTCCATTCAAAATGATGGCAGAATTTACCACATGCTACACTTAAGCGTAAGGAGGAGAGTTAATGAACATTACCGCAAGCGTGGTGGTTACACGACTTACTGAGTATTTTTGCGTTTACAACATTTCAAAGTGACTTCTTTCCCTGAACGTGAACCAGTGACAATGTGTTTACTTTTAAGTTCATGAAATTGAAGTATGCAATCAAACTTTGTTTTGACCAATGAAAGTTATATTTGCAATATTTGCAATGTTTTGACATCTTTGCTTTGAACATTTCTTCATCAAACAATAAGTAAAGCAACTGTAAACATGTTGTTTGTATGTTTCATTTGTCATTAATGTTCAATAAATTGTCATTTCTTTAAAATTATTAAAATATATAAAATCTTATTTGAATCCCTTGGAAAATAATAGGGTGTTGCTTAACTTATGGCGAGGTGAATAGATACAACCATATATGAAAAATATATTGTTTGAAAATACGGTTACGGTTTTTTTCATTTTTTAATTCAGTGTGCACTGAATGTGCTACAAAGATTTTTGGATACATTTATTACTGACTACTGGTTTATGATACCGATTCATTTTAATCAACTAATCAACTCACATACAGTTGGAAGCGGGAGCATGAACCCATCATGTCGTTTGAATGCCTGAACCGATTCAAGACCATTGCTCGAGTTACTACATTTATTTATTGGTTGTATTTTGGGGTTGTCTTTTTCAATTCACCAATTCAGCAAAATTTACAATCCATAACGATTTGTTGTCAAATATTTTCAAAATATCTATTTCGAATAAAAATAAGTATGCAAAAATGGGATAAGTAAAATACATGTAATTTGTTTGTTTTCTCGTGTTAAGGTAGCATAGACATGCCAAGAGTTTCAATGCAGCTGTAAATTAAAACATGAAAGATAAAATTTAATTGAAGAATCTAGATATTGCAAATGTAATCCGATCTTGGGAATTTTGCCATAAATGAAATGTTCCGTTGAGTTCAGAATATGTCTGGTAAATGTATATACACAGAATATATTAAAGGAGACCATATAATGCTGCACTATAAATGTCTTATTGAGTCGCAAAACTAGTAAATTTAAAAATTAAGTTGTTCATTAAAATGTTGTTTATCAGATGTGTGGTAGGATAGTATTTTTTTGATACCACAAGAAAACATTTTGTTTCAGCAATTTTGAATCTAAATCGGGTGGTCTATATTTAAGTGTAAAGTCAAAGTACCCGTGAACCCCACCCAAAAGGGACAAAAAAGACTGGCTATGCATGTCAAGATAAGCACAACTTGCCCGAATCAGCTTAACCCGCAGGCCATTTTTAACACGCTGTTGGTCGATACTAGAAGACTACCCTCCATTACCACTAGGCAGATATGTCATTGTCTACTTAACATTTAGTTAATACATCAATAAATCAGAGAACCATTTAATATGTATAAGAATCTTTAGCATTTACTCCGTGCTATTTATTATTTTGTTTTCTTCTTTTATTGATTTAACTGCCTTTTTAAATACCTATAATTCTTAATCAGTCAAAGATTCACTCCGGTTACAACTTATAGCATGTAACCCCTTTAAATGTAATACATACCGCTAGAATTGTTTACTTCGTACACGTTACTATGATTTAATCTTTATTTGACCTTATTGAATGAGTAGACTAAGATAATATTTTACTATCGGTATATTAATGTTCGATAAAGTTACACGTATATTTTATTTCAATACAAAAAATGAATGGTTTCTTTGATAAATTTTATTTATTTTAAGACAAGAACAATTGTAAATGCCGACGATCCTCAAAATAAAAACTAATCAAATCGGAAGTAGGTAGGACTAAATGACATTATTTAAACTTAAATTCTAATGGGTGTGGTAATAGACGCTCATTTTTATGTAACTTGAGTTATTATTGCGGATCAAAACGACTATCAAAAGGTTCTAAGAAGTTAGTAGGGTTTTATTTCCTTTAAATGAGGGTGATTACAAAATACTGAAGCAACAAAATAATGGTTCTATCTTGATATAGGCGTTTAAAATAATGGTGGGTAAAACTAGGTGTTATGGTGTGCCGAACTTTCCGCTTCCATTACAGTAGTGTGTGTTGGTTTGTTGATGGAAAAATGTTAAGTATCTTACACTAGTCATTAATGAATAGGTGTAGAACATTTAAGACGTTACCAATAACTGACTGCATTTTACTACAATACAAGACACAGTTTATTTAGTCCCACACAAACATTTAAAATGCTAAAAGTTAAAATTACATAATGTATAAAAAAATAATCCCTACAAGTATCAATTGACTTACTAAAATGTATAGACTTAAAATAGCAATGAAATTTTTCTATCACATATGACTATGTATGTCGTTTATATAGTAATCGATAGTATTTCAATTTCAAAAGTTATAAATTTTCCACACTTATCAGCTTATCATTCATAAGGTGTCTACATTTCTCAATTGATCATGTATGCAAGAGCTTGCAGTGAGTATGCTGATTTGTGAAAACGTCACTTATTTCTTCCGAATATGTCTATCAGAAAAATAGCAAAGATAACCGACCGAACAACAAGAGTCACAAGTCAAGAGATACTTGTAGTTACAAATCCGGATATAGACAAACGCAAAACAAAAACCAACAACACAAAAACAGAAAGAAATTAACACGAACCCAATAAAAACCAATGGTGCACTCAGATTTTCCAGACGAGTAAGAAGTGCCTGTTTAGACACTCATTGTCATGTCTAGGGAAAAGTCAAATCCAGGAATAGCAAACACCTATTACTGAGCGAAAATGTCTGATCGTATTTGAGAGATTGATTTTCCAAAAACGATCAATTAAGTCATGGTTACGACCATAGGACTTCTGGAGAGATAACATCAGCCTAGGAACACAAACCCTTCCTTGAGTAGTTTAGTAGTCAACATCAGTGATCGATTTGTAAAATCGGAATACCGAGCGCATGTTGTAGAAATAACGAATAAGTTGTGAAATGTACACACCATACGCTGGTGCTGCTGGAATGCTGGAATGTTGCTGTCGACGAACGTGAAGTTGATAATCGGAAAATTGATGTCATCTTGTTTCTCGTAGAGTCTTGTTTGTTGTTTTAGTCTAGTTTTAGAAGTAGGTATAAGTTAATGTCGAAAAATCAAATGGTTTTATGCAGAACCAAGATGTCTATCAGGTCTTTTGAATTTGTTAAATATCCACTTATTCTTCTCCTAGAGTAGAAAGTGTCACTGTATTTTTGAAGTCCCGTTTTTACTGTTGTTAAAATAGTTGGCAGGAGTTAAGATAGTGTTTTGGTGGTAATCTTAGACGATCCTGTTTGTATGGATTTTTTGTGAAATTTTGGTATCCAATACAGAAAGGGGAGATCACAATCTTCGACTTTTATTTTGAGAGCAAAGGATGCCAATAGCGATTTGTGATTTTTAAGAATCACTTCTTTTGAAAGCGCAGTGAATGTGTAATTAGAATTGTCAAGTGATCTATTCATGCCTTACTAATTAATTAAGCACTCTATATAACTATTCGTCCGCGCCTTTCATAAGTTTCAATATATACACCTCGACATAAGCAACACCTACAATTTTTATTATAATTTAAAAAATCAGAATGAACATTAACTTTGTGTTATTTATGTGCTAAAGCCATCATTCTAGCACGGGAAAGTTACTTTAATTAACTCCTCAGGTAAATCTTTAAATAGCAAAACCAGTTTGTCATACGGTAGTCGAGCAAACTTAAAAGTCTTGTTTTCCTTAACAATTTAGTGTTCATCTAATGGTCTTTTTCTACTTCATCTTAGCATTTTTACAACGCCTAGACGGTAATTTAGTGAAGCTGAATCGCCGTTCGAATAGTTAACAGGCGTCTAAACAAATCAAGGTTGATAACTCGTCGTCCCTTGAAACGTCCACTGTTGACACAGAGACATCACCAAGTACGTTTAGAGTTTGCACGATATCACCGTCATAGGAATATTCGAAGCTGGCGACGAGTACACTGGACCGTCGAAAGCAGATTCCTTCTTCGTCATATTGATGGGCGCATGCGCGTTTGGAGACAACGAGGCACTGTTTACATCCATCAACAACATACTAGACACTACGGCGTTTGGCGGTGGTAGTGTTACAGTGTGGGGAAGCTTTTCATACTACTGTAAACTGAATCTGTATGTGGTTTATGGGACAATGACAGGGTAGAAATATCGAAACAATGTCATTAACGATATTATTGTGCCAGATTTTAACAATCATGCATTTGATAACAGACCCATCTTTATGGATGACAACGCAAGACCTCACCGAGCTGCAATTGTACGTAATGTTATCGAAAGGGAAGCTATTGAGCACCTTCCATGGCCATCCATGTCATCCGATATGAATCCAATTGAACATTTGTGGGATATAATTGGCCGTAAAATCAATAACAGAGCACCTGCTTGTCAAAATGTCCTAGAACTACGTGTTTCCATTCAAAATGATGGCAGAATTTACCACATGCTACACTTAAGCGTAAGGAGGAGAGTTAATGAACATTACCGCAAGCGTGGTGGTTACACGACTTACTGAGTATTTTTGCGTTTACAACATTTCAAAGTGACTTCTTTCCCTGAACGTGAACCAGTGACAATGTGTTTACTTTTAAGTTCATGAAATTGAAGTATGCAATCAAACTAATTTTTTGACCAATGAAAGTTATATTTGCAATATTTGCAATGTTTTGACATCTTGGCTTTGAACATTTCTTCATCAAACAATAAGTAAAGCAACTGTAAACATGTAGTTTGTATGTTTCATTTGTCATTAATGTTCAATAAATTGTCATTTCTTTAAAAATATTAAAATATATAAAATCTTATTTGAATCCCTTGGAAAATAATAGGGTGTTGCTTAACTTATGGCGAGGTGAATAGATACAACCATATATGAAAAATATATTGTTTGAAAATACGGTTACGGTTTTTTTCATTTTTTAATTCAGTGTGCACTGAATGTGCTACAAAGATTTTTGGATACATTTATTACTGACTACTGGTTTATGATACCGATTCAATTTAATCAACTAATCAACTCACATACAGTTGGAAGCGGGAGCATGAACCCATCATGTCGTTTGAATGCCTGAACCGATTCAAGACCATTGCTGAAGTTACTACCTTTATTTATTGGTTGTATTCTGGGGTTGTCTTTTTCAATTCACCAATTAAGCAAAAGTTATAATCCATAACGATTTGTTGTCAAATATTTTCAAAATATCTATTTCGAATAAAAATAAGTATGCAAAAATGGGATAAGTAAAATACATGTAATTTGTTTGTTTTCTCGTGTTAAGGTAGCATAGACATGCCAAGAGTTTCAATGCAGCTGTAAATTAAAACATGAAAGATAAAATTTAATTGAAGAATCTAGATATTGCAAATGTAATCCGATCTTGGGAATTTTGCCATAAATGAAATGTTCCGTTGAGTTCAGAATATGTCTGGTAAATGTATATACACAGAATATATTAAAGGAGACCATATAATGCTGCACTATAAATGTCTTATTGAATCGCAAAACTAGTAAATTTAAAAATTAAGTTGTTCATTAAAATGTTGTTTATCAGATGTGTGGTAGGATAGTATTTTTTTGATACCACAAGAAAACATTTTGTTTCAGCAATTTTGAATCTAAATCGGGTGGTCTATATTTAAGTGTAAAGTCAAAGTACCCGTGAACCCCACCCAAAAGGGACAAAAAAGACTGGCTATGCATGTCAAGATAAGCACAACTTGCCCGAATCAGCTTAACCCGCAGGCCATTTTTAACACGCTGTTGGTCGATACTAGAAGACTACCCTCCATTACCACTAGGCAGATATGTCATTGTCTACTTAACATTTAGTTAATACATCAATAAATCAGAAAACCATTTAATATGTATAAGAATCTTTAACATTTACTCCGTGCTATTTATTATTTTGTTTTCTTCTTTTATTCATTTAACTGCCCTTTTAAATACCTATAATTCTTAATCAGTCAAAGATTCACTCCGGTTACAACTTATAGCATGTAACCCTTTTAAATGTAATACATACCGCTAGAATTGTTTACTTCTTACACGTTACTATGATTTAATCTTTAGTTGACCTTATTGAATGAGTAGACTAAGATAATATTTTACTATCGGTATATTAATGTTCGATAAAGTTACACGTATATTTTATTTCAATACAAAAAATGAATGGTTTCTTTGATAAATTTTATTTATTTCAAGACAAGAACAATTGTAAATGCCGACGATCCTCAAAATAAAAACTAATCAAATCGGAAGTAGGTAGGACTAAATGACATTATTTAAACTTAATTCTAATGGGTTTGGTAATAGACGCTCATTTTTATGTAACTTGAGTTATTATTGCGGATCAAAACGACTATCAAAAGGTTCTAAGAAGTTAGTAGGGTTTTATTTCCTTTAAATGAGGGTGATTACAAAATACTGAAGCAACAAAATAATGGTTCTATCTTGATATAGGCGTTTAAAATAATGGTGGGTAAAACTAGGTGTTATGGTGTGCCGAACTTTCCGCTTCCATTACAGTAGTGTGTGTTGGTTTGTTGATGGAAAAATGTTAAGTATCTTACACTAGTCATTAATGAATAGGTGTAGAACATTTAAGACGTTACCAATAACTGACTGCATTTTACTACAATACAAGACACAGTTTATTTAGTCACAAACAAACATTTGAAATGCTAAAAGTTAAAATTACATAATGTATAAAAAAAATAATCCCTACAAGTATCAATTGACTTACTAAAATGTATAGACTTAAAATAGCAATGAAATTTTTCTATCACATATGACTATATATGTCGTTTATATAGTAAATCCGATTCATTTATGAATGAGTGAATAACTCTCAATTTACGTGAAAATACTTCCGTCCTTGTATTTCTTATTATCAAGTTAAAGATAAACTATATTATTATTTTGGCGAAGAATTAGTTTAGTTGAATGAAGTAATTTTCTTTGACGACATAATGCCAGTCATTAAAATTACACGTTTTTATTATGTACAAAATTCATGTGGTGTACAAGCATTAAAAAAACCAAACAAACAAACAAACAGAAACAAACAAAAACAAACAAGAACAAAACACAAAAAATAAAATTTACACAAAGAAAAATCCACTCGTTTGTTACAAAATCTTACGACGATCGAAAAAATAAAATTAACGCTCAATTTCTTGAATGTAATGTAAGTTTACCTTTAACTAATATAGTGTAAATAATTTTACCGGATCGTTCACTTTATCTGGAAATTAACAAGACTGCTGCAAAAATTCTGAAGTTATACTTTCAGTTATGAAGAAAAGCTAGTTCTTTTTGTTACTTATAATATTTGTTTTTACTTAATTATGAACCTTAAAATTAAATTAAAGAAGCATTTGATAATCTTCTGTATTTTGATTCCATTAAACTTTGACTAATAAGTAAATTGAAGGTTATCTAATTATAGAAAGGCCCTGTATGTCCATCTTATAGTATCTATAGTCGTCATTGTATTTAGTTGACTAAAATTATGTTGTTGCTTTTGGTCAAAATTTAGTTTCGTCTGTCACTGTCATAATTGTAATTTTTAATAATTCTATCGTTGTGGTCGGTCGATTTATTTGGTATTGTTTTATTTCAATTATGTGGTTTTTTTTAATTTAATTTCTTTATATCTAAGTTAGAACTTGTAACGTTTACTGAACTAAATATCAGGTCACGCTATATTTGCACAATAATGAACCGTCGAATTATAAATTGCTGTTTGTGATGAAAGAAGCCTTTATTAGTAAGTTCGTTACTATCAATAAAATTGTTCTGTAGTTGAAGGAAATGATCCTTACTATTAATAAGCTTGTCGCTCTTTTTTAAGTACACAGCACCAACAATCATGGAATTAGAGCTAAGGGAGATAACTAGTCACTCAACTTTTCTGAGCTGTATATAAAAGCTTAACCAAGATTATTTATATATTTGTCTCTAATGTTGCCTAAGTCAACAATTTCCGGGCATATGATAAACATTTTATTATTAATAAAATAAACATTTTTTCTGTAGTGTAAAGTATTATTCTAATAATTTGTTTGGTAAATTCCATTCGAAATCCTATAAATTGTTCAAACAGAATAATCTAAAAAAACCACTAAATTACACTAAATCTTAATTTATTAAAATTCCTATTAATTTTTTTTATTTAGGCCATAAGACTGATACCGCATACTTCTGATGTTATTGTTACATATTTAGATTCGTCTCCGGTGATAAATTGTTTAACCTTGGTTACTTTAATGACGCTTTATTTGACGCAAAAGGGTGGGCCATACCAGTATATTGTACTATTTTAATTTAAGACATAAAATTTCAATAATATCAGATGCTTATTATAAGTTTAAATGAGAGTTTATGACATAAAAAGACTGGGATATTTTATTTTAGTTTGACCAAGAAGCATTAACAATCATCATAAAAAGTGCAGTGATGATACATAATCTTACTTCCCCTTCATTCTATGCTTCTTTATATTAATAATGAATAATTTAACCATAAAATGAGTCATTGATCGTTTTTAAAAGTTTATTTATATGAAATAGTGAATGAAGGTTGTGACAATAATTTACAACTTTGATACTATGCCGATTGCATGTAAAAATATGTGTTCTTAATTTGTGTAAACAGAAACACAGATAATAGCAATACAAGATTGAAAAATTAAATTGAATTGATGTTAATTATAACAAAAAAATTTGTAATTGCTGAACTGTTATGATTTTAGTTCCAATGTTGTTATCAATATAAAACAATGTTTGCATAGTTTAAGAATATAAACCTTTTATGCTAGCGGCACCGACAATTACTTTTTTATTTTAGTTTTAAAATCTCGTATTTTGAATTGATAACAAGCCTTATCTATTTAGTATTTTTAGAATCCTTTTTAGGGCTCAACTGAAAATCATCATGACAGTCTTTCTTTGAGCTTCTGTTTAAATACTTACACTCGGCGTAAACATGTTTATAACGAACACATGTTCGTTATAAACATGTTTACGCCGAGTGTAAGTAAATGACGTTAATAAAATAATATGTATTATTTATTTTTACAATCACTTAGAATAAATGCATTATGAAACAAATTACAAATATCAATGAGAGAAAGGTAGGAGGTGTTTTGGGCTCAAATAATATCTGTCACAGGTCACAATCCCAATCGTCCTTTGCCGTCTACCACAAATTACGCAAACATAAACTATAAGTATTTAATATTTTGTTTTTGTTGATGTAACTTTAAGTACCAATACATAGAATCTAATTTTTTCTAAATATGATGTGTTTTCTGTACGTGCATTATTCAAATTTCCAGCGAATGTGACTTATGACACAATGAATTAAGATTTGTCACAATTAGAATACACTTTACGGCTGGTTTAATAAAAACTAAAGAATTTAATACAAGCATTTGTTTGGTAAACAAAGTGTAACTATAATACATTAGTTGTCTATATATTAAGCATAAAACATTTTCTAAGGTCATGTCCCTTTTCCTAATAAATGTCTAGTTGCACTTACTGTGTAAAATAGGTAAACAATCGTCTATGCTTTTTCGTGTTGTGTATTTATATGTTGTATCTATTTAAGATTGTTTATGTGTATAAGATTAATACGTAATAATATAATAATAATAGTGGCTTTGTGCTATGCTGTATTAAAGTTATTGTGTTTCTCGTTTTGTTATTTTCTGTCATGTGTGCGTTGTAACTAATTGGTATTTATTTGCATCAGATATTGTTATAAGTGTCATGCTTAAGATATAGTATACACGCAAATGTATCTGGGAAGCTTTTGTCTGCTCTCAGTGCCTGTTTAATAATAATTTCATAGTTCTGCTCAGTGTTTGTTTAAACATGTTTTTAAACTATAGATTTTAACTTTAAGATTTTTTTTATCAATTATTATATATGTTATTTTATATAAAACTGCACACTTTCGGCCTTTCAAGTACAACAGCAAATGCTCGTTAATTAAGATTGGAGTCAGCAGGTACTCCAGCTTCTACTCTAATAAAAAACGGAAGACGAAAGAAGGCCATTATACACAAGAAAAATTAAAAATGCGTAATATTCAAACATAGAAGCAATAATATATTTAAGCAACTCATTATTTACAAAATTCAACTCTTTCTGAAATATTTAGTTTGGGTTAATTTTAAGACATGCAATAATTTATGTCTTACACATAACAAATATAACATATTTTGTTAATTCAAGAGAAATTCAATGTCATTGACTAAATAAAAGAGTCATGCCTAACAAATAACGACGCAAAAGAGAACGATAGGTGTATCCATTAATAGTAACAAGAACAATTTCAAAACCAACATAAAAAACACTAGTATTTGATTGGATGACAAATAAAGAGTTATTGTTTTGACTAATCACATGTAAAACGTATAAAAAAATAATAAAAAGCGCCAATCCGTATACAAGAAAGCAATATCAAATATTTCGGAAAGGTGAGCATGTCCTGCTTTGGAAATTAAAGGAACCACAGTAACAGCTTTATATACATCATTTGTAAATTTACACCTTGAATATGACACCAACGGTCATCTTTTATTATTATTATTATTATTATTATTATTATTATGAACAATTCTTATATAGCGCCAATTCTAAAATATTACTCTAGGCTCTTTACAATATCACATTAGGAACATTATCTATAAACATATTACAATATTAAGTAATAAAAACAAATTATCAAAATGAATTCACACTACATGCAATAATAAATTGCCCAACAATATTACTAAAACAATTAGAAATTTGTACAAAAAAATAATAAATTAAAAAAATAAAAATAAAATATCTATCAATTTTAATTTAAAATTACAATTTAAAATATACAACTACAACCTTGTCAATGAATGCAAATAATCAGAAGGAAAAAAAGACCAATTAACTTAAAATCTACTCCAAAGCAATACTGATTACTAAGTCTATAAATTACAAAATCAAAATCATTGATTGTATGCACTTCTAAGCAGGTCAGTTATAACTTTCTTCTTCAAGTTCGAAGGATTGTTCATTTTGTATAGTAGATGGTAAACTGTTCCAGATTATTGCCGATGCCATGTCCAAACGCCTGTCTCTGTACGTTTTAGTCCGAACTTTCGGTTGTTGTAACAGAGTTTTCGCCTGTGAATGTAAAGTTCTTTGTGATAATGCCGTTTTACTAGTTCTTCAATATAAACTGGAGCGCTACCATGAAGGGCTTTAAAAGTGTAAATCAAGATCTTGTAATTGCTTCTGAACTTCACAGGGAGCCAATGTAGAGACATAAGAACATGAGTTATATGTACGTGCCGGCGTTTTCACATTATAAGTCGGGCCGCTGTGTTTTGAACTCTTTGTAATTTACTTAGATGACATTCATTGATTCCATATAGAAGACAATTTCCATAGTCCAATCGAGAAGTAGTAACTAAAGATGCTACTAGTGTCTTGCACGCATCTGTTGTGATGAATCGTCGAATTCGCCCTATATTTCTGATTTGAAGATTACATGACTTTGCAATTTCGGACACCTGTTTCCCATAGACATTATTTTGTCAAAGTACATTCCCAAGTTCTTAGCAAAAGATGCGTCCTAGACAACACAGCCATCAAATTGCAATGTGAACTGAGAAAAATCTTTTGGGCGTTGTTTTCCTCCATCCATAAGCTAATGTCTGACAAGCAAGCTTCGAGGTGTGCGGCTACAGCGTCCCAGTCATCGATTGGCTTGATGATCTGATAAGCCTGAGTGTCATCCGCATAGCAATGGTAGCTCTTTCTGTGTCTTCTACATATATCACCTATCGGTTTAGCGAACATACAGTAAATAATAGGTCCGAGTACCGACCCCAGCGGAACACCATACTTCAAATGAAAACTGTCAAATTGTACACTGCCAATTGAATCTTAACACAAGAATTTAGGACAAACGAGACGATTTTACTTATAGAATTATCAATTTTCGTCAATTCTGAGGCAATATGCCAGGTTCTCGTGCATACGTTGTCTATATTTCTCGATTGATCAGGTAGGAAAGAGCTTGCAGCGAGTAAACTAATATTTGCAAGCGCCACCTACAGTACTTGAGATTGAAAACGCAACACTTTTATCAATCCGTCAGCGATCCGTCAGCGTTCCAAAATCCGTCAGCGATCAGTTATCAATCAGTCAGATCAGTCAAATCGTTCCAAATCCGTCAGATCGTTCCCAATCCGTCCATCCGTCAATTGACGGATTCGGAACGATTTGACTGATCTGACGGATCGATTTGGACTGATCGCTCCAATTCGTCCATTCATCTTCCGGTTAGTGAAATCAATATTTCGAAATGTGAAAATTCGTTTCACTCGCAAATATTAGAAGTATACAAATGTCAACTGTTATGTCCTCATTTATGGCTCATTTAACCTAATAATAAGGCTAAAACAGGTCTAAAGTTATAAATAATACGAATGGAAATTACCACAATCTATTACTAGTTATATATGCATCTGTGACGAAATATAAACATCACATAGTGTCATTTTATTAACAAAATAATTTTAAAAAAATACACACACAATGACTTAAAACAAATTGACCTCGCGTGCCAAGGCGTACGTCTCGTATTTGTCTTCGATTTTTTTAAAGCGGAAAAGTCGAGTCTAAAGTTATAAATCATAAATGGAAATTCCCCCAATATATAATTAATGCATCTGTGACGGAATATAAACATCACATAGTGCAATTGTATAAAAAAAAGAAATGGAAATAAACACATACACAATGAATTAGAAAAATATTTGACCTCGCGTGACACGGCGTACATCTCGTATTTGACTTCGAAATTTTTTAAAGCGGAAAAAGCGAGAAAGACGAAGGCCGAATAGTAACATTTTTTTCACGCCGCGCTTTCGCGTTAGCATTATTGGTATGCATGATTGAAGTTAGTTTAAGACTATTTTCAAACATTATATTAGTCTATTTAATATGGCGTCGAGTGTTTATAAGGAAGAACTGCAGTACCCAACGAAACAGCAGACCTTCGACAGGAAAACTAGTTCTCTTTGCAAATTTAGGGATGAGTCGAACACACCCTCTCGCTGTAAGGGTCGAACAGATAACTCGGTGATCAATACTATATAACTGCTACCTTAACCACCGCGGTCAAGGTTTTTTATTATAAACGCGTAAAAGATCATTCGTCGTGGTTTGATCAGTTTTCTTTCTGTGCCACAATTCCTAAGAATTCCGGTGTATAATACTGAGAAAGATTTACGACAAAAGCGAATACATCTATTTATATATTTTATTCACTATCTAGTTGTGTCACATGAATTTACACAGAATTAAATGTCAAATAAAGAATAAACGCGTTTGTATATAGAAGCTTACGAGTTAAAGACGCAAACATGTAAGCATAATTTTAAAATAAATTCGGCTTTCGCATTTTAGCCGTCACAATTTCTTTTTTTTACGATGTCTGTTATAGTCATTCGATATTTAATGATATATAAGTATGAATGGTTTCCTTTAAATTCAGAAGTGTTTGAAATTAGTTACTAGGTATCACGTTTTTTTGGGGAGGCGGGGGGGGGGGGTGGTTCAGGACATAATAGAATTGCCGCGAACCATAGTGACGTGTTTAGAGAGTACTTGCACGCTAATGATCTCTTTTGTAGATTTCGAAAAGGAGAAGGCTTAAAATTTTCCGCCCCATACCCATACCACTTATTTTTCCAGTTGAATTCAAAATGTTTGCCCTTTTGTCCATCTTTCTCTAATTGATTGAGGGGGCCGAGTGGTTATGGTAGTCTACTATTGATCACGTTGTCTGTCAACACTGAGGTTGCGGGTTCGAGTCTCAAGGCGGGCAGGGTGCACTCGACTTAATTGATTGCCACTTTTCCTACCAAAGGACCGGGGTTTTCTCCGGGTACTGCGGTTTCCTCCTCCAATAAAAACTGGACGCCATGATATAGCTGCAAGAATTACTGAAAGTGGCGTTAAACAATATTTAAACAAACAAACAAATCTAATTGATATTTAACTTTTTCTCTTCATGAATAAGGCTGAACACCCTCGCTGAAAGAAAAGCAAGCATCCAATCAATCAATCAATGAAATAAGTTATTCAAATTGAGTGACAATCTTTTAAAGGGTACGATTTGAAAAATTCTGTTTTATCGATATGATAATGACAATGTTCAAATCGATCTTCATAGACCTAGGGAATTAATGACGTTTTGTTAAAAAAATTACTATTTTGTACTATTAAACGTGTCTATCTGTAACACATTTTTACGCTTAACTGCAGTATTCACAGACAAGTCTCCCCGGCGTTATTAGGACGTCAGTGGCTGATTGGTTTGTCATCTACTAGTTATTACATGCCTATAAACAGGTTGCGGATTTTCGAACGACTGCAGATAGGGTGTGCCTGACTCCAACTGTATTAACTTGTCCGTTTTAACCCGTGTACTCCGGCTTCGTCCCACCTCACTCCAAATAAAAAATGGACGCCATGAAATAAATGAAACAATCCAGCGTAACTGTAATTATACTTTTTAACTTCTTTTATTGCCTTTCAAATAAAACTTGCGACCAGATTCGCTATATATTTTACAATACAACTTTTTGTTTAGTAAACAATTTGTTTTGATTGACAATGTTTGTTCAACATTTAAACAATTGTTTATACACAACAGTTTTATAATTGTATTTAAAAATGTTGTAGACTAAATAAAAACACGTAAGCATACATTTAAGTAACTAGTAATGATGTCAAAAAGAGGCCACGTCCTTTCCTAAATGAAAATAAATCTGTTACTGATTGGGGGAGTCGGGTCGGCTTAATATACAACAAATATACATGTAACAGGTCGCAGAAAAACAATTAGGCCGAAATCACGAGTCGCGGAAATAAAAAAAGAGAATCAATAAAGGATTACGAAAATAAAACATTTACCTCGTCGCTACTGATGTGCCTTAAATCGAAGTTTTTTTAAGGTTTACAGGGCGCAACCCGCAAATATGTCCAGTTTTAAAGAAATTTGCTTTATTAAATAATAGAAAGAAAATAGTTTTTTCTTTAAATATGTTTACTTATGTTATTTTTAAGAACGAGACATTGTATTAACTATTTTTTAGAATACTTGCGTTTATTTTATTATAAATTTTATTATAAATGAATATATAATATACAAATCACGCATAATTCGTTTTATCTCTAAATTTTTTAATGTATACGTATCCGTCAATAAACTGACCGATTTATGCATATAATTAAATGACGTATTCTGGATCGCACTGATTGTACTGATCGCTGACGGTTACCAAGGTAATGACGGATTCATAATTTTGGACGGATGTATTCATCATCAATCAGTCAGCGATCCGTCAGCGTTCCAAAATCCGTCACCAATCAGTTATCAATCAGTCAAAGTGTTGCGTTTACGGGTGCAAGTACTGTATTTCTTCGTGATAAACTCATAAACCAAGGTCACAAGAAAAAACAACTCGTCCACGCCTTTAATAAGTGTTATTATAGATACCACTTCCTTGTCGAAAAATATTCTCGTTTGAAATATGGTTGCAGATAGTTTTCTTAATTTTTGACTTCAGTGTACAGTGAATGTGATACGTTAGATACACCTATTCCTGACTAGTGGTATAGAATTCCAATTCAACTAACCATTTCAGATACTACAGGTAATGGAAGCGGGACAATGCCATGCCACAAAAATTGGTATAACCCACATTTCTTTTGAAATGCCTGCTCCAAGTCAGGACTATTGCGGTAGTAAATATATATTTTTGGTTGTTGGTTCTGGAGTTTGCAGGTTTCTAAGACTTTGATTTGTGGATTGTGTTTTTGACAGTTTCCTCGGTGTTCGCTATTTTGTAATAACCTCATTAGTAGTGACATACGTCATATTAAGTTTTATCAAAATTTATGCAACGTAATAAACGAGAGCACAGACTAATAAAATGTAGATGGCCTTAGTTGGATATGGAATATTTTGGAATTTTGATAAAAGCTCGATAACATCTTAATTATTTGCGTTTTTAAATTTTTGGTGTTTGTCTGTATTAGACAAAGCGGCGCATCTTTCGTAGTAAATTATATATCCTTGTTATCTTGATGACATTTTATTTACCCAAGGATATGTTTTACCTTAAAAGGTACACTGAAACGTTGTACTAATTTGTGATATAAAAGTAAAGTAGAAATTGTTTATTTGCGTAATTAAATATGGTTTTTAAAGATATAACGATACTGTTTCAGACCACCAATTCAGTAAAATTATCAGTCTATAACAATTTGTTGTAAAATATTTTCTAACCATCTATTTTCAATAAACATAAGTATGCAAAAATAGGATAAGTAAAATAATCTGTTTGTTTTTTGTTTAAAGATAGCATAGACATGACAACAGTTTAAAAGCAGCTTTAGATCAAAACATAACGATAAAATTTAATTGAAGAATCTAGATATTGCAAATGTAATCCGGTCTTTAAGATTTCGCCATAAATAAAATGTTCAGAATAGAGCTGGTAAGTGTATATACAAGGAACATATAAAAGGAGATCTTATCATGTTGCACTATAAAAGTCTTATTGAATTTCAAAATTGTTTTACTAAATTTAAAAATTAAGGGTGTTCATTATAATGTTGTTTATCAACTGTGTGGTAGGATAGTATTAGAAAGTATTTAAGCAATCGGTGGATTTTTTAAATAAATTTACCGTAACTGTTTGTGGATGTGTTGTTTATTTTGAAACACATTATTGTTTCAATTCGTCAATCATACTCTATAATTAGGTTTACACAAGTTAATCAAATATTGCTATATTGAGACGTTTACTTCATTCAGTTTATTATTATAAGATTTACTCATAATCCCGCGGCACGAACTGTGTTCATATGATTCAACTTAGAATAAATATGTTTCTTTTTATTTAATTATTTGTTGATAGTATAACACGAGGAATAAATAGAAATGACTGATCCTCTCTAGACTTGCACACACACACTGGTACTGATTACAAATTATTCACCAATAGACTTTTTAAAAATAATTTAAAAAATTAAATTTAAATTCAAAATTGTTTAAATGTAGACAAATGTCTTTTACAAACTTGAACAATAAATTAAAAATCAACAATACAATGATAACAATAAAATGTGTAAAAAAATTATGCTGTAACGTTTAATGAATTGATCTCTTAATGGTAAGAATTGTGTAGAATAAACGTTCTAAATTATAGTTTTTAATAATGACTAGAGACACGAACAAAAACAATTGTAAATGCAAAAACTAAATAAAAGAACCTTCAAATATAAACGTTTTAATCATTAGACTATTGACGAATTAACAACGAAACAGTTTTTTGTAAAGAAATTTTCTTTGAAACAGAGAAGTTATAAAGAAATATATCAAGAAAAGCGGCCAAATAGCTGAAAATCAAGGGACGATTACAAATTTGTATTCAGACAAACACACAATAAAAACCAAACACACAAAACAAAAAGCGAGTAACTAAGCACAATAAAATCTTCTGGTGCACTCAGTTGCCTTACTACAATTATTTTCCGTAAAACATAACAAAATGTCAGAAATAGTATTTCTAATGTTCTAAACAGTATTAATGATCTACCTTGAAGAAATATGTTAGAAGAATCATATCACTGCTGCTAATACGATTTGACAACTATATAGTCTTAATAAAAAAAAGAGTATAAACATTTTTAAACAGCAAATAATTGTAAGTTTTGAGTATAATACATTACATTTAAATGATCGAATTTAAATTTACGTTTTGATGTAATAACTTTTTTCGATGTTCCTTGCCTAATATGAAAAATACAATTACTGTAACAATTACGCAATATATGTTTTGACTGTTCCTTTAATAAACTTCCTACATATGGGGCATTTCCGCATGGCAGGTGCACAGTCCGAGCAACACACTATATGACCACAAGGAAGAAACGCTATTGTGGCATCCAAATCAAGACAGACTTTGCATAATCTCTGCTCCCGTAACTGTCTGTTTTCTTCTAATAACAATGCCGTGTCTATAAAAAAAATACGTAAAATATGAAATATTTGGGAAATGAAATTTAATTCTTTAATAGTTTACAATTCTTTTATAGCTATAAAAAATCATTCTGATTTTAAGTACTTTATGGGACCTTGCATCATTACTTCCGGATTTCAAAAAATAATTCAAAAACAATATTTAAATAAAAAATATGCCTTTAAATCCACTTCTACTACTTGATTAAGATTCATGTGAAAATAATGAAATATTATTGTCACACCACCGATGCACTAAGAGGTCACAAAACCATTTAATCTTGAAATTTCTATGAATTTGTGACAATGAAAAAAACTAAGTTTGCGTACATGTTTAAATAAGTGGTAAACTAAAGCAACAAATTTTGCGCCTTTTTGTGAGTTGTATGCCTTTTGTAGTATTGCATTGTTTGCTATAGCAAGTTAACAAATATGAAAAAATGTCTTTGAACATTTTAAGATTTTTTTAACATAATGAATCAATAAAATGCAACTCTTGTTTTTTATGTATTGTAGGACATTCAACAGAAAGGTACTATAATCTACCGTCTAAATGAACTTCTGTGAAATCATGAAGTGAAACATTTTCTTCTTTACTTCTATTCTGTTGAAGTCCTGCTCCAGAGCATTCGTGGGCTTCTGCCAGGTCATTAGTTGCTGCATTTTGACCTGTTGCAGTTGTTAGACTTTCTGTCTCTTGGTTCATTGATCCCCTCTTATCATCTAAAATAATCTGCATTATCTCTACAACTGAAATGTTCCTTTTACCTGAAAACATATTTTTATTAAATAGCAAAATCCTAACTTGGAATCTTGTAAGTCCTAATAAACATAAATACGTTAGTGTAAAAGATATTAATAGGAGAAACGTTCTTTAAATCTGCGACAAACAGTAATTAATACCGATATTTGCTGTACCGTTATATACAGGTATAACACATAATTTATGAAAGATGATATGTTTTCAATACATACCAGGTATTTTTGTTTAACTCTTTAATAAGTTTCACTTTGCAAATCTAAAAACATGCTTGCATAAAGTATTTATTTTCTAGACTAATTTTTATGAGCAAGGTTATTTAAGAAGAGTTACCTGGTGGACTGTCATTGATTTTTTGCTATGCATTAAGAACTTGATTAGTTGCAAAGCCCATCTCTAAAACACTCCTGGCCGCCACAGTGTTTAACTGACTGTCTTTGTCATTCTGTGGATTGTTCTGACTAGATATTGTTACATTAGGTGGAGAATTGGAATTTAAAACAGATGATTCTGACCTTCTTTCCTGCAAGAAAATCGTGTATGCATTTATTTACACATCGCTTTTATAGCAGAAACTATATAGTGAACAACATTAAAGAAGGTAAAGCAAAGTAAATAAACTGTCATGAACATTTTTCTTGTAAATACTTCAACATAAAACAGCTGTACGTGTACAATGTACACATCTTTTGCCGACTGTTTTTTTTTTGCTCTATGTACATATACGCATAAACTCAAACTATCAAGCATTAAAGTTTAAATAGAGCAAATTATTAAAGCAACTTACTATTTCCTCTTGTCTTTGCAATACCAAAGTGATAAATTCTTCTCCTCTATTCTGTTTTAAAAAAGCACATTGTGGGAACCATCGTGCATGCTCTACCCACGGGTCATCACCTGCTTCCCAGTTTCTTAGCCCTCCTCCACAAAAGAAGCATCGAGTGTAGTCATTGTACCCAGCATATAAAAATCCAGCAATTGCCATTTGTCTAGGTGTCTGGTCTAAGTATGACGGCCAAACTTGGTATGAACTTACCCGTACTTGAAGTGATGCATAGTTAGGGTATCTTGGGTTTTCTACCTTGATCCCATGTGAAGCAACGTGAGGCTGTTGTTGGCATTGACTTGATTCTGAAAGATGTTCACATTTATTGTTTGGCGATCGAGTTACATTACTCTTCAAAGCTTGTGTACACGTTGGTGTGATCTGTGATTGTTCATTTTCCAAATACGTTCTATTTTCGCAGCTATTTACACTATTTGGTGAGGTTAGTACTACATGATCATTTTGAATATTTGTATGCTCTGAGTGTCCGTGTACCAGTAGTCGGACTTCATTAGGCATTTGATCAAGTTGATGTCCTTCCCTTGTTATTGTAGTTCCATCGTTAATGGTGGTATTAAGAATGCAAGATGGCGCAATTCTCTTATGAACGGCTATTGGAACATCCCCGGATATCCAATCACGGTATATAACTCCTCAAGAATAACATTTAGTTTCCTTTCCGCGTCCTGTGTGCTAAAAACCAACTTGAGCTAATCGTATAAGACTAATATCAATGTCTTTAGGAAATGTACAGAACGATGACAGGCGCAACAACTCTAATGACATGTTCATTTCACCTTCAGGAGCTATACCCGTTGAACGTTGTATAAAAAAATCGTTCATCGTGAACGGAAACTGGTCGGTAGAGGACTGCGGGAAAACACGTAATCTGAGCAAGTCGCCAATCATCTCTGCTGTTGTTGGTGTTGAAACTGATTTTTTCACTTCGTATTTTGGAGTTTTATAAGATCTAAACAATGGTTCAGCAAACCCTAGATCTATATATTGCGTGTTGTCGGCATTTAATGTATCCTGAATTTCTACCTGTTTGTTAGTTGATAGAAATCTTTTAATTGTGTCTTCTATTTCCGACATATGCATCTTAATTTTTAATGCTCCTTTCGTTTGTTCTAAGGATGATTCAAACTCAACTGAACTTGCAAAACCTAAGCATTTTAATATTGCGTCAAGGTCTTCTTTGACTTCTTTAATGCTATCGCTTAAGCTTATGTTCTCTGAATCAAAAAGGCGGTTTGTAGTTTTAGCAAGGCTAAGTGTATTAACCTGGGTAGACCGTGTAACCATAAGTGTATATGATTCATTCTCACTTATCGATCTTTTAATTCTTTGTTTCTTTGGTTGTAATGTGGACGTCTTGATCCACCTTTCTAATGGAAAGTTAATAGGTTGATGGATATATCCAGCCCCCATAATTGTTTTCTTTTTAACTAAAAAGAATAAAATAAGTAAATTTACAGCACCAATATATATATTGGTCTTTCAAAATAGGTAGCCTGCATATTCTTCATGGAAACATAATTGAAATTATCTAGCACACCAACTTCTTTAAAATATAACGCTTTACATTCTTATTCAAAAGAATTGTTGTCCATGAAGTTTGTGTCATTACCAATGTTATTACTAATTACCAACTATTTCTGTTTTGCTTGTGTCCTATTTAAAACAAACTTGTTTTATAAAAGCAAAAAAATAATAATAAATAAATCAATCAATCAATCAATACGATACAGTTCATAATCCTATATTTAAAATATATCAAGTAATACCTATAGTAAGTGTTGACGTATTCTGTAGAGGGTTTTTAGCGTGAAAAATGAAAACTGCTTACCGCGTATGGTTCAGCTTATGCTCCTTTTGTAGATCAAGAAGGGTACTTTTTGAAATCAATAATTATTTCCTCGAGATATTCGGCGTTTTGAAATATGACAGTTTTTAAATTTTGAAAGGGCGATTTTCCATACTAAAATTTGACCTCAAATTAGAACGGAAGTGTACTTTAGGAACAATCGATTGTTGTCTACTCGAAGTCCTTCGGGTGATGTCGTCTGCAGTTAAGGCGGGAAAAGTCTCGCGGTTTGTCCGAATTCCATTGAACGTCACGAAAGCAGACAAACATTTGTAAACATCGTAAGGTCCCTTTAGAAACAAAAATGGCTGACTTATTATGTAAAATTCCCGTAGCAAAAGTCAAGGACGATTTGTAACAACTAAACAATTAGGCATATTATAAAACATGGACAGGTTATCGTATCTACATTTTTTCTACCGAATTTTCCTAATAAAAAGGTAAAATATAGAATAATTAAAAAATGCAAGCAAAAAAATTTTTCCAAGGGGATTTGGCATTTAGTTTAGATACTTTGAATAAGTAGTACAAAATCTTAGAACAAAACAATCAACGGAAAGCTTACCAACAAAACACAAAACTTATATAAGCAACACACTAATTGGTAACTCTTATCCTCTTAATTATATGCTATTTCAGAAGGGTTAGAATAGCATGCGTCACTAATGAAACCCATCGTGTTACATATTGGTAAATTCAGTAGAGAATTTAGAACAATAATAAAGACTCTGGTATTAACAAAAGTATATTCCTCTCCATGTGTGTGTGTCAGAAATCAATGATGGTGAACAAAAGTGATGCCGAGACGATGTAATCATAAGTGATATTTGCAGTGATAAAATATCCTCAGTCATAAAAATAAAAATATATTTTACTGTATTTCAAATAAGAAATTTATTATATATGATAAGATTGTTTTAAGTTTTACCAATTATGCGTGGATCAGCAAAATGCATAACCGCAGTAGTAGTTTAAACTTACCTGTCCCTATCAGTAGTACACGAGAAATCAAAACAACAACAGATATTTAAATGACATACTGAAATGCGTCATGGGAATACCCTATAATAATATCTCAGTGACGTAACAAACGAGGAAATGTAGGTCATAACATGCAAAGGAACCTTTTTCGGTAAGATGCTTTGTATGTTGTTTTATTACGGACAAATATAAAAACAGCTATTTTGTTTACTTTAATATCATTATAAATTATTTTGTAGTTGCGATTGTCAATACGATGTGTTAGGGTTTCGTTTTTAATCGTTAAGCTAAAGTTTATAGTAATTAGCAATGCGTTTCTTTTTTGTTAAGTTTGTTTATCGTGTTTATTTTGCGAAAACGTAGCTTTTTATATACTGTAGTTCATAGTTTATTACAATAATACACTTGAAAAATTAAGTCATCTATCAAGTTACTATAAGAAATAGATATTCTATACTAATTTGTCTGTTTATTGATTTTAAGGGTTATAAATATACATGTAAACACTAGATTATTCTAGATGGAAGAAATAGTAATTGTCACAGGACGCCTATAAATAGTTCAAACCTTTAAATAACTTGTTAAAAGTAGGTGGAGGCACATCGCATGTCTTTGAAAATATTTTTAACTATCATAATTCCATGCCTAAAATACACATGTTATTAATACGTGTAATATTTAAAGGTAAAAAACATTTTATTATTCAGTAAAGTCATATTATGGTTTATTTACAACTGTCGCTGTCGATACAATTTTGTTGTTTTTAAAAGAAATTAATATTATTTTCTATGATTATCTGTTGTGGAATAAAAATTCTCTTTAAAAACCTACTGTATTACAAAACAGTTTAATCCGAACTAAATAAACACATAGATGCACCCAGGTTGTCTGGACAATTATGCAATGCATGCTTCTAATTGGAAATCTGCCGAGTTACTTATTTTCATGCATTTGAACGATCCACGTGGAACGATCCTGTACTGAGGAAAGCCTGCGCATGGCTCAGAACTAAATGTCTGATCACGCATTTTGTATTTATTAGAATGCAATTAGATTTTACCTAAATGATGTAGAAGTTGTCAACATAAATATAACCTTCATAAGATTTTCTTTTTAATATAAATATCCTTAGATATTGTATGATTGATAATTTAATCAACTCTATCCTGGGTCTTAATTATTGCTCAAAACAAAATATTTTAGAGATGGACTTTTTGAGGACAGCAGCACAATTTTTACTCGTTATAATACAACTAGTTTGCTCCAAACATGACGTATATTTTTTCAATAAAAATTTTAACTGTGACAAAGTTTCATTTTTAATAGAATTATCCCCAAATTCTAAATGTCATTTTTCAGTTTTCCTAAAATTACAAGGACTTGTCTGTTACTTTTGATTTATACCTCTCAATTTTTGACAGGATTTCACAAAGTGAAAATCCGGGTTATAATATGGTGAATGTTGGGCGGGCAGGCGGCGTGCGGGCGGGCGGACAGGTTTCGGGCGTGGAAAAAATTTTGTTACAGTTTTCTCAGCAACTATTAATGACATTTTCTTGAAATTTGGTATGCAGCATCAGCATGGCCTACCATAACGTGGGATTTGATTTCAGGTCTGTAGCTCACCTACTTCCTGTTTAACGAATGCCGGCCATTTCTGTCTTTGATCGATTTTTAAAATTTTTTTTGTGAAGCTGTTTTACATGTTGAGTGAGGAATTAAGCACTTTGTGGCAGATCCCTTCTATATGTGATGATGTTGTGTACAAATAACCAAATAAATTAATTTCTGCAGTGCACTATGAGTGTAGTTTCGTGATGCATATTTTCAGTTAGCTTATATATCATTTCATTATGATGAGTAAAAAATACAACTTTGTATATTCCTGCAGTATTCATAATAGTAATGCTAACAGACATCGCCCAAATTTCAAGATATGAAATGTTTATTTTAGGCGTATTGTACAGTTGTCATATTCGTCATTTAAAATAATTAGATGAAAATTATATGTGCATAAACGCATCTAAGTCTAAAGGAATTCTCATTATATATATATAAAAAATAAATAATTGCTTGAAGTCATGTCCCCAGTTCTCGATTTTACGCAATTTTATTGATATTTTTGAAATATTGTATTAGTTAGGGGAAAGTAAACAGTTAAAAGTAAATGTTCTCCGGGTTGTACTGATATAATATAGATGGTGTTGCATATTCTCTAAATAAAATAGAGACTTTCTACATATTTTTCAGTTTGCATGCGTTTCAAAAATTCACGTGTTTTGATAGCAGCTAAGCAGTACTTTTGTTGAAACAAATGTAATACGACTAAAATAAATAAAGAATACTTATATTGATGTGTATATAAATGTTTTTGAGGTTTTACATTGCATATATGTTTTCTTACGTATTTTCATAAATTGTATTTGAACAAACTGGAAATGACAAAATATATGTAAATTGTTGAAAAAAACTCAGTTTTATGATATAACATCTTTTTTCTTTGTTTACTAGTATTTTCATAATTAGTACGTAAAAAACAAATTACTATTATAAACTATAGTTCAATGTATCAGAAATATTTATTACGTTGTTTACAAAATAAAATTTCATACAATAAAGTAAACATACAAACAGGTAAGTATTAAAATGTACATGATTTTCACTGCTTTTAATAGTAAACATGCTTAATGTTTAATAGTTTATTGGTTCAGCGATTTACTCACACTTGATTTACTTGTGTTCCGTGCATATATCAAACGGTCAAAAGTTAGGACACTATTTACTATCAGCCTGACGTATTGCGAAAAAATGTTTTAACTCTTGTTGACAACTCTACAACTAAAATTAATTTAATTAACAGTTTTGCTGCTTAGAACAGTAAAGTTACTCCAGTAAAAAGTTTTAATTTTTTTAAACCTATTAACCTTTAATTGTCGTATTACACATATTCTTGTGGAACAATACATCCGTGATACCTTTTCATATTTAAGAAACATTCTTTATATTTGTTAATAACCTCAAAGGTTAGTTAATATCCATACTATAAAAACAATTGATACTTAGAACATCAACCAGAATATACCGATACGTCATCAAACGAACAGAAGTCTGATAGTACGACAATAGGAAAATCAATATACAACACGCGATAAAACGATAAAAATAATCAAACAATTTTTACTTATTAGTTACTTATCAAATATGTAGTGGTTTCTTAAATTTTTTTAAATACTTTACGTTAAAACTAACTGTTTTTCCAAAAATTAACTAACATTTGTGTAATTCACTAGCGTAGTTTAATGAAAAATTTATCAGGAAGATAAAATAATGCATTAACTGCAATTTAATTTACTGTAATTATAAAAATCATAATCACATGAGAAAAAACAATTACGCAAGCTTGTAGTTTTATATCTGCAATCTTTAATCTGCAATACACTACATTAAAATCGTTCTGTGCCATAAAATATATGTTATCTGTCTCAAAAGGTATCTAATTGGAATCAGAATAACAAATAATTACAAAAGTGTTTGGAAAAGACCGGGGGATCTTTCATGAGTGATAGATAGTGTCATTTGTGCTCGTGTACAAAATTGTTTCAAAAGAGTAAACATTATAGAGGTTTTCCAAAAGCTAATGAAAGTTCTTATTTCTTCCACAAACCAATAACTTTTACACCACCACCTCCTCTGGACAAATAACTAGAAATAAATAAAAATAAACTTAATATCAGGCATCCGATTAGAAATTGGAAACAAAAAGGATGGACATTACAACGCCAATGTACTTGTTACAAGTGTTCTTATTATATGCCACACCAAGAGAGCGCATGAACTAATTGCAACTTGGCCAACTCAACTCGCAGTAACAGCTTACTCATCCGGACCATTTTTTCTGGGTTATTCACACTCACGCGACCTTTGTTACAAACCGGATTATATCACTGTCACATGGTTTTCGATTATATTTAACCAATTGGTATTCCAAGATGTTAAATAACTTCGCATTAAATATTTTAATTGGCTTACAATAACAAATATATATAAAGAAAGATAACTCCATAATTCTTAGCGTACCTATGTGTAGATAGTTACGCACGCATAAATTCAAACAAATAGGTATGAACTTAAATAAATGGACTATGAAATAGGACCTTTTGATAAATACATAAAATAAATAATGTAAAAGTAAACGAATACGAATAAATTTTTGCTTATTTGCTTGTCAACTTGGGTAAGCCAGCCATTTCTTTTGAAATGCCGTTAGCAAGTCAGAACAATTGCTGAAGTTATATTTTGGTTATTGGTTCTGAAGTTTGCTAGTTTTGAGGATTTGTGAATTTTCTTTATTGACAGTTTCCTTGTTGTTAGGTATTTCGGTATTATATGTAGTCCTTGCATAGTATACAATAAACTATTCAGACAATCAAACTTAAATAATCAGTCTCATTTTCTTATAGTAGAATAGGGATTTGTAACTTATTTATGGGAGTGAAATATGTTTTTTCTCTGTCAACATCAGTGTATTTGTACTCGAAAATACGACCATTAAATGTATCCTAATGCATTACGCAAAATGTATTACTGAATTCTTGTTGAAAGAGCTAGAACTGAAATTATATTCGCTGCTTATAACAGTAAAGTTAATCCACTAAAAACGTGTTAATTACTTTATGCAAACTTTTAAAAGTCATATTACGCATATACATGTGGAACTGCTCATCTATGCTACCTTTAAAATTTATGAAATATTGTTTACATTTGTTTATAATTTACCTCAATCAATAATATTATAACATAGACATCTAGAATATCAATCAGACCATACCGATACATCATCAAACGAACAAAGGTCTTATACAAAGACAATTGAAACCTCAATATACAAAGAGCGGCAACACGAACACAAATAGTTAAACAAATAAGTATAAATAAATCAATTTAAACTTATTTATTGTCAACACGCAGACAAAGGAATCGAGCACAAGTTATACAACTTAGGACGTCTTCTCCTTTAATACTACGAACCCCTATGAGCCACTACACACAAAAAGGATTACATCAAGTGTTTCGAAGGGAATAAATAACAAACAGATGTTAGTCAGTTTCCCAAGATAATCTATCGACAGTAGCAAAATTGCTATCTTGATTATGTGATTTTGACTTTTTAGTTACTATAAAATGTGCAGTGGTTGCTTTTAGTAAAGGTTGAAACTAAAAGTTATGCCGAAAAATCAACTTAAATTTGTGTCACTCACTAACGTAATGTAATAAAAAAGTAGAAGTAACAGTGCATTCACTGCAACGTAATTCAATGTAACTATAAAAAAGATAATCCCATGAACTAAACCAATTCATGCAAAATTGTTGTTTTATGCTTGCAATTTTACAACTACATAAAACTCCATTTAAATAGTTCGGTTTCTGACAAAAAACACATGTATAATCTGACTGATTCTTATCTGAAATGACTCGACAGGAGTCCAATTTGAGGAATAATAAAAGGTTACTACACAAGTTTTTGAAGCGGATCTGTTGATCTTTTATACATGATGGAAAGTTTTTGTCTTTTTGTGCGGAGAAACACATTTCTCTCAAAAGACTAAAATATCACACAGATTCGCCAAAAACTAATGAAAGTACTTATTTCTTTCACGAACGAACACTTTTACATTACCACCTCCTATAGATTCTCCTTTCATTAGTACCAGGTATTCCATTTACATGGACATCACCCCGACAACGTACTTGTTACAAGTATTCTGATTAAATACCACAACAAGAGAGCGCATTAACTAGTTTAAACCCGGTCGTCTTAACTCACATAAGCAGCTCACTCTTTCGGACCATCGTTTTTATAAGGAATACTCACACTCACGCGACCTTTGTTTCAAATTTAATAATGTCATTTACATATGGTTTTCTATTATATTTAGCCGATATTTAACTGATTTGATAGACCAAGATCTTAAATAACTTCGCTTTTTCTATTTAAATTGGCTAACAATAGCAAATGTATATAAAGAAATATAACTCTATAATTCTTAGCGTACCTAAGTGTAGATATAATTACGCACGCCTAAATTCGAACAAATAGCTAAGAACGCAACTAAATGAATTATTATCAGATATTTGCAGAATGAGAGCCATTTGAAAAATACATTGTATAAATATTTGCTAAATTTGAAATGCCTGTACCAAGTCAGGACCATTGTCGTAGTTGATATATTTTTGGCTTTTGGTTCTAAAGTTTGGCAGTTTTTCGGACTTGGAATTATGAATTGTCTTTTTTGACAGTTTCCTCGGTGTTTGGTATTTTGATATTACATGAAACATCATTGTATGGTATACATTTGTTCTTCATAGTACCTACCTGAAATAATCAGTCTCATTCTTCTTATATCAGTAGAATTGTGATTTGTAATTTATTTATGAGAGTGCAGTATGTTTTGCACTGTTAACATCAGTGTATTTGTACTCGAAGCGAAACATAATGATAATTGTTCGCAAAAATTGCCTTTCTTCCATTTCTTTTCTGTAACTCATATTATATATTGACATTTAACCGTCAAATACATATCACAATAATGCGTAAAAAGACCTCACATTGAACTAACGTATACATATACATAGGAGCCATAATATTTCTTTTTTGACTTTTATTTTACTAATTTAATTTATTAAGAAAATAAGTGACACATTTTATTGAATTCCTGAATGCAGTAACTGGTTTGACTGCCAAATTATTAATATTTCAGACGTATCATGGAACGCCCAAAACTTTCTGCACTATGTACAATTTCTGCATCCAAACAGTCCGTTATGTAGTATGACATGTTTGTCCTCTCGGATAATCTGATATAATTCTGACTCCGTGGCTTCCATCTTTAAGTATAACTCTTAAAGGGATAAGAAGTGAGCATCAATTTTTAAATTTCAGTTTTGATTTGATTGAACCCAGCATAACTCGCTCTCCATGCTATCAAGATAACGTACCTAAAATGATTCCAACGTGACCAATTGTACGTCTATCATACACTAAAAACACGTTTAGTCTATCAAAAAGTTCCTTTTTTTTGCTGCCTAGACTAAATTGACATGAGCAGAAACAGTTTTGTAAATATTTTTATAATAAATAAGAATTCAACAATTACATGCAATAATATTGTCAATACTCCATGACATGTTAACTTAAAATAATAACAAAAATACATACTAAATACAATACCTGAAGTGATTTCAACTTTCATTAAAATCGTCTTAAATCTAACAATATTACACATTTAACATGAAAACATATATTAAACCATGATGCGTATTTATAAACGGCTTAATTTAACTACTGTAACAAAATTTGGTATATATTTTCAAGTTTATACAAAAAATTATAATACCCTGATTATATCAGAAAAAAGTCGTAAGTGTAAAACTATCTTAAGTTTAGGAAGATCAAAGGCAAATGCATTGTAACGTCAGCACTTATGATGAATTTTACACTTACGACCTTTTGTGGGAAAAAAACACGGCATGTTTAACCTACAGTATTATACATATAAGTCAAAATTGTGTAGACAGTAATACTATTCTAATACTCTGTCATAATTTTGCAACAGCCTACTTTTTTCAGTCGCATTTACAAAAGAATAATGTGATTTCAATTCCAATTGTCTCAAAGTAAATAGCGATGTCTGTCAAGCTTGATGAAACATTTGTAGAACAAATAATTGTTATCGTTTTATAACTGAAAAACCATGTGGTTTGTCCGGACAAATATCTAAGCGAGGTACGTTTTGACCGTGCCCTTTATATATGTCCGACACAGAGGGCACTTCCGCATGGCAGGGGCACAATCACTACAACACGCAATGTGTCCACATGGAAGAAAGGCTATGGAGGCTTCCAAATCGAGGCAAACTTTACACAGACGTTGATCTCGAAGTTGTCTGTTTTCCTCGATCAAGGATGTTGCATCTGAAATAAAGAAATACAAATTTCTGTGTAATTGCACACTTTCTTTTATATGATCGAGTATGATAGATAAAAAAACATGTGCTCAATTTCAACCGTAGCTGACAAAAATTGCCAGTTTCCCAAGGTCAGGGCTTTTCAAAAACGTACTTTTCGTTCATTCCAATAAAAACTGGTCATAATGAAATAACTGCAAAATTTCTGCGTGGCATGACACGTCATTCAAATAAGCACACAAAATCAATATTGCGGGATTAAGGAACATTTAACAAATAAACCAAAACAATTATTTCACCGGAAGTGTAGTGTTTAACAGCATTACCCTAAGATGATTATTGCAGTCTCAGTATTTATTGGGGAAACAAGAGAAAATAGCGGAGTCAACAATGCATCAAGTCAACAAGGCACCAGTGGATGAAATAGCCAAATAATTCTATAAAAACGAATATGCAAAAACCGGAATCACAAACACAAACGAAACAATAACAATCATGTAGTGAAGTCAATACTTCCCTAGAAAAGTCATTGCAAAGACAAACATTCTATGTAAAGATAGTCCAGACATTACCTAGATTTTTAAACGTGTCCACCAAACCGCAGAGTCACCCAAGATAAATAATTTGTATTAACGGTAATACATAGGTTGTACTAGAACTTATTGTAGTCCAAGATATTAAAATAAATGTAAACAACAAAATATGGAATGGGTAGATGTTGCAATCTGTTTAGAGAGACTTCTGGGACTGTAGTATTAATTAAACAAACTTGGATTTCACGCAATTGAAACTTTATTTATTCTGAGTTGTAGTTGCAATACTTATTAAAACCCTCTCACATACAAGTTGGGCATAACGTAATGTATATTGACATACCATCTGCTGGTAGTTCAGATTGTTGACCAATACCTAGTTCTTTTGATGTCTTTGTCTCATTTGCTTCTGCTACAGATGCCGCACCTTGTGTAGGCTGATCATCTTCGTCATTCAATAGAACAAGCATTATGTCTGTTGCAGATATATTGCCAGCTGATGTAAATACAACGTTATTCTTATTAGTTGAAATTGTGTAGGTTTTTTTCTGGCTTTATTTCTTTTAGTCCAGATAAGTAGTAAAATATCAAAATGCAAAGTATTTTATTACTTCATGTGACGCCGGACGGACCATCATGATTGGTATATTTAAAGTGTGCGACGCTCTCTTCATTTTACGTAAATTTGTATTTATTAATCTATTCTCCTTTTCATGTCACTGAGATATTGCTAGACATTAAGCATTAATCAATCAATTTATCAATTGCAGTTTACATATGTATCGTATTTTAACACATAACTAGCCAGGTAGATAAATAAGGGGAGAAAAAGTTAATTTACATAAGGTTATTATGAGACATCTTGGAATATATTCAAGATATATATTATATTTGAGTATAAACTATCATTCCTAATAATTGAATGGAACGTAAGGAAAATATACACAAAATATAAAAAGAATTCAAAAAGAAACAAAAGCTCTGCTACAACTCACCGTAATCAACATGTACCTGTTATGGTTCTATTTAACTTCTGTAATGCCCCTCGCACTTGGTCATTAGTATAACCCATTTCTAGAACACTTCTAGCAGCAATACTGTTGAGAAGGTCGTCGTGTTGTTCTGTACTTATGTTGGCAGACAGTTGTGAGGCGCCTGTAGGAATATTTTCCGCCTTCTCTCTCTCCTACAAATGATTATTGTAGTGTTAATTTACATGAGGTTACACATTAATGCTACCATACAGACGATGTTGGTGAAGATAAAAGTAAAATCATGGCAAATAGATGAAGCGACAAAAAAAGTCATGCAATATTAAATTATCAACATTTAAATAAATGAAATAAGTGCATATTTTAATGTATCTGTGTTTTCAACGTGTTTTTTAAATATATAATATTGTTATCAGTCTAAAATGTAACTGAAATCGCATGTGTCTAGATTTTATTGCTGCATAGATTTTTGTATATATACCAATTCCTGTTGTTTTTTCAAAACAGCGTTAATAAATTTCTCTCCTTTATACTGTTTTAAAAATGCACACTGTGGAAACCATCGTGCATGTTCTACCCACGGGTCATCTCCTGCTACCCAGTTTCGAAGTCCTCCTCCACAAAAGAAGCAGCGAGTGTAATCATTGTAGCCAGCGTATAGAAATCCAGCTAATGCCATCTGTCGAGGCGTCTGGTCTAAGTATGACGGCCATCCTTGGTAAGAACTGATTCTTGTCTGAAGTGGTGCATAGTTGGGGTACCTTGGTTCTCAATATTAACCCCTAGATCAGGAAAGCTATTGTTTTGACTATGGTTTGAATGTGATGGTTGAGTGTTGCTAGCAGTGGTTCCAGTACATGATACTTGAGTTTGATGCATTGTTGTTAATTCTGACACTTCAGATGTTTCGGTGGTTGAATATTCCGTAGATGAGGACACTGAATATTTCAAATGGACACCACTATTATCGGTTATGCTGTTGTTTTGTTGTTCTAACCTTTCTGGATTAATGCGACTTGACTGAGATGACGATGAAGAATTCTGAGCAACGTTTACACTTATGCTTGGCTGTGATTGTCTTTGTGTTGTTACCATGGTACACGTAGGAGATATTCTGCTATGTATTTTGAAGGGATCATCTCCAGATCGCCATTGGTTATAGGTAATTCCACAAGCATAACATTTAGTCTCTCCTGATGTATCCGTACAATAAAATCCGTATCGTGCTAAACGAGTCATACTAATATCAATATCACGTGGAAACATGCTTAAAGACGACAATCTTAAAAGTTCATGTGCCATGGACTGGTTGGTGTCAACAGGCTGTCCATTTGGCGACAAGCTTTCAAAATAAGACTGCTGCTTAGATTGTGGAAATACATGAAATCGTAACAGATCTTCTATCGTATCTTTTGTGTAACGTTCTTCTGTTTTGTTCCAATGTTTCGCTTTATTGCTGAAAGGATTTGCTTTGAAACAGTTGTCAGGTTCCCAAGAACGCTCAAACTTTAAGAATATGTTCTGACAATCAGTCACTATAATTTGCTCGAGAATTTCAATAGTACTGATAATGTCCTTGCAGTTTTTCTTGATTTTGGCTAATCTCTTCAGTCTAGTTAAATTATTCGGTCCTAATTTAGATGTCAGCTGTGATATTTTGAATTTAACGTCTTCTAAGTTTTTACAAAGGTCTGTGTAGAACTCATCCGTCACAGAATGTCCTTCGCCATCATTGATACTGTCCGATACGTTATTACTATGCTGAATACCAATATGAGTAGTATTCTTATTATAATTACTACTCTGGACATCAGTGTCAACAGTTTGAACGGAACGTGATACTATTACTGTTTTCTCTTCACAATAAGTTGCAGATCTCTTAAAAATATTTTTTTTTGTTTCTAAAAAATAGATTAAGAAATAATAAATATAGGTTTATTCGTACTACAGAAAGAATAATTGTGACGATCGTTTGTCAATATCTGTTATAGCTACTGGGCCCTTCGTATTTACAAAAAATTTTATTGATCCGAGGTAGGTAACTCTTACAAAGGGTCAAAATATATGACAATTCAAGACCTTACCAAGATCTACATTTTGGTCAAGGTTTCATTTTAAATTTCTTCCCTAAATTGCCCGATTTCTGTTACAGTTAAACCTCGCTGCATCATTCAATCGAAACGCTTGAAACATACGTGTTGTTGTGACAACATAACAACGTTCTATTTTTAAGTTTTTATTTGTATTGAATAAATATGTGATGTGAACGTTAAATTCTCAAAATTATTATTTGGACGTGTCATAGATGTACTATAATAAAAACTGTCAAGGACTGTTTTTAAGTATCACATTGTTATTATTGTAGGAAATTCGCGATTTCAATGAGCTTGTATTTGAATGTGTTAAGTAAATTAATTGTACAAGCTTCGCTAAAGACCTCTGGTCACTGGGACTTTTTTGCCAAATACTCCTTTATAATACAGAAAGCCTGACCACTGTCAAGTGTGGGTAACGTGTTTGGAGAGTGCCAAGTGTAGGTTCAATGTAGCCTTATCAACAAGCTGAATTATCCGTATCTCTCGAATACTTCATATTTTTTCCATTTGCTCAATTCTTTTTCTCCACCAAAATATAGTTCTGAATATAAACTAAATATTGTTTGTTGATCGTTAAAAAAATATACAATCAATAAAATCAGTCAATTAATCAGTCAAACAAACACAACTACACCTTTATTATAAGCTATTACATTATTTATTTATTTAAATTCTGCTTGTTTGGATTTTTAATATAAACAACACTATACCCAATATTTAATAAAGTATTTTTCTATTGGTTAGAATTCGTAACAGATTGGAGGTACAAATATTAATAATATTAATAACGTCAGTTGGAATTAAAATTAATTTATGTCAATAAAATTTAAATTATTTAAACAAAAATGCACAATACACTGTTTAACTTGCCTCTATGTGAGTTTTCCGTTCGGTCGTATCAACAAAAGTTGCATAACTGGCCAAAATAAATAGCTGGCGTAACAAGCATTTTTATTACAATAGATTATTGCACAAGATTTCTGCAAAAAAGTTTCATAATCAAAATTTCTAAAAATGTCCTTTTGATAGATATACATACATATCTAATCAATTTTACATTCAAAAATAAATTTGATAATAGTAAATACATTTATGTATTATTACCAGCATTTCACACTTTCACGAAATACTAAAATGCGTACGTTAAGATCTAATCTGGTAAACGAAATGACACTGTAATTACGATCATACTTTTAAATAGGTTTTAAGTAAGATAAATAAATAAATACACATATTGGCTAGTTACATTTATCTACGTACAGTAAACATCATATTGAAGTGACATATAAATCGATAAACAACAATCGTAAACATAAACATATAAATACATTAAATTACAACGCACACGTATAGAGGGATCCAAATTTATGAGAAGACAAAATAATAAAACATTTTAGTCCATAATCGACTTTATATTTAACAAAATTACACAAAACGGTTTTCATAGTCTACAACATGGATTTTATTATATTTTTTAGCGTTTGTAAAGTTGTTTATATGCATACAAACTGATACGTACAGCGCTGTTTACTGTTTATTTCCTCAAATACGTGTGGATCATGTATTTTTATACATGTATTTGTTGAAATGTATACTTGTCACAGAGACTGAAGCAGTAAAAATTGCATTTCGCTTGTCACGTTACAAAATAGTAATAACTATAAGCAGAGACATATAATTACATATATGTATTTATACCTGGGCGGATACACGAAGTGGTCCTCCAGCGCTTAGCAGAGGCGCAAATAATGCGGGGGTCTGGGGGCCCCAGAAGCTCTCGACAAAATGGTCAAAATCCTGCATTCTTGCAATTTCCAAGCATCAAAATGAATTTATTTAACACAAGGTTTTTATAGTGTCCAGTAACCTTTATTTAGTACAGTATACAACAGAGATATAATAAACTAATTACTACCGCTAATGCATTAGTTTATGGCGTGGACGAGGGAGGATTACATTATTGCCTTTGGCGCTGGTTGTTACCCTCCCTGTTCTCTTTTTTCCTTCCTTTTTTAAAAGGGGGCGTATGCCCCTTAGGCCCCCTGGATCCGCCACTGTTATATGTCTCTGCTATAAGCTCGCACAAATGTATTTTGGGTTCAATCAAATTCGTACTTGTCCTTTATTTAAAGTGAATTAAGTAGAAAGTTTTCACGAAAGTTGTAAATGATGTACCTGACATTCAGTCTGGCCACACAGTTCCACCTGCCTGACCAAACACAATTGTGCCTAACCATAATTTAAAAAATTCAATTATAAAGTCTGCGCTGCAAATAACAGATTAATCTGTAATGCACTGCATGATTGTAATAATCAGATATATAGATTTCAGTATGATGGCTAAATTATAAGAAAGTAAATGTTTCAGTTAGAGTTTTCAATCAAATTCATTTTTGCTAATTGTCAGTTTAAATCATTAGCAAGATGTTGATTAAAACATGACCAAGTATAAAAAATAATATGATCCACGAATGTAAACAATCAAGAGCATCTTAATAATGTTTATCTGTTCTATATTTCACAATTTTTAAAATTCAAGATTTCGTTTCAAAATAATAACATTTTTCCTCATCTTCATCATCATTATCTTTTTTATAAAGACTGAAGTTGCTTCCGTTCCTAATATCGTATGATAACAGTTTATATATTTAGAAGGATGTTTTGACCAATCAAAATTCGCGATATGAGTTAAAGGAAAAAACTATGGCATACCGGTGTCAAGTAAAATTAACACTAATTTTTGGGTAGTCTCGATCACCCAGACGCATATATAATAGCGTCTGGGATCACCTTGTTGTAATTTCGCTACCGATAGGTGGAGACAAAACAATAATGCTATTTTTAGAGCCTATTTTTAAACCAGGAAAACCATGCAAACATGTCTATACTTATCATATGACGTCACAGTAAGATTCACTCTTGATTGTGCATAACAATAATATTTATTTAATTAATTGATACAGTAATATTTTATAAAAATATTCAAATGTAAACTTTGGTACAATTTGTTATACACTTCTTGATATGAACGGAAGTAATTTTTTAGACAGTAAAAATATCATCCAATCAAAAATTACGCCCAGTTTTGGGCGTAATGATAACGAGTTCAATATAGAGATGAATCCAGACGCACAAATGTAATTAAGCGTCTGGATGATCGAGACTAATTTTTGGGTGACTTTTGTTTAAGTTACAAAAAGGTCAACTGATGGTTAGACGCAAAACAAAAAAAAATCATCGGACAGGCTCTCATAAAATGTATTTGACGGTCATTAGTCAGCCACAAATAAATTGACTGCGGTTCCAACCACAGGAACCCGTACAAATCGATTTACATGCGCTTACGAATGATACTGGGTCAATTTTGTTATAGTATGGGGATCAACGGGAAAAAAAGGGTCTTTACCCGCCACGTTTAAAAATGTGAAAAATATTACTTGACCCATATTTATACTTGTTTCTAGTTAGTTCTGTTCCGAATTATCTTCATGAAAAACCTTGCCATTATGCTTCCAATGTCATTAAACTCATAAATTTTAAGAATTTCAACCAGTTTGAAACGAAACGGACAAATATCCCGAACGCAAGTGGACTTGATCGTTTGTGGTTGTTGTGGCTTCTCGGTAATCAGTATCTCAATAATGATAAAGTCCACTTCCGTGGACGCATAGTCCGACCGTAATATTACCGATGGGTCCGGCGGACGGCATATTTTGTGAAGACTGCATTGGTTTGCTTTGTTGCTTTGAAAAATCAGTACTGAACATTTTAAAATGATTTTTTCCGATAAAGCATTTTGTATTAATTTAACATATACACACATACAGGGGAGTAATAAGGAAGAGTAAAAATTTTTATAAATTATCCCCCTTGTTGTTGTTTTTGTGTTATTAAAATATTAATAACATAGTTTGTTTGGTGTTGTACTCATTTACAAATGGGTGGGCTTTTACATTCGAAGCTTACACATCGCTTTCGCTGGATAGAAAATAATCGACTACCCGGTGAATTAAGATTCGAGTCGAGCACACCATACCCGAAGTTGAGTTCAAACATGCATGCTCAGTGTTGACATGACTGTCAAACACTCAGCCACTAAAACCCGTATAGTTTGTGCTTTGTTTGCTTGAATAGTGTAAATGTCCCTCCAACCATTGCGAGAGGAAACAAAAGTAATCGGTAAAACCCTACCTTATTTCGTGTGGTAAATAGTAGAATAACTGGCCTAGGCAGCCCCTAGTTTTAAATGTTAGTTTATACAGTAAACGTATGAACTGTTTAATGTATTGAGACAGTGGGTATAGAGATAAAAAATGTTTCTGATGTTGTTGTATTATGCTATAACATCAATGTTTGAGTTCTAGATGTAAACAAAAAAAAACCAATTTAGAAGCAAGCATGTCTACGTCACCGCCAACCCAGCTTAACAATTAACTTACACACGTTTTGCAACAAATGAAATTCTCCATGAACCACTTCCGTTCTACAAACTTCTCCCCCAAACATTAAGATTCAATCATAACTGTCAAGTCAGATAATATGGAGGATAGGGGCGGTGACAGACCCAACATGTGCGGAGCTTTGCCATATCCTCTGTATTTGTGTTACTTGCAAATCGCAAAGACTGAAGTTCAACAATTGTACAATGTCTTTAGATATATTATTCTAATGTGTCAGTGAAATCTTGAAGCACAAGTTTTAGTAGAACATTTATACCTATAGGTAGAAATATTGATTTTAACCAATTTCAAAACTGACATGACCTTATTTAAACGATTTTTAAAAAATCAAAAAGGGAGATTGCCCTTCAATAGCCTACAAACACCGGGATTAAAGATTAGGACGGAACTATGTCCGTGAGAGACAGTTTAGGCGGCATATCATATGCCAGAAAATTTCATTGGGCGTAAATATCGTTACCCTTACGCAGCAGTTAATTTTCAAAGGAAAGTTTTGCAGCACAACGAAGCGCAGCTGCACACAAATAGTGCTACTGATAATTTTTAGGACAACTAAAACATTCCCTGGCAGTCGAAATCAAAATAATGTGGATAGTAATGATTTGAATTGACGCGTATGCAGTCGTTAACAACATCACAAAAAAAACTGCAGCATTCTTTTTCGCGTAAATTGTAGAGCATTACTGTAGATTGATATTTTTTAAGGCGAGACATGCCGGTGCTGTTTTATAAAATAATGGTGGGCACACCACATATGTAAATTTCTTTTCGTTACAAGGCTAAATGTACTCGTTGTGTGTAGTGATTTGCACGGGTGATATACATAGAGCGGGAAATTAAAGCATTCGACTGTTTGCATATTCCCAGTCAACACGATTAATTGTTACATAAATTTGTTAGTGATCGACTTTATTTCATTATCTTGATATCTGACAAGGGGATTCAAAGTTCGCCTGAACGTGAACCTGCAAGATGCCGTTGTAATAACAAAGTGGACAGTCCCACCAATGATCCAATAGCAGTTACATTCTCCTAATTTTTTTAGACATTTGGACAACGCGCTGGAGTAACAAAAGAAGATGATCTTTATGCTTTTGGAATAAAAAATTCCTGCCTTAAATACATCTCAATGCAAGTCCAAAGACATTTAAATTGTTAAAGTTGCTATAAAATCTCATAATCATGACCTTGCTCTAAGATATTGCCGCTCGTAACAAATTTGTTAAGATTGCAGATACTGTCAGTGAGTACGAGGGCGATTCTCTCGCTGATACCTCTGACGATGAGCGCGTTTACGTCAAGCCGAAACCAGGGCTATTCGAAAAAGAAAGGCTGAAATCCCCAAAGACCTTCCCAAGAAATTCGAAACATACAAAATTTTTCGTGGCTTTAGAGACGCATCTGAATCAGGAAGAATCCACGCAAATTCCGCAAGTATGCCAAGATTCTTTGGCACGAGACCAATCACTGCAATATCTTCAACTGGGAAAGGGCCACACACCCATGACATCTGTTACTACTCTGCTGCAACAGGACATTGGTTATTCAACTATCACGAAAAAGTCAGGCATCAATATCAGCTCTAAATGAGGTATCTTTTATTGACATTAAATTATGTTTAGACACGTACGAATATGAAAATGAATCTGTGAAAGTTTACAATGTACAATTTACGATTGCACAGTAATTAAAATTTTTTGGAAAGGAAAACTTGTGTTGGCTGACACTTTAAAAAGCGTAGTTTTGCGTATTATGATAAATAAATAAATTTGTCGTACACCACCTTCAGTTATTTTAAACCACAAGATCAGCTTATAAGCATGCACATTTTATAAAACGCGCAATATGAGATTTCGTTTTTACAGGCTGTCTCTGTATCGTATGTTGTAAACCCTTTATCAGTGTAGGAGAACTCCTCAGGGAAGAAAAGATTGATCCTTGACCTTAGACAGGTAAATCAGTACGAAGTGTGGTCTAAATTTAAGTATGAAAGTGTTAAGGAGGCAAAAATGTATGCAGCTTATAAAAAAAATGCTTTTAAATTTGACTATAGACATGGGTACCATTATATAGATATACATATCGAATCACGAAAATTCCTTGGTTTTTTATGGAAGACAGACGGAAAAACGAAATATTACATTTTTAAATCTTTACCTTTTGGGTTATGTTTAGCATATTACATTTTTACTAAAATTGTTCTACTGTTGGTTGAATTTTGGCGTAGTAAAGTTAACAGTGTTACAAAATTTTAGTGTAGTTGGACGATGGCTAGGTTTTGAAGATACAGAAGAAATGTGTCTGAGAGTTTCCAAAGAGGTTTTGTCTGACTAGCTGTCTCCAGGGTGTTACAAAATTGTGAAAAAATTGTATGGAAGCCTCAAAAAAGTTTAGACTGGCGTGGCTTTGTTTGGCCCTTCGACAAGAGTATTTCAAGTGTACCTGATAACAAACGTCAGGATGTATGGAAGTTTATTATGCTAGTTAAGGACAATTAAGATAATATTACCGCTAGAAAAGTTGCAAATATTGGCAAAATTATTGCACTTTCGCCTGCATTAGGAAACATATGTAGAATTATGTCTAGGCATTTACATCATGCTGTAAGTGAGCGAATCTATTGGGATTCAAAAATTATGTTAGACATTATGGCTGTAAAAGAAATTTGGCATTCTTCTCTATAAAATCTTTACCAAATTGTTTACTTGCCCCTATATAGAGACTTCCTGAGAAGGTAGCTAATACCGATGAAAGTTCTTACACTGGCGAGGGTTACGTTGTACATTTTTCTGATAAGATTGCACATCGGATGTGGACAGCTAAAGAAAAGCTTATAAGTTTAACTTGGAGAGAGCTTAAAGTGGGGATTTTGACTCCAGGAACTTTTTCCGTGCATTTTAACAATAAATGTGTTTACTTATAATCAAAATGTAGCCCATATGGCGGACGTTGGTAGCATGAAACATTATTTCCACAAGTTAGATATGGACGTTTTTTGTATCTGTGTTGAGAATTCAGTTTGACTAAAAATAGATTAAATACCACGGACTTTAAAAACTACAGCAGATGACGACAGTAGAATATTTTATTTTAACGATTGGTCTGTATCGCACATAATTTTTCGTTATTTTCATAAGGTTAGTATTGATCGTTTTATTAAAATTATTAATAAAAAACTGCCGAGATATAACTCAATTGTTTTATCCTTCAACTGAAGGTGTTGATACCCTCACATTTATTTGTTCATATGACAATAACTGCTTGTGTTATTAATAACTCACAATATTAAACATATTCAGTTATATGGAGCCAAAAGTACTTTAGTAATACCTAAATAGAAATCGGCAAATGTATTTTACCATTGTCAGTTTCATGTCACACCGGAATTGACTTGTTCTTTATTTAGTTTTGTACAGTTTATTGACTGGTTCTTTATTGAGTATTGTGCAGTTTATTGACTAATTTTTATCGGTTAAGTTGAAAATTGTATTGAGTATGAAATCCTTTCTGATGTTTGTCAATAAGGGTTCTGCAGAGAACTAAGCGTTCAGTAGTGATAGATTTAATTTTAATGTACTTTTACTGAAACTTGCCGCTGGAAACTTTTGATACAATTTGAGCCATAAAAATATTGAGGACCTTGCAGCGTTTTGTTATAATATGTGACTGTATATTGAACCGTGTATGTGTACTTGTATTTGGCTGACCTGGCCGCTTTTGTTTCACGCTCCCGACCACGATTTTATTACTGTAATTCAGAAATGTTTGCGATGTTTTTATTATTGCGAATAATGCGATTGTTCTGTGATCGCAATAGTTAAACCTCGCAATTCTACTTTCGTTTATCTATTGACAAAATTACTCAACCCAGCATCCATACATAAACCAACTGTAAAGCGCTAACATAGCCATTTAATTTGAATACAGTAATTAATTTTACAAAATAAAATTGATTTTTCTTTGATGTAACAGTTGTAGTACCGACGCTGAACCTCAATATACACACAAATCATCTTATTATTAAAGACACGTGAAAAGTGTTTCTGGTCTTCATAAGGTAAATCATTTTAGAAAATGAAATGTGTATTCCGTTTGATGTAAAGCAATTATTTACAGACGACAAAGATTTAACAAAAAAAACCTGACAAATTTCTGAGTAAAAAAACCTTGTCATTACATTTTTGCTACCTCAGCCGATCGCAAAAATATGAACTCGCATTTTTTGAGGGGGTCCCCGAATCGCAATAATAAATGCACGCAATAATTTCCAAATTTACAGTATTTAGACTGGAAAGACATTAACAGGCTTTAACACATACCTGGTTTACACAAGTTGCATTTGCTGTCATTGATATGGCGAAAAGAAGCAAATCGGATTCTACAAACAAGAAGTATGGTTTGTATTTTGCAAAATTAAAAAATTGGTTCAGACGGTACAGTTTTTCATATCTGCCTGCAGATGTATCTCACTGATTTGATTGTATCAGTTTGTTTTATTTCCGTACTTAATTCTAATATCAATGTGATCAATCATTATCATTAGCCATTTTCTTATCAAAACTCTTGTCACAATTCGCTTGTCAAAACTGTGCTAGAAGGAGTAAAAGAATTCTTGCAAAACCAGTAAAAACATAGAACCAATCACGGCGGATATTATTACACAACTCTTTTACTTATCTCAGGATAAATCAATTTTGTCCAATTGAAGGACCCTTTGCATTTTAATTGCCAAATATAAGAATGAATGGATATAACTTTTTACGATACCATTTTAAAATAGGGTTCGCTGAAGCAAGACTAATATTTGTAGGAAGTGCAATAATGATAACCGAAACAAGCACTCCAACTTGATATGTTTAATTTTAAAGTGGTATTGCCATTTAGCAATGCTAAACCGGCATTATTCTGAAGATATTTTTCGTTCTTTACAATTCATAACGGTACTCTATGTTTGAGTAAGTATAATAAACCCTTATCATATACTCGAGGTAGGAAAATTCTTCTTGACGCTTTGAGTACAGTAGGTTTTGATCGAAAGGCATTAGGTTTGTATTGTTTACGATTGATTAATTGATTGATTAATGGTGTTTAACGCCCTAGCAGCAATATTTCAGCTATATTCAGGCGATGAACATGAAATGGATGATAAAATGAACATGAAATGATGATGAATGAAAATGGGATGGGAAACAAGGAAAAATAGGGGTAACGGATTTTAGACTGCCACTGGCAAATGGGAGGATGGATAGGGTCGGGCAATTTAGCCTCCTGTAGCGGGATCGAAATCCCTACTCATAGCGAATACTACAGCAGCGTTCTTTAACGTGCGAGGAACGTGGCATTTTTCCCAACACGGTGCACTAATATGGTTTGCGGTCAGGTTTTTCGTATTATGGCCTGACAACCCCAGCTTGCCAGGGGTACCCCATTCAACCACCTGGGGCACACATCCCAGTCGGTCTTCAGGCAAACCGACCTGACACGCCGGTCAGGGTACTGGGCGCTATTTAGTCGCCTTTTACGACAAGCTAGCGCGACTGCGGTCTATTCTTTTAGCCACCCGGATCCCGCACGGGGCTATGTTTACGAAGTGGGGGAGCAACCCAGGCTGCAAAGAATTGTGTTTCGGGTAAATTTTTCCAAGTTCATTGTCGTTGGCGTTCGGAAAATGCCATAGACAGATATGTGAAAGACAGTCTGGATAAAAACTTTCTGTCTTGGCATTTCTTAGATTTTTCGTATTAAGCTTAGTATAGAAATGAAATGTTTTATGTTTGGTTGAACCAGTAAAAAAGAACATAAATAATTTTCGTTACAAGACTAAATATACCGGCTGTGCGAAGTAAATTTGCATGGGTGTATCCACTCCTCACATATAGCGGTAAACTTAATCAATCCACGGTTTGCATTCACCCAGTCAACACGCTTTTACATAACTTTTGCGTGAGCTCGACCTCAGCGTTTTATTTTATGTGTCATTTCAACGCTATCAAATATGTTCGTTTAAGTAATCCAGTTTTTTTCTACATTTACACTGTTCAACATACATAATTGTATTTTACATTGTGTGTTGATGATACAATTTTGTATTTTGTAGATGGTACAGGCTGTTGTCATATCGAACTGCGTGTTATAAGGACATTTTGTGGGTCAACACCTCCCATGTTCAATTGTGATATTTTCACATGTTGTATTATTTAATGACTGGGTGTTGCAAACCTGCATTCCAAGATTTACTGAGTTTTGTCTTATTAAACCCAGTATAGAACAGAAATGTTTTATGTTCCTGTGAAAAAAACACAAAGAACGTCAAAAAAAGGACGTCAGTCAAAAAGTGACCTATAAAGTGTAAAAAAGCAGTATGCTAAATTTTAGAGTAGTGTGGTGTTATTTTAGTATTTACAATTATTTAATAAATAAGAAGTACAATTTATTCTTGTTGGTGTTTTGTTTGTGGTGAATGTTTATCAGTAGAAAGTAGCTGCAAGATACACTTATTTTAAAATCGGAAAGAAAGTTTTCTTAAATTTATCTGAGGAAATATGTACTTAAACGTACACGTACACGTTCTACAGCATATTTTAACACATAGCGACCACTAGCATGTTGTAAGAGTTTTGTAGAAATGTTTGGTTGCTACGACAGATAACCTTGAAACACAGTTCAATCACTATAAGAGTTGAATGTTTTTTAACATTATAATTTAAAAGCCACCACAATTGTTGATTTCGGCAATATCATAATTAATGCTTGTACATCCAGATTATTAACAACACTCCCTTTAAGACAACAAAATATCAGTCTTTTGAACACAGGGTAAACAACCACAGATGAGAGAAAATTAGACCCTATATTGACTGATGGACTAAACTTAGAAAATTAACTAGACGTCATGCCACTTTCGTGGATGATCGCATATTCTTACAGGTTATCAACCGATTTTAATTCCTATTACTCTTAATTTAATACAAAATGGTGAAATGTCTTCTTTTATCCGAGGCAATTTTAAAAGCTATTTTATTTTTGGTTTATTGACTGTTCCGTTGATAAGCTTGCTACATGTGGGGCATTTCCGCAAGGTAGGTGCACAGTCCGAGCAACACACCATATGACCACAAGGAAGAAACGTTATTGTGGCATCAACATCAAGACAGATTTTGCATAATCTCTGCTCCCGTAATTGTCTGTTTTCTTCTAATAGCACTGCTATTAAGGTGTCTATAAATGAAAATATACTGTCATGCATACATATATTTAAAAATAGTGCAAGCTCTGTATGAATTGTATAAAGTTTTCATTTCTAAATTGACATTTGTATCAACATAAATCAGACAAATAACAAAAAACTGGAAGAACAGCAAGAGCCAAATGTCAAGAAACGATTACAAACCCGTAATAAAACAATTATAAACAACGCGAAACAAAAACAGGAAGAGACTAATAACTCAAATCCTACAAAAATTATGGGTACGATCCGGACGAGTAAGCTGTACATGTCTCTAATTACACCCCTCTTAAATTACTCAAATTATACATTTTCTGGTTAAGGAAACATTAAAATCAAGGAAGAGGAAAGACTAGATATGAAATGATATACAAATGTCTGATCAGATCTGAGCAATGGATTTACCACAACGATCAATTAAGTCATGTTGACAGTCATAGAACTTCTGAAGCGATAACATCCTCTAGGTACAACAAAGCCTTTGGTTGACTACTGTAGTAGTCAACAGCAGTGACCGGGCTAGAAAATCGGAATACAGATAGCTGGATCTAGAATAATGTATAAGGTGTGAGATGTACATACAAAACGTCGGAGCTGATGGAATGTTGCTATCGATGAACGGGGAAATTGACAAAAGTAGATCCACAAACTTTTTTGCATTTATGGGGTTTAAGCTCGTTTTGGTAGATTTTATGCTTATGTTCACCGAATTAACCATTGTGAAGGGACAAGATGTCAAAATTATAGCGGAAATTTTCGTTGACAGCGTTATAAGAGTACAAACGCGGTTCTGCATGAATAGGAGCAGAATAAGTACACATTGGTATGTTTAAAAACGCATCCTCCTAACAAATATGTTGTCACTTAAAAAATCTTTAACATTTGACAGATTTTATCTCATCTGTATTGATCTAAAATATAGCAATTTAACAATACAATATATACTACTTTATTAACTTGCTGATTAGAAATCAAGGAAATAATGGAAAGAATCACATGACGTTATTTGTCACACAACCGGAGCAAAACAAGACCCAAAGAGATCACAAGAACGTTTTTAGTTTAGAGTTTATTTAATTAAATTCTAGGAAGTTGGTATCATTTTTGCACTACGAAACAGGCTTAAGTCTGCATAATTATAATTTTTATAAATTGCGATTTCTTTAGTTGTTTGCCATTTTTAGTATTGTGAATCTTGCGTCAATGATTCAATTAATATTAAATTTTCTTTTATCATTTACATTTTGTAACCCGGATCCATAACATGTTATTTCTGTCTAAAGTTTAATGTAAGGAAATAAACAGAAAGTGCATAAATTTTACCGTTTAAATGATCATCTGTGTTAACATTAAGCGACACATTATCTTCTTTGAGAACCTGCATTAAGTCTACAGCTGAAATGTTCCTTATACCTAAAAAAATATTTTAATTCAATATTAAAATATCAATTGGAATGTTCCAATAAAAGCGAATTTAACTGATGGTATTCTTTCCAAAAGCATAAAAAATCAAAAAAAATATTTTAAAAAATATAAACAAATATCGGTATTTAATTCTAGGGAATACCTTGTTTTTAACATCTGCGATTGACTGTAATTAATACCAATATTAGACATACCATATTTTATAAATTTACACAAAAGGGGGCCGTTCAAAGTTCGTAGATACTTTGTCAAATATTGATCAGTTAACACTGTCTTTCCGGTTCTAGTCTTAGTTGTTTGTTTAATCACCACATAGCCCAAAACGTTGCAATCACAACAATAAGTTTACTCATTCTAATTAGTAGCACACACTTATTGGAAAAAAAACAACAAACATTGTTTTCAAAAGTCGAAAGACAATATGGTTAAATGTTTATATTCAATAATTTATTAAAATTATTATATTTAAACAATTACTATATATTTTACTCATTTTAATTTTAGAATTTAAACTAAGATTTCCTCTCGCAACTTTAAATGAATGTTTACATAATTTATATTCTAATATCAAGTTTTATTTATTACCTTGTGATCTTTCATTGATCCTTTGCAATGCATTAAGAACTTGGTTAGTTGTAAAACCCATTCCTAAAACACTCCTTGCAGCTACACTGTTGATCTGATTGTCGATGTCATTCTGTGAATTTCCCTGACTAAATATTGTTACATTATGTGGCAGATTTGAATTTGAAAATGATGGTTCTGAGCTTTCCTCCTTCAAAAAACCATATAAAATAATAATTTATGCATTAATTGAAAAGCTTTTAAAGCAGAAACGTTACAGAAAACACAATAAATAAGATAATTCAATGTCAATAAAAATTTAAACTCATATACATGAATATTCGTGTAAATTACCAACGTTTGACATTTTTTCCATTTGTTATAATTAGTAAAACGGTCACAAATCAAGTCATATTTAATATGAAATGCAATGATTTAGTGTTATTGTTATAACACCTCTTTCGTCCATTTTTAGCTATATTTTGCTTTCCAGTTTTTATTAAGAAGAAAGATTACTCGGAGTAAAGTTAAATAGTTTTATTAATTTCTTGAAAATACTTGAATATACAACAGTTTTTAGTGTTTAATGTACACATCTTTTAAAGTTGTTTTTGCGTCGTGTACACATACGCATACACTTAAATTATCAACATCAAAGTTTTAATACACAAATATTATTCAAAAACAAAATACCATTTCCTCTTGTCTTTGCAATACCGCAATGATAAATTTTTCCCCTTTACTCTGTTTAACATATTCACATTGTGGAAACCATCGTGCATGTTCTACCCACGGGTCATTACTTCCTTCCCAGTTTCTCAGTATTCCTCCACAAAAGAAACATGTTGTATAGTCACTGTATCCAGTATATAAAAATCCAGCCAACGCCATCTGTTGAGGTGTTAGGTCTAAGTATGATGGCCATCCTTGGTATGAACGTACACGTACTTGAAGTGATGCGTAAGTTGGGTACTTCGGCTTTTTAACGTTGATCCCAAGTGAAACAGAGTCGTGCTTTAGTTGACATTGGTTTGAATCTGAAAATTGTTCAATTCCATAGAATTTAGTCTGGACAACGTTATTCGTCAAAGCTTGTGCGCGCGTTGATGTGATCTCGGGTTGTTCATTTGCCACAGATGTTCTATGTGAAAAGCTATTGACACTATTTGTTGATGCCGCTACCACAGGTTCGTTATGAACACTTCTAGTAAGAGTCAATGCTTCGCTTGTATTTTCTGAATTTCTGTGTAACTGAACTGTGCTTGACATTGGATCAAGCTGTAGATGTCTTTCTCTGTTCATTGTAGTTTCATAATCATAAGTGGTAACAAGAGTACAGAATGGCGAAATTCTCTTGTGAACAGCTATTGGATCATCTCCGGAAATCCAATCACGGTAGATAACTCCACAAGAATAACACTTTGTTTCCTTTCCGCGTCCTGTGTGGTAAAATCCATTTTTAGCTAATCGTATGACGCTAATATGTATGTCCGTAGGAAAAGTACAAAATGAAGACACTCGTAACAACTCTAAAGACATTGTGATCTCAACTTCAGGAGTTATACCTCTTGAATGTTGGTCAAAATAATCGTTTATCGTGAACGGAAAAAGATCGGTAATAGACTCCGGAAAAACACGTAATCTTAGCAAGTCAACCATCACCACAGCCGTTGTTGGTGAATTGTGCAGACTATATCGGAGGGTGTTTTTAGATTCATGCCTTGGTTCGTGTAACCCTATGTACTCCGTGTTGTCGATATTCCATGTATCAGAAGTGTCTAACCTTTCTATAATAGCTAAAAGTCTTTTAATTATTTTTTCTAATTCCAGCATATGCATTTTAACGTTTAAAGTTGGTCAAAATAATCGTTTATCGGGGTAGATCGTGACACCATTAGTGTATCCACAGAATTCTCAGAAATAGATCCGATTCTTTGTTTCTTTGGTCTTATTGTTGATGTCTGTACCTACATTTTTGCTGGCAATTTTTAGAGTTTAAGTATATATACAGCAGTTGCTTGTAAAACTGAAAGACAGAGCGATAAGTAAAATATAATAGGCAAATATTGAACTTATAAAATATGGAAAAAGACATAAGCAATAAGAAAATGTTGAGTTAAAAATTAAAATGAAAAGCTGTTCAAAGTCCTATCAATGACTAGGGAAATGGCAAATAATTAGACATATGTTTTTGTTTCAATTAATTACCATAAGGGAATAAGCTGCCCAAAAATAACAATAAATTTGTTCAAGTTTGCTTAAGAAGTTACGTAGAATAGTCGACAGAAAGGTAATATTTTATTTCTATCTGATTCAACATTACCAGGTGTTCCCTTTAACATGTTTAAATTGATTTCACAATTATTTCAGTGAAATTTTTTTGTGTGTGACAATAATTAAAATACAGTTTTAAAAATAATAAACTTAAAAGATAAAAAAAATTTGAACATATATTCAAATTAAATTCAATCTTTTAATTTATAATACAGCGAATACATTATTATTAAATCCCCCTTTTACTTTGTTCCATTCGGCCAATTTTTAAATGCATTTTCCTTTGCTTTTAATCATAAATATGCAAACAATATGTAAAAATGGATGACCAGAAACAATTAAAAATTATAATTGAACAAATATTCTGAACAAAGTTTGTTAATATCAATAATTTACTAAAAGCATGGGGGCCTCGGTGGTCGAGTGGTTAAGCTAGTTCGTCTACTATTGATCACGTGGTCTGTCAACACTGAGATTGCGTGTTTGAGCCTCACTGCGGGCAGGGTGCGTTTCGACTCCAGTCTTAATTGACAAGGATTGCCAGCTTTCTTACCAAAGATCGGGGGTTTTCTCCGGATACCCCGGCTTCCTTCTCCAATATACACTGGACGCAATGAAATTGCTTTAAAAATTGCTGAACGTTAAACAACATTGAAAGAACGAAACAAACTAAAAGCATGGAAAACATAAATATGATTAAAAATATCATTGGAATACATATATTGATACCTACAATTGTATGTGTATAACCGCAGACGTGGTATAAACCAACCCAAACCATTTATACCTCAAAATGACTCATCGGCCATTTCCATAAAATCATAGCTACTACATGTGCGCTACTCCCTTACAAAATGCAACGTGTGTATATTTAGGCATCTGTTTTCAGTTGTAAACACATAATAAAAGCAAATGTCGTAAATTATCATGTATATTTAAGATCACTAATATTCATCTAAAAGGCTTTTTCGAATAAACTATATTTATGTGAATCTGTTTAACGGATAAGTAAGTAAAGTTTCTATTTTAAATATTCACAGGTACTCGTGGACATTAAACCTCCTTTTTTAATTCTAGTGTTTACGTTTCTGACATTGTGCTTGTAGATTGATGTTTTGTAGTTTTACAGAGAGCACTCGACCAAAATATTGTCAGAAACTTGGTATTTTGTGGAAACTTATATTATTTCGATGGAAATTAATAGAACAAAGAACAATATAAGTTTAGGCCTTTAAAAGATATATGAGCGCCATCATTCATAAAAGGACCTTAGCAGTATTTAAAACGTTACGTTAAAACCAACGTCAAAAAACACGTTGAAAATAGTTATCGAACGCAAAATAAACAATATATTTTATAGTTGAGTACATTTCATTTGAAATATATTTTCATCGAAATTACATAATTTCATAGTCCTTTCAATTTTGCTAATTTGAATAAAATATTTCATTTATTCAAATACGCATAGGCATCACACACAGAACTCAACATAACAGGCGTTAAGTTTTACTAAAAAAGATGAATTAGAAGAACATGTAACATGTCACATTGAAGGAGTCGTTGTCTAATATTAGCCTTGTCAAATTATATACTTTCTCAAAAAAGAAACGCAACAGAAGAACAATTATGTTTTACTTCATAAATTTTAATTATAAATTACAACAGAAATAAAACACACAGAACACTAACATGTGGAAGAAATTTTGCCAAAGATTTACTTTTACCAAAAATGTTAATTTTCCATCGGGATGCAATATGGAACAATATCTATTATTCATCCGTTTGCCAGCATAACAGCTTTTATACACCTGAGCATAGACTGAATTAATCGCTGTACCCGAGCCCAATGAATTCTTTGCCATTCAGCATGAAGTGCATGCTGTAATTCCTGCAGTGTTTGAGGCGACGGTCTAGTACATCCCACAGATGATAAATCGAGTTTAGATCTGGTGACCGTGAAGGTCAACGCATAACATGTATGTTCTGCTGCTCAAGTCAATAAAGATCCTTGTGGTATGCGTTTTGGGTTGGCATTATCATGTTAAAAATCCTCCCTATGGGCATCGAATGCGGGCAATAAGTGAGGCTGTAGAATCTCGTAACGATAGCGAACTGCATTCAAGTTGCCTGGAATGTGAACCAAGGGTGTTTTTCTGGCGTAAGAGATGCCAGACTACATCATCACGGTGCCTCCTTTGAAATGCTTGACTTCAACGACACAATTGTGTGCAAATCATTCGTTTCGTCATCTGTAGACCCGAATTCGGCCATCTCTCTTTTCTAGCAAAAAGTGAGATTCATCGCTGAACCACACCCTTCTCTAGTTCCGCCGATCCCATCTTCGAACAATATTACACCATCGTACCCTTGCTTGGCATTGTTGGCGTCTGAAGGTGGTTCCAATGAATGGTCGTCTGGCGCGCAATCCGTTGTTTCATAATCAATTACGAATTGTCTGAGCAGAAATTATCCGCATGCCAGTGATATTTTTAGCAGAAATTGATACAGAAACGGTCATGTGGCGTAAATGGCAAAACCTGATGTACCGATCCTGGTCATTAGTAGTGATGCGTGGACGCCCTGTACGAATTCTGTCTTCTGTAGTGTCAAGCTGCTGGAACCGCTCTCACAGGCGACAAATCGTGATGCGATGAACATTGAAGTGTCTTGCAACCTCAGTCAGTGATTCACCGGCCTGGAGTCGACCGGTAGTGATGTTCCGGCTAGCAGCGTCAAACCTCAGCATAGTCAGATGTCAATTAGACTACTGCGTTAGAAAAAAAGTAACAGAGTTTGTATACCAGCAGTACCCGCTAACAAATTACCTATGAATTGCACGTGCAAACAAACTGATTTTTTGTCAAGCCTCTAGAATGTTTCTACATGAGTACCAGTACAAGCTTGATTGAAATAAATGCAGTCCTCGGTCCTATGTAATTCAAGCGGAAATATTTTTCTCGACTAAATTCGTTTTTAACTTTGATTAAAAATTGTGTTAAACCCGATGAAAGGCGGCTAATATATTCCAGTTGAAAATTTTATAACACATTCATCATTTTATAACTTAATTCTGTTAAAAAAGTGCAATTGTTGTCAACATGAAAGGAGGTTCATTGGAATGTGACATAAAGTGGAATTTCAACTTTAAAACGCAAATTATAGAATCATGCAAAACCGCTGTCAAACGTGATTCCTTTATTCCTATAGAAATTTAATATAAATTTCGTTGATATTTAACTTAATTTTATGCATTAGTTGTGCTGCCACCCTGTTTGTGGCAGCAGATTTTAAACACACGTATTTTTAACAAATGGGTAATCCAAATGACTTGGATCATACATGGGTCCCAGTACTTAACCCGTGTAACATTCCGGGGCGTCCTCGGGTGGCGGATGGGACAGGCCCTCTCGTTGGAGTGTTGTCAGGTCATGGTGCGGAGGACCTGGCCGCGGACCGTAATTGGTGACGTGTTTGGAGAGTGTCACGCTTCTTACACGATGGTGACCCCTTATGCAGATTTCCAGGAGTGGCTCTTTGTGGCCGCTGCAGGGGGCTGAGTTGTCCACCCCTTTCCATACGCCATACTTTTCCAGGGGAAGTCACAACTCTGTTCCCTATTTCCCATCCCTTTTCCCCGTTGATTCATTGTTTGTTAACTTGATCTGGAACTGAATATAGCTGAAATACTGCTCGCGGGACGTAAAGCAAGCAATTAATTAATGAAATCATTAATCCAAAGGTTAGCTAGATTTTCATGGAAGTTAAATCTAATACGAAAGCGGAATAAAGTTTACTTTTGAAAAATAATCATGCATATTTTATTAATCTGGATTGCCAATACTAAATTATGTTTCCGTCTGAATGAGCTCTCACACCATATTGATATATTCTTTGTGACCTATTAAATACATGTACATGAAAGTTCTTTTTGTGTAAATTTTTGTTGATTTCTTATCTTTCGTTGAGTTATTATTAAATAAATAAAATATGTTTGATCTAGTTTTGAAAAGTCACTCAATAGTAGAAAGCTTTCATCTTGTGTAGTACATTTGCCAACGTTAACATAAATTATAGACTGCGAATAAATTGCTGCATATTTTCATAGCTAATGACATTTACGAATACGGTCTAGATTAGCTTTTAAAATCATTAGACAGGAAAAAGAAGACAAACATTTGAATTTTGTATAAAATTTTGATGATCTACTTAAAATAGTCACTCAAACGTAAAAAGCTTTCATATTATTCAAAATACTTTTGCATACGTATACAAAAATTATGAACTTTGAAATATAAATAGGTGATTATTGTTTTTACGGATAATGATATGTATTGATAGTATCTAGTTTGAATTAACAAAGAACCACAAGGATTGGGGTTTTTACTCCACTAGTAGTTTTTGTCATATACACATTTTATGTTTAACTCTTTCCCTTTCATGATTTTTTAAACAGTTTTTTCTAATATATGTATGTTACTTAAAACAATAAAAATCTCCATTTTATTTCGTTAAATATATATACATGTTATATACCATATTAAAGATAAAGTGATGAGCTTTAATAAAAAGTTTGAAATTTTTGGTTACCATGGCAACGGGACACGTGGTCAATGGTCAAAGACGGTCAAAAAATACAAATTTGAACATTTTTTATTCAAATGCAGCTATGTTGAAGACCAGAACATTTCTACTAGGTACAAATAGATGTTTTTCTTTAATGCAGTAATATCCTCAGGTGTCAATGTTTATAAAACACACATTTCCCCCAATCTTATTGATATGTATTTTTGGGAGGTTACCAGGTAACATGTAACCCTTTTTTGCTAATACATAATTCTGACATAATGGATACATTTTGCTACTTGTCTTTTAATGTTGTTGTATTATTAATATGACTTGGTGTGAGCATAAAAACAGAGGTTAAACACAGTAAGTTTAAACCTATATATTAAGTTTCAAAAATATTTCAGATTTGGTTGCTATGGTTACCCTTGGCGTAAACACTGGAAACTGATATTGATGCATGTTTTGAAATACTGTGTGTGTTTCTATATACTATGTGTATGTACTTAGTGCTACTGTTGGAATTCAATTCAGAAGACATGTATTCAAATGTTTTTGATATGTTTATGCAGTTGGGAGTATATACAGTATATTTCAGTTGTTGTTTGTCCATCTGTCCATTTTATCATGTGCGTGTCCACATGTAAGAAGACCACGGTCTTGTATTCCATAATCCAGCATTAGTTATCTAAAGTACACATCGCTAGTGTTTGAAAACTTACATAATTTTCAGATTTGACCATATTTAAGGGTTCTCTAATTAAGTCATAGACTATGCCATTGTAGTACAAACTGTGTGTGTGTGTGTGGGGGGGGGGGGGGGGTTAATACCACAATGTTACATATATAATACATGTGATATACTTGCAGCACATTTTTTGGAAAGGTTCTGCATACACTGCCATTGAACAAGATCTATAATTTTTCAGGACTATATAAACTTGGCACAATTAGAAATATGTAACTCTTACTGGATACTTACACTTTATAGTTACAAAAACAAGCCCCCAAAAATCCTAAAATGGAACTTGACGAAGGAATAAATAAAAAAAAATTATATAATTAAAACAATAACTGTATTTCTATATAACAAAACTTTGAACCATAGAATGTTATAACAAATGAGTATTTCATGCTGTTTTTCATTCTTCTGAATGTTTTTGTATATTTATATATAAAGAAACCAAATTGTCTGGTAATGTCATCTTCATTTTGTGATATATTGGTATTAATCCTCAACTTGTGACCACCTGCAATTAAAAAAGAACATTTCACAAAGCAACAAAAACACTCCAGATAGAACAAAATTCTTTAAAATGTAAATTTTTTAAATAAATTTAATGTATTGTATGTGAAACAGGAATATTTTATTTAAAAAAATTATTTCTTGAATAAGCCGTACTGAATGGTTGGTTTGTTGGTAGATTGGGGCTTACTGAAGTTAGGAAAACTGGCAAGGTCAATTAAGATTAGAGTCAAGGACACCCTGCCTGCTGTGATACTCCAATCCGCAACATAAGTATTGACAGGCACCTGATTAAAAGCAGATGACTAACTACCTCAACCAATCAGCTACTGAGGCCAAGCCTTACTAAACTTTGATTTTAGTTTTAAAATATTGACAACTAAGCAATACATTTGTGTCATGCTGATGTGCCAAAATGTTATGACTACATGTAACTATGAAATTCCAAGTTTAAATAATATACTGGCATTTTATTATTCTCAGTATATATAACAAAAATACAATAAAATAAATCATTCTTGTCCGAATTGGCTAATATATGTGTAACTCAGTATTATACCTTTATAAATTCTTCCAAAAATTTCACTTGAAGAAATGAAAGGACTGGCATTTAATTTCTGGCACTGCAGTTCTGATCAAGTATGCTTGTTGAACATGTTTTTTCCACTAATGGCAGCTCCTGGTCTGATATTTGTGAGACAAGTTCTAACTGTACAAATCAGCTTGAAGAACCAATTGGCAGCATTAACTGATGCATGTCTATTCTAAACAAAAGAAATTAATCATGATAATTCAGCTGTATTATCATGATTAATTATTCAGCTGTATATTACAAGGTAAACAAATCGGTTGAACAATTCTGGATTAAATCTATATTTTTACTATCATGTTATTGTTATGAATATGACATATATTTAAAACATGACAGAATAAAAGATTAATGAAACATTTTTGGGTAAAATACAACTGCATTACATTTTGATATTTGCTTTGATAAGAGTGATTTTGTTGCTGCTAGTGTGTCAAATTCCAAACAATATTGTATGATATTAGGCTGGTCTATTTGTTGAAAAATCAAACTTTAATTTGCTTGATTATCCAGCTATTTCACATTTCATGCTATGGCAAGATAATCATTTTAGTATGATTTTATTTTTTGTACCTATTTAAACATTTCAAAATGACATATAAAACAATTAAAGCACTTTTTAACTACTTTACCTATATGAAGTTCTACCCAGCACTCTTCCAATAATCACTAATATTGCTCTTGTGATCTGTAAAACATGTTGTTTCATAATAGCTATATTTGCCTCTGTACCAGTACATGTGACAATCCATTTCCAATCATATTGGTTTGCAAAATAGCCATTCTGCTCAATAAAAAACCATACTGCACTCTTGTGATTTGATTTGTGATTTGATTTGCTATCATATTTTATTTGGAAGATATAATAGCCAATCAAATCTTGAGAGTACAATATGGGTTTTTATTGAGCAGAATGGGTGTTTTGCTTGTTATTTTAAACAGAAATAACTGTTAAATTACCAAATATTGTTGGATTCTTCTTAATATTCTACTAAATTATTGATCTGATAAATTGTTATCTCAAATATTAATAAAAATAAAATATTGTAAAAAAAGTTCCTGTCTATTCCAATTGCATGACTCAATATTATGTAATAAGACAATTACTTCACTTCAATTTAATCAATATGTGGTTTCATGGAGCAAGGTACAACGATATTAAACTCGGCTTCGTCTCGTTCAATATTATTCTATTGTTCCACAAATCTACATATTGATCTCACTCAAGTGCAGTAGTTATATAATATTGATCAGTTCAGTTGAAAATGCAATAAATGTATTAATATAAAATCAATAATTAAAAACTGACTGAACATCTACTTAATAACAATATGACAGAAGAAGGCAATTTGCATGTTTATTAATTTTAACAAATATTTGTATTTTCAAAAAATATACATGTAACCTGCAAGAAGACCTGCCAATCACAAAATTACGATTTGCATTTAACATTTTAAACTATTTCTATCAAAATTGTACAAGAAATTGAATATTTATATTTATATTTCATCAGTTTTAGAATTCACTGTTGTAAATGCCTGTTATAAGTTCCGGCATTCCTCTTTTAAACGACAAAATAATGCACATTTAATTGTGTGTATCTGCTATCCTGAGAATGGAATAAATAAATAATTTTCTACAAAACTAATTGGTTGTTTAACAACTTGTTATGCATGCTAATAATGTTAAATTTGTTGGATCCAATTTTTTTTATCTTCTTGTTTTGGTTCCGCAATTGTATAATACATTGCATGTCGTAAAATCTCATACTAACTGAAGAAGGTAACGAAACACCGTTGCGAGTATCCACTCTGTACCTTATACGGAAGAAGTAAAAAATTTCATTGCAAGTCGCAACGTATGAACATTTCTGTATTACACATGGGATTACATATCCGATAAACTCACCAAACATGATCTTAATGGCTTATTTTCATCCCTCGTCTCTCTGACTGTCTTCAATTTCCTCACCATGATGCAAAAAAGCATTCGTCGTCGCAAGTTTGTCGTCCTAGATTTTGACTCGAAAGTCGCCGAAGAAATTGAATAATTAGACGGGTTAGAAAATGTTAATTTTCCGGATTAGTACTAATTTTATTAAATTTGGTTTTTTACTTTGTAACCCGTTGTTTTATAGTTTATACAAATTGTTAATTTAATAACAGGTGCGCGAACAAGTTCACATTATTTTTGTAAATCGTACTCTGTGATTTGATTTGCTATCATATTTTATTTGGAAGATATAATAGCCAATCAAATCTTGAGAGTACAATATGGGTTTTTATTGAGCAGAATGGGTGTTTTGCTTGTTATTTTAAACAGAAATAACTGTTAAATTACCAAATATTGTTGGATTCTTCTTAATATTCTACTAAATTATTGATCTGATAAATTGTTATCTCAAATATTAATAAAAATAAAATATTGTAAAAAAAGTTCCTGTCTATTCCAATTGCATGACTCAATATTATGTAATAAGACAATTACTTCACTTCAATTTAATCAATATGTGGTTTCATGGAGCAAATATTTGTATTTTCAAAAAATATTTACGATTATTTTCAAAAAATATTACATTAAATTACTAAATTATTAAATTAAATTACGTACGCAAAAGTCGTTCTTTCCAAAGTTCCGACCATTCAGTTTAAATGATCATAACTTTTGATATAGGTTATCAATTTTTTTCATCTTTGCAGTTTTGTAAAGTATAAATTCCGCAGAGTTATCTTGCCAATTTAGTTTTCCCTATTTGGACCTGCGTCTGGTATAATTTTTCACATTACTAAAATTACAATGAAAATTTGCTCGATGTCTATGTCCGAAAGTCTTCTTGCCGCAATTCCCAAAAGATTTCTACAACTGTATTGAACTCTGGATATTGTTTTTGATATCAATGGATTGACAAAGCCATAGCCAAAATTTTTACTAAATTACATGGCAATTAACCCTTTCCTCCATAATGACGCCTTTTGACGCCTACCCCTTTACTCCATAATGACGCCTTTTGACGCCTCTCGGTAATACCCCAATTGTATCACTTCTCACTTGCGGACAGACCCATCTTTTGAACTCATTTAATGTGATTCAAGGAAACTGTATTGTCAGGCATTAGCCGGTTAATTTTTTTTTCGTCATATAAATTTTTCGTGGAGAAATTGATGTTTTTCTTATCAACAAATGCCGAAAAATGTGGTCGTGGCCATTTTTCCTGTCGCTTCTTTTCTGTTGCTTCAAATCGTAATAATATTTCGTTTTGGAAATAATAAGAATTATAAAGAGCTTATATGTATGTTTCCATTAAATTTGTACGATTTTGTTTATCATGACAGTGACCTCCAAGTTAAAAAATTAAGATTGAAATTGACAACCCCAAAGTAAGGAACCCAGCGATGTCAAGTACCACTTTTCAATTCACAAAAACTTTCAAAAGTAAATAATAACTAATAATAAAATAGTTACTGTTGCCAAATAAATAAATAATTATAAATTGATTTGATTTGATTCTCCCTTAAAAATATTTAGTAAGTAAACAGAAGAAAATGCTAATAAAACACAGTTTTGGCGAAACCCCATTATTACTTCCGGCTTACCGCGCAGCGTGGGCGGGAATTATGAAACGAAAATTGTTTGCATAAACATAAAGATATTTTCTAAACTCTCTTGATTTGTTATAAACCGCTAATAGTCAAAATCATATTAAGTCAATAATACATTGGAAAGTATTTATTTTTAGATTTAATAATTGTATCAAATGTGTATATTCATCAGTTTTCACCATTAGCGCAACACACAGGAAGGTAACCACGCCCACTTTTTTACAAACGATGTACGTGCGTATTTTAATAATAAATTACTACAAAACGAAAATGTTTTAGATGTTCTGTTGAGCTATTGTCTAAATCAGGGCTAGGAAATGTTTGGCAATATTTTCTCCCAAACAATTAAACAGGACTAATATGGAAAAGGTAATAGTTTTGCAAAAATATAAATTCAACTCCAATTTTAACAGTGCATCTACAACCTACAACCTTGCCCATTCTATGAATCACTATAACCCTCATAACCAGGTGTTCTTATCTGAACCTCCTGTGTTGGGTTAGTTTCAGAAGCAACTTTTTACAGATAATAAAAAATTCTATGTTTATACAAGTCAATTCCTTGTTAAAATTATTTATAAGCACTACTTATTTTCTACAATGAAGTGTGATTTAAGTACCATAGGACCAGATCCATATGATGCTTGTAGAAGAAGTGACAGAAAGACAGGAGATTTAATAGGACAAATTTTGTATGTGTAAATCAATTTCATCTTCGTTTTTGATGCAAAATGCAATTATTTGGCACACTACAAATTTATGTTCTGGTCAGACAGACTGGAGACATAAACAAATAAATAAAGAAAAAATTTTTTTAAGTTTAAAAATCCTTGTTCTCAACTTTTTTTTGTATTGTTATTTTTTGTTAACATTTATTTGGACTGCCGAAATTAACATATAGAATAGAAAGTTGCAGGATATTAAAATATGTTTGTTTTTGTTTGTTTGAATGGTGTTTTAACGCCACTTTCAGCAATTTTTCAGCTATTTCATGGCGTCCAGCTTTTATTGGGGGAGGAAGCCGGAGTACCCGGAGAGAACCCCCGACCTGCGGTAGGAAAACTGGCAATCCTTGTCAATTAAGATTGGAGTCGAGTACACCCTGCCTGCAGTGAGAATCGAACCCGCAATCTCAGTGTTGACAGACCACGTGATCAATAGTAGACGAACTACCTTGACCACTCGGCCACCGAGGCCCCTATTAAAATATGAAAAAAATATGCACATGACAAACATTACTTTGCAAGGCAAAAAAAAATTGCTTTTTTGTTTTAAATCTTTCCTTTCAAATAATGTTTAATAGGTTTAAGTAAGATATAAATCATCCATCCTTGCAGTTAACCAGAAAGTTGTCATGTTTAAAAATTACAAATGTATGTATGCTGATTTTATAAATTAAATCTGTCACTTCTTGTAGCCCCCATGCGGCAACAATAGAAAAGGGAGGAGCAAGAGAATTTTTTAATTTAAATGACAACAGAAATTTAGATTAGCACACTGATTTCCTATTCCACATGTTTCCCAAACAACCTTACAAAACTTTAACTATAGCACCAAATGTAGTTTCTACATGTACCCTTATATTGCTTAGACAGGAAGGAAAAAAACTGGAACATTTTTATTAGTAAACTATTAATTCTTACACTGGAAACCAAATATTGTATTTACATTTTACAATAACTTAGACAGAATAGTATATTATATTACTTGTAGTGATTGATGTCTACTAATTAAACGGCCTGTGGTTCATGTGTATTTTTGTAAATAATCCCCAGATCCTGAGATTATTAATGAAGTTTACATTCATGTGGTATACATACAAACTTAACATGAAAAGAAAGGAGGATATAACATGTAATTCGTGTGAAATACTTTAGTTTATCGTTTTGTGCTCGCCTGACAAGCTGCTAACAATGACTTTGACATAACAAACATTATGATTTATTAATAGTTGGTTCATGCATACTAGTATGTTCATTAAGCAGCATTTATCTAAGTTCAGAACTAGAACAAGCTAACACAATCAAATTTTGGAAATCATATTCTGTATCTGTATCTGTAGTGGTACGTCACAGATTCTCACGGGGTTACTGTGTGACGGGATTGACCAAAAATATGTGGACATTGTGAATGCCACTAAAACATTTGTAGGGTGGGGTAGTAACTGGTAATTTTCCCATTTCAAGTGGCTTCAATGTGCTTACTATGTTTGAAACCTTCAAAAAGGGTCTATCATTCAAGATTCAAGAAGCATGTGATTATACAAAGACTTTACCCACAACTGTCCATCACTATGCATCCTTATTTAAACCTGACAACCTTCCCAATAAGTGGGCATCTCTTATCTGCCAACTCAAGGTTAAAGCAGTGGGAATGTCCAGTGTGTAGGCATACATTATGCATTTTTAATTTTGCTGTCAAAACATGCGGGAGATGTAAGTTTTATTTGATTTTTAAATCAACAAGCATTCTGAAAGTATTGCTATTGCCATGCCAATACCCCTACCCGCAAATTAAAAACCTGCAACACTTTGCAATGACAAAAGGACCATAATTTCATAGAAAATCATCAGACAGGAATAAAATTCAAACTTAATCTGCAACTCAGGATTTTTAAATTCTTATACCAAATATCAGCTCAATATCTCCACGTGTTTATAAAAAAATTCAGAAAAAATGTGTGACGGACGGATTTGCAAACCTATAGTCCCTTTCAGCAATGCTGGTAGGGGGCTACTATGTAGCCATTAATTTTATGTGGACATTAACAATCCACTCTGCTTGTTATATTAAAATACATATTATTTCATTATAAAGCAGTAAATTTATACAAGTCCTGGCTGAAAAAAAAATAGACAGCCACACAGGTGTAAACACATGTTTGTTACTTGAAAATTTCAACATACTGAGTCTCACATTTATTATTTTTCTGTCAACAAGAAAATTCATTAATCTGTTTGTCCTTAAAGTTGCTAAAGAGTGCTATCAAATGATAGCACTCTTTAGCTTCAAATTGTGGCACCCCTTCCCCAGCAATTGTCTAATAATTTCTCAGAAAATACATATATAAAAAATGACTATTTCAGTTGAGGTATGATTAACCAGACTAAGACGTGTTATTTCTTAAAATCCTTGCTTTTTATAACTGAAAATAAAATTGTCTAAAAAAAATCACTCACTGGATATTAATAATGCTCAAATATAAAGTATAACTGATCATACTTAAATTTAGTTACTATGTAAACAAGACTTATGTCACAAAATCCTTGTTTTTTAACAAAACATAAGATTCCCCACCCCCAACCCCTATCCCCCCCCCAAAAAAAGGAAATTTGAATATTTACCTCCTGTTAGAGCTTACAAGAGCAGGCCTACAATAGCAAAATGTTTGCATGCAGCCTACAAACAAATGTGCAAATCTCTTTTTGGTTTAAATAACTTGCATAGAATAAACATGAAATTATGACACAGTGAAAGGCAGACGGACGAGCCCTTTGCTATATCCAGCCTCACTGCTATGCTAATAGATAATGTAAGAGTATAAATTAATTCTTAAAATCATATTTACGTAAAGTTTTACCCAGTCATTAACTTAAATGAATTTTTGCCGTTTTTTACACACAAAATTGTAATAATTTTAATTTTGTTATATTATTTTTGAGATTTTCACAAAAAACTGTTTCCATGGAAACGCATACTTTTTTTATATTTTATGCATGAGTAGAAAGGATTTGTTTCAACCTATTATCCTTGTTATTTTTATAAATGTAGCATTTATCATGACAGCTTTCCAGCGTTTACAAGGTATCTTTATTTTTTAAGTAATTTTTGCTAAAAATCCCATGCAAATCAAACATTAAATTACTTTTTGTCTATGGAGGAAGGGTTAAATGTCGACTACGGGAGTAATTAAAGTTTAATTGCAACGTTTGGTTTTGCGAATTTTACCGTAACGCTGGCGAAAAATTCAGGTAGCATTCGTCGTGTTCTAATTAAAACTATGGACAAACCACACAACAAATAAATAATCTTTTTACATAAATAGAAAGCTGAGATTCAGAGCTTTTATTTGATACCTTGTTTATACCCGTGGCATTAAAAACGTCCATTTTATTTGGGTTACAGCTGACGTTGTAGCCAGAAAAACGCTTCACCGGTACCTAGTACCGGTGTGAAAGGGAAGGGGTTAAAATTAAAGTTGTATAAATTTGAATTTCGTTGAAATGTGCTTGTTGAAATTTCGAGAAATCTCCAATATGATACTTCTTTGTAAATCTTAAGGACAAAATCATACGTAGATTTCAATATTTTTATCTAGCCATTACAAAACTAGGCGCCGTTATCTAGCTGAAAAATTACTTAAACTGACCTTAACCCTCATTCAAACAAACTGACAAAAATTCAAACTGTGTCGTAAAGCTTTTGAAAAGTCGTAAACGGAAACAAATTAATAGTATGTTTTAAATGGAGTTGTATATTTCAATTAATATATATACAATTGAGTTGTTCGGTAAAATTCATCCTCATATAAATAGAAACAATTTGTTTTTCTTCAATGATTGTAAATTATTTACAAAGTATTCAAACACGACGCTTTCTGAACACAAGTAAATTACGAGATAGACCAAGTTGATGATCAACATAACATTGTACAATGAGTTGCAAACGAACATTGCCGAATTGAGTAATACAGATAATCTTGAGTAAAACTTTAATTATAAGTTTTGGTAAAATAAATGATAACAGATGCAAATTTAATTTATTAAAGTCCTATGATTACTGCAAGAACTGATAACCGTCATTCCTTTAAACGACGTCTACGTCGTTTATGATAAAAAGCCGGAAAATTGATCAACGTCAGACAGAAGTGAGTTCCGATTTCATATACTTTATGGATTTCAACTTTGATAGAATAAAATGAAACTGTAGATTTGATTGTTTCGATATATAAGGATCATAATTTTGCAAACATCTCAATTTCGAAAATTTTAGACTAAGGTTCCTTTATGAATGACGCCGCTCATATTACAAGAGGATATGAAACAGGATGAGGGGGAATTCCTGTCCACGAATCTTTGAGTGTAAAACCTTTTGGAAACACTTAGCAATGTGTAGATTGGATTAAGACTATTAAAAGAATTATCCTTCTCGTTGTTCCTTATTTCTGTTACATGATATTTAAGTGATTTTAAGCTTGACGATTTGAAAACAAATACAAGTTGCATAAAGTAAATCATGTACTTGTTTTTTTTTTTAAATTTACAAAAATGCGTAAAACTGATAATTGTTTCTATGATCTCTTATTGTATGCTAGTTATTGTGTTTTTATGGCTTTATGTTATAACAGTAACAGGTGCATATTCTTTAAAGGCACGAGAACTTGTTTCATAATAAACAGTGGAATATATGACTCGTTGTCACGTGATGCCTATAAATAAAATAAATGAAAATCTTTCAATAGCTGTTCTTTTGATACCTCAATGACGCATGTTTAAAATATTTCTTGTGTGACGCATATATAGGAGGTTTTACAACGATGCACACATAAAAATCCAAAATGCAGAACGTCTCATAATGTTGTTCAGTCATGCTACTTAATATACCAAAAAGTTCGGACATGTAAGAAATAATCCTCAAAATTACCCTTCAAACAAATTAAAAAGGAAAAATATCAATTTGATTCGACGTCTGTAAAGCATGTACTTATTTTTTAATAATTTTGTTTGACAAAGTGCATAAAACTGATAAATTTTCTTATGATCTCTTATTGTATACTAGTTATTGTGTTTTTATGGCTTTATGTTACACCAGTAGCAGGTGCATATTCTTTAAAGGCGAGAGAAATTGTATCATAATAAACAGTTGAATCAATGACTCGTTGTCGAGTGATGAATATAAATAAATTAATTGAAAATCTTTAAATAGTTTTTCTATATTATTACCTCAATCACGCATGTTTAAAATATTCTTGTGTGACAAATATACACTCACGTAGCTTCTCATTATATTGTTCAGTCCATGTACTTAATATTTCGGATTTTAATTTGAAATAATCCTAAAAAATTTCCCCCAAAACAAATTAAAAAAAGAAAAAAAAACAACATCGATGTACGATATCAATTTGATTCGACGTCTGTAAAACTTTAATGATGACTGTAAATCAAATACGGAAAAGTTATCTCCCCTCATACATGTTTTATGATTTCTACTATGACTCACACAAATTAATTTAAATATAACTTAAAGAAATAATCAATACATTGATTTGCAAATAAATGTTTTCAAAATGTTTAAATATATATAGCTCATTGATTTATTGATTTTTTTGACACATGACAGAGAACTATTTTCCAAAATATGAATATAAAAAAGGTAAATTTTAAGAAGTTATATATAGTATCTTGTTGAGTGTATTATAACTATTTATATAGCTACACAATATATTAGACTTAGATCGAAGTGCCCTTCAAATGTTTCCCAAATGAGGGAAATTAACTTCTCTGATAATGGTTGATGACGTCATCACTATAACATTTTAATTGCAACCAATGGGTTGATGCTTCTGCTGGTGGGCTGTGAGTACCTGAGGTTATCACCAGCAAAGTCGACACACTTCGTTGATGACAAGAATATCATTGGTTCTTTCGGTGATATAGTCAATGTCTCAATTTACTGCTTTAAGATTTCGAAAAATGTTCTAACTCTTAGGCTTTCCTATTTTCAAGGTCTACGTAGCCTTATCCGGATTTGGTATAACGTTTTGGAGTTTTTGTGATAAAAGTTCTACAACCTCTTTATCATTTGGATTTTGAATATTGTTTGGTTTGAACGCCACTTTTGAGTCTTGATTAGACGAAACGCGCGTCTGGCGTATTAAATTCTATTAACCTTGGCATCTTTGATGACATTTTATTATTTATTTAAAAAATGATTTCAAACACATGTTTACTCTGCACCAAGTTTTAGATGTAACCTTGTTGTGGAAAATATTACAGGGTATTCAAAAACGTATGAAAGCAAAAAGATGTTTTTTTCTAAGAATAACATCAAATTAAGAGTAAAGAGGAAAACTGCCTGTAAATGATGTGAATATTCTCGTCTCTATATCTTCAAACAGGAACAAATGTGATCATATACGGGTAATATACACTCTCCAATTACACCAAATTATATATTTTAATCTACGAGCTTGAATTATATTCTGTGAAATATTCACCCATAGTTTCAATGAAAACTTTTATCGATTGTGACTACCATTCAAATTTTGGATCGGTTAAGAAATTACATTGTGGGCAAAGGACCATCTTTGAAACGTTGAATTTGTGAACTTTTTACTGTGTAGGCTTTATTTAATTTTTCCGTCTTTCAGTCTGTCTGTCCGTAAGGCCGCCCGCCGTTCCCACTGCCAAAATGTTTTCACGTTTTCCGTTTTCGCATTAAAGTGCCGTGTTCCATTTAAGCAAACCTGACAAAATCACAAACACAAAATCTTAATACGCAGCTAAATGAAAAGACTTACAGATCACACAAAAAACAACAAACTCTAAATCCGAATTTTGTCAGTGTTGTATGTTTTTCGATTCTTGATGTCAGTTTGTTTTTCTTACCGTTTTCATTTTCTTAGAATAGCTGCAATTAAGATTGTCCAATGTGTTAAATACCCTTTGCTTTTGCCTACAACTATTGATTTGATAGTACAAATGTATATAAAGAGAGATGATTTGATTGTACACTTAGACGAACGTTACGAACATTTAAAATGGAAAAAATAGTTAAGTGTTTAAAGATCTAAAATATTTTTAAGGTATAAAATTGACGAGAACAATTAAGTAGAAATGTTTATTAATACTTAGACACTTGTTGTTTAGAAGATGCCATACATGCCTTAATATAATATATATTTTTTTAAAAGATAATTCTACCTATACACGAATGTTCAAGCTGTGGATACACATATTTACCATTTTCTTAAAAATGTTTAAATATTTTTCAATTGCTGATATGATCATGATGGCTTAGTTTTACACAAAAATAGATTTTACTCTAACTAAACAATATGTTGGTTATAGTGATTTATTTACATACAGTAAATACCAGCTGAAACAAACATTTTTAATAATTTAATCTAGATCACAACAAAAAACATTCTCAAACGGCAGCTTAAAAAACTAATAGAAGATTATAAATTTCAGGTTTGTCGTTATTTCTACCATAAACAAGAGATGTGACCCATTAATAAGGCCAATAATAGAAATCCTTCTATTAACAAGAATATGTAGGTATACATACATTTTTCGATAATGCAGTTCTTCTAATCGCAAAATCGTTGCAATTTTATATGTTAATACAAGAACTTTTGTTTTCTTCTATTTCGACATAAACCATTTATGCGTTATAATTTAATAAATTTCAATACGAAGTGCATATTTGTTAAAAAAGACATATTTTAAGTAAATAGAAACATTAAACATACAGGTAAATAATATTGCAGTGATTTAAACTGAAAAAAAATGTGCAATGTTTCCTGTGAGTCGAAGTCCAAATTATAACAATGACACGTCCTTTCCGGAAAATCGTGCACAGTACATGCATCGCCAATCATAACACTGCTATAATTATTCGTGTATAGTATATACTGTATATAAACAGGTACATTTAGGTCATCTTAAGATGCTCAAATAAGACCAAAACAATATTTATGTGGATTTAAAATTATACAGAATGTACAATATAAAAAATATACTTAACATGATTTTTGTAATCCTACCACTACATTATAGATTATTCAGGGCATAGACAGGGTATATAATGTCACGTTTGTGTCTTAGGATTTTTGAACCGAAGGCAAATGTAATAAAAATCATAAGCCGTGAACCTGACATTATATACCATGTCAAGACTGAAAAAACCAATAAATTATAGTTTTCGTCTATATTTTGGCATAATGTGGTTTCATTTTATGTTCGTAGGTATCAATTTTCGTGGATTGACGAAAATATCAATTTCGTTAGATATATAAATTCATGTATCGCAAGATCAAATGTAGACAAAAGGTTTAAAAGATCGATATTTTTGGTGAAATGCTTTACATTTGTTGTTTAAACAAAGAATTATTATGTGAGTAAATCCTATAATTTTTTTAATCGGTTTGCTTTGTTTTAAAGTCGTAAAGTTAGGCTTGTAAAATTTACCTGGGTATTAACCTTGGGGCATTGATATACTTGCCACATGTCATTAATTCAATTGTTGGTAATGAGAACGATATGATGTTTTTAAAGTAATTACAGACGACAGACCATTCACAAAAACATTAAAATGTTGTTTGTATTTAATTGCGAGACACTTGGACGCTTTGAATCGTATTTGAAAGTATATTTACTGATTCCTACGATCATTTTACACACTACATTAAGACAAAACACAATTGTTTGAATTGTTATTATTACTTCTTTAATACTTTAAATATTTTTGAAGTCATGATTAACTCAACAGCTGTGTTGAAGTATACACCCCGAATTTAAGTAATACAAAATAATAATGCAAAGATTACTTCCGTTTTGAACATGCAAAATTATACACAATCCGTGGTTGGTTTGTTGTGTTGAAAATTTAATAACTGTATAAACATATTTTGTTTAATCTTCGAATGGTTAACCTACCACACCTTAACATGAGACAATATTTTAACATTTCCATACAAACTCATACGGGTAGTAATATGAAACAGTAAAAAATTATGCCATGTACCTTGACCCATCAACTGCCGTTTATATAAATATAATAGTTATTTGGAGTCGTACTTATTTACTCGCTGGATGAGCCTTTATATTCTTAGTTTATTACTAAGTATATCTTGGTTAAAATTGAAAAAATTTCCTAACCGCATATATATGAGTACAACACCATACCCCTATGATTGCAGGATAAAACGCTCTGTTTGTACTTAAGTAATATAATTTTTTTACAATCTTCCAATAACACTTTTAAAGAAAGTTAATACTGTGGTTATAACTTTACATTTTCACAAGTATGGTTCGACACCATTACATTAATACATTAAAGCTAGCAAAAGTTGGTATTTAATGAGTATACTTATTTCAATGTTGACAATTAAATTTTGTTAGTTTGCCTTATGTATAAAACTCGCTTTCGATATAATTTTCTTTTGATCAATAGATATGAAAATACTATAGGATTTTTGTTAAGGATTTATGAATACATAACGAAATAAGTTTGAATAATTTTACCAATTTTCTAAAAATTGTCGATGTCGTAAGTTTCCTTAGCTTAGCTTTTACAAACGATGATATGTATTTATCTGATATATGAATCTACGTTAATTATTTAATTAATATATATGCATATCTTAAATACTGATTAAATGCTGATTATAACACTGAATCGTTATCATACTTACATATTAGTAGTTTGTCTAAATTTAACATTAGGCTATCATTGTTATATACTGTACGAAATCACTTGTCAAACTAAAAATAACTACTCGGAACTTTCCAGATTTTAATGTTTGTTTAAAAATAATAATCTTTTAAATTTTTCTAACACTTGTTAAAAGTGTGATTACTTTGTCAATTATCTTTATCACGTGATCAGGTATGTTTGCATTTGAAAGCGGAGATCAGTTCCAGTACTATGTGCCTTACACTGCGTCGTTGTATACTAGTTCCACGGGCTGTATATAATGGCTGGACCAAGATTATTTATGTAATTGTCTCTAATGTTGCATTTGTCAACAATTCCCGTCATAACTCGCATCATAAATACAATTTTATATAAATAAAATAATTATTTTATTCTGCACTGTAAAGTATTATTCTAATTTGTTTGATAAATTCCATTAAAAATCCTGTAAGTTGCCACAAACAGAAAAGCTGAATGAACCCTACTGAATCCAATGCGGACCAAATGAAACTAAATCTATAAATCTATTTATAAAACCGAATCTATAAATCTATTTATAAAACCGATTGAGATACGTCTGTTTGTAGTTTCCTCCTATACAGCCAAAGTCGTCTCGCGCGGTAAATTGTATATCCTTGGTTGCTTTTATGACGCTTTATAAATATTTCGTATTATTTTAATATTAAGATAAAGATCTAATTATTATAGTCAACCATGTATTATAAATTTTTATTATAACATTGTCACGTTTGACATGTAATAACTTTATAAAAATGATTAACATTTGCTTTATTGATAACGACTTATTTGCTTTAATGACCATCTAAATAGGTATGTGTATGTTGTTGTACGTATATATACATCATTTTTTTCAACAGTCAAATACAATGATACTAAAAAATCGATAGCGGTAATATAAAAAATGTACTTTACGAAGTGTGAACGGTTTGAAATAATATTTATTATTCCATTTGTCATGCTTCAATTAAAGTCGGAAAAACTGTAACGCAAATATTCTTGAATTGTAAAAAAATCTTGTGAACAAGATTTAAAATTTCTTTTTAAAGCTGTGATGCTGAGGAGGGACTTTGATTTTCACCGATCTGTAACATGTATATATTTTGCACCTGAACTCAAAAACTATATTTCTAAATCTTGTTCTATTTTTAGTAATGGCGGCTAAGTTGTTTGTCGACTGCCATGATTTGAGCGATCTTGATAAAGGGCATGCTAAAACTAAAATGTGCAAAGTTTCAAAGCAATCTCTTCAATTGTGTTAAGATTTTCGAAGAAATGTCAAAATTTGATAAAAATCCGGTAACCCATAACCAATAACCAATAAACGGTGTTCCGACGAATTGACCCTATTATAGATCTAAATAAATGAACATTTTTTCAAAGCTAAGTTTTCTAGTTCTAGTTCTTATAATTTTCAATATTAAATTTTGATGAATTGAATGGCAATAGCTCCTTTAAAGGGTTGTCGTAGATCTTAATGTAGAGTTTTGTAGATCTTTAGCTTTCCTCTATCTATTATATGTTTGAACAATAGCCCCAAAACTTGCGTTTTGATCCTTTTTTATTTTTAGAAGCTGTAGCCATGTTGATTTGTCTGCGACCACCACGATTTATGCAACCTTTAAGTCAATCCCTTTAGTGGTTTGGAAGAAGGTTTTTTTGAAGGTTAATGGACGGACATACGACAGACGCAAAGTGTCGACAATAGCTCAAATGATAATTCGGGTCAGTAAAGCTAAAAAATTAGCAAATGAATATTTTGGACGAAACTACCCACCTTAGCTTAAAGCTTAGTTCTCATCAATACGCCTTATACAAAACTCTTTTTTTAATTATAACTGTATCAATACATAAATTAATATGAAAGTTTGGGTAGATATGTGGTAGTTTTATTATGGAATCTATTTAAATAATAATAATAATAATAATAATAATAATAAAAATAATAATATTTTATAATTGTATCGTCAATGTGATCCAAACTGAGAAAAAAATTGTCATATGATGTTTTGCATTCTAAGATTATTATTAGGACGTTATTAATGGATTATATATATTATATAAATGCGTAAGATAATTAATACTATACCGTTTCTGACTTACATTGGAAGAATTTGGTCCTTTTGCGCAATACACTAAAGGACTTTCATATAAATATAATCAATACCACGTGCCAATGAACTAAAAATAATATTAGATTTTTAACGAAATTACCAGAGACCACGAGAAGAAAATATTGATCAAATTTATCTAGGACGTCATGTTTATTTGTAAACCATTATTGATCAATAAAAGATAAGAAATAATATGAACAATATAATATATTGAAATTTGTTTTGAAACTGATTATTTGTGCGTGTGTGTAGTTCACGATTGTGAATAAAGGGATACAACCAAAATTGTGTTAAAATTGGGTTTTTTGTATTAACCATACATATCAATAATATTAACATGAGCTCTAAAGAGCTCTTAAAACGACTTTTATTTTTTAAATGAAAACAAAACATGTTATTTAAATTATCAGAAATTATGACCAAAAAAAGACAAATAAGACACATGTTATTTATATATATAATTAGCATTAATTTTTCATAATATACCATTTAACGTCATGCATACACATTCAAGCTAGCTATTTCAAGAAGATCATTTTTAATGTAAAAAAACAAGAAGAATAAAACATAATAAAAGAATTTTAAGATATAAAAAACATACTTATATGTTTGAAGACAATGATAAAAAATAGCTTGTACGAATCAATAAGCTTATTAAATTAATACGATCCATGCAAGTATGAGTTGTTATGGTTCTTAATTAGTCATTAAGTAAAATAATTGTTGTTTTACAGAAGAGGTTAATTAATATTGATGTAGCAATTTTTTTACGTTACAGATGGTCACTGTATTTTTTATCAATTTTGATTGATTTATTGATTGATTGGAAGCTTGTTTTACGTCCAGCGAGCAGTATTTCAACTACATGTATATTGAGGACGAGAACAAGTTAACCAAAAACAAAACAATTGAAAAGGGGGTGACATTTGACACAGGTTACAAAATTTTGACTGTCATTGGAAAAGTATGCAGTATTGGGTACGGTCGGAGAATTAGGCCGTCTTTAGTTTTCTTTGTGGACAAAAATACGTACTGTTTTTCTATGTTAAATGGCAACATGTATTGTTATTATTTACATCACTTCATTATAAGTACAAAAGTTTATATAACCAAATCAGGCAACTGCAAAATATAGGTGAGGCAGCAAGTGAAGCATGCAGCACTGTGCTAAGCATCTCAAAATGCATCATACGTGGAAGGATAGTTGATGTATGTGAACGAGAGGTCAGTAGCAGGAAAAGATTTATTTTATGATAAACATACAAAAATCAATGCCGCTTTCATTTTAAAACAGTTTGATTCGCATTATCTTGTACATGATTTTCTCGTTTAAGTTTTATGATACACATTTATTATAAAGAAACACAAATCAGGGTCACTTTCCGTTTACAACAGTTTGATTCCCATTATCTTGCATATTTTTTCCCTTTTATTAAGGCTTTTCTGGAATGGCTACGAACGGCACAGTATTGTTTATCTGTTATCTTTGAGGTACGACTGGTTTCCGCGGTTTAGCTTTTAATTATTTATCCCGTCTAGCAAGCGACGGGAACTAATATTTTGGTAACACTGAGCCTTTATTAGATCCCTTAAATATATCTATAACCATTTTTTTCGAACTCCCTTCTGTATAAGGTTCAGTCTGAATTTATGCCTGGACTTTTACTAGCCATTAACGAAATATCTCACGAAATTTTATTACCTTTAAATAAAGCGCACAACACAGCTGTAACTTTTTGTTAGATAAGTTGTGCTTTCCACATTTTAGATCAAAGGTCTCATTTTTAAACTAGAGAATTATGGTATAAAAGAAACCCTGATAAGGTGGGTGAAGTCTTATTTAGAACATAGGCAACAAAAAGTTGCTCTGAAAGATGGCATATGTGATCTTGGATACTTAAAAGCTGGTGTACCCCAAGGAGCAGTACTTGGACCTCTCATTTTCCTCGTATATGTTAATGATATTGCCGATGAAGTATTAGGAGTATGTCGACTGTATGCCGACGACATTTCAATGCGGCATACTGCTCCCAATGAACAAAATCTTGTCAATATTGTTAACATCGACTTAGAAAATATCTCTAAGTGGTCTAATGATTGGTTAGTCAAACTAAAACCAGAAAGACTGACATAAGAGTATTCAGCACTTAAGCCCGACACTCAACATTGCAATTTAAATATAACAACGTTCCTATCGACCCATTTTTCTCTCACAAACACCTGGGTTTAATATTCATTTCCGATAGCAAATGGACTGTACACATTAATAGCATTATTGATTAAGCTTCTAAGCAGTTAAACGTTTTGCCCAAACTTAAATTTTCATCTCCACGTGTAGCTGAAACCACAGTTTACAATTTATGTAGTAGTCAAAATTACTCTGTTCCATTAACACGTCTTACTTTATTCCAGCAATTTTTCTTCCCAGCTGCACTTAAACTTTGAAATGATTTGAAAATGTATACGAATTTCGCCGTCAGTAGTCATTTTCAAGTGTTCATTGAGAGCAAGATATTGCAACTACAAAAAACCACCTGCCTATTACTTCATTGGCAATAGACATTTAAACATTTTTCATACTACACTACGCTAAAAATGCAGTTTACTAAACCAAGACCTATTTAGTGCCATACTTATTTAAAATACGATCTGTTAATGTTGTACTGCATCAGAAACTGTAGAACACTATTTTATGTCCTGCAAAAACTACCATATACCTAGGCTGAAATTACAAACAAATTTACTATTGTTTAATTTTACGTTTAGATCTGAATACACTGTTATATGGAGAAGTTAATGACAGCTATGAAAACAAGTGCTTACTATTTAAGCACGTTCAGTCATATATCAAAGAAACCGGACGATTCACAACTAATTCTTGCTTTCACTGTAAAACGTGGTAGCATCAATTTTCGCCCCCCCCTTTTTTCCTTTTGTTTCTGTTATTTGTTCTGCTTCCGAAATACTTTGTACTATGTGAAATGTACCGCCCAAGTGAAAGTTCATGTGGATTTTTAGATAGTGTTTATATCCATGTCTGATCTTTTTCATAGTTGATTGTAAAATATACTAATACGATATCAGTAAATGTCAATACATGTATAATTTGTAAACTCACACGACTCAATCACAAACTAAATAAAATCTCCAGTTTGCTAGAAGTCGCCGGAGACCATTGTACCCTCTCCCTTACGATCAATCTCCACCCAAAGGATTCTGGGTATCCTACGTCAACCACAATCACCTCTGCCATACCATTGGTTCACATTGTGAGCGATATCTCTCATAGCGGATACGGTTTGCGTACAAACGCAGTAATTGCCATGTATAATTGTTGTAAAAGTGTTTAAAAAGACTATATAAAAATATAGACAACACACGCATTCCCAACGTTAATGGGGAATGACGTGTGGCAGAGCTTATATCTGGGAACCAGTTATGTTCTCTGTGGCGGAGAGTGTCTTACGATAAGCTAGGAGGACGCCATCTTGTTTACCTTGGATACTGAAAGTAGTCCACTAAGATTAAATTTCGATTGATAAATTATCTGAGATGACATAAACTGTTTTATACCCATCAAAGCACGTAATATAAATAAATTACAGCATGAAAGGAATTACAAGTATTTAAATCCAATATATACCACAATTAAAGAGTTTTAACAAAGAATAAAAAATAACAGAAACAAATCAAATACGGTCATTGATTGTTGCGACTGTTTAACACTCGTCTATACTGAAATATCACTAGATATGCAAAAACAAACATTAAACATAAGTCAGATTAAAAACTTTTTGTATGAATAATTAATACACTTCTTATATGTATTTTAATGTTCATTAATGTTGAACGTAACAAAAAACTCGCTTGCAAATATTCGACACAACTGATGTAAATGCCATTGTTGATGAACATCTTGCTTTTTAGAATTCTTTTGTTCAAATATTGTTATGTGCTTTAAGATTGTTTGTTTGTGCATCTGCTCGTTCAATTAAATTCGATATCCGGATACAACGTTTTATTAGCTATTTCTTTTATCAGCTAGTTCTCTGAATTTTAATGTAATGTATATACCTTTGACTCAAAAATCAGTTCATTTAACAAAATACAACATGTATACTTACATGTATCAGGAAGTACAAAACGTCATATCACATATTACAAGAGATCGAGTGTTTACACCTGTATTTGAAGTAGTAGAATTAGGTAAACATGATCAATACAAACAATGTTTGTAATAAGATGTAAATTATTCTACAAAAAGTGTGTGCTATAGAATCATTAAAAATAAATTATTATCTGAAAAGTATATCACGATAATTCCAATAAAAATATATACCTTCTGTAAATTTGGAAATGGACACCACCAGTTTCCGGTGGTTGAGACAGAACAATGATAAACCACGTACCCAAATAGATAGATTGTTTTATCTATGTGATTCCTCTGATATCGGCAATAAATTTCTCTATATATTAAAAGATACACATTTCAAAACGACAGAGATAATTTTTTACCTACACATCTACGTCGACATGTAAATATTCTGAAATTTCACGAGTTATTCACTACTGAAAATAATGTTCTCTTAAAAACTTATAAGATTTATTCAAATTATTACAGTGGTCACTACTCCGGGCTAGACTAATGTTATTCACCGTTATACCATTGTTCATATTAAATATGTTTTCACTCATGTGTTACAATAATTTGTATTTCTTTTATATTGTATTTTCTCATCTCTGTAACTATATGTATGTAGTTTATGAGAATAAAATTAAGTTCAGTTCATAAAATATTGAACGTTATAGTTCAAATATTATAATATGTTATGTTATAATTATCCATGAATATAAGTCACTGAGTTAGTTAATGATTGTTCGATAATTCACATTTTGTTCACTAATATCAATAGTTTACTTAATTTGATCAAAATTCATACATAGATGAGTTAATATGATTATACAATCAGGTGACTGACAAACACATGTTTCGTTTTCTTTTGACTAACGGTATCTCAAGATAACTGATTATATATGTTTACTTAATAAACTCATTGTAATTAGGCTTACTAATCTATGTGAAGTTAGTGAAGTTAGTCGTATGACTTATCTATGTGAAGTCAGTCATATGACTTATCTATGTCAATTTAGTCAATGACTTATCTATATCAAGCTAGTCTTATGACGTATCTATGTCAAGCTAGTCATATGATGTATCTATGTTAATATAGTCATATGACGTATCTATTTCAAGTACGTCATATAACTTTCTATGTCAAGCTTGTCATATGACTTATCTATGCCATGCTTGTCATATGACTCATCTATGTCAAGCTAGTCATATGACTTATCTATGTATCTATGCCAGTGTTGTCATATACGTATCTATGTCAAGTTAATCACATGACTTGTCCAGGTCAAGTTAGTCATGTGACTTATCTATTTTAAATTAGTCATATATCTTTTAACAAACTGGCATATCTATGTTTTCTTGTGCTACTTTTATATGAAAATTTTTATATGTTAATATAACAAGGTTAGACCTTTATAGGCTTCTATACAGAATCTGAAAAACAATTAATAAATTACATGAGGCTATTTTATTAAAAGAAGTTAAAAATTTAAATTAAGGTTATTTACGGGAATTGTACAGAATCATATATATTAGCTATAACAAATCTTTTAATAACAAAAGATTCAGAAATTTTAAGAAAGTGGGAGTATTAGTATATCATAAATATAATTATGTTGGCGAATAGTATCTTATATTTTCAGATATATAACGAAATACAAAAGGTACCGCGTATAAACGGGATGACATATATTTGTTTTTATAGATGTATTCTAATTTTTCTTTAAGTTAGATAAGTTATCAACGTCAATTTAGTCATATGACTGTCAAGTTAGTTATATGACTGATTTTTGTGAAGTTAGTCATATGACTTATCTGTATCAAGTTAGTCATATAACTTATCTACGTCAAGTAAATCACATGACTATATTCAAATTTTTAAGTACAAACACCCGGCGGGTATGGTGTGCTCGTTTCAGAACTCAATTGACAAAGAATCCTACTCCTCTTCAGCATGTCAGAGGGTTTTCCCGGGATACTCCAGCCTTCTCTCCAAATAAAAACTGGACTCACGATATAGCTTAAAAATTGCTGAAAATAGCGTTAATTTGCTGATTCTCATTTAAACAAACAAACTTACTGCGGTCAGTGCGTGCTCAATTTGAAGTTTGCCTGCCGGAGGTCGGGAGGTTTCTTCTGCGCACTCTGGCTTCCTCTCCAAACAACAAAAAGACGCATGATATAGCTTAAATGCTGAAAATTGCGTCATACTAGTTGAAAAGCACAACTAAACATACCAATAAAACTGCGCTAATACTAAAAGTACAATTAAAATCGGATAAGAACCGTTTTACAGTAAAATTTTTTTTTAATAATAATATATTTATACTAAATGTTACACCCCCCATGCGCTCAGCGTTTTGCTTGCATTTTTTATTATTCCATACTGTACCTTTATAGTGCTAAAATCCGATTTGAAAAAAATCTACACGATAGCACGTCCATATTTTATATTATGCCTTTGTTGTTGAAATATCCGAAATCGTCCTTGACATTTGCTACGGGAATTTTACATAGGAAGTCAACCATTTGAGTTTCTAAAGGGACCTAGTGTTGTTTTCAAAAAGATCGTCTGCTTTCGTAACGTTCCATGGTATTCGGACAAACCGCGAGACTTTTCCGGCCTTAACTGCAGACGACATGACCCGAAGGATTTCGAATAGATAACAATTGACTCTTCCAAACATACACTTCCGTGGTAATTTAGATCAAACTTTACTATAGAAAAGTGCTCTATCAAAGTGAAAAAAACTGCCGCATTTCAAACCGCCGACTATCACTTGGATATAATTGTTGTTGTCAGTTTACACATTCTGTAATCTACAAAAGGAGCATAAGCTGGACCAAACGCGGTAAGCAGTTTTTATTTGTCAGCCAAAAAACCGCTATATTGCCGCTTCGAAACTTACTATAATTAATAGTTTATAACATTTATATAATTTTTTAACATCATTTTAAAAATATTTTTTTCCAAACCAAGATCTAACAATCAAAGAATCTAGAATTTTTATGTTTACTATTCACTGAAAAAGGGACGGTTAAGGATGAAAACACAAGTAGAAAAACATACTGATTTACTTCTTTTTCCTTCTTATATGTAGAAATCACTGAAATAATTGGTGTTTATTGGTTCTTCTTTTATTAGTAATTTGTCCGCAATGTTGTTGGCTCCATTAAATCCGGGTTTCTGGACTTATGTTAAGTTTTTTCAATACTTTATACTTAATGTAACAAAAAAAATGATAAAGCAAAAAAGGGGACTGAATAGCATTCTACTTTTAACCTTTATGTAAATATTCATTTTTCAAGGGCTTACAAGTCGATATTCATTTGGTAAAATGATATAATTTAAGTAGAGTCCTAATGTACGTCAAGAGGGCCTTAAGGTAAAGAAGGCTTTACATGAAGTACGAATGTTGTAACAAGCAGTGTGTTAATGTAAGTAATGTAAGTAAAATATACACAGTAAATGTCTTAATGAAAATGCAAATAGAGTCTAAATGTAACACAGGTAGGGTCTACAGTATTGTACTTACTATTCGGACATATGCGTTCGTTTATCAGTGTTAGATTAGACTCCGAACATAAATACTAGTAAACCAGTGGTTACAAAAAACAGAAAAGTGATTTTCTGTTTTGGTTTTAAGAATACAAAGGTGATGTGCATACATAACTATATTATTACTCTTGCATGTGTAGTGTTACTTATAAAATGTATGTAAATTAGGAAAAAATTGTGAGTAGAAGAAGTGCAAAAAATTCGTCATACCACAAACTATAAATTAAATATAAAAAAAATCAAGAGACATTGATTCGTGTCTCAATTTATCGATAATACATATTTGCAATACATAGTTAGGACAAAAAAAATTTCGTAGCGGTTTAAGTTCATAGGAATAAAACTACACAATGTAATATGATACAACAATAATCAATAGAGTCTTAAAGCGTGTCTCAATATCGATAATACATATTTGTACTACATATTTACGTCAAAATATTTTCGTAGCGGTTTAACTACAAAGGAATAAAACTGCACAATGTAATGTGATGCAATGATAATCAATAGAGTCTTCAAGTTGAACAAATATAAAGATCAAACCACATGAATGTACTTTCATGTTAGTATATTGCTAGTAGCAATATGAGTAACGCTTTAAGATTGATACGTTAGCAACAGACTGTTGTCATTTGTTTTATTTCTATGGCAGTATTGTTGCCACAATACATAGTTCATGAATTTAATATAAATATATCGTACGACCTCAAGTATTGAAATACTATGTTGTGACTACTATTCAACTAAAAATAGAATTTGATTTAAAATTTAATAGCACATATAGAAAATAAAAACAAAAACCCATATTACGTGATTGAATGGAACAAATTTTGGTCCAAATTACTTGACATAAAAGGTACCAGGTTTTTTTACGTAAAAGACATTTTGGTAAAACAATTAAATGTTTTCATGGACATTATGCAATATATAATCAATTAATATATTGTCAACATGTTTTAATAGTGTAGTGCAGTTGATATTTTTCAAGAACTGAATACAATTTGTAACAAATACTAATTTATGTGCATGTATGTACTTTTATTATAATTAATATGCTGTTACACTTTTCCTAAGATAATCGTAGAGTATACAGCTGATACAGCTGACTATCCTGAGCATTTTTGTAAAAAACAAATTGGACGATAACGAAACCATTTTTAATGGCAGCCGTTTCACTACACTCACCCTCCCCCAAACATCAACAAACTAAGAACAACATGTGTATGTGGGTGTTTTCAACATGCTATATTATAGTGGCGATGGGGATTCGTTTGGGAGACAATTTTGGGGTTGCATCACAACACAATTATTACTAGTTATCTCTGTCACAAAATACATAAATAGTGTCTAAATATAATTTTAGTATTTGTAATTTAATTATGCTTATTTACAGAAAACTTCGTTAGCTCGAACTCGGATTGCTCGAACACCATTTTTAGAACGGTCTCTTTGTCCCATATTTTGCTCTATGTATTTAAGAAAACACTTTTGCCAACCAGCGATTTTTCGAAAAAGTAACTGTTCCTTTAATGTAAACTTATGTAAATCACAATCAATAACCTGAACTTAAATTATAAGCGTTACAGTAAAACAATGAAGATGGCGGGCACGATCTTTTCTGCAATTGGGTTTTGAACATTTTTACAGTTAAACTGTTTGTTTTTAAACTGTTAACTGTTTCTCAATTATTAGCTGCTGTTTATAGTATTCCTTTTAATGAGATTCTGCTGGAATCTTGGGAAAAATATTTTTTAACCTCTAGCCCCCCCCCCACCCAATGAACGTAAGGTAAAAAGAAAGTACACCACGTAAGTCATAACAATCAAAACAGTTTATATTTTTTCAGATTGATATGATTAGTTATAACAGGAAAATTAATAATTGTTTTTTTTCTAATGAACCAAATGTTCACTGTACCAAGTTCTTGATAAAATCTAAACCAAAACAACTTTTGTTGATAATGGCAATTTAAAAGACAATTGTTCAAGCGAAGAATAGACAAAATGTGTTGCCCTTTAATACTGTGAAATAAACGGCGATGGTAGACACTTTTTAAGTGTTCGACAAATCTGAGCAAACAACGGAAGTATGATGTAAATTGAGTGATGTAGAAAATAGAAAGGGAAAAAAACTATTATACTTAAAACAACTTCATTCATAACAAAATCATGAAATAAATATCTACATAGATAAACAAAGGGAAAATTAGGAGGTCAAGCATAAATAATTTGATATTAATATAAATATATTAAACAGAACTGAGAATGACGCAAGTGTCTGAGAACGTCAGCATCCATACCTTATCCTACCCTACACAATTAATAGAAAAAATTAAATTAATCTAGAATATTAAACAGTAGCCATTCCATTTCAGTTTTAAGTATATCAATTAATGAATAATGCTAATTCATTGCAGCAACGCAGTTATTTACTAGGCCTATAGAAACCATCAGTTGCTACGAAATTACACCTGAATTATCTAGCAAAACACATTTTAATTGCATATGATACAATATCTAACAATACCAAACAAATAAAATACACTTGCATATAGCTAATTTTGTAAAGCTCTATATTTTCTCTTTACAATATGCTCATCTATTGCAAAAGTTGCATTTATTGTCTGGCAGTAAACAATGTACTGTAGAATGTCGCCCAAAGTACGCATGCAATTATTAACTACTCTTGAGGTAAGGCCTAAACGGACTTTGGGCCTGTTTAGCATTTCTTAAGACCATCTAAGATCATGCGTAAGATATCACAACAAAGCTGTTTATAGCCATCTAGGTAAAACTCGAAATTCGTTAAAAGTATACGTACATTAAACACAAAATACAGTTGTATTCACAAGGTTTTGTGTAAACGAACAACAATGAACCGAAACGTATTCCAACCTTTTCAATTTAGTAGGTTAAATGTTTTTTTCTTAATTAATGTGTTAATTTAATAAATTAGTTAATTACATCAATTATAAATGATTTGTAATTTGTTTATTAATTGTTTATTATTATATTTTATAGGATATATTCACATATCTTTGCTCTTTGAGTGCAATTTTAATTTGTTTGTCAAAACAAAGTTTTTTTTTCTTTTTTTTTTAGAAATAACAAATTTATTGCACAAACAGCTGTTAACATCCAACTTGTCATTACAGCTTTCATTGACAAAGTACACTGTTTTGTTAATACCAATATGAACAGGATTTCATATTGGTAATGTATAACTATGTTAATGTATTACAAATATAATAATTGCATTATGAATAATGATTCTGTAAGTTGCTAACTATGTTCGGAAACCGACTGGCACGTTTCCATGATTGATTAGTTTTTTTTACAAAATATGGCATGGCTCGTGTCTCTGAGACCAGTGTATTAAATGAATTATGCCTATGGATTATATGTTTTACGTCATTTGTTCCTTCAATTTCATTGGTGAGTGTTTACTTTATAAAAGTCGGTATTGAAATTAAACGATATTGCCGTATTTGTTTTGGTTGGGTGTGATATAACAAGGGAGGTAAACATGAACAAGGAAGTACTGTAAATCGGAATATTGTTGTTGTAAAAATAGTTACAGATGTAAATACGTGTACAAGACAATAGTTTTAGGAGATTCATTGATCTTCATTCAGGAGTTTTTGAAACTTGGTTAACATTTTATTATGGTTATCTTTTTTGAAATATAAATTAAATTCATGTTTAAAGATGCTGAAATAGTCTACTAGCTTTGATCTTTGTTGTGAGACAAAGAATGCTTTGTATATAGAATATCCCCAAAAGGTTAATAAATGATTAAAGTTAGTGTATTCTTTATCCCAAATTTTGTATCCAAAGACTAGAAATTCCAGTTTCATTTTGTTAGTATAACCTATCTTGTTAAAAAGTTCATAAATTTTTTTCCAAAATGATGCAATGGATTTACAATCTATAAAAAATGTTGTTATGAATCAAAACACCCACACAATGGACACACATGTGTTTTTGTAATTGTACATGTAAAAAGATTTTGTTGATTTGGTAAAATGTTACTTATTAACTTCCATCGGTACATTTTTAATTGTTTGTTTGAATACTTTGATGAATGAATTCCAAAGTTTTTTTAACATTAAATGAGGTTATGTTTAACATTTTCTTCCATTTTACTATTCCAATGTTTGGCTATATTTTATCATTTACAATTTGGTCATAGAAGTTTTCTTTATTAAGATCTTTTATTTGTATGTTTTTTTCCTAAGTCTAATTGCGTGGTAATTTATGTAAACTTTGTTTTTTTATAGAAGTTTCTGAATGTAGTATATGAATCCATTCTTTTTGGAATAGCTCGTTTGAGCGTGTTTATTTCAGATATCCAATTAATTTTTATTTTCAGTTTATGTAGTATGTAGTTTTCTGAGATATACCCATTTTCATCAATTATGTCATTTATATAAATTAGGTTGTTGTTTATCCAGTTTAACATAATAAGTGGTTTGTTTTTTAACTTGATATGTTTATTTCCCCAAATTATTTCATTTCTAATATTTATGTGGTTTTTTGGATCATTTGTTTCTCCTCCTTTTATTTCTAGCCAAAATTTGATAATATCTTGGTAGAATTCAGGAATTTCATGTAATTTATCAGGATATATCAAATTTTCTATTCCTAGATTCATTTTAAAAATTAAAAAGTTTTTTTCCATATTGGTTTAAGAAGAATTGTGGTATTAGTATCCAGTTTTCTGAGGTAGCTTCTAGCATTCTAGTGACCCATTTTATTTTGAAAGACTTGTGAAATAGCTTTTTATATCTAACATTTTTAATCCCCCTTTGTTGTATTCTGCAATAAGAGTTTTTATTTTTATTTTGTCTTTTTTACCTTCCCATATAAATTGATCAATTTCTTTCTCTATTAAATCTGTGAATGTTTTGTTTAGTGGTATACCACTTGCTATATATGTAAGTTTGAGAATTATTTTATTTTTAACAATGAGTATTTTACCTAACATAGTGAGGTTTATTTTTTCCCATGATTTTATTTAATTTTTTGCTTTTTCTATATTTATTTCCCAGTTTAATTTGTTACATTCTGTCTGTACCAAAATATAAACCTAAAGCTTTGACTGGTTTGTTGGTAAAGTTTTTGTTTTGTACTTTTTCCTTGCAATGCTTGAGTTTTCCTATCCAAATACCTTCTGTTTTATTTTTGTTTACTTTTAAACCTGAGTATGATCCAAACATTTCTATTAAGTTTCAGGCAATTAATATTTCTTCTTTTGACTTTAAAAAAAGTGTAGTGTCGTCTGCTAATTGTGAGATTTTCAAATTATGTGTTTTTCCATCTAATTTAATTTCAATTCCTTTAATATTAGTTTCATTTCTTAGCTTTTTGGCCATAATTTCAACTGCTATTACAAAAATTATCGAAGAGCAAGGACATCCTTGACGAATTCCTCTCTGTAATTTCAAGGCGGCAGAAATCCATCCATTATTTATCACTGAACTATTTATTTAATTTTACAAGGTTTTGGTCCAGTTTATAAAAAAGTTATTAAATCCGAAGTGATGTAAAGTTTGATACATAAAATTCCAATTTAAGGTGTCAAAAGCTTTAGAAAAGTAAATGAATAAAATTGCGCCTTGTATGTTTAGTTTGTCAGCATAGTCTATTATGTCTTGTATTTGTCGTAGGTTAAATCCTATGTATCTGTTTTTAATATATCCTGTCTGGTCAGAATTAATAATTAAGTCGCCCAAAACGAAGTTTTGGCGACTTATTGTTTTTGCACCGTTTCTTATTATTATTATTATTATTATTAAGTCGCCGACCACGAAGTGTCGGGCGACTTATTGTTTTTACTCCGTTTCTTATTAAGTCGCCGACCACGAAGTGTCGGGCGACTTATTGTTTTTACTCCGTTTCTTATTAAGTCTCCCAAACGAAGTTTGGAGACTTATTGTTTTTACTCTGTTTCTTATTATTATTATTATTATTCTTCTTCTGGTTTCCCCGTAGAGATTTCCGACACTTTTCTCAGAAACCGTAAATGGGATCAATTTGAAACTTGGTAGGATGTTAGACCCTATTGGCTAGATGTGCAATCATCTTTCGGAATTTCCAAGATGGCCGCCACTTTCAAAATGGCCGCCATTTAAGTTTTCCCGCCAAAATGCAGTTCCCGGAGAACCGCCAGATGGATTTCGATGAAACTTGGTATGTAGGTTCAGCATAGTGGTCTTGATTTATTTTTGGCAAAAAATCGCGCGCGAACCGGCCGCCATTTTCAAAATGGCCGCCGAATCGCCAAAAATTCAAGTTTGTCGGATTTCAACGAAAATGGGTTTTAACAGTAAATTTGGTATGCCGAGTCCAATGGTCAACTCAGAATTTTTATACGACGCGCCATTTTTTGTAAAATGGCCGCCAAAGTTGCCAAATGGGCAAAAATTCAACATTGTCATAATTCAACGAAAATAGGTTCTAAAAGTAAATTTGGTATGCCGAGTTCAACGGTACACTCAGATTTTTTATACGACCCGCCATTTTTTTAAAAATGGCCACCAAAGTCGCCAAATCGGCAAAAATTCAACATTGTCGGAACTCAATGAAAATTGGTTCCTAAAGTAAATTTAGTATGTCGAGTTCAATGGTCAACTCAGAATTTTTATATGACGCGCTATTTTTTGTAAAATGGCCGCCGAAGTTGCGAAATCGGCAAAAAATCAACAACGTTGGAATTCAATGAAATTGGGTTCTTAAAGTTACATATTAGCATTTGTCTACATCAATTGCAATAGCATTTCAATGTTCATATGTATGCCCCTGGCGTCACGCTCCACTTACTTTATTTTTGTTATTCTCTTTTAGGCAAACGTTCATGTGGGACAGGTGAAACATGTCTGTGTCAACAGAATACCAGTAAAATTTGAAAATTTACCATTTTTTTCAATTTTATTAGAATTTGAAATCTAGGTGAATAGCAACCTGTAAAGTCAAATATAAGGTGATTCACAGGCTGCACAGGACTATCAGTAACTTCGTTTGGGAGACTTCACGTTTCGCGAAACGTAAATTTTAATTATTATTATTATTATTTTCATATTTCTTATGTTTTCCTTTTTCCCCTCGCAATGTTGTCCGCTCGTTTTCTCGCTCATCTTTTAACCGATCGAAATGAAACTTGGCCAACTGAAAGCTCATGTTATGAAGTTGTGCTCTTGACTTTCAAAAGTGCGGAACGGGAAGCGACTTCAACGTTTCGTGAAACGTAAATTTTAATTATTATTATTTTCATATTTCTTATGTTTTCCTTTTTCCCCTCGCAATGTTGTCCGCTCGTTTTCTCGCTCATCTTTTAACCGATCGAAATGAAACTTTGGGAACATGTTAAGGGTGACCTGAAGTTGTGCAATCCACTTTTGAAATTTTCAAAATGGCCGCCATTTTCAAAATGGCCGCCGTTGAAAAAAATGACGGCCGTTGTCAGATCTCAGTAATTGCCAAAGCAATTTCAATGAAAATTGGTATACTGGTACAGCTAACTATCCCGAGCATTTTTGCAAAAAAAAATTTGACGCGGCCGACATTTCAAAATGGCCGCCATCCGAACACCACCCCCCTAAAAATGTAAAAATTTAAACGTCATCCGATTTAGACGAAATTTGGTATACAGGTAGCTTATGATACCCTAAGTGTGCCACTATTTAAAAATGTTTTGTCCGACTTCCGGTTTCAAAATGGCGGCCGTTTTAAAGTGTTACAAAATGGCGGCCGTTGTCAGATCTCAGTTATGGCCAGAGCAATTTCAATGAAAATTGGTATACTGATACAGCTAACTATCCTGAGCATTTTTGCAAAAAAAAATTTTTGTCCGACTTCCGGTTTCAAAATGGCGGCCGTTTTAAAGTTTGCTCGTTTTCTCGCTCATCTTTTAACCGATCGAAATGAAACTTGGCCAACTGAAAGCTCATGTTATGAAGTTGTGCTCTTGACTTTTAGTTCCCTCTACTCGGTCAAAAGTGCGGAACGGGAGGCGACTTCAACGTTTCGGGAAACGTAAATTTTATTAAGTCGCCGACCACGAAGTGTCGGGCGACTTATTGTTTTTACTCCGTTTCTTATTATTAAGTCGCCGACCACGAAGTGTCGGGCGACTTATTGTTTTTACTCCGTTTCTTATTATTATTATTAAGTCGCCGACCACGAAGTGTCGGGCGACTTATTGTTTTTACTCCGTTTCTTATTATTATTAAGTCGCCGACCACGAAGTGTCGGGCGACTTATTGTTTTTACTCCGTTTCTTATTATTATTATTATTATTTTCATATTTCTTATGTTTTCCCCTCGCAATGTTGTCCGCTCGTTTTCTCGCTCATCTTTTAACCGATCGAAATGAAACTTTGGGAACATGTTAAGGGTGACCTGAAGTTGTGCAATCCACTTTTAAAATTTTCAAAATGGCCGCCATTTTCAAAATGGCCGCCGTTGGAAAAAATGACGGCCGTTGTCAGATCTCAGTAATTGCCAAAGCAATTTCAATGAAAATTGGTATACTGGTACAGCTAACTATCCCGAGCATTTTTGCAAAAAAAAATTTGACGCGGCCGACATTTCAAAATGGCCGCCATCCGAACACCACCCCCCTAAAAATGTAAAAATTTAAACGTCATCCGATTTAGACGAAATTTGGTATACAGGTAGCTTATGATACCCTAAGTGTGCCACTATTTAAAAATGTTTTGTCCGACTTCCGGTTTCAAAATGGCGGCCGTTTTAAAGTTTTACAAAATGGCGGCCGTTGTCAGATCTCAGTTATGGCCAGAGCAATTTCAATGAAAATTGGTATACTGATACAGCTAACTATCCTGAGCATTTTTGCAAAAAAAAATTTTTGTCCGACTTCCGGTTTCAAAATGGCGGCCGTTTTAAAGTTTGCTCGTTTTCTCGCTCATCTTTTAACCGATCGAAATGAAACTTGGCCAACTGAAAGCTCATGTTATGAAGTTGTGCTCTTGACTTTTAGTTCCCTCTACTCGGTCAAAAGTGCGGAACGGGAGGCGACTTCAACGTTTCGGGAAACGTAAATTTTAATTATTATTATTATTTTCATATTTCTTATGTTTTCCCCTCGCAATGTTGTCCGCTCGTTTTCTCGCTCATCTTTTAACCGATCAAAATGAAACTTTGGGAACATGTTAAGGGTGACCTGAAGTTGTGCAATCCACTTTTGAAATTTTCAAAATGGCCGCCATTTTCAAAATGGCCGCCGTTGAAAAAAATGACGGCCGTTGTCAGATCTCAGTAATTGCCAAAGCAATTTCAATGAAAATTGGTATACTGGTACAGCTAACTATCCCGAGCATTTTTGCAAAAAAAAATTTGACGCGGCCGACATTTCAAAATGGCCGCCATCCGAACACCACCCCCCTAAAAATGTAAAAATTTAAACGTCATCCGATTTAGACGAAATTTGGTATACAGGTAGCTTATGATACCCTAAGTGTGCCACTATTTAAAAATGTTTTGTCCAACTTCCGGTTTCAAAATGGCGGCCGTTTTAAAGTTTTACAAAATGGCGGCCGTTGTCAGATCTCAGTTATGGCCAGAGCAATTTCAATGAAAATTGGTATACTGATACAGCTAACTATCCTGAGCATTTTTGCAAAAAAAATTTTTTGTCCGACTTCCGGTTTCAAAATGGCGGCCGTTTTAAAGTTTGCTCGTTTTCTCGCTCATCTTTTAACCGATCGAAATGAAACTTGGCCAACTGAAAGCTCATGTTATGAAGTTGTGCTCTTGACTTTTAGTTCCCTCTACTCGGTCAAAAGTGCGGAACGGGAGGCGACTTCAACGTTTCGGGAAACGTAAATTTTAATTATGTCTCCCAAACGAAGTTTTGGGAGACATATTGTTTTTGTCCGGTTTCTTATTATTATTCTTCTTCTTTCTTTTTTCTTTCCGTTCAATCTTGTCCGCACATTTTCTCAGAGATGCAATGTCCAATCAAGATGAAACTTTGGGAACATGTTAAGGGTGACCTGAAGTTGTGCAATCCACTTTTGAAATTTTCAAAATGGCCGCCATTTTCAAAATGGCCGCCATTGAAAAAAAATGACGGCCGTTGTCAGATCTCAGTAATTGCCAAAGCAATTTCAATGAAAATTAGTATACTGATACAGCTAACTATCCTGAGCATTTTTGCAAAAAAAAATTTGACGCGACCGACATTTCAAAATGGCCGCCATCCGAACACCACCCCCCTAAAAATGAAAAAATTTAAACGTCATCCGATTTAGACGAAATTTGGTATACAGGTAGCTTATGATACCCTGAGTGTGCCACTATTTAAAAATTTTTTCTCCGACTTCCGGTTTCAAAATGGCGGCCATTTTACGGCAGGAAAAAGTCAACTTTGTCCGATTTCAACAAAATTTGATTTCTAGGTCCAATCAAGATGAAACTTTGGGAACATGTTAAGGGTGACCTGAAGTTGTGCAATCCACTTTTGAAATTTTCAAAATGGCCGCCATTTTCAAAATGGCCGCCGTTGAAAAAAATGAAGGCCGTTGTCAGATCTCAGTAATTGCCAAAGCAATTTCAATGAAAATTGGTATACTGATACAGCTAACTATCCTGAGCATCTTTGCAAAAAAAAATTTGACGCGACTGACATTTCAAAATGGCCGCCATCCGAACACCACTCCCCTAAAAATGCAAAAATTTAAACGTCATCCGATTTAGACGAAATTTGGTATACAGGTAGCTTATGATACCCTGAGTGTGCCACTATTTACAAATTTTTGTCTGACTTCCGGTTTCAAAATGGCGGCCATTTTACTGCAGGAAAAAGTCAACTTTGTCCGATTTCAACAAAATTTGATTTCTAGGCATATTTTAATGTACTGATTTGAATGAAATACTATCCATAAGGATTATAGTGGCAATGGGGGTTCGTTTGGGAGACATTCTGTGTTGGCATCCCAACACAATCAGCACTAGTTATTATTATTTTTAAGTCGCCGACCACGAAGTGTCGGGCGACTTATTGTTTTTACTCCGTTTCTTATTATTATTATTATTATTTTCATATTTCTTATGTTTTCCTTTTTCCCCTCGCAATGTTGTCCGCTCGTTTTCTCGCTCATCTTTTAACCGATCGAAATGAAACTTTGGGAACATGTTAAGGGTGACCTGAAGTTGTGCAATTCACTTTTGAAATTTTCAAAATGGCCGCCATTTTCAAAATGGCCGCCGTTGAAAAAAATGACGGCCGTTGTCAGATCTCAGTAATTGCCAAAGCAATTTCAATGAAAATTGGTATACTGGTACAGCTAACTATCCCGAGCATTTTTGCAAAAAAAAATTTGACGCGGCCGACATTTCAAAATGGCCGCCATCCGAACACCACCCCCCTAAAAATGTAAAAATTTAAACGTCATCCGATTTAGACGAAATTTGGTATACATGTAGCTTATGATACCCTAAGTGTGCCACTATTTAAAAATGTTTTGTCCGACTTCCGGTTTCAAAATGTCGGCCATTTTACTGCAGGAAAAAGTCAACTTTGTCCGATTTCAACAAAATTTGATTTCTAGGCATATTTTAATGTACTGATTTGAATGAAATACTATCCATGGGATCAACGGGAGGCGACTTCAACGTTTCGGGAAACGTAAATTTTAATCATATTTCTTATGTTTTCCTTTTTCCCCTCGCAATGTTGTCCGCTCGTTTTCTCGCTCATCTTTTAACCGATCGAAATGAAACTTTGGGAACATAATAAGGGTGACCTGAAGTTGTGCAATCCACTTTTGAAATTTTCAAAATGGCCGCCATTTTCAAAATGGCCGCCGTTGAAAAAAAATGACGGCCGTTGTCAGATCTCAGTAATTGCCAAAGCAATTTCAATGAAAATTGGTATACTGATACAGCTCCCTATCCCGAGCATTTTTGCAAAAAAAAATTTGACGCGGCCGACATTTCAAAATGGCCGCCATCCGAAAACCACCCCCCTAAAACTGTAAAAATTTAAACGTCATCCGATTTAAACGAAATTTGGTATACAGGTAGCTTATGATACCCTGAGTGTGCCACTATTTTCAAAATTTTTGTCCAACTTCCGGTTTCAAAATGGCGGCCGTTTTATTTAAAGTTTTACAAAATGGCGGCCGTTGTCAGATCTCAGTTATGGCCAGAGCAATTTCAATGAAAATTGGTATACTGATACAGCTAACTATCCTGAGCATTTTTGCAAAAAAAATTTTTTGTCCGACTTCCGGTTTCAAAATGGCGGCCGTTTTAAAGTTTGCTCGTTTTCTCGCTCATCTTTTAACCGATCGAAATGAAACTTGGCCAACTGAAAGCTCATGTTATGAAGTTGTGCTCTTGACTTTTAGTTCCCTCTACTCGGTCAAAAGTGCGGAACGGGAGGCGACTTCAACGTTTCGGGAAACGTAAATTTTATTAAGTCGCCGACCACGAAGTGTCGGGCGACTTATTGTTTTTACTCCGTTTCTTATTATTATTATTATGTTTTCCTTTTTCCCCTCGCAATGTTGTCCGCTCGTTTTCTCGCTCATCTTTTAACCGATCGAAATGAAACTTTGGGAACATGTTAAGGGTGACCTGAAGTTGTGCAATCCACTTTTGAAATTTTCAAAATGGCCGCCATTTTCAAAATGGCCGCCGTTGAAAAAAAATGACGGCCGTTGTCAGATCTCAGTAATTGCCAAAGCAATTTCAATGAAAATTGGTATACTGATACAGCTAACTATCCCGAGCATTTTTGCAAAAAAAAATTTGACGCGGCCGACATTTCAAAATGGCCGCCATCCGAACACCACCCCCTAAAACTGTAAAAATTTAAACGTCATCCGATTTAAACGAAATTTGGTATACAGGTAGCTTATGATACCCTGAGTGTGCCACTATTTTCAAAATTTTTGTCCGACTTCCGGTTTCAAAATGGCGGCCGTTTTAAAGTTTTATAAAATGGCGGCCGTTGTCAGATCTCAGTTATGGCCAGAGCAATTTCAATGAAAATTGGTATACTGATACAGCTAACTATCCTGAGCATTTGTGCAAAAAAAATTTTTTGTCCGACTTCCGGTTTCAAAATGGCGGCCGTTTTAAAGTTTGCTCGTTTTCTCGCTCATCTTTTAACCGATCGAAATGAAACTTGGCCAACTGAAAGCTCATGTTATGAAGTTGTGCTCTTGACTTTTAGTTCCCTCTACTCGGTCAAAAGTGCGGAACGGGAGGCGACTTCAACGTTTCGGGAAACGTAAATTTTAATTATTATTATTTTCATATTTCTTATGTTTTCCTTTTTCCCCTCGCAATGTTGTCCGCTCGTTTTCTCGCTCATCTTTTAACCGATCGAAATGAAACTTTGGGAACATAATAAGGGTGACCTGAAGTTGTGCAATCCACTTTTGAAATTTTCAAAATGGCCGCCATTTTCAAAATGGCCGCCGTTGAAAAAAAATGACGGCCGTTGTCAGATCTCAGTAATTGCGAAAGCAATTTCAAGGAAAATTGGTATACTGATACAGCTCCCTATCCCGAGCATTTTTGCAAAAAAAAATTTGACGCGGCCGACATTTCAAAATGGCCGCCATCCGAACACCACCCCCATTAAACTGTAAAAATTTAAACGTCATCCGATTTAAACGAAATTTGGTATACAGGTAGCTTATGATACCTTGAGTGTTCCACTATTTTCAAAATTTTTGTCCGACTTCCGGTTTCAAAATGGCGGCCGTTTTAAAGTTTTACAAAATGGCGGCCGTTGTCAGATCTCAGTTATGGCCAGAGCAATTTCAATGAAAATTGGTATACTGATACAGCTAACTATCCTGAGCATTTTTGCAAAAAAAATTTTTTGTCCGACTTCCGGTTTCAAAATGGCGGCCGTTTTAAAGTTTGCTCGTTTTCTCGCTCATCTTTTAACCGATCGAAATGAAACTTGGCCAACTGAAAGCTCATGTTATGAAGTTGTGCTCTTGACTTTTAGTTCCCTCTACTCGGTCAAAAGTGCGGAACGGGAGGCGACTTCAACGTTTCGGGAAACGTAAATTTTAATTAAGTCGCCGACCACGAAGTGTCGGGCGACTTATTGTTTTTACTCCGTTTCTTATTATTAAATCCCCGACCACGAAATGTCGGGGATTTATTGTTTTTGCACCGTTTCTTATTATTATTATTATTCTTCTTCTTCTTCTGGACCTAACTTTGTCCGTAGGATTTCTCGAAGACGAAAAGACATAGGTCAATGAAACTTACCAGAAAGATAGGTCACCACTAGGAAATGTTGTTTCCGATTTCGAAATTTTGAAAATGGCGGCCATCTTGGATTGGCGGCCATTTTGAATTTGAAAAAAATACAAAATTAATCATAAAAAATCACAAACAATATGGATATGAACCAAAATAGGTTTATAGGTCAATATTAAGGTCCCGGACAATATGGGACCATTTTCCGAAAAATCCAAGATGGCCACCATATTCAAAATGGCCGCCAAAGTGCGAAAATTGAAAAGTTGTCCGATTTCAACGAAAATTGGCATTTAGGTCAATATTGATATTACGAACAACATGGTGACATGTTCGAACAAATCAAAGATGGCCGCCAAAGTCCAAGATGGCCGCCATATTCAAAATGGCCTCCAAAGTGCGAAAATTGAAAAGTTGTCCGATTTCAACGAAAATTGGCATTTAGGTGAATATTGATATTACGAACAACATGGTGACATGTTTGAACAAATCCAAGATGGCCGCCAAAGTCCAAGATGGCCGCCATATTCAAAATGGCCGCCAAAGTGCGAAAATTGAAAAGTTGTCCGATTTCAACGAAAATTGGCATTTAGGTCAATATTGATATTACGAACAACATGGCGACACTTTCGAACAAATCCAAGATGGCTGTCATATTCAAAATGGCTGCCAAAGTGCGAATATTGAAAAGTTGTCTGATTTCAACAAAAATTGGCATTTAGGTCAATATTGATATTACGAACAACATGTCGAACAAATCCAAGATGGCTGCCAAAGTCCAAGATGGCCGCCATATCCAAAATGGCCGCCAAAGTGCGAAAATTGAAAAGTTGTCCGAATTGTGACAAAAGTGGGCACGGGAGGGGATTTTTTTGTGACTTGCTTGCAATCACAATCAGCACTTGTTAAGTCGCCGACCACGAAGTGTCGGGCGACTTATTGTTTTTACTCCGTTTCTTATTATTATTATTATTTTCATATTTCTTATGTTTTCCTTTTTCCCCTCGCAATGTTGTCCGCTCGTTTTCTCGCTCATCTTTTAACCGATCGAAATGAAACTTTGGGAACATGTTAAGGGTGACCTGAAGTTGTGCAATCCACTTTTGAAATTTTCAAAATGGCCGCCATTTTCAAAATGGCCGCCGTTGAAAAAAATGACGGCCGTTGTCAGATCTCAGTAATTGCCAAAGCAATTTCAATGAAAATTGGTATACTGGTACAGCTAACTATCCCGAGCATTTTTGCAAAAAAAAATTTGACGCGGCCGACATTTCAAAATGACCGCCATCCGAACACCACCCCCATAAAAATGTAAAAATTTAAACGTCATCCGATTTAAACGAAATTTGGAATACAGGTAGCTTATAATACCCTAAGTGTGCCACTATTTAAAAATGTTTTGTCCGACTTCCGGTTTCAAAATGGCGGCCGTTTTAAAGTTTTACAAAATGGCGGCCGTTGTCAGATCTCAGTTATGGCCAGAGCAATTTCAATGAAAATTGGTATACTGATACAGCTAACTATCCTGAGCATTTTTTCAAAAAAAAATTTTGTCCGACTTCCGGTTTCAAAATGGCGGCCGTTGTAAAGTTTGCTCGTTTTCTCGCTCATCTTTTAACCGATCGAAATGAAACTTGGCCAACTGAAAGCTCATGTTATGAAGTTGTGCTCTTGACTTTTAGTTCCCTCTACTCGGTCAAAAGTGCGGAACGGGAGGCGACTTCAACGTTTCGGGAAACGTAAATTTTAATTATTATTATTATTTTCATATTTCTTATGTTTTCCCCTCGCAATGTTGTCCGCTCGTTTTCTCGCTCATCTTTTAACCGATCGAAATGAAACTTTGGGAACATGTTAAGGGTGACCTGAAGTTGTGCCATCCACTTTTAAAATTTTCAAAATGGCCGCCATTTTCAAAATGGCCGCCGTTGAAAAAAATGACGGCCGTTGTCAGATCTCAGTAATTGCCAAAGCAATTTCAATGAAAATTGGTATACTGGTACAGCTAACTATCCCGAGCATTTTTGCAAAAAAAAATTTGACGCGGCCGACATTTCAAAATGGCCGCCATCCGAACACCACCCCCCTAAAACTGTAAAAATTTAAACGTCATCCGATTTAAACGAAATTTGGTATACAGGTAGCTTATGATACCCTGAGTGTGCCACTATTTTCAAAATTTTTGTCCGACTTCCGGTTTCAAAATGGCGGCCGTTTTAAAGTTTTACAAAATGGCGGCCGTTGTCAGATCTCAGTTATGGCCAGAGCAATTTCAATGAAAATTGGTATACTGATACAGCTAACTATCCTGAGCATTTTTGCAAAAAAAAATTTTTGTCCGACTTCCGGTTTCAAAATGGCGGCCGTTTTAAAGTTTGCTCGTTTTCTCGCTCATCTTTTAACCGATTGAAATGAAACTTGGCCAACTGAAAGCTCATGTTATGAAGTTGTGCTCTTGACTTTTAGTTCCCTCTACTCGGTCAAAAGTGCGGAACGGGAGGCGACTTCAACGTTTCGGGAAACGTAAATTTTAATTAAGTCGCCGACCACGAAGTGTCGGGCGACTTATTGTTTTTACTCCGTTTCTTATTATTATGTCTCCCAAACGAAGTTTTGGGAGACATATTGTTTTTGTCCGGTTTCTTATTATTATTCTTCTTCTTTCTTTTTTCTTTCCGTTCAATCTTGTCCGCACATTTTCTCAGAGATGCAATGTCCAATCAAGATGAAACTTTGGGAACATGTTAAGGGTGACCTGAAGTTGTGCAATCCACTTTTGAAATTTTCAAAATGGCCGCCATTTTCAAAATGGCCGCCATTGAAAAAAAATGACGGCCGTTGTCAGATCTCAGTAATTGCCAAAGTAATTTCAATGAAAATTAGTATACTGATACAGCTAACTATCCTGAGCATTTTTGCAAAAAAAATTTGACGCGACCGACATTTCAAAATGGCCGCCATCCGAACACCACCCCCCTAAAAATGAAAAAATTTAAACGTCATCCGATTTAGACGAAATTTGGTATACAGGTAGCTTATGATACCCTGAGTGTGCCACTATTTAAAAATTTTTTCTCCGACTTCCGGTTTCAAAATGGCGGCCATTTTACGGCAGGAAAAAGTCAACTTTGTCCGATTTCAACAAAATTTGATTTCTAGGTCCAATCAAGATGAAACTTTGGGAACATGTTAAGGGTGACCTGAAGTTGTGCAATCCACTTTTGAAATTTTCAAAATGGCCGCCATTTTCAAAATGGCCGCCGTTGAAAAAAAATGAAGGCCGTTGTCAGATCTCAGTAATTGCCAAAGCAATTTCAATGAAAATTGGTATACTGATACAGCTAACTATCCTGAGCATCTTTGCAAAAAAAAATTTGACGCGACTGACATTTCAAAATGGCCGCCATCCGAACACCACTCCCCTAAAAATGCAAAAATTTAAACGTCATCCGATTTAGACGAAATTTGGTATACAGGTAGCTTATGATACCCTGAGTGTGCCACTATTTACAAATTTTTGTCTGACTTCCGGTTTCAAAATGGCGGCCATTTAACTGCAGGAAAAAGTCAACTTTGTCCGATTTCAACAAAATTTGATTTCTAGGCATATTTTAATGTACTGATTTGAATGAAATACTATCCATAAGGATTATAGTGGCAATGGGGGTTCGTTTGGGAGACATTCTGTGTTGGCATCCCAACACAATCAGCACTAGTTATTATTATTATTATTATTTTCATATTTCTTATGTTTTCCTTTTTCCCCTCGCAATGTTGTCCGCTCGTTTTCTCGCTCATCTTTTAACCGATCGAAATGAAACTTTGGGAAAATGTTAAGGGTGACCTGAAGTTGTGCAATCCACTTTTGAAATTTTCAAAATGGCCGCCATTTTCAAAATGGCCGCCGTTGAAAAAAATGATGGCCGTTGTCAGATCTCAGTAATTGCCAAAGCAATTTCAATGAAAATTGGTATACTGGTACAGCTAACTATCCCGAGCATTTTTGCAAAAAAAATTTGACGCGGCCGACATTTCAAAATGGCCGCCATCCGAACACCACCCCCCTAAAAATGTAAAAATTTAAACGTCATCCGATTTAGACGAAATTTGGTATACAGGTAGCTTATGATACCCTAAGTGTGCCACTATTTAAAAATGTTTTGTCCGACTTCCGGTTTCAAAATGGCGGCCGTTTTAAAGTTTTACAAAATGGCGGCCGTTGTCAGATCTCAGTTATGGCCAGAGCAATTTCAATGAAAATTGGTATACTGATACAGCTAACTATCCTGAGCATTTTTGCAAAAAAAATTTTTTGTCCGACTTCCGGTTTCAAAATGGCGGCCGTTTTAAAGTTTGCTCGTTTTCTCGCTCATCTTTTAACCGATCGAAATGAAACTTGGCCAACTGAAAGCTCATGTTATGAAGTTGTGCTCTTGACTTTTAGTTCCCTCTACTCGGTCAAAAGTGCGGAACGGGAGGCGACTTCAACGTTTCGGGAAACGTAAATTTTATTATTATTATTTTCATATTTCTTATGTTTTCCTTTTTCCCCTCGCAATGTTGTCCGCTCGTTTTCTCGCTCATCTTTTAACCGATCGAAATGAAACTTTGGGAACATAATAAGGGTGACCTGAAGTTGTGCAATCCACTTTTGAAATTTTCAAAATGGCCGCCATTTTCAAAATGGCCGCCGTTGAAAAAAAATGACGGCCGTTGTCAGATCTCAGTAATTGCCAAAGCAATTTCAATGAAAATTGGTATACTGATACAGCTCCCTATCCCGAGCATTTTTGCAAAAAAAAATTTGACGCGGCCGACATTTCAAAATGGCCGCCATCCGAACACCACCCCCCTAAAACTGTAAAAATTTAAACGTCATCCGATTTAAACGAAATTTGGTATACAGGTAGCTTATGATACCCTGAGTGTGCCACTATTTTCAAAATTTTTGTTTGACTTCCGGTTTCAAAATGGCGGCCGTTTTAAAGTTTTACAAAATGGCGGCCGTTGTCAGATCTCAGTTATGGCCAGAGCAATTTCAATGAAAATTGGTATACTGATACAGCTAACTATCCTGAGCATTTTTGCGAAAAAAATTTTTTGTCCGACTTCCGGTTTCAAAATGGCGGCCGTTTTAAAGTTTGCTCGTTTTCTCGCTCATCTTTTAACCGATCGAAATGAAACTTGGCCAACTGAAAGCTCATGTTATGAAGTTGTGCTCTTGACTTTTAGTTCCCTCTACTCGGTCAAAAGTGCGGAACGGGAGGCGACTTCAACGTTTCGGGGAACGTAAATTTTAATTATTATTATTATTATTATTATTATTATTTCGGTTTCCACTTTTTCTAGACCGTGAACTTGTCCGACACATTTCTCAGAGACGCCTTAATAGAATCAAATGAAACTTGGCACAGTTGTAGATCGACATATGGAGGGGTGCAGTCAATAGTCAGACTTTTGATAGTGGCCGCCATTTCAAAATGGCCGCCACTTGACCACACCCACCCAAAAATAGCAAAAAGTTTCCCGTGTTCCGAATTCAACGAAATTTGGCATGGAGGTAGATGTTAGTATTTCGAGTGAAACGCTAGACTTAAATTTTTTCTCCAATGTCGGGTTTCAAAATGGCCGCCAAAAACGTGTATAATTTTCAACGTTATACGATGTCGATGACATTTAACGTGCTCCGATTGCAACAAAATTTGGTGTGGAGGTGAATTTAAGTGTATCGAGTGGAAATCCAAATTCAAAATTTTTTTCCACCCGGCGTTTCAAAAAGGCCGCCAAAAACGCGTCAAATTTTAAACGTGGTCCGATTTGAATGAAATTTGATATGTAGGTACATCTTAATGTCCTGAGTGGAACGCAATACTCTCCATGGGGATTTTGGGCTACTTCTGTGTTGGCATCCCAACACATTATTTTTAACTAAATTTAAAACAGTTTTTATTCTACAAGCTAGAGTGTATGATATAATCTTATAATCTGTATTTAACAGGGAGATTGGTCTGTAGTTCGTGAGGTCAAGTGGGTCTTTGTTTTTGTAAATCAAATTTAGAATACTTTGTCTTTGAGAAAAGGGAAGTATTTGCTTGTTGTAGCTTGTGTTAAATACCTTTACCAGTATTGGTTCCAATAAATTCCAAAATTGTTTATAAAATGTGGTGCTTAATCCATCCATTCCTGGACTTTTGCTTAATTTTAAATTATTTATAGCTGTGGTTAATTCTTCTAAAGTGACATATTCATCACAGGCATTACTTTCTTCTTTTGTTAATTTATGTTGTATTTTTGTGTTACTTATATATTCAAAAGATTTATCATAGTTTTCATCATTTTCTTTAGAATACAGTTTTTGGTAAAAGATCTCTCAAGTTTGAGCATATTTGATTGATTTGAAATAATATTTCCCTATTCATCTCTTAATTTAAGTATTGTTTTTTAGTTTGTCTAATTTTCTCTAAGCCTAAAAAGTATTTATGATTTTTTCGCCCTTTTCGATCCATTGTTGCTTAGATCTAATTTGAGCTCCTCGTGCCTTATCTTCATATTCGTGTTCTATCTTTTTTCCTAAGTAATTAATTTTTTCTAGTAAAATGCTGTTTTCTGTTTTATCGTACTTTTCTGTAAGTAGTTTTAATTCTGTTTCTATGTTTTTGGCTTCTTGTTTTTTTAAGTTTTGCTCTATTTTTGCAAATTTCATACTATATTCTTTAATTTCCAACTTTAGTGCATCCCAAAGTATACTTGTTTCAATACTTTTTTTTCTATTATTTTTTATAATTATTGATTAAATTCTCTATATGGGTTTTGTAAGCTTCTTCTAAAAGTATAGAATTATTTAGCTTCCAGTATCCTGGTCCTTTGCTGTTTGCAGCTACGCTTTGAATTTTCAGTGATACTGCCTGATGGTCAGTACTTTTTATCATTATCGGACGAATATCACAGGATTTAACATTTTGACCAAAATCTTTATTAATTAAAAACATGTCAATTCTGCTAGCTTGACTGTGATTATTTCTTCTCCATGTAAATTGTATTTTTTTAGTGTTAAGCTTTCGCCAAACATCTATTAGATTATTTGATTTAATGAGCATTTTTAGACTGTTAACTGGTTTCCTTTCAGTTTTTTTTCCTTTAACATTTTTTCTATCTAAATGTGATAGACTGTCATTTATGTCTCCTCCTATGATTAATATTCCAATGGCATTCTTATTTATAAATTCATTTAGTTTTTTATAAAAAATGTTTCTTTCATGTTCATTGTTTGGTGCATATATATTTATTAAGGGGTATATACTATTCTCGATTTCAATATTAAGAAGAATAATTCTTAATTCTGTATCTTTATGTCTATCAATAATATTAAAGGGTATATTTGTGTCAATATATATTGCTACACCCCTACTTGATGTTGTTCCATGTCTAAAGAAAAAGCTAAAATTCACTTCTGTATTTATAACATTTTCCAGGCAAGTGTCAAAATGACTCTCTTGTATGAGTACTATTTGACATCTTTGATTTTTAACCCATTGATAAAATCTTATTATTTTTTGTTTATCTCTTAACCCCTTTACATTGGCTGTACAGATATGTATGTTTTGTAGCATAGTATTGGTTTAAAATTTTTTTTAAACATATTTTATAGTGCTAATGTGTCCCATGAACCTTGTTTAAGTTTATATTTAACATGTTTGAGGTTTATTCAAGGTAATACAATCAAGTTGCAGAGTTCTCATGGAATACCTATTTATATATACATGATTTGTTGAACTGATACAATACACATTTTTACAATTTTGTCTCTACATACTAGCATTACATAATGATGTTCTCAAATTATTGTACATTGTAACTTGCATTAGTATGTATATGTATTTACATGTGAGCATACCATATTTTAATAACATACTAATAGTTTCATATATTCCACACTCATCAATTAAATGACATTGATATAAGTGACATAATAGTTTTCTATAATTATTATCAAAACATTTTATTTTGACTTGATAAATATCCACAATAATATTCTCAACAACATAGATCTTCACAAGTTTTGTACTCATCCTTTGATTGATACAAGGGTCATTGTTTACAATTTTGTTTAGCGTAATAATTGATTTTCTATTGTTGTCCTTCATGACATTTTTAGAAAATGAGTGTGGTTTGTCATGCTTTAAAACAAAAATAGCGTGAGTTGATTTTGTATGACGCCTGTTTTTGTTTTTTCGCATATTGATATTCACAATATATTGATTTAGTTATAAGAATAGATACGGAAAAATCTACGAATCTGTAGTACATAATGGAGTTGCGTATATACATGTACCTGTTTAGCTCAAGGTTATCATTTGATATATTTACAATTTTTATTTGAACTATATTGTATATATAGTGAGGATTCCATTGAGGTAAAAATATATATTGCATGTCCTTATGAACATTATACAATATTTGCTATATAAGATATATTTATGGCAAGTATATGAGTATGACAAAGAGATTTGAAAAGATAAACTATTAAGTCTGTTTCTCTCTCTGTCAACATGAACCAACTATTTACGTTAAATGACATTTTTAGGTATTTTGTATACATAAAATAAAGAAAAAAACTTTCAATTAATTAGGTTTTGGCTATCTTGCTATTTTCCCTGTCTTGTGGGTGGTGTTCTCTTATCTCCTTGATTCTTCCTCCTGTTCGGAGACACAAAGCTAGATAAGTCTAACTGCTTTGTGATATTTGTCACTGCAGCAGTACTTGGGATGTTTTTCTTCTGTTTCCTGATTTTTTTGATTGAATGTCATCTTGCATGTTTTTGCTCTGAGTATCTTCTGCTTTTGATGCAGTGTTAGTTGTTAAATTTTTTTGTCTTCTCATCTGCTGCTGTCTGATTTCTGCGTAGCCTAGAGTTTGTTTTTTGCTTTCTGTTTCTGCTTCCTTGTGTGATTGTTCAATACTCTGAGTAGCATTGTCTACCTCATCTTTGTCATCACCTTCAAAGTTTTACAAATTATGATGTCTGAATTATCTCCAGCAACGATAATCTTGAATGATTCAAAGTCCTTCAATTTGTTCAACAAGCTGAAAGTAGTGAGACGAAAAGCAGCAACCTCAATGTTGACAGGCGTGTAATCAATAGCAGACTGGAGACAATTTTTATAATTTGCGCTCCTCTCCTTGACGACGTAAACTGACGTTTGCCCGTACGATTAAGAGTTCCTTGGCCCATACCTTTAGATTAACCTTTTGCTATATGAATGGTGCTTTGTCACACAACATCTGTACGTTAAGTGACTATTAACATTAAATCTTTCAAAGTGAGCTTCAGATTTACACTATCGATGGAATACAGTTGGTTTCGTACCTAGAGATTTTTTTACTAAAAAGGCTGCAACAAGAATAAAAAGAATGATTACATCACTTTTCAATTGTAAACTTTCCTGATCTTGATATCAATGTTCAATTAGCTCCAAGGTGTGATGTTTACATTTCGCAACGCATAGGTTATACTACTAGATTTTGCGACCGGGATTTCGACTTTCTAGAACCAAAGCCGTTACCACCACTTAGTTATTGGTTAGGGGAAATTCATCTCCCAAATTCAAAAAAAAACAGAAAGTTAGCTAAGCGATAAGCTGCTTATTTCTCACCTTTCGCAGGACTTCACAATAAGTTGTTCAACGGGTATCTAATAAGATTAGACCGGATCTCATGTTTGCACCCAAGGCTTAGAATTGGGTTCTTTGTTTTTTTTATGTCGTGTATTTTGTCTGGGTCCGGATGTTGTCAGTGCCCTATGTTTTTTAATTGATTGATCTGTGGTATTTTTCACTTTTTTGTTTTGGATATTGTACCTTAATTGTCACGTGTATTGTTAGAAATGTACAACATAATAGATGCTTTGAACTACGTCTTTTCATGCCAATGTCCGATCAGTTTGCTATACTTTCTACCTTACAATCAATATTACTATAAGAAAATAATATAATAATAGGTTTTGTTTTAAAAGAAAAGATTACAGTATTTGTAATTATTTACTGTAATAGAGGTACATAATTTTTATCTAACAATTTTTGTTAAGCATTAATTTGGCATGACATAAATTGTTGTTATCATAAACATAAAACACTTGGTGTAATAAAATCACAAGATACTTTGTGTAACCATTAAATTTAAAAAATTTCTTTGCTTTATTAACATGGGGGACACTTTATTTATGTGTACCTTACCGATTTATGTTTACCTTAGCGAACATATAGGGTTTGGTTCATAATAGCGCTTAAAAACGATATGTCTAACGAGAATATTTACGCAGTTGATGTTAATAATCTTATATTTAGCATTAAAATGTTGTTATTTAGTAAATTGTTTTTACCTAGTTTAACTAGAGTATATACAATTACAACATATAATAATATAAATGATAATAATAATAATATTTAAGTATAATAAAAAAAAAACATTGCATTTTAAAGATTTTATTAAAACAACAATTTGACAATACGATCATAAAACTCAGCTATTTATACTGTTCTTTTATTTAATATACATAATAAATTCATTTGTATACTTATATAGTAATATGAAGACACTAGATAAATCAATGTTACTTTGTTACTATTCATGTCTTCAGTATAATTGTCAACTGATCAGGAAGCTATTATTTTTTGTAAATATAAGCAGGAATGTCGAGTTTGCTGATCATAGTTGAATGATAAGCAGGTTTTATGACCATATATTTTTTTCAGCTACGGAAACATTTGCAGTTTTGCATACCACAAAAAAAAAACAAAAAACCCACATAAATGTTTAAAATGTGTTTTCATAACTTTTTAAATTTAAAGACAACAAATGTAATAATACTTCAAATAATGAGGGAATATTCGTTCAAGGTAAGGTGGTATCAAATTCCAAGAGGAAGTAATAGTTCAACGATTATTCATTCGTTTTTATAAAGACATATTTCTCTCCATATATAGTTTTGGAATAAGCAATTCATCAAAATAGCATTCCTTAGCAGGCAAAAAGTTAATTCAGCGTTTTAATCGATTTACAATGTAACTACATTTACATGGTAACGTTTTGTTACGGATGTGAAAATACAGCGGAAATGTTTATAGATGAAACATTGTGTTTATGTAGGATGATATACTGTAAAAAAGTAAAGAGTCATATATAAATTGCTTATTTAAAACCAATGAAGCAATTTTGACTGTGGACATAAAGAATGACGTATAAGTATCTCAATCTTCATTTTCATACTTTATTTTAAAATTCGTTAAAAAATAACCACACACAATGAGAGTGCTAAGTTAACAGTTTATCCTTCTTACAGTCTTCAAATTTCTTCAATAAAAAATATATCTATCACTGCCCAGTCTGGATGACCACGCGACAACTCCTCTGCATGCAACATAAGTCTGCTCAAATGATTTAATGCCCTCGTCGCCATTCTTTCATCAATGCCGTTGTAAAATTAAATGACGCAAACTGATGCCGACGTTAACTGCAAACATACAGAGAAATTCCTCCTCGAATAGCCTACCAAAACCAATCGCCAAGGTTAGTATAAAACTTCTAGTTTTTAATCAAATAAATAGAACTTAATTATCTTGAAGGAAAAAAGTTAAAATGGCAGGAGGTTATTTGTTCATACCAATAAAAGATTATACATACATGAAAAGACGTTTAAATTTAAATTCCCTTTAAAGCTTAGTTTACATTATTACCCAAATTATATAATATAAAAATATAGTTAACGTTTTTTTTTGTTTTGTCAAAAGCTAGTTCCTGTAACAAACCCAAATTTGTATACACTTAAACAGGACTTGTTATAGGCTATTTATACAAATATTCAACGAACTTGACGGTATTTTTTTAAAAGTATATTTTAGCAATATATTTTGAAATATGAATATCCTGCAACAAAATGCCCCAAACTAGATATAAACAACAATAATGTATAAGGTGTAGCATGCGAAATATTTCAAAAATGTTATAACGATTTGATCCTATAACAATAACATGATCAAACGGCACACACAATTAAAACAAATTAAAAAAAAACAATGGAAAACAAAGAACGCCTATAGAAATTGACGATACACATACCTACATAATTGTAATTCTCTCCTTGACGACTTAAACAAGATTTTTCACCAGTGCAAGGAAGAGTTCCCTGAAGATTTAGTGATGAGAAAAAGACCTTATATCAGACCTTTAATTTCACCTTTCGGAATATAGATGATGTATTGTCATAGAACAAGTCTAAGTTAGGCGATTATTTATATTTGATATATCCAAGTTAGTTTTAGATTTAGGGAAATTATCAATGCAATCTAGTTAGTTTCATACCTAAGCTTCTATGATTGTCCTAAAAGGAAAACTACTACAAAACAATAAGAAGGATAACAGCACTTATCAGTTGTTAACATTCCGTTTCTTGATAGTAGTGTTAAATGAGCTCTGACGTATTGGCCTTACATTTCATAACTCATATGTAAGATGGGTAGTCCGATCTTCTTCAACGGAGACCTTCACGACGATGCAATACACATGATTTTCTGCCCACGTTTGCTGTTCGATGTCTTACGGTAAATTTGCCACGAGCTGCTGTTCGGAAAGCTCGGAGGTTATCTGCATCATATCTCTAACTATTTGCACACGCACTCCTGTTGCTGTACGGAAGTCGGACTTACAGCACTTTGGAACTTTTGCGGTTGTGTCTTATTAAAAATAGAACGGTTAAGTCTGGCCGTGGAACATTACCAAATATTGTCAAGGTCAAATTCCTCTTAAACCTGTGGTGAAAAAAATGATAATGATGTAAAAATACAAAGATTTGTGAGAAAATAAGGTTGCATTAATTGTGACACAGTATGGTCCTTCCATTCTCTACATTTTTCAATTTACAAACGGCAATTGCCAGTATGTTCAAAATTTAAGATGTATGTTCACAAACCTATATAATGTGATCACATGCAGATCAATTCTTACTCTTCATGTTTATATTCCTAAAACACCAGTTTTATAAACTTAAACTAACTTAATTAGGGTCATTGTAGATACTTAAAAGAGAACTTGGTTTTTACTTAAAAATCTGACTAGACAAAAGTAATAAGGAATAAAACGCAAAAAACCAAAGTAATTTAAACTGTTAAAAGATTCAAGAGTGGAAAATATTTATGATAGAAAAATTTATAATGCATAAAAGTTTTTTTTTAAAAACTTACATTGTTCTGTTTTGGAGGTCACTTCTAGTTGAAAAACGCAACCAGCAACCGTAAATCATTTGATTTTATACGTCCATTTTTTTGTATCTTGAAAAAAAATATTTATAGCTCCTCCGGTTGGTCAAAAAAGATTGACTGGAATAGTAATTAATGATCATAATCTTTCACTAATGGCTGTATATGTCTCGTTTTAGTGTTAATCTGATTCATTTATTTAATGCAATGATGACTATCATATGACGTGGAAATATTTTCTCATAGTATTTTTAAAGATCAAGTATTTTAAACATGTTGATAAAAGATCACATTTTATATCAGTCATTTACATTACACAATGATTTCATGTGTAAAATAATATCACGTTTAAGGGCGTAAATGAAGGTCGAAAATAATGACAAACTCATTGTATTTATCGCAATAAAAGCTGTACAAATCTGTTCAAATAACACTTAAAAATTTGTATTGTACTAGATCTATCGACAAAAAGGGGAACTGAATATACATTGTTTTGGTTTTTTTTGGGGGGGGGAGCTCGAGTTGATTAGTTTCAGTGTATTTTGACTTCTGTTTGGTGTCTCAAGTGTCTAGGTCTTGCTTTTCAAATATGTGTTTTTTGCATTGTAGTTAAGACTAAACTTTCTTTACATCTAACGAGATTTTTTCATTTTTAACAAACAAAATCTAAATTAAAAACAATATATGTGCATTATACAGGTAACCAGTTGATATACCAGACCTTCGAATTAAACAGAGTTTGTTATTGATAGCAAAACCGATATGTTTGTGGTTTTGTGGTTGAGGGAAACAACTTGGTTTAAAATTTAATATTGTTCTAAAGAAATTAAAAATTATATATTTACTCTTCTAACAAAGGTAAGAAGATTGATACTAACCATGGCAATTGGTTTTTTCAGGCTGTTGGAGGGGGAATTACACTGAATGTTTGAATTTAACTTCAGGCATCAGTTTCCGTATAATTTACTTTTACATTCGCATCAGTTCTATAGGCGAGCAATCAGCTGTTTATAACAGCTTTACTACGACTATGTATGTATTTGTTCCTTTACCAGGGCCCTAATTTTGTCAAGAACGCTTATATTCTTTTCATATAGGTTAACGCTATCCATAAACCTTACCTTTTTTATTGTCAGCAATTAAGACTGAACTTGCTTGTTTGCGAAGTCTTTCAAGACTTGATACACTGACATTTCTGGTTTTCATTTGGTATACGCAAGTACAGCATGTTCATTTGTGCTACTTACATCTAGACGAATCTAATATAGCAAATTACAGATGACTATTGCATTTTAAAAGAATTGTCGAGGACTTGCACGTGAGAAGCAGTATAACGTACTTACTAGCGGACCATCATCGAATCACATGACTTAATGAATAATGCTGCATTATTCCTGAAGTCACGTAAGCATCAATTAATAAAGATTTGCACTATATTCTATACACAGATGGAGAGACCGACATATTGCTAATTTTGATATTTTGTTTAAAGAACGAACGTTAAAAAATAATATTTTAATATGGTTTTGCATATATGCACTTATTGTTAGAGATGTCATACTATATATCGAACATTGTTAATGGGAGATAATTCTATTATTGTTAACGATTTTTTAAAATGTAAGATAGTCCGTTTGCATTCAACAAGGGTTCAAAATGAATGGAAACTAACTAGACATTTCATTTAAAGTCTTGCATATTTTGTTTTAAATGTAATAATTCTTAAATGAACTTTTATAACAGTACTGAAATGACCTTTGAGCAGCATAAAATTAGCAAGACAAGCAGAAAACTATACTGACAGGATATGAAGTGCAACACTGCTAATTTACAAAATGAAGTTATTGCGTGCGTAAATGCATGTTCAAATTTAAAAAACAAAATATTTCTGTAATTTATTTATTTCATTTTAATTTGCTATATATATATATATTCCATGATAGATTTGACTACACAACATCAATTTGTTATAATAAAGATAAAAATTTAACCCTGTACTCTACTGCATTATTCTAACTTTTTTTAAATTCAACTAGATATCAAGTAGGTTTCGACTAACAGAATACATTAATTAACAAGCACTTCTGAAGCTTATGCGACCCTATGCATACTTAAATAATTGTTCATTTAATATTCAAATCATGATACACAAAATATACTTTATTAATTCTTAATGATGCGAATGAATCGAATCATATGTAACGTGTCAAATATTGCAGTAAATGGTAACGCACCTATTTCTGCATTTTTAAAGACTTAAATATGTATTATCTACGTATTTTAATAGAACCATATTTTGCTGTAAAGAAATATGTAATAATCATATTCAGATGTCGGATGATTATTATAATTTGGAATGAGGTTTTTCAACGTAAAAACACAAACACACAAGTTCAACATGAAGTAGTAGAAGTCAGATTGATAAATACATGGTTTATTTGGATCCATATATAGCTGCTGAATTTCTATTGATTAAAATAATATTGCAATACAGTATAACTTAAACTTGTCAATTCATCGTTCATATCCGAACATCCGAACTTAACATCACAATTACATGGTAACCTTTTTATGTTGTTACCACAAAAGCATGTTTTTTATGTGTTTAAGCCACTTTCAGCAATTTTTATGTTAAATCGTGTGAACAATATATTGTAGTGTAAATGAAGTGTACCCGGTAAACCCCACACAGAATTAAAAAAAAAACTGGCAATACTTGTCAGGTTGAGCTTTAATTCGCAAGACCATTCTCAACACACTATTTGTCAATAATACAAGGATAACTACCTTTACCACTAGTCAGTTATTTCCCTGTCTACTGCCCATTTCGTTGTTAATACATCAATAAATCAGAGAACCTTTTACTATTTATAAAAATCTTTAACCATTATTCCGTACCCTTTATTATTATGTTTTCTTCTTTTATTCATTTAACCCCTTTTTATTAGATACAATTCTTAAAGAGTCAAATATTCACGTGGTTTACAACTGATAGCATGTAACCCCTTTAAATGTAATACATACCGAATAGTGGTCAGTGGTTAACCAACTTTTAAATAACCATAGTGTTTACTTCTTACACGTTTCAAGTTTTATATTGTTTAATATGTAGATTAACTTTATTGGATGAGTAGAGCAAGAGAGATAATCGTTTACTATCGGTATATTAAATGTGTAATTTTCGATAAAGGTACATGTGTAATTAATGTTGCGATAAAAAATGATCCTATCACAACGTTCTAAAATGCTAATAAGGTTTAATGAGGGTAATAACAAAATACAGAAAACACAGGAAACTGTCACAAAACAATCCACAAAAAAGTCCATGAAACCAGCAAATTCGATAACCAACAATCGAAAATGAAGAAACTACAGTATTGGTTCTCACTTGATATAACTAGGTTTTATGGTGTGTCGAACGTCTCGCTCACATTACTGTAGTGTGCGAGTTGGTTTGTTGATGGTGTCAATAGTTAGCAAATTCTGTTATGTAAGTGTTTTGGGTCATTAGACTTTATAATCATTTAAATTGTTTAAATGACCTGTGTCAGACACATCATTAAATAATTAAGTTTATGTCTGCCAACTGGTCATTTTTGGATCTTTCTGCTGCAGTCAAAATAAATAATATCATACCTTAATTTTATGTGTTCGAGAGTTCAGTGAAAATTGAGGTACCTCGGTATGAGAGATCAATTATGTGAATGATGTGAAAGTGAATGAACGTGTAGTTATAATTATTTGACAATTGGAATATGTATATAAGAACATTAGTTTTTATGAAAAATAAAACCAGTAGCTACTCTGTGACATTATGGTGGCAGCGGTGGATAATAAAATCGGTGGAATTGGTGAGATGATGACGAAACTGGTGGGATGATGGAATTCGGTGGAGTTGGGGGGATAATGAAATCAGTGAAATTGGTGGGATGATAATGAAATTTATAGAATATAAGATAGGCAAGAGATCACATATTAGCTTAAACTTTGTATAGACTAAACTTCCGAGATACTTAGAAAAAGACCTATGTTGTTCAGAGGAAATTTCATAAAAATGCCACCTTCCGAGGCTTACCTAATTGTAACCGAGGTAGAGGCTTTGAAAGTACCAACAGAATTTGCGCAATACTGATGGTAGACTGATTGAAAATATTTGTATGCAATTCGGGAATATCAAAGAAAGATGTAATGAGAAGATTAAGAATTAGTAGCTGCTTGGTTGAAGGGAAGGAATGCAGTTGTACAGTCGAACCTTGTTGTCTCGATCTCGGTTGACTCGATACCTCGGTTATGTCGATACAATTTTTAAGTCCCGGCATCGTCCCCATATCTATAATGGATTTCTTCCTCGCATGTGTCGAACTCGGTTCTCTCGATAACACGCTTAACTCGATGTTATTTTTCCGTCCGTACAATACTAATTAATGGTATTTTAACCTCGTTGTCTCGATTTTAATTTTGCTCTCGATGTGACAATACCAACAATTTTAATTGTATTGTTACTTAATTGGCGTCTGTTGATTTTACACACCTGTCAAACGTTAACACTCTTCAATTATTGATCGGTTAGTACAACTTTAATTAGTAATTTAATAAAACGAATTGAGAACCCAAGCGCAGTACATGAATTATAAAGGTTAATTAATGATACACTCATCACTGTCGGAATTATATTCTGTTATGTTTAATTAAAAATGATAATGATTAAAATATTTCTTTTGATCTTAACAACTACGAGCTTAAATTGCGTGAACACATTTCAAGTTTATGTTTGCACTCAAAGCTAAAAATTATCTTAAATACTGTCTGCATTCGATGAACGATCATTACAAGTTTCAACATGATGGCTGAGCAATCTGGAGAAGGACTCATTTCTAATGAGAGAATATCTAGATCAGCTAAATCGATTGAGGACAAATACAACGCGATTATTGAGGTAGAAACGTCTTCACGTTCTAAAACTGATATAGCCCGATCTTTTGGGGTTCCACAAAATACTTTATCCACCTGGATTAAAAATTCTGAAAAAATAAAAGATGCTTACCTTAAGAGTAGTTTTGCTCCAGACAGAAAACGCGTCTAGCAACCTATGAAGATGTGGAAAACGCCCTACTTAAATGGTTTAAGTCAGTGCGTAACCACAATTTACCAATATCCGGTCCCATGCTCCAAACTAAAGCAGAAGAATTTGCTACCAAGTTGGGACACGTTGACTTTAAATGCAGCAGCGGTTGGCTTGACAGATTTAAAGAGTGCCACAATATAACTTTTAAAAAGATTTGTGGCGAATCAAGATCGGTAGACACCAACAGTACGGAACTGGTTGATTGGCATGTTCAACTCCAGACCATATTAAGAGAATTTACCCCTAACAACATTTTTAATGCTGACGAAACTGGGTTGTTCTACAGACTTTTACCGGAGAAAACATTAGAATTTAAAGGAGTAGATTGTAGTGGCGGAAAAAAAGTAAAAAAAGATTGACCGTTTTAGTATTGCCAAATATGGACGGCTCAGAAAAACTTCCTCTCTTAGTTATAAGGAAAGCAGCAAACCCCAGATGCTTCAAAAATATAAAGACCCTCCCTACTCAGTACAAATAAAATCAAATAAAAAAGCCTGGATGACTTCGGACATTTTCAATGACTGGCTGACGAAACTCGACAGAAAATTTAAATCGCAACACAGACGCATAGCTATGATTGTTGATAACTGCCCAGCCCATCCCCATGTTAAAAGCTTAAGCAACATTAAACTCATATTTCTGTTACCAAACACAACAAGTAAAACCCAGCCATGTGACCAAGGAATAATCCAGAACCTAAAAGTGCACTACAGAAAACGAGTCCTGCTACGTCAAGTCCAACTCGCCGAGAAGAAAGAAGAATTTACACAATCCGTTCTCGATGCCCTACGCTACTTACACCATGCATGGTCTACTGTTTCTTCACAGACCATTCGAAATTGCTTTAGTCATGCTGGTTTTACCAACAATCCAACCACCAAAACAGAAGACAGTGACGACGATGATGACGATATCCCACTTGCACATCTGGCAGGCTTCAACTTCCAAGAATATACGACAGTTGACGACACAGTTACAACCGCAGAAAAATTGACAGACGACGACATCATAGAAGAGATTAAGCAAGTCAAGAACATCAAAACTGAAACAGCAGACAGTGACGACGATGAAGACGAAATTGTACCTAAACCCATCCCATCATTGACTTCACTGATAGAAATGACCGAAAGTTTCCAGACCTTTCTAGAAGGACAAGAAGATAATGCTGAAATGATGCCACTTGTCGGCACGTTTCAGCGATATCTATTAAAGAAACAGTATAAAAGGAAATTTCAAGCCAGACAGACACTCCTTTCAGAAGGTTTTGTTTCGTTCCAGTAAAAGGAATTCTGTAATTTTAGATGACCTGTGTGTAATGTGTGTATTGTGTATTACGTAACAGTTTTGTGTTTAATGTGCTTTATTGTCAGTGCTTACAAACTGCCAGTTGATTAGTGCTTTTTGATGTTTTCTGTGAGTTTTGTTGTTATTTTCTTAATAAAGTCTATTAATTTAATTGTATTTTTATTAAGTATTGTCGAAATAATGTGAGGGATGCAAAACAATCATTGACATCGGTGATTACACGTAACAAAAACATACACACGATGTTGAAAGTTTGAAACATGAAATCAATACCAATCGATTTCTTACTGATCATTGTATGAAAATGACGTCACACCCTTACCTCGGATGACTCGAACTTCGGATAACTCGATATTTTTTTACGGTCCCACAAACTTCGACTTATCGAGGTTTGACTGTAATTGTGAAATTTCCTGAGAGTGCTATTGGAAATTTTTATTTCGCGAAGTCTTTGCCAATGGAGCCGAATATAAATGAAAATTCTTGTCCCGCCCAGAATGTTTTATTTGGAATTATACAAAAAAAATATATAATCTCGTTTGCATTAAATCCGAACTTTTGTGTCGCCAAAATTGTGGGATTTATTAAACTAAAAAGTGCTTCTTTATTAGTTTATACGGGATCTACTGTGAGTGTTGTAAATGATAGCTTTGTAGAAAAAGTGTCAAGAAATATTAATGTGCAAATTATGACAGCTTCGGGTGACACTATAAATATAATCGGGAAAGCTAATATTTATTTTGAAGTTGGAAGCACGTGTAAATTTTCTTATGTGTATGAAGTTAGTAATTTTTGATACCAATTTATTTTAGGATATGACATATTACGTCACAATTTATGTATCATAGATTTGTAAGATAACTGCGTTATCTTTAGTGACAAATGTATTGAGTTCGACATTGATGATTGGTATATACGTGAAAACAATTGCTCGTCATTGGAAGAAATATAAGGAAGCAAATTAAATGTTAATTCCACTAGTGAAAGTTACAAGTTCAATATAAATATGAAATTAACATGTAAATGAAAATTACAAGTTAAATATCTTGTTAGAAAAATACATAAATGTGTTTGCTTTCAATAATAATGAATTAGATCTACTTTTTTATTCTAGTATTTTATTGATGTGAGAAATAACAAGCAAAATTTTTTTTAAAGGCCATAGAGGAAATCAAGGAATGGTGTGACCGTAGAATTATTAGATTTTCACATAGTCAGTATTTTTTTCCTTTGGTTCTTATTCCGAAAAAGAAACCCGGTTCACTACGACTATGCGATGATTTTAGAAGAGGCAAGGAAGTTTCTAAGAAGTTAGAACTGAGTATGTTGATGACAATCATAATGATGTTGAGGAAACAAAAAACAGTGACATTCTTGAATTTTTAGATATATTGAGAAAGAAATAAATCAAAGTAAAACTCTTCTTTTTGCGCAGTGGGTTTAGTATCATACAGTAGACAATAATGAATTGCAGTAGGACATTTAAGATCTGAGATATAACTGACTGCATTCCAAATTGCAGTTAATCGAATTCATTGATGGAATATGGGCACAAGGTAAGAGTATCCTTGAGAATTTCTAACTAATATGCAAAAATGCAAAATATCTATGTTGGCTTTACCTTTGAAAAATTGCAGCTTTAAACATTAAAAAACTCTTTTTATTACAAGAACCTTTTAAAGTATTAAGATTGAAATTTATAGAAAGAATAAACCTAAACGATATTAAAAAAGATCAGTTGGCAGTCAGTATGTATATATTGCATCGCCAATATTATTGATTACTTTTTAAACATTGTTCTTCTAATTTCTTTTTATAATATGGAATTTAAGATATAAGGATTGTTTTCAATTGTTGGTTAGATTATTGGATATAGACGACTTTGTATAGGTAAATATACCCCCTAATAACCCTCTAACAGTCAAATACAATGATTCTCACTCATATCGTTAGCGTTTCTGTAGAAAATGTACCTTATGAAGTGTTAACGGTTTTTGAAAGTACTTATCATACCGTACGCCAGGTATCAAATAAGGCTTCAGAAAATTGAAGCACACTAATTCTCGGATGGTAAAAAACTTTCCAACAGGATTTACCAAACAAGTTTTTTTTTAAATATACAATATGTCTAAAATCAGATGCTAATATAAGTTTTAATGAGTGTGTCTGATATAAAAAGACGTGGACATTTTATTTTAGTTTGACCAAGAACAGTAATCATTATAAGTGCAGTGAATCATCTCATGATACATAATCTTACTTCCTCATCATTTAATGCTTCTTTATATTAGTAATGAAAAAGTATTAAAAAGACTATAAAATGAGTCATTAATTGGCGAAGCCTATATTTGTAATATAGTGAGTGAAAGTTTTGACTATAATTTACAATTTTGATACTCTACCAGTTACACGTAAATATATGTGTTCATTATCTAAAAATAAACACAATTGAAGTGTCTCAACTAACAAAAGATGGAAAAATTAAATTTGAGTTAAATAAAACAAAAAAAGTTACATACCCGTTGTAATAAATTTTAGTTTTAATTTTTGTTACCACTATAAAACTAAGTTTGCATGGTTAAGAAAATAAACCTTTTGCAAGCGGCACCTAAAACTATTTTTCTAATTCTCATTTCTCAGCTCATAAGTTTACATATTATTTATATATTTTAGCGATGAACATAGCTGATATATTTGTACCGGCCTTTTACATTGTTAAATGAAGCTGGTTAGTATTTATTGACATTTTTTAAAATTTAAACTAAGATATCTGGGATACACTGATATTCGGACATATTGATGACATGTAATCTGTTTTTTTAAACGTTAATTTCTTTCTATATAAGAGCTAAACTGAAAATCTTCAATTTTGATTTGATAACAAGTCAAAATGATATAATTATTAATATTTATTTTTTGTCGATATAACTATAAGTACCTTATGTGTCTTCTGTAGGATTTAATACTTACAATCAAAATTTTCTCCTTAAATGATCTATTTCATGTACATTCATTATTTAATATCCGGGAGAATGGGACTTATGACATAATGAATTAAGATTTTCCACATTTATAATCACCCTTGTGGTTTGTTGTATAACACTTAATCATTTAACTACTAAAATTGTTTTGTTAACAAAGCCTAGCTATAATGGATAAGTAGTATATATGAAAAATGCCTAAAAACCGACCGAACAACAAAAGCCAAAAGTCAAGGGACAGTTACATTTCAGGATATGGTCAAACATACATTACTCAAAACAAAAACCCAAAACACAAAAACAGAAAAAAATTAACACGAACCCAATAAAAACCAATGATGCACTCAGATTCTTCTGACGAAAAGCAGTGCCTGTTTCTAATTAGACACCAATTGAGTTACTCAATGTCTTGTCTGGGGAAAAGTCAAATCCAAGAATAGGAAATGTCCAATCGTATTTGAGAGACTGATTTTCCGTAACGCTCAATTAAGTCGTGGTGATGACCATTTAACTTCTGGAGAGATAACATCAGCCTAGGTACAACCAACCCTCCTTCCTTGAGTAGTTTAGTAGTCAACATCAGTTATCGGCATAGAAAATCGGAGTACCGAGCGCAGGATCTAGAATAACGTATAATTTGTGAAATGTACACACCATACGCTGGAGCTGCTGGAATTTTGCTGTCGATGAACGGGAAGTTGAGAATTGGAAAATTGAGGTCATCACGTTTGTCGTAGAGTCTAGTTTGTAGTTTGAGCCTATTTCTAGAAGTAGGTATAAGTAAGAGGCTAACCTAAGTGTATTGGTGGTGTCTTTGTTTTCACGCTCGCTATGTAAATTGCATGCAAGTAGTAACCAAATTTTTTTTTGCATTGTTGAGGGACAAAACATCACTAATATTGCGGAATGTGAAATAAGAGGTCTGAGCCAGTGTCTTTTGTTTCTTCTATAGCAGGCCATTTAGGACTTATCCTCCAAAGAATGCAAAAACAGGTCGGCGAGGAGAGAAGCACAATTAGTACCCATTAGAATACCAACAGTCTGTTGAAAACATGTCCTTCAAACATGTCGAATATGTTGTCTATCAGAAAATCTAACAGATGTGGTCGTCTTTTAGTATATTCAGTATTAGATTTCGAGTAATTGATTTCGAAGTAATTTCTTTCATGACTAAGAACCAGGTATTAATATCGTCTCTTTTCGTTTTTATTGCAAAATGTAGCGTATAATAATATCTATGAGCCTGGTTGTATGTTGCAAATGACGGATGGGCATATAGAGTGTCGAAAAATCAAATGTTTTTATGCTGTTACAATTGGAAAGAGATCCAGACCTCAAGATGTCTATCAGGTCTTTTGAATATTTTAAATATAAACATTTCATTTTTCCACTACTAGAAAGTGTCACTGTATTTTTGAAGTCCAGTTTTTATTGTTTTTAAAATAGTTGTCAGGAGTTGAGATAGTGTTTTGGTGGTAATCTTAGAAGATCCTGCTATGAAACGCTGTTTGTATGGATTTTTTTTAAGTCTTGGGAGATCACAATCTTCGACCTATCTCATCAATTAAGCTCTCTGTATAACGATTCGTCTGCGCCTTTAATACGTTTTAATATAGATACTACCATATTTGAAACATATCTTATTTCAAAATACGGTTACATATTTGTTTCCATGTTTTAATTCTGTTGTGCACTGAATGTGCTACGATGATTGTTAGATACTTCTATTACTGCATACTCGTTTATGATAACAATCCATTTTAATCAACTTATCAACTCACATACAGTCGGAAACGGGAGTATGAACCCGCCATGTCGTTTGAAAGCCAGCACCAAGTCAAGACCATTGCTATATTATTGGTTGTTGTTTCTGGAGTTTGGCAGTTTCGGACTTTTGATTGTGGATTCTCTTTTTTTGACAGTTTCCTCGGTGTTCGGTATTTTGTTATTATCTTCATTATTAGTGACACACCTCATATAACGTTTGTTCAAAATGATGCAAGGTAGCAAACGGGCGGACAAACGAATAAAATGTAGATGGTCTTTGGAGGATTTGGTATATTTTGGAGTTTTGCTAAAAGCTCTGCAACATATTAATTGTTTGGATGTTTAATTTTAGGTGATTGAGTTAGACATTGATGAGTCTTTATTAGACAAAGCGGCGCGTCTGGCGTATTAAATTGTAGATCGATGTTATCTTCATGACATTTTATTTACCCATGAATATTATTTACCGTAGGAGGTAGAGTGAAAAGATGTACTAATTCGTGATATAAAAGTAAGCTAGAAATTTTTTATTTGCGTAATGAAATCTGGTTTTTAGAGATATCACGATACTAGATTAGACCACCAATTCAATAAAATCGCAGTCTATAACGATATTTTGTCAAATATTGTTGAAACATCTATTTTGAAAAAGCATAAGTATGCAAAAATCGGATAAGTAAAATAATTTGTTGGTTTTCTCGTTTAAAGGCAGCATAGACCTGACAAGAGTTTCAATGCAGATGTAAATTAAAACATGAAAGATAAAATTTATTTGAAGAATGTAGATATTGCAGGTGTGATCAGATCTTAAGGATTTTGCCATAAATTAAATGTTCCGTTGAGTTCAGAATAAAGCTGGTAAGTGTATACACACGGAATATAAAAGGAGATCTTATCATGTTGCTCTATAAAAGTCTAATGTTGTTAATCAAATGTGTGGTAGGATAGTATCAGAAAGTATTTAAGCAATCGGTGGATTTTTTAAATAAATTTACCGTAACTGTTTGTATACTTGTTGTTTATTTTGAAACACATTATTGTTTCAATTCGTCAATCATACTTTATAATTAGGTTTACACAAGTTAATCAAATATTGCTATATTGGGACGTTTACTTCATTCAGTTTATTATTATAAGATTTACTCATAATCCCGCGGCACGAACTGTGTTCATATGATTCAACTTAGAATAAATGTTTCTTTTTATTTAATTATTTGTTGATAGTATAACACGAGGAATAAATAGAAATGACTGATCCTCTCTAGACTTGCACACACACACACTGGTACTGATTACTGAAAAATGTGCCCTGATGCATGTCTTATTTCTTAAGGGTATTCATCGAGAAATAATTCATATAGAATAAGTTCAAAATAGGGCAGTAGGTTTATTAAATATAACTGCTAACAAATTATACAACAATAGACTTTTTAAAAATAATTAAAAAAATAAGATTTAAATTCAAAATTGCTTAAAATGTAGACAAATGTCTTTTACAAACTTGAACAATAAATTAAAAATCAACAATACAATGATAACAATAAAATGTTTAAAGAAATTATGCTGTAACGTATAATGAATTCATCTCTTAATGGTAAGAATTGTGTAGAATAAACGTTCTAAATTATAGTTTTTAATAATGACTAGAGACACGAACAAAAACAATTGTAAATGCAAAAACTAAATAAAAGAACCTTCAAATATAAACGTTTTAATCATTAGACTATTGACGAATTAACAACGAAACAGTTTTTTGTAAAGACATTTTAAAACAGAGAAGTTATCAAAAAATATACCAAGAAAAGCGGCCAAATAGCTGAAAATCAAGGGACGATTACAAATTCGTATTCAGACAAACACACAATAAAAACCAAACACACAAAACAAAAAGCGAGTAACTAAGCACAATAAAATCTTCTAGTGCACTCAGTTGCCTTACTACAACTATTTTTCCGTAAAACATAACAAAATGTCAGAAATAGTATTTCTAATGTTCTAAACAGTATTAATGATCTACCTTGAAGAAATATGTTAGAAGAATCATATCACTGCAGCTAATACGAATTGACAACTATATAGTCTTAATAAAAAAAATAGTATAAACATTTTTAAACAGCAAATAATTGTTAGTTTTGAGTATTATACATTACATTTAAATGATCGAATTTAAATTAACGTTTTGATGTAATAACTTTTTTCGACGTTCCTTGCCTAATATGAAAAATACAATTACTGTAACAATTACGCAATATATGTTTTGACTGTTCCTTTGACAAACTTTCTACATATGGGGCATTTCCGCATGGCAGGTGCACAGTCCGAGCAACACACTATATGACCACAAGGAAGAAACGCTATTGTGGCATCCAAATCAAGACAGACTTTGCATAATCTCTGCTCCCGTAACTGTCTGTTTTCTTCTAATAACAACGCCGTGTCTATAAAAAAATACGTAAACTATGAAATATTTGGGAAGTGAAATTTAATTCTTCGCACACATAGTTTACAATTCTTTCAAGTACTTTATGGGACCCAATCCTACGTCAACCACAATCACCTCTGCCTTACAATGGGTTGACATTGTGAAAGATATCTCTCATGGCGGATAAGGTTCGCGTACACACGCAGTTATTTCAATGTAAAACTATATCAAAAATGTATAAACAGACTATATAAAAATAAATAAGATCTCGTATTATATATTATTGTTCTTTGTTTACAAACGTCACGGGCAGACGAAAAATGTAGTCCCGCAGTAAATGGAGGATGACGTGTGGCAGAGGTTATATCTGGGAACCAGTTATGTTCTCTGTGCCGGGGAGTGAATGGGACCTTGCTTCATTACTTCCGGAATTCCAAAATTAATTCTAAAAACAATATTTAAATAAAAATATGCCTTTATATCCACTTCTACTACTTGATTATGATTCATGTGCAAATCACGAAATATTATTGTTACACCACCGATGCGCTAAGAGGTCACAAAACCATTTATACTTTAAAATTTCTATGAATTTGTGACAATGAAAAAAACTAAGTTTGCGTACATGTTTAAATAAGTGGTTAACTGAAGCAACAAATTTTGCGCCTTTTTGTGAGTTGTATGCTTTTTGTAGTATTGCATTGTTTGCTATAGCAAGTTAACTAATATGAAAAAATGTATTTGAACATTTTAAGATATTTTTAACATAATGAATCAATAAAATGCAACTCTTGTTTTTTTTATGTATTTTAGGACATTAAACAGAAAGGTACTATAATCTACCGTCTAAATGAACTTCTGTGAAATCATGAAGAGAAACATTTTCTTCTCTACTTCTATTTTGTTGAAGTCCTGCTCCAGAGCATTCGTTCCCTTGTGCCAGGTCATTAGTTGCTGCATTTTGACCTGTTGCAGTTGTTAGACTTTCTGTCTCTTGGTTCATTGATCCCCTCTTTTCATCTAAAATAATCTGCATTATCCCTACAGCTGAAATGTTCCTTTTACCTGAAAACATATTTTTATTAAATAGCAAAATCCTAACTTGAAATCTTCTAATAAGTTCTAATAAACATAAATACGTTAGTGTAAATGATATTATTAGGAGTAACGTTCTTTAAATCTGCGACAAACAATAATTAATACCGATATTTGCTGTACCGTTATATACAGGTACTAACACACAATTAATGACATGTTTTCAATACATTCCAGGTATTTTTGTTTAACTATTTAATAATTCTCACTTTGCAAATCTAAAAACATGCTTGCATAAAGTATTTTCTAGACTAATTTTTATGAGCAAGGTTATTTAGGAAGAGTTACCTGGTGGACTTTCATCGATTTTTTGCAATGCATTAAGAACTTGATTAGTTGTAAAGCCCATCTCTAAAACACTCCTGGCCGCCACAGTGTTCAGCTGACTGTCTTTGTCATTCTGTGGATTGTTCTGACTAGATATTGTTACATTAGGTGGTGAATTGGAATTTAAAACAGATGATTCTGACCTTCTTTCCTGCAAGAAAATTAAAAAAAAAATAATAACATGTATACATTTATTTACAGATCGATTTTATAGCAGAAACTTTATAGGGAACAACAATAAAGAAGGTAATACATGAACATTGTTTTGTAAATACTGCAACATAAAACAGCTGTACGTGTACAATGTACACATCTTTTACCGACTGTTTTTTTCTCTATGTACATATACGCATAGACTCGAGCATTAAAGTTTAAATAGAGCAAATTATTAAAACAACTTACTATTTCATCTTGTCTTTGCAATACCGCAGTGATAAATTCTTCTCCTTTACTCTGTATAACATAAGCACATTTTGGGAACCATTGTGCATGCTCTACCCACGGGTCATCTTCGGCTTCCCAGTTTCTCAGTCCTCCTCCACAAAAGAAGCATCGAGTGTAGTCATTGTACCCAGCAAATAAAAATCCAGCCATTGCCATTTGTCTAGGTGTCTGGTCTAAGTATGACGGCCATCCTTGGTATGAACTTACCCTTACTTGAAGTGATGCATAGTTAGGGTATCTTGGTTTTTCTACCTTGATCCTATGTGAAGCAACGTGAGGCTCTTGTTGGCATTGACTTGATTCTAAAAGATGTTCACATTTATTGTCTGTGGATCGACTTTCATTACTCTTCAAATCTTGTGTACATGTTAGTGTGATCTGTGATTGTTCATTTTCCAAATGCGTTCTATTTTCGCAGCTATTTACACTATTTAGTGAGGTTAGTACAACATGGTCATTTTGAATATTTGTATTCTCTGAATGTCCGTGTACCAGTAGTCGATCTTCATGCTGTTGAAATTGAAGCTGATGTCCTTCCCTTGTTATTGTAGTTCCATCATTAATGGTGGTATTAAGAATACAAGATGGCGCAATTCTCTTATGAACGGCTATTGGAACATCCCCGGATGTCCAATCACGGTATATAACTCCGCAAGAATAACATTTAGTTTCCTTTCCGCGTCCTGTGTGGTAAAAACCAACTTGAGCTAATCGTATAAGACTAATATCAATGTCTTTGGGAAATGTACAAAACGATGACAGTCGCAACAACTCTAATGACATGTTCATTTCAGCTTCAGCAGCTATACCCGTTGAACGTTGTATAAAAAAATCGTTCATCGTGAACGGAAACTGGTCGGTAGAGGACTGCGGGAAAACACGTAATCTGAGCAAGTCGCCAATCATCTCTGCTGTTATTGGTGTTGAAACTGATTTTTTCACTTCGTAATTTAGAGTTTCACAAGATCTAAACAATGGTTCAGCAAACCCTAGATGTAGATATTGCGTGTTGTCGGTATTTAATGTATCCTGAATTTCTACCTGGTTGTTAGTTGATAGAAATCTTTTAATTGTGTCTTCTATTTCCGACATATGCATCTTAATTTTTAATGCTCTTTTTGTATGTTCTAAGGATGATTCAAACTCAACTGAACTTGCAAAACCTAAGCATTTTAATATTGCGTCAAGGTCTTCTTTGACTTCTGAAATGCTGTCGCTTAAGCTTATGTTCTCTGAATCAAAAAGGCGGTTTGTAGTTTTAGCAAGGCTAGCTGCATCAACCTGGGTAGACCGTGTAACCATAAGTGTATATGATTCATTCTCACTTATCGATCTTTTAATTCTTTCTTTCTTTGGTTGTAATGTGGACGTCTTGATCTGCCTTTCTAATGGAAAGTTAATAGGTTGATGGATATATCCAGCCCCCATAATTGTTTTCTTTTTAACTAAAAATAATAAAATAAGTAAATGTACAGCACCAAAATATATTTTGGCCTTTCAAAATAGGTAGCCTGCATATTCTACATGGAAACATAATTTAAATTATCTAGCACACCAACTTCTTTAAAATATATCGCTTTACATTCTAATTAAAACGAATTGTTGTCCATGAAGTTTGTGTCATTACCAATGTTATTACTAATCACCAACTATTTCTTTTTTGCTTGTGTCCTATTTAAAACAAACTTGTTTTATAAAAGCAAAAAAAATAAATCAATCAATCAATCAATCAATCAATACGATACAGTGCATAATCCTATATTTAAAATATATCAAATGATACCTAGATACTTTGAATAAGTAGTAAAAAATCTTAGAACAAAACAATCAACGGAAAACTTACCAACAAAACACAAAACTTATATAAGCAACACACTAATTCGTAACTCTTATCCTCTTAATTATACACGTGTAATTATATGATATTTCAGAAGGTTAGAATAGCCTACGTCCCCAATGAAACCCATCGTGTTACATATTAGTAAATTCAGTAGAGAATTTAGAACAATAATAAAGACTCTGGTATTAACAAAAGTATATTCCTCTCCATGTGTGTGTGTCAGAAATCAATGATGGTGAACAAAAAGTGATGCCGAGACGATGTAATCATAAGTGATATTTGCAGTTATAAAATATCCTCAGTCATAAAAATAAAAAATATATTTTACTGTATTTCAAATAAGAAATTTATTATATATGATAAGATTGTATAAAGTTTTAACAATTATGCGTGCATCAGCAAAATGTATAACCGCAGTAGTAGTTTAAACTTACCTGTCCCTATCAGTAGTACACAAGAAATCAAAACAACAACAGATATTTAAATGACATACTGAAATGCGTCATGGGAATACCCTCTATTAATATCTCAGTGACGTAACAAACGAGGAAAGGTAAGTCATAACATGCAAAGGAACTTTTTCGGTAAGATGTTTTGTATGTTGTTTTATTAGGACAAATTTAAAAACAGCTATTTTGTTTATTTAAATATCATTATAAATTATTTTGTAGTTGTGATTGTCAATACACTGTGCTAGGGTTTCGTTTCTAATCGTTAAGCTAAAGTTTGTAGTGATTAGCGATGCGTTTCTTTTTTGTTAAGTTTGTTTATCGTGTTTATTTTGCGAAAACTTAGCTTTTTATATACTGTAGTTCATAGTTTATTACAATAATACACTTAAAAAATTAAGTAATCTATCAAGTTACTGTAAGAAATAGATATTCTATACTAATCTATCTGTTTATTGATTTAAATGGTTATAAATAGACATGTAAACACTAGATTATTCTAGATGTAACAAATAGTAATTGTCACAGGTGGTCTATAAATAGTTCAAATCTTTAAATAACTTGTTAAAAGTAGGTGGAGCCACATCACATGTCTTTGAAAATATTTTTTACCCTCATATTCCATACCTAAAATACTCATGTTATTAATGCGTGTAATATTTAAAGGTTAAAAAAAAATGTTATTATTCAGTAACGTCATATGATGGTTTATTTACAACTGTCGCTGTAGACACAATTTTGTTGTTTTTAAAAGAAATTAATATTATTTTCTATGATTATCTGTTGTGGAATAAAAATTCTCTTTAAAAAACTACTGTATTAAAAAACAGTTTAATCCGAACTAAATAAACACATAGATGCACCCAGGTTGTATGGACAATTATGCAATGCATGCTTCTAATTGGAAATCTGCTCAGTTACTTATTTTCATGCAATTGAACAATCCACGTGGAACGATCCTGTACTGAGGAAAGCCTACGCATGGCTCAGAACTAAATGTTTGATCACGCATTTTGTATTTATTAGAATGCAATTAGATTTTACCTAAATGATGTAGAAGATGTCAACATAAATATAACCTTCTTTTTAATTTAAATATACTTAGATATTGTATGATTGATAATTTATTCAACTCTATCCTGAGTCTTAATTATTGCTCAAAACAAAATGTTTCAGAGATCGAAATTTTGAGGACAGCAGCACAATTTTTACTCGTTGTAATACAACTAGTTCCAAACATGACGTATATGTTCTCAATAAATATTTTAACTGTGACAAAGTTTCATTTTTAATAGAATCATCCTCAAATTCTAAATGTCATTTTTCAGTTTTTCTAAAATTACAAGGAGTTGTCTGTTACTTTTGATTTATACCTCTCAATTTTTGAGAGGATTTCACAAAGTGAAAATCCGGGTTATAATATGGTGAATGTTGGGCGGGCAGGCGGCGTGCCGGCGGGCGGGCGGGTTACGGGCGTGGAAAAAAAATTTCGTTACAGTTTTCTAAGCTACTATTAATCACATTTTCTTGACATTTGGTATGCAGCATCAGCATGGCTTACCACAACGTGGGATTCGATTTCAGGTCTGTTGCTCACCTACTTCCTGTTAAACGAATGCCGGCAATTTCTGTCTTTGATCGATTTTTAAAATTTTTTTGTGAAGCTGTTTTACATGTTGAGTGAGGAATTAAGCACTTGTGGCAGATTACTTCTATATGTGATGATGTTGTGTACAAATAACCAAATAAACTAATTTCTGCAGTGCACTATGAGTGTAGTTTCGTGATGCATATTTTCAGTTGGGGCCTCGGTGGCCGAGTGATCAAGGTAGTTCGTCTACTATTGATCACGTGGTCTGTCAACGCTGAGATTACGGGTTCGATTCTCACTGCAGGCAGGGTGTACTCGACTCCAATCTTAATTGACAAGGATTGCCAGTTTTCCTACCGCAGGTTGGGGGTTTTCTCCGGGTACTCCGGCTTCCTCCCCCAATAAAAACTGGACGCCATGATATAGCTGAAAAATTGCTGAAAGTGGCGTAAAACACTATCAAACAAACAAACAAACAAACATATTTTCAGTTAGCTTTTATCATTTCATCATGATGAGTAATAAATACAACTTTGTATATTCCTGAAGTATTCATAATAGTAATGTTAACAGACATCGCCCATATTTCAAGATATGAAATTGTTTATTTTAGGCGTATTGTACAGTTGTCATATTCGTCATTTAAAATAATTAGATGAAAATTATATGTGCATAAACGCATCTTAGTCTAAAGGAAGTCTCATTTGATATATAAAAAAATAAATAATTGCTTGAAGTCATGTCCCCAGTTCTCGATTTCACGCAATTTTATTGATATGTTTGAAATATTGTATTAGTTAGGCGAAAGTTAACAGTTAAAAGTAAATGTTCTCCGGGTTGTACTGATATAATATAGATGGTGTTGCATATTCTCTAAATAAAATAGAGACTTTCCACTTATTTTTCAGTTTGCATTTGTTTAAAAAATTCACATGTTTTAATACCAACTCAGCAGTACAATTGTTGAAACAAATGTTATACGATTAAAATAAATAAAGAATACTTATATTGATGTGTATAAAAATGTTTTTGAGGTTTTAAAATGCATATTTGTTTTCTTACGTATTTTCATAAATTGTATTTGAACACACTGGAAATGAAAAAAATACATGTAAATTGTTTAAAAAAACTCAGTTTTATGATATAACATCATTTTTTCTTTGTTTACTAGTATTTTCATAATTAGTACGTAAAAAATAAATTACTATTATAAATTATAGTTCAATGTATCAGAAATATTTATTACGTTGTTCACAAAACTAAATTTCATACAATAAAGTAAACATACAAACAGGTAAGTATTAAAATGTACATGATTTTCACTGCTTTTAATAGTAAACATGCTTCATGTTTAATAGTTCATTGGTTCAGCGATTTACTCACACTTGACTTACTTGTGTTCCCCACGTATATCAAACGGTCAAAAGTTAGGTCACTATTTACTATCAGCCTGACGTATTACAAAAACTGTTGTTGACAACGCTACAACAAAAATTAATTTAATTAACAGTTTTGCTGCTTAGAACAGTAAAGTTTCTCCAGTAAAAAGTTTTAATTTCTTTAAACCTATTAACCTTTAATGGTCGTACTACACATATTCATGTGGAACAATACATCCGTGATACCTTTTCATATTTAAGAAACATTGTTTATATTTGTTAGTAACCTAAAAAGGTTACTTAATATCAATACTATAAAAACAATTGACATTTAGAACATCAGTCAGAATATACCGATACGTCATCAAACGAACAAAAGTCTGATAGTACGACAATAGGAAAATCAATATACAACACGCGATAAAACGATAAAAAAAATCAAACAAGTAAATATTACAAACCCTTATGTACCATCAAATGTTCCGCAAGGAATAAACGACAAAGCAGATGTTAGTCATTTTTCTAAGATAAGCCATCGACAAATACAAAAAATTGCTTTTCTCATTATGTGATTTTGACTTATTAGCTACTTATCAAATATGTAGTGGTTTCTTTAAAATGTTTAAATACTTTACGTTAAAACTAACTGTTTTGCCAAAAATTAACTAACATTTGTGTAATTCACTAGCGTAATTTAATGAAAAATGTATCAGGAAGATAAAATAATGCATTAACTGCAATTTAATTTACTGTAATTATAAAAATCATAATCACATGAGAAAAAACAATTACGCAAACTTGTAGTTTTATATCTGCAATCTTTAATCTGCAATACACTACATTAAAATCGTTCGGTGCCATGAAACATATGTTATCCGTCTCAAAAGGTATCTAATTGGAATCAGAATAACAAATAATTACATACATGTACGTATGATACCGGGGGATCTTTTATGAGTGATAGAAAGTGTCATTTGTGCGCGTGTACAAAATTGCCTCAAAAGAGTAAACATTATAGAGGTTTTCCAAAAGCTAATGAAAGTACTTATTTATTCCAAAAACCAATAACTTTACACCACCACCTCCTCTGGACAAATAACTAGAAATAAATAAAATTAAACTTAATATCAGGCATCCGATTAGAAATTGAAAACAAAAAGGATGGACATTACAACGCCAATGTACTTGTTATAAGTGTTCTTATTATATGTTACACCAAGTGAGCGCATGAACTAATTTCAACTTGGCCAACTCAACTCGCAGTAACAGCTTACTCATCCGGACCATCTTTTTTAAAGTTCTGGGTTACTCACACTCACGCGACCTTTGTTACAAACCGGATTATATCACTGTCACATGGGTTTCGATTATATTTAACCAATTGGTATTCCAAGATGTTAAATAACTTCGCATTAAATATTTGAATTGGCTTACAATAACAAATGTATATAAAGAAAGAGAACTCCATAATTCTTTCTAAGCGTAGCTATGTGTAGATAGTTACGCACGCATAAATTCAAACAAATAGGTATGAACTTAAATAAATGGACTATGAAATAGGACCTTTTGATAAATACATAAAATAAATAATGTAAAATAAATTTTTGCTTATTTGCTTGTCAACTTGGGTAAGCCAGCCATTTCTTTTTAAATGCCGTTAGCAAGTCAGAACAATTGCTGAAGTTATATTTTGGTTGTTGATTCTGAAGTTTGCTAGTTTTGAGGATTTGTGAATTTTCTTTATTGACAGTTTCCTTGTTGTTAGGTATTTCGGTATTATATGTAGTCCTTGTATAGTACACAATAAACTATTCATGCAATCAAACTTAAATAATCAGTCTCATTTTCTTATAGTAGAATAGGGATTTGTAACTTATTTATGGGAGTGAAATATGTTTTTTCTCTGTCAACATCAGTGTATTTGTACTCGAAAATACGACCATTAAATGTATCCTAATGCATTACGCAAAATGTATTACTGAATTCTTGTTGAAAGAGCTAGAACTGAAATTAGGTTCGCTGCTTATAACAGTAAAGTTAATCCACTAAAAACGTGTTCATTACTTTATACAAACTTTTAAAAGTCATATTACACATATACATGTGGAACTACTCATCCGTGTTACCTTAAAAATTTATGAAATATTGTTTACATTTGTTTACAATTTACCCCAATGCTTACAATCAATAATATTATAACATAGACATCTAGAATATCAATCAGACCATACCGATACATCATCAAACGAACAAAAGTCTTATACAAAGACAATTGAAAACTCAATATACAAAGAGCGGCAACACGAACACAAATAGTTAAACAAATAAGTACAAATAAATCAATTTAAACTTATTTATTGTTAACACGCAGACAAAGGAATCAAGCACAAGTTATACAACTTAGGACGTCTTCTCCTTTAATACTACGATCCGCTATGAGCCACTACACACAAAAAGTATTACATCAAGTGTTTCGAAGGAATAAATAACACACAGATGTTAGTCAGTTTCCCAAGATAATCCATCGACAGTAGCAAAATTGCTATCCTGATTATGTGATTTTGACTTTTAAGTTACTATAAAATGTGCAGTGGTTGCTTTTAGTAAAGGATGAAACTAAAAGTTATGCTGAAAAATCAACTTAAATTTGTGTCACTCACTAACGTAGTGTAATAAAAAAGTAGAAGTAACAGTGCATTCTCTGCAACATAATTCGATGTAACTATGAAAAAGATAATCCCATGAACTAAACCAATTCACGCAAACTTGTTGTTTTATGCTTGCAATTTTAAAACTACATAAAACTCCATTTAAATAGTTCGGTTTCTGACAAAAAACACATGTATAATCTGACTGATTCTTATCTGAAATGACTCGACAGGAGTCAAATTTGAGGCATAATAAAAGGTTACTACACAAGTTTTTGAAGCGGATCTGTTGATCTTTTATACATGATGGAAAGTTTTTGTCTTTTTGTGCGGAGAAACACATTTCTCTCAAAACACTAATCACACAGATTCGCCAAAAACTCATGAAAGTACTTATTTCTTTCACGAACGAACAACTTTTACATTACCACCTCATATAGATTCTCCTTTCATTAATACCAGGCATTCCATTTACATGGACATTACCCCGACAACGTACTTGTAACAAGTATTCTGATTAAATGCCACAACAAGAGAGCGCATGAACTAGTTTAAACCCGTTCGTCTTAACTCACATAAGCAGCTCACTCTTTCGGACCATCGTTTTTATAAGGAATACTCACACTCACGCGACCTTTGTTTCAAATTTGATAATGTCATTGACATATGGTTTTCTATTACATTTTGCCGATATTTAACTGATTTGATAGACCAAGATGTTAAATAACTTCGCATTTTCTATTTAAATTGGCTAACAATAGCAATGTATATAAAGAAATATAACTCTATAATTCTTAGCGTACCTAAGTGTAGATATAACTACGCACGCCTAAATTCGATCAAATAGCTAAGAACGCAACTAAATGAATTATTATCAGATATTTGCAGAATGAGAACCACTTGAAAAATACATTGTATAAATATTTGCTAAATTTGAAATGCCTGTTCCAAGTCAGGACCATTGTCGTAGTTGATATATTTTTGGCTTTTGGTTCTAAAGTTTGGCAGTTTTTCGGACTCAGAATGAATTGTGAATTGTCTTTTTTAACAGTTTCCTCGGTGTTTGGTATTTTGATATTACATGAAACATCATTGTATGGTATACATTTGTTCTTCATAGTACCTACCTGAAATAATCAGTCTCATTCTTCTTATATCAGTAGAATTGTGATTTTATATTTATTTATGAGAGTGCAGTATGATTTGCACTGTTAACATCAGTGTATTTGTACTCGAAGCGAAACATAATGATAATTGTTCGAAAAAAATGCCTTTCTTTTCTGTAACTCATATTATATTTTGACATTTAACCGTCAAATACATATCACAATAATGCGTAAAAATACCTCACATTGAACTAACGTATACATATACATAGGAGCCATAATATTTCTTTTTTGACTTTTATTTTACTAATTTAATTTATTAAAAAAATAAGTGACACATTTTATTGAATTCCTGAATGCAGTTACTGGTTTGACTGCCAAATTATTAATATTTCAGACGTATCATGGAACGCCCAAAACTTCCTGCACTATGTACAATTTATGCATCCAAACAGTCCGTTATGTAGTATGACATGTTTGTCCTCTCGGATAATCTGATATAATTCTGACTCCGTGGCTTCCCTCTTTAAGTATAACTCTTAAAGGGATAAGAAGTGAGCATCAATTTTTAAATTTCAGTTTTGATTTGATTGAACCCAGCATAACTCGCTCTCCATGCTATCAAGATAACGTACCTAAAATGATTCCAACGTGACCAATTGTACGTCTATCATACACTAAAAACACGTTTAGTCTATCAAAAAGTTCCTTTTTTTGCTGCCTAGACTAAATTTACATGAGCAGAAACAGTTTTGTAAATATTTTTATAATAAATAACAATTCAACAATTACATGCAATAATATTGTCAATACTCCATGACATGTTAACTTAAAATAATAACAAAAATACATACTAAATACAATACCTGTAGTGATTTCAACTTTCATTAAAATCGTCTTAAATCTAACAATATTACACATTTAACATGAAAACATATATTAAACCATGATGCGTATTTATAAAACGGCTTAATTTAACTACTGTAACAAAATTTGGTATATATTTTCAAGTTTATACAAAAAATTATAATACCCTGATTATATCAGAAAAAAGTCGTAAGTGTAAAACTATCTTAAGTTTAGGAAGATCAAAGGCAAATGCATTGTAATGTCAGCACTTATGATGCATTTTACACTTACGACCTTTTGTGGGAAAAAACACGGCATGTTTAACCTACAGTATTATACATACAAGTCAAAATTGTGTAGACAGTAATACTATTCTAATATTCTGTCATAATTTTGCAACAGCCTACTTTTTTCAGTCGCATTTACAAAAGAATAATGTGATTTCAATTCCAGTTGTCTCAAAGTAAATAGCGATGTCTGTCAAGCTTGATGAAACATTTGTAGAACAAATAATTGTTATCGTTTTTTAACTGAACAACCATGTGGTTTGTCCGGACAAATATCTAAGCGAGGTACGTTTTGACCGTGCCCTTTATATATGTCCGACACAGAGGGCACTTCCGCATGGCAGGGGCACAATCACTACAACACGCAATGTGTCCACATGGAAGAAAGGCTATGGAGGCTTCCAAATCGAGGCAAACTTTACACAGACGTTGATCTCGAAGTTGTCTGTTTTCCTCGATCAAGGATGTTGCATCTGAAATAAAGAAATACAAATTTCTGTGTAATTGCACACTTTCTTTTATATAATCGAGTATGATAGATAAAAAAACATGTGCTCAATTCCAACCGTAGCTGACAAAAATTGCCAGTTTCCCCAGGTCAGGGCTTTTCAAAAACGTACTTTTCGTTCATTCCAATAAAAACTGGTCATAATGAAATAACTGCAAAATTTCTGCGTGGCATGACACGTCATTCAAATAAGCACACAAAATCAATATTGCGGGATTAAGGAACATTTAACAAATAAACCAAAACAATTATTTCACCGGAAGTGTAGTGTTTAACAGCATTACCCTAAGATGATTATTGCAGTCTCAGTATTTATTGGGGAAACAAGAGAAAATAGCGGAGTCAACAATGCATCAAGTCAACAAGGCACCAGTGGATGAAATAGCCAAATAATTCTATAAAAACGAATATGCAAAAACCGGAATCACAAACACAAACGGAACAATAACAATCATGTAGTGAAGTCAAGACTTCCCTAGAAAAGTCACTGCAAAGACAAACATTCTATGTAAAGTTAAATAATTTGTTTTAACCGTAATACATAGGTTGTACTTGCACTTATTGTAGTCCAAGATATTAAAATAAATGTAAACAACAAAATATGGAATGGGTAGATGTTGCAATCTGTTAAGAGAGACTTCTGGCACTGTAGTATTAATTAAACAAAATTGGATTTCACGCAATTGAAACTTTATTTATTCTGAATTGTAGTTGCAATACTTATTAAAACCCTCTCACATACAAGTTGGGCATAACGTAATGTATAATGACATACCATCTGCTGGTAGTTCAGATTGTTGAACAATTCCTAGTTCTTTTGACGTCTTTGTCTCATTTGCTTCTGCTACAGATGCCGCACCTTGTGTTGGCTGATCATGTTCGTCATTCAATAGAAGAAGCATTATGTCTGTTGCAGATATATTGCTAGCTGCTGTAAATACAACGCTATTCTTATTAGTTTATATTTTGTTGGGTTTTTTTCTGGCTTTCTTTCTTTTAATCCAGATAAGTAGTAAAATATCAAAATGCAAAGTATTTTATTACTTCATGTGACGCCATACAAACCATCATGATTGGTATATTTAAAGTGTGCGACGTTCTCTTCATTTTCCGTAAATTTGTATTTATTAATCTATTCTCCTTTTCATGTCACTGAAATATTGCTAGACATTAAGCATTAATCAATCAATTTATCAATTGCAGTTTACATATGTATCGTATTTTAACACATAACTAGCCAGGTAGATAAATAAGGGGAGAAAAAGTTAATTGACATAAGGTTATTATGAGACATCTTGGATTATATTCAAGATATATATTATATTTGAGTATAAACTATTATTCCTAATAATTGAATGGAACGTAGTAAGGAAAATATACACAAAATATAAAAAAGAATTCAAAAAGAAACAAAAGCTCTGCTACAACTCAACGTAATCAACATGTACCTGTTATGGTTCTATTTAACTTCTGTAATGCCCCTCGCACTTGGTCATTAGTATAACCCATTTCTAGAACACTTCTAGCAGCAATACTGTTGAGCGGGTCATCGTGTTGTTCTGTACTTATGTTGGCAGACAGTTGTGAGGCGCCTGTAGGAACATTTTCCGCCTTCTCTCTCTCCTACAAATGATTATTGTAGTGTTAATTTACATGAGGTTACACATTAATGCTACCATACAGACGATGTTGGTGAAGATAAAAGTAAAATCATGGCAAATAGATGAAGCGACAAAAAAAGTCATGCAATATTAAATTATCAATATTTAAATAAATGAAATAAAGCATATTTTAATGTATCTGTGTTTTCAACGTGTTTTTTAAATATATAATATAGTTATCAGTCTAAAATCTAACTGAAATCGCATGTGTCTAGATTTTATTGCTGCATAGATTTGTGTATACATACCAATTCCTGTTGTTTTTTCAAAACAGCGTTGATAAATTTCTCTCCTTTATACTGTTTTAAAAATGCACACTGTGGAAACCATCGTGCATGTTCTACCCACGGGTCATCTCCTGCTTCCCAGTTTCGAAGTCCTCCTCCACAAAAGAAGCAGCGAGTGTAATCATTGTAGCCAGCGTATAGAAATCCAGCTAATGCCATCTGTCGAGGCGTCTGGTCTAAGTATGACGGCCATCCTTGGTAAGAACTGATTCTTGTCTGAAGAGGTGCATAGTTGGGGTACCTTGGTTTCTCAATATTAACCCCTAGATCAGGATAGCTATTGTTTTGACTATGGTTTGAATGTGATGGTTGAGTGCTGCTAGCAGTGGTTCCAGTACATGATAATTGAGTTTGATGCATTGCTGTTAATTCTGACACTTCAGATGTTTCGGTGGTTGAATATTCCGTAGATGAGGACACTGAATATTTCAAATGGACACCACAATTATCGGTTATGCTGTTGTTTTGTTGTTCTAACCTTTCTGGATTAATGCGACTTGACTGAGATGACGATGAAGAATTCTGAGCAACGTTTACACTTATGCTTGGCTGTGGTTGTCTTTGTGTTGTTACCATGGTACACGTAGGAGATATTCTGCTATGTATTTTGAAGGGATCATCTCCAGATCGCCATTGGTTATAGGTAATTCCACAAGCATAACATTTAGTCTCTCCTGTTGTATCCGTACAATAAAATCCGTATCGTGCTAAACGAGTCATACTAATATCAATATCACGTGGAAACATGCTTAAAGACGACAATCTTAAAAGTTCATGTGCCATGGACTGGTTGGTGTCAACAGGCTGTCCATTTGGCGACAAGCTTTCAAAATAAGACTGCAAGGAAAAAGGAAAATACTGCTGCTTAGATTGTGGAAATACATGAAATCGTAACAGATCTTCTATCGTATCTTTTGTGTAACGTTCTTCTGTTTTGTTCCAATGTTTCGCTTTATTGCTGAAAGGATTTGCTTTGAAACAGTTGTCAGGTTCCCAAGAACGCTCAAACTTTAAGAATATGTTCTGACAATCAGTCACTATAATTTGCTCGAGAATTTCAATAGTACTGATAATGTCCTTGCAGTTTTTCTTGATTTTGGCTAATCTCTTCAGTCTAGTTAAATTATTCGGTCCTAATTTAGATGTCAGCTGAGATATTTTGGATTTAACGTCTTCTAAGTTTTTACAAAGGTCTGTGTAGAACTCATCCGTCACAGAATGTCCTTCGCCATCATTGATACTGTCCGATACGTTATTACTATGCTGAATACCAATATGAGTAGTATTCTTATTATAATTACTACTCTGGACATCAGTGTCAACAGTTTGAACGGAACGTGATACTATTACTGTTTTCTCTTCACAATAACTTGCAGATCTCGTAAAAATATTTTTCTTTGTCTCTTTGAATTGCATTGTAACACTTTTGGCAGCCTCGACAATGGACTTTGTTTGATTTGTTGGTGAACACATTTTTTTTGTTTCTAAAAAATAGAAAAAAATGTAATTTTGTAAAGTTACATGTAATTTCTTTTTTTCAAGCATTATTTTAATTATAAATGCATTCGACATTATAATATATCAAGCTGTTTTTAGTGTATTGTATGAAAACAATACATTGGTTCTTAGTTTGACACAACAAATATCGATTTAAATTTAATATTTTGATATATATTTCAAGCAAGATCATGAAATATACCTCCCCCTTTGAAGAAACAAAACATGTATTGGTACTAAATAATATATAAATTATTTGCAGTTCTAAATATAGCAAAATCAATAGCGTTATGACAAAATGTGCGTTTTCGTGGGGTGGTGTGGTAGGTGTTTTAGGGACGCTTTGACCTGATACCTAGTCATAATTGCATAATTAATGCAATTTCTGTAAACTTATTAGGCATATTTAGTATACTTTATTTTGATATGAATGATATATTTTGAAACATAAGACGAACGTGTGGGTAATTACTAAACAGTTGGGAATCTAGTTTGGTGCCCACCTTACCCTCACAAAGCAGCATCTATAACACACATCCATAAGCTCCTATGTGCTAAAATGTGTTTTCTGATAAGTTAAGCGCCCCTCCCCTTATGATAAAATCCTGGATCCGCCACTGCTTTTTAAACTTTAAAAATTTTTAAATAATGCCTTATGGGTCGAAATCAAAACTTTTACATTGATACGTCATTTCTGGAGCAACGTGCATCAGAATACGAAATACATATATTGCTGTGCTATTTACACTAGTATTTATATATGAAACGATATCTACAAACTGTCAATTGAATTGAAGCCGTATGACGCTACCTTATAGGAGTTATTGCCCTTAATCGTCAAAAATGTCGTTGTTTTCCATTTCCCTCATACTCTTAAAACAGTAAGAGCTAGAAAAAGCTTTGGCTTACAGCTGACAGACCTAAAGTGACAATCTGTCTTGTATATTTGTATAGAGCATTTTCATATATAACAACTAGTGTAAATAGCCCCGACATATATGCATTTTGTAAAACCATTAAAACCATTCTAAACTAACACTTCAATATAATTAAGGTTTCAGGACTGATTACCTAAATATGCGTAGGTAAATTTTCTTGACATATATGTGTTATTTGTTTAATTTAAAGTGTAATAATTACAACAAAAACAATTTTTGTTTCAGATTTTATTTTAGTTGTGCAATAAACATTCCAAGTTTCGAATGGGTTGTATAGAAACGATGATGTAAATAATTTACACAATTCTTTCCAACTGATTTGTTCTGAAATTCTGTTATAATGTCAAACAATGTTTATAATCTTTATTGTAAAAAAGAACAAATATAGTGTACTGAAGTATGTTTATTTTTTATCTTTGGAATAGAACTAGTTAAGTAGCAGCTCCAAGGATCAAGGGTCATTCTCCTAAACATGCCACCAATTGAATAACTGAGCTAAATAATTTTGGATTGAAAAGCTGTTTTTCTAGCTCTTATGGTTTTCAAGAATATGACAAACAACAACATTTTTGACGATAAAGGGCAATAACTTCTATATGGCAGCATCATACAGCTTTATTTCAATAGAGAGTATAGCTTCGATTTTCATCGATCTGTTACATGTATATATTTTGCACTAAAACCCCAAAACTGTATTTCTTAATCTTGTTCTATTTTTAGTAATGGCGGCGATGCAGTTTGTCGGCTGCATTGATTTGTGCAATCTTGGTAGAAGGCATGCTACAACTGAAATGTGCAAAGTTTCAAAGCAATCTCTTCAATTGTTTTAATAGTTTCGAAGAAATGTTAAAATTTGATACGAAAGCAGGTAACCAATAACTAATAAACGGCGTTCAGACGAATTGACCCTATTATAAATCTAAATAACTGAACATTTTTTCAAAGCTAACTTCTCTTGTTCTAATAATTTTCGATTTTGAGGAATGTAGGGGGCAATAGCTCCTTCAAGGGTTTGTCGTTAAACTTAATGGAGAGTTTTGTAGATCTTTGGATTTCCTCTATCTATTATATGTTTGGAACAATAGCCCAAAAAATTGCGTTTTGACCCTTGTTCTATTTTGAGAAGCTGTAGTTATGTAGATTTTTCTGCGACCACGATTTATGCAAAGCTTAAAGGCAATCCCTTCAGTGGTTTTGAAGAAGATTTGATAATGGACGGACGGACGGCGAACGCAAAGTGTCGACAACAGCTCACGTGATCCTTCGGGTCAGTTAAGCTAAAAATTAGCAAATTTATATTTGGACGAAATTACCCCTCTTAGTTAAAAGCTTAGTTTTCATCAATATGCCTTATACAGAACTCTTTTTAGTTATAACTGTATCAAAAATTAAATTAATATGAATGTTTGGGTAGATATGTGGTATTTTTTTATGGAATCTTTGTAAAATAATTATAATAATAATATTTTATAATTGTATCGTCAATGGGATCGAAACTTAGAAAAATATTGTCATATGATGTTTCGCTTTCTAAGATTATTATTAGGATGTTATTACAAATACGTAAAATAATTATTATTATACCGTTCCTTACTTACATTCGAAGTATTTAGTCCTATTGCGCAATACGCTAAAAGACTTCCATATAAATATAAACAATACCAAGTGTCAATAGTAGTCCTATTGCGCAATACGCTAAAAGACTTCCATATAAATATAAACAATACCACGTGTCAATAGTACATGTATAATCTTAGATTATTAAGGAAATTACGAGAGACCACGAGAAGTAAATATTGATTAAATTTATCTAGGACGTCATGTTTATTTGTAAAACATTATTGATCGATAAAAGATAAGAAACAATTTAAACAATATAATGTATTGAAACAAGTTTTGAAACTGATTATTTTTGTGTACGATTGTGAATAAAGGGAGACAACAAAAATTGTCTTAAAAGTCGTACATATCAACAATTCAAACATGAGCTTTAAAGAGCTCTTTAAACCGACTTACATTTTAAAAGTAAAAACAAAACATGTTATTATAATCATCATAAATTATGACATAAACAAAAGACCGATAAGACACATAATTAATATATGTAATTAGAATTAATTTAGCATGATATACCATACTGTACCAGCACTTATAATGCATATTAATAAAACCACTGGAATAAAACACAATGATCGAAAAAAAAACAGCTGAAATTAAATAAGCATTAAAACCAAGTATAAAAATACTTAAAGTCATGCATACATGGTTTCTAATTAATCATTAAGTAAAAGAGTAGTTGTGTTACAGAAGGGGTTAATTAATATTGATGTACTGTTTTTCGAAATCTAAAAAAGGAGTCTTTATCGTGCCAGGAGTGTGGCAACCTCCAAACACGTTACTCACCAGGCCTTCCGCATTTTGACCTTACAACTTCCAACGAGAGGGGTTCCCTTGTCCGCCACCCGGGGACGCGCTGAGTTGCCCTGGGGGTCGAGCATTGGGAACACTCCAATATGGTCCAAGTGACCAATTTAGAGGAAAAAGAAATAATACAGGTTTATTCGTACTACAAAAAGAAAAATTGTGACGATCGTTTGTCAAGATCTGCTTTAGCTACTGGGCCCTTCGTATTTACAAAAAGTTTTATTGATCCGAGGGAGGTAACTCTTACAAAGGGTGAAAATATATGACAATTCAAGACCTTACCAAGATCTACATTTTAGTCAAGGTTTCATTTTAAATTTCTTCCCTAAATTGCCCGATTTCTGTTACAGTTAAACCTCGCTGCATCGTTCACTCGAAACGCTTGAAACATACCTGTTGTGGCAACATAACAACGTTCTATTTTTAAGTTTTTATTTGTATTGAATAAATATGTGATATAAACTTTAAATTCTCAAAATTATTATTTGGACGTGTCAGAGATGTACTATAATAAAAACTGTCAAGGATTTTTTTAAGTATCACATTGTTATTATTGTAGGAAATTCGCGATTTCAATGAGCTTGTATTTGAATGTGTTAAGTAAATTAATTGTACAAGCTTCGCTAAAGACCTCTGGTCACTGGGACTTTTTGCCAAATGCCCATTTATAATACAGAAAGCCTGACCACGGTCAAAAGTGTGGGTAACGTGTTTGGAGAGTGCCAAGTGTAGGTTCATTGTAGCTTTATCAACAAGCTGAATTCTCTGTATCTCTCGAATACTTCGTATTTTTCCATTTGGTCAATTCTTTTTCTCCATTAAATGAAAGTTCTGAATATAAACTAAATATTGTTCGTTGATCGTTGAAAAATATACAATCAATAAAATCAATCAATTAATCAATCAAACAAACACATCTACACCTTTATTACAAGCTATTACATTATTTATTTATTTAAATTCTGCTTGTTTGGATGTTTAATATAAACAACACTATACTCAATATTTAATAAACTATTTTTCTATTGGTTAGAATTCGTAACAGATCGGTGGCAATAATAATAATAATATTAATAACGTCAGTTAGAATTAAAATTAATTTATGTAAATAAAATTGAAATTATTTAAACAAAAATGTACAATACACTGTTTAACTTGCCTCTATGTGAGTTTTCCGTTCGGTCGTATCAACAAAAGTTGCATAACTAGCCAAAATAAATAGCTGGCGTAACAAGCATTTTTATTACAGTAGATTATTGCACAAGATTTCTGCAAAAAAAGTTTTCATAATCAAAATATCTAAAAATGTCCTTTTGATAGATATACATACATATCTAATCAATTTTACATAAAAAATTAATTTGATAACAGTAAATACATTATGTATTATTACCAGCGGTTCCCACTTTCACGAAATACTAAAATGCGTACGTTAAGTTCTAATCTGGTAAACGAAATGACACTGTAATTACGATCATACTTTTAAATAAGTTTTAAGTAAGATGTATAAATAAATACACATATTGGCTAGTTACATATACCTACGTACAGTAAACGGAGCTGATTACAATCATATTGAAGTGACATAAATGGATAAACAACAATCGTAAACATAAACATATAAATACATTAAATTACAACGCACACGTATAGAGGGTTCAAAATTTATGAGAAGACAAAATAATAAAACATTTCAGTCCATAATCGACTTTATATTTAACAAAATTACACAAAACGGTTTTCATAGTCTGCAACATGGATTTTATTATATTAAGTTGTTGATATGCATACAAACTGAAACGTACAGCGTTGTTTACGGTTTATTTCCTAAAACACGTGACATGTAATTGTTGAAATGTATACATGTCACAGAGACTGAACCAATTAAAATTGCATTTCTCTTGTCACGTTACAAAATAATAATAACCATAAGCAGAGACATATTATTACATATATGTATTTATACAGGGGCGGATACACGCAGAGGCGCAAATACGGCGGGGGTCTGGGGGCCCCCATTAGCTCTCGACAAAATGGTCCAAATCCTGCATTCTCCCAATTTCCAAGCATCAAAATGAATTTCTTTAACAGAAGGTTTTTATAGTGTTCAATAACCTTTATTTACTACAGTATACAACACAGATATCATAATAAACGACTGAGTACCGTTAATGCATTAGTTTATGGCGAGGACGAGCGAGGATTACATTTTTGCCTTTGGCGCTGGTTGTTACCCTCCATGTTCTTTTTTTCCTTTCCTTTTTTTAAAGGGGGGGGCGTACGCCTCTTACGCCCCCCCCCCCCCCGGATCCGCCACTGTTATAGGTCTCTGCTATAAGCTCGTACAGATGTATTTTGGGTTCAATCAAATTCGTACTTGTCCTTTATTTAAAGTGAATAAAGTAGAAAGTTTTCACGAAAGTTGAAAATGATGTACCTGACATTTGGTCTGGCCACACAGTTCCACCTGCCTGACCAAACGCAATTGTGCCTAACTATAATTTAAAAAATTCAATTATAAAGTCTGCGCTACAAATCACAGATTAATTTTAATGCACTGCATGATTGTTTGTTTGTTGTTTGTTTGATGGTGTTTAACGCCACTTTCAGCAATTTTTCAGCTATATCATGGCGTCCAGTTTTTATTGGGGTGGAAGCCGGAGTACCCGGAGAAAACCCCCGACCTGCGGTAGGAAAACTGGCAATCCTTGTCAATTAAGATTGAAGTCGAGTACACCCTGCCTGCAGTGAGGATTGAACCCGCAATCTCAGTGTTGACAGAGCACGTGATCAATAGTAGACGAACTACCTTAACCACTCGGTCACCTAGGCCCCTGCATGATTGTAATAATCGTATATGTATGTTTCAGTATGATGGCTAAATTATAAGAAAGTAAATGTTTCAGTTAGAGTTTTCAATCAAATTCATTTTGCTTATTGTCAGTTTAAATCATTAGCAAGATGTTGATTAAAAACATAACCGAGTATAAAAAAAATAATATGATCGACGAATGTAAAAAATCAAGAGCTTCTTAATAATGTTTATCTGTTCTATATCTCACAGTTTTTAAAATTCAAAATTTCGTTTCAAAATCAGAACATTTGTCCTCATCTTCATCATTATCTTCTTTTATAGACTGAAGTTGCTTCCGTTCAACAGTTTATATATTAAGAACGATGTTTTGATCAATCAAATTTCGCGATATGAGTTAAAGGAAACAACCACGGCATACCGGTGTCAAGTAAAATTAACACGTATTTTTGGGCGACTTTTGTTTAAGTTACAAAAAGGTCTACTGATGGTTAGACGCAAAACAAACAATCATCGGACCGCATCTCATAAAATGTATTTGCCGGTCGTTAAGTCAGCCACAAATAAATTGATTGCCTTTTCCAAACACAGGGACCCGTACAAATAGATTTACATGCGCTTACGAATGATACTGAGTCAATTTTGTTATAGTGTGGGTAACGGGAAAAAGGGTCTTTACCCGCCACTTTTAAAAATGTCAAAAATATTACTTGACCCATATATTTATATGGGTTTCTAGTTAGTTCTGTTCAGAATTATCTTCATGAAAAACCCTACTATTATGTTTCTAATGTCATTAAACTCACTGGGACCATACTGGGAGGGTTCCCAGTGCTCGTCCCACAGAGCAGCCCAGCGCGTCCCCGGATGGCGGATAGGGGAGACCGTAGAGGATAAAGTGTTTGGAGAGTGCCACGCTCCTTGCACGATAAAGACCCCTTTTGTAGTAGATTTCGAAAAAGAGTAAGCTCATTGTAGCCGCTACAAAAGGCAAAATTTTCCACCCCTACCCAAAACTCCATACTTTTCCAGTGGCAGTCTAAATTGCATTCCCTGTGACCCATCCCACCCCCATTTTCCGTTGATTGTTTGTTAACTTGTTCCAGTCCTGAATATAGCTGAAATACTGCTCGCTGCAAGTAAAGCAGACATCCAATCAATCAATCAATCGATCGATCAATCAATCAATAAATCAATCAATCATTAAACTCATAAATTTAAAGAATTTTAAACAGTTTGAAACGAAACGGACAATTAACCCCGACAGAAGTGGACTTTATTGTTTGTGGTTGTTGTGCCTTCTCGGTAATCAGTATCTCAATAATGATAAAGTCCACTTCCGTGGACGCATGGTCCAACCGTAATATTACCGAACGGGTCCGGCGGACAGCATATTTTGTGAAGACTGCATTGGTTTGCTTTGTTGCTCTGAAAAATCAGTACTGAATATTTTTAAATGATTTTTTCCGATAAAGCATTTTGTATTAATTTAACATATACACACATACAATGGAGTAATATGGAACAGTAAACAAATTTTAAAATTATCCCCCTTGTTTTTGTGTTATTAAAATATTAATAACATAGTTTGTTTGGTGTTGTACTAATTTACAAATGGGTGGGCTTTTACATTCGAAGTTTACACATCGCTTTCGCTCGATAGAAAATAATCGACTACCCGGGGAAAATCCCCGAACTTTGGTATGAAAACGTGCATAACTAATGAATTAAGATTTGAGTCGAGCACACCATATTCGAAGTTGAGCTCAAACATGCATGCTCAGTGTTGACATGACTGTCAAACACTCAGCCACTAAGACCCCTATAGTTTGTGCTTTGTTTGTTTGTTTGAATACTTTTAATGTCACTTTCAACAATTATAGCTGTCAGCTTTTCAAAGCGGGCTAAAACCCTTATTAAATACACGTAAAATAGCTGAATATAAGGATGCTGGTTTGACATCACACCGCTGTTAAGAGGTATTATGAACCAAACAACTTTATAGACGCTAATAGTTTTCTTGTTTGTTAAATGAAGTTTAAGGCCACTTTCTGCAATTATTCAGCTATATCATGCTGTTCAGTTTTTATTGCATGAGGAAACAAAAGTAACCGGTAAAACCCTACCTCATTTCGTATGGTAAATAGTAGAATAACTACCTTAACATCTGTTCCAGCGAGCCCCAGCCTAGGCTGCCCCTAGTTTTAAATGTTAGTTTATACTGTAAACGTTTGAACTGTTTAATGTACTAAGACAGTAAGTATAGAGATAAAAGATGTTTCCGATCTTGTTTTATTATGTAATTTAGAAAGAAGCATGTCTACGTCACCGCCAATCCAACTTGACTTTGCGTACTCTTTGCAACAAATGAAATTCTCTATGAACCACTTCCGTTCTACATACTTCTCCCTCCAACATTAACATTCAATCACAACTGTCAAGTAAGATAATATGGAGGATAGGGGCCGTTACAGAACCCGAGCTTTACCATATACTCTGTATTTTTGTTACTCGCAAATCGCAAAGACTGAAGTTAAACAAATCGTACAATGTCTATAGATATTTTATTCTAATGTGTCAGTGAAATCTTGAAGCACAAGTTTTAGTAGAACATTTATACCTATAGGCAGAAATGTTGATTTGAACCAATTTCAAAACTGACATGACCTTATTTGAACGATTTTTAAAAAATCAAAAAGGGAGATTGCCCTTCAATAGCCTAAAAACACCGGGATGAGAGATTAGGACGGAACTATGTCCGTGAGAGACAGTTTAGGCGGCATACATGTATCATATGCCAGAAAATTTCATTGGACGTACATATCGTTACCCTAACGCAGCAGTTGTTTTTCAAAGGAAAGGTTTGCAGCACGACAAAGCCCAGCTGCAAACAAATAGTGCTACTGATAATTTTTAGGACAACTAAAATATTCTCTGGCAGTCAAAATCAACATAATGTGGATAGCAACTATGTGTAATGATTTGAATTGATGCGTATGCAGTCGTTAACAGCATCATAAAAAAAGAACTACAGAATTCTCTTCACGTAAATAGTAGAGAATTACTGTAGATTGATATTGTCTATGCCAAGACATGCTGGTGCTGTTTTACAAAAAATGGTTGGCACACCACATATGTAAAAAAATTTTCGTTACAAGGGTAAATATACCCGTTGTGTGTAGTGATTGCACGGGTGATATACATAGAGCGGGAAATTAAATCATTCGACTGTTTTCCATATACCCAGTCAACACGCTTAATTGTTACATAACTTTGGGACTGCTCGGCTCTATTTCATTATCTTGATATCTGATTCAAAATTCGCCCTGAGCGTGAACCTGCAAGATGCCGTTGTAATAACAAAGAAGACAGTCCCACCAATGATCCAATAGCAATTGCATTCTCCTTATTTTTTTAGACATTTGGACAACGCGCTGGAGAAACGAAAGAAGAAGATGATCTTTATGCTTTTGGAATAAAAAATTCCTGCCTTAAATACATCTTAATGCAAGTCCAAAGACATTGAAATAAAGTTGCTATAAAATCTCATAATCATGACCCTGCTCTTAAAACAGTAGACAAATTCCAGCTAGCTTGATATTGCCGCTCGTAACAAATTTGTTAAGATTGCAAATACTGTCATTGAGTACGAGGGCGATTCTCTCGCCGATAACTCGAACGATGAGCGCATTTACGTCAAGCCGAAACCAGGGCTATTCAAAAAAGAAAGGCTGAAATCCCCAAAGATCGTCCCACGAAATTCGCTGCATACACTATTTTTCGTGGCTTTAGAGACGCATCTGAATCATTAAGAATCCACGCAAATTCCGCAAGTATGCCAAGATTCTTTGGCAAGAGACCAATCACTGCAATATTTACAACTGGGAAAGGACCACCCACCCATGACATCTGTAACTATTCTGCTGCAACAGGACATTGGTTATTCAACTGTCACGAAAAAGTCAAGCATCAATACCAGCTCTAAATGAGGTATCTTTAATTGACATTAAATTATGTTTAGACACGTACGAATATGAAAATGAATCTGTGAAAGTTTACAATGTACAATGTCGATTGCACAGTAATTTAATTTTTTTTTGGAAAGGAAATCTTGTGTTGGCTGACACTTAAAAAGCGTAGTTTTGCGTATTATGATAAATAAATAAATTTAGTAGTAATTACCTTCAGTTACCGGTATTTTAAACCACACCATCAGCTTATAAGCATGCACATTTTGTTAAACGGGCAATAACACATTTATTTTTTACAGGTGTCGATGAGGAGGCTGACTCTGTACCGTATGTTGTAAACCCTTTATCAGTTTCGGAGAACTAGTCAGCAAGACAAGATTGATCCTTGACCTTAGAAAGGTGTCAGTACGAAGTGTGGTCTAAATTTAAGTATGAAAGTGTTAAGGAGGCAAAAATTAATGCAGCTTTTAAAAAATATGCTTTTAAATTTGACCATAGACAAGGGTACCATTATATAGATATACATCGAATCACGAAAATTCCTTGGTTTTTATGGAAGACAGACGGAAAAACGAAATATTACATTTTTACATCTTTACCTTTTGTGTTATGTTTAACATGTTACATTTTTACTAAAATGGTACGACTGTTGGTTGAATTTTGGAGTAGTAAAGGTTACAGTGTTACAAAATTATAGTGTATTTGGACGATGATCTAGGTTTTGAAGATACAGAAGAAATGTGTCTGAGAGATTGCAAAGAGGTTTTGTCCGACTAGCTGTCTGCAGGATGTTACCAAGTTTTGCAAAAGTTTAGACTGGCGTGGCTTTGTTTGGCCCTTCGACAAGAGTATTTCAAGTGTACCTTATAACATACTTCAGGATATATGGAAGTTTATTGTGCTAGTTACGGATAATTCAGATAATATTACCGCTAGAAAAGTTGCAAGTATTGGCAAAATTATTGCACTTTCGCCTGCTTTAGGAAACATATGTAGAATCATGTCTAGGCATTTACATCATGCTGTAAGTGAGCGAATCTATTAGGATTCAAAAGTTATATTAGACTTAATTGCCGTGAGAGAGTTAGAATTTTGGCATTCTTCTCTAAAATCTTTACCAAATTGTTTACTTACACCTATATAGAGACTTCCTGAGAAGTTAGCTAATACCGATGAAAGTTCTTACACTGGCGAGGGTTATGTTGTTCATTTTTCTGATAAGATTGCACATCGGATGTGGACAGCTGAAGAAAAGCTTAAAAGTTCAACTTGGAGAGAGCTTAAGGTGGAGAGTTTGACTCCAGGAGCTTTTTCCGTGCATTTTAACAATAAATGTGTGAAACTGTTTACTTATAATCAAAATGTAGCCCGTATAGCGGACGTTGGTAGCATGAAACATGATTTGCACAAGTTAGTTATGGACATGTTTTATTTCTGTTTTGAGAATTCAGTTTGTCTAAAAATAGAATGATTACCACCGACTTTGAAAACTACAGCAGATGACTACAGTAGAATATTTTATTTTAATGATTGGTCTGTATCGCACAGAATTTTTCATTATTTTCATAAGGTTAGTATTGATCGTTTTATTAAAATTATTAATAAAAAACTGCCGAGATATAACTCAATTTTGTGATCCTTCAACTGAAGGTGTTGATACCTTCACATGTATTTGTTCATATGACAATAACTGCTTGTGTCGCCAGTGTTATTAATATCTCACACTATTAAACATATTCAGTTATATGGAGCCAAAAGTGCTTTAGTAATACCTAAATGGAAATCGGCCAATTTTTCTTTCCTATGTCAGTTTCATGTCACACCGGAACGTTTATCGGATTAGTTGAAAATTGTATTGAGTATGAATCCCTTTATAATTTTTGCCAATAAGGGTTCTGCAGAGAACTATGTCTTCAGTGATGATAGATTTTTTTTAATGTACTTAAACTGAAACTTGACGTTGGAAACTATTGATACAATTTGAGCCATAAGAATATTGAGGACCTTGCTGCGTTTTGTTATAATGTGTGACTGTATATTGAACATTGAATGTGTACCTGTATTTCACTGACCTGGCCGCTTTTGTTTTTTACGAACCTGGCTTTGATTTTATTATTTGGGACGTGCATCTTCTCCTTATTTTTCAGGAATCTTTAAGTAAGGACTATAAAGACATTAACAGGCTTTAGCACATACCTGGTTTACACAAGTTGCATTTGCTGTCATGGATATCGCGAAAGGAAGCAAATAAATTCTTCAAACAAGACGTATGGTTTGTATTTTGCGAAATTAAAAAATTGGTTCAGACGGCACAGTTTGCCTGCAGATGTATCTCACTGATTTGATTGTATCAGTTTGTTTTATTTCCGCACTTATAGATCACAGGAATCGATTTTTTAATAGCTTTCTTTAGTTTATTACACATTAAATGAAAAAATGACATATTTTGTTGAAAAAATATGCTCGGTTATACGTACCCGGCAATCAAAGTTTACGATTAAAGGAAACAAATCATGAATTACTAACCTTGAATTATCACTGGTGCTGACGTCACTCGTGCCAATGAAATCAGCTGATTCAGTGATGTTGATAGTGGCAAACATAAACAAAGACAATTCCACGCGTTGAAACTTGTAAAATTAAATTATGAATAGTTCAGATGAAAGCGATCTTGATCTAATGCCTCAGATGACACAAAGTATATCTTCCGTCCATCCATACCAGTTTGAACCGACAGTCAATTCCGTCTCCGACCACGGCAATAATGATTCCGTGTCTGGAAGTGAAAGTAATGAATCGGGAGAAGAAGGCGACGAAACACCAAATGATGATGTTTCCAGCTGGTGAATATTTTATATTATACATATCGAGTATATTACCATTTTACAGATCGAGTATTACCATTTTAAACAACATTGTAATTTATTTGTTTTTATAGCAGAGGTAAAAAAATCGATGTATTAAATTTCTCTCAGATTGATGAAATGGGATCCGGGACAAAATATAGATTAAAAGTTTCCCATATCGTTAATTCTATATCCTAAGTACTTCAGTAGAAGTATTAAAAACAATTACAAGAAATTTTCCAATTTCTGCTCCAACAGCTTGAAAATCTGGGATATTTTTGTCTATATTTATTACTATTTTTTCAATATTAAAACTGTTAATCTATTTCAGAGATGCTGCATATTAACAAGATACATTTTCTTGTAATCTTTTTTTTGTGTTTGGAACTGATTTATTCATGTGCATCTTACTTTTTTATGTATGTTTATATTAACTCATTTTAATTGCACTTAAATTTGTATTTTCTCCACATATAAGGTGATCATAGTCAAGATGTGGTCCAATGCCAACAAGGAAAGAATGCAAATGTTGTGGGTCAACCAATATTGCGGATGGGATGATTGAGGATGCAGACTTACAATGTATTACAGAACATGAAGGCTTCATTGTTAATTGCACCAACAGATATGTTTTGGAAACCTCATATTATTATGAGTTTATCGAGGACAACGGGCCACTCGAAGATGGAGCTTTGATACATGAGTGAGATTCTTTTTATACTAGTACTTCTTTCTTTTTGAGGTTGTTATATTTCCGTATTATCCATCTTGTGTAAAATTGCCTTGTACCTGTATGGTTCATTGTATAATGAACTGTTGAAAACAATGTGCAATGTACAAAAATATTGCAGCCTTATATATTTTTTTTTACATATTTTGTTTCAGGACATACATATATCTAGCCTATCGATGTTTTGTCAGATGGGTTTGGCATAAACTTGGAAAAAAGAAAAGAAGAATTTTGCCAGCCTGTGTAGTCCATGCTATCCGGAATGCATTTCCATCACAAGAATACTGTGGATTTAAATATCCAGATTAAATTACCACAATAAATTCAATCTTTATTAAATCTTGATCTGTGGGACTGAACTATCTCATCCTTTGGCCTATGTGGGGTACTGTATGAAAGTGGCAGTGGGCGTTCTTTGTCTGTATTTTTTCTTTCTTGTGCAGCTTCACTGTAACTGCCTAATCTTTCCCGTCTGAAGAGTAGATCTTCCAAAAGGTCTTGTACATAGCCTGAAAGTGATAAACAATCAAGGTCATTCGTTAAACGTACTACTTATATTGCAATTATAATGATGCTAGAAATTTAATTTAGAAATAATAATACAATTTTCAAACATTTAAAGATTTTTTTTCCTAGTCATATATAATATATGTAAAAAATACTCTAAAAATAAAATGAAAAAAATTAACTTGAGGAATTTTGAAACTTACCGACCATACGTTGGTTCAACCTTCACTTCCTTGGCAACTCCTTCACCTCTTCTTGACTTTGGAAATGAAACCCTGTATTGGCTTTTTCCTTCAGATATTATAGCCTGTGGTCTACACGAATTTTCATTGAAGTGTAACCCAGCTAAATAAAGTCTGAAAATGTATTTCCACACACAACTGTTTCCATGGTTTGGTATGCCTTGCCATCTGTAAGAAACACAATAGGTTATTTGTTACATGTTAAACCAAAATGCTGAAGTTAAACAATGTCTTTCAACAGTGTTTTTCCACACACAACTGTTTCCATGGCCTGGTATGCCTTGCCATCTGTAAGAAACACAATAGGTTATTTGTTACTTGTTAAACCAAAATGCTGAAGTTAAACTTGAGGAAAAAATTAAGATTTATACAGGTTTTTATGATAGAATAAGTAAAATTGAACAAATACATTTGTACAAATATTTAAGTACTAGCTTTAGCATTTTATCTATATATTATAGTAAATCTCTATGTACATGTATCTAATGGTGTAGACAAAATTTTAAAAATACATTTCTTAATCCACTCCCGATCATCCACAGCATCATGCTCACATCTTGGAAATTTAGGACCATGACCTTCATGTATGTTTGCAACATGGTTCAGTATAGATTGCCACTTCTGTTGAACCATCTCTGCATCACCATCACTGCTTGCAGCACACCAATATATGTGGTTACTTGCTGATTTGGCCCATCTTCCAATCACGTCAAACCCCTTGGTTTTCTTTTTTCCTATCTGCTCTAATTTCTTTATACACCTTTAAAAATAAAAAAAACTTTATTCAAAGCCAGTGGATTGTGCGGTGTATTATATTCAGAATTCTGGCTTAGCTATATATTAATCTGAAAATGAATTAACAAATGGAATCATCTCGCTTGTTTTTACCTTTTGCCACATGCCATACATCAAACAAATGATTCATATCAGGCTTTTCAAGTCGCATGTACTTCTTCACAGATGGATGTCGATCTGTGACTAGGTTCACAACAGCAATGTCGTTGTCATCAAGAAATGCAAAACACCTCTTTAGACCTTCTAGCTCCATATGGTAAGAATTAGGAACCTCATTACTCTGCAATAAATAGTTAAACAGCTTACAATTCAATGTTTTAATATTGAAAAAGTTACAATACCATACGTTAGACCACCACTGATGAGTTTATTAATGGTAGGCTTCCCTAGTACTGTGTTAGAAGTTTTTTTTTATATTAATATAACAACTTATTCATCAAGAATATTATTTCATTATAATACAAAATATGACTTTGTATAAATACATCAAACTTAACGAAATCACTTTTTTTATAAAATAAACAATACTGATTATAACTTTTTTCAAAATTTCCCTAGGGCTAGTGGTAAAAAGTCTTTCATTATGATAGTAGGTTTTCTAAGTACCTAAACCAACTGTGTGTCGATAACTTTGTTCCTTTCTAAATTCATTATGCTATATGACCCATACTTTGTTGTGTGGCCAGGAGTACAGCATCTCGCCTCCAATTTTTACTTTAGAACCATTTCGTTGAATTTCAGTAATCAAATCAAGTGTTCTTTCAGAAAAACAGGAAACGGAGGCATGTCTGAAAAATGTAAGAATTTTGGAGATACTGTTTCCAGAAAACGCAGCTCCTGCTGGAATTAAATTTCCCAGTTGCATTGTACCAGAAAAGGGTTGACTGTCCCATCTCATAAGATTCAGACACCTACACTGTAGAAGAACAGACAATCCTGTTCCTATTAACTGAAATTTTACAATGTCTCTTTCATTGCCACAGTGTGCACACATACATTTCAGCAACTTTCCCAAACAGCTTTCAAAAACTACAAATTTATTTTCTTGTGCGACATTCGTCTCTCTTTCTTGATCTTCAGTGTCCGAACATGTTTGTTGACATGGTGCCCAATCTGGATCATCATGTTCATTATCTTTTATGTCAAAATCTTCTCCAATATCTTCTTATTCCAATGTTGGAGAAGGATGTGAAGTTGACTTAGCTGCTGTTGTTTGTACACCAACTTCAAACATTTCTGGCTTCACTTGACAGCCAAAACTTCTCTTTTCCTAATATAAAAAAAATGTGTCTTAAATTAATTTGCTTTCCTGGATCTTTAACCTATAGGAGTTTTAACATATGCATTTCTTACATTTTAAACATATATTTATCTGTGAATCAGAAATAATATCAGTAACGACAATGTCCTTTCACTATTCAATATATGAAATATAGAAAATTAAATATAATTTTTAAATATAATATTCACCACTGGAAGAGTCTGAGTAAAAATATTATATCTTGGTCGACTTGTATCGACAGGAACATCTGAAGGAAGAATGCTTTCTGTAGCTGTGTCATGGCTGTATCAGATGTCTTGTCAGTATAAGCATGTTCAGTCATAGTACATACAACATCTTGACAATTATCACCTTTACCATGTTGTTCCACCAGAATTTCAGATAAGTTCTATGGATTAAAAATGATTTAAGTTAATTATTCATTTGTATAATGAAATATTTTAACAGCACCATTAATATTTCCAATAAAAAATTATTTTAATGTCAGAAACTTTGTCTTTGATTTATGAATGTTTAATTTCTTGTTTTACTTTAAGTTATAAATATATATATATATATATGTATTTGCTTAAATGTTTTATTTATTAAATGAAATGTAATACAATAAATAATACAACTATTTTGATATTAAAAATATACTTCTAATTTCATTCTCTTCGCAAATGCACCTTATGAACGAGGGGCCTTTCTTTTCTCCAAGTCCCCCTTTCTACTATAATCAAATATGGTGGGTTCTGCGTCATTTTTCAGCTGCAGTTTTTTCATTTTATATCCGATCGATGCAGCCGTAAGTGGATTAACTACAAACTGGTCATTTGTAAAGTGTTTTGCACACAGTCTTGCGGTCGGCAAAGGATTGAAATTTTCCCTTTTGACACGTACTATCCAAGCTTTTCTTCTTTTCTCGTCCTTAGGAAATTCAAACAAGCTTATTCCTTTACCTGACCTTCTTTTGCAGTTAAAGGCCACACAATAAACCATTCTATCTTTGGACAAATTCACGCTTCGTTAACTGTCAAAGGTAAGACACATAATAAGATCGATTGAAGTTTGTTTACAATATCGAAGGACACGAATGACGTAGCAACAAGGGAGGTAATTAAGACAGGAAAAACCGCGCGAAATTTAACCGGGTATTAAATCAACGATATTAATTGGGATTTTGAAAACAAAGTAAAAAGACGGACCGAATCGCATATAGAAATGTATTTTCCTCTCAGGCTAAATCAATTTTGTCCAATTGTAGGACCCTTTGCATGTTAATTGCCTAATATATGAATGAAGGATATAACTTTTTACGATACTATTTTAAATTAGGGTTCGCTGAAGAAAGATATTTGTCGACAAGGAAGTACAAACTAAATCAATCCATGGTTTGCATTCACCCAGTCAACACGCTTGTTACATAACTTTTGGGTGAGCTCGACTTCACTGTTTTATTTTATAGTGTCATTTCAACACTATCAAATATGTTTAAGAAAAAGTTTTTTCTACATTTACACTGTTCAACATAAATAATTGTATTTTATATTGTGTGTTGATGATACATTGGGGGGGGGGGGGGGGGGGGTCAACACCTCCCATGTTAAATTGTGATATTCTCACATGTTGTATTATAAAATGACTGGATGTTGCAAACCTGCATTCCAAGATTTACTGAGTTTTGTCTTTATTGAATCCAGTATAGAACAGAAATGTTTTATGTTACTGTGAAAAAGAACACATATACTTTAAAGGGACGTCAGCCGAAAGCCTGGTGTGATAACGTTTGACATTTTAGTGACCTATAAAGTGTAAAAAAACTGTGTGCTAAATTTTAGAGTAGTGTGGTGTTATTTTAGTATTGAAAATTATTTAATAAATAAGAAATACAATTTATTTATTTTTTTTTGGTGTTTTGCTTGTGGTGAATTTTTATCACTAAAAAGTAACTGCAAGATACACTTATTTTTAAATCGGAAAGTTTTCTGAGTAAATATGTACATAAACGTACACGTACACATTCTACAGCATATTTTAACACATAACGACCACAAGCATATTGTAAGAGTTTTGTAGAAATGTTTGGTTGCTAGGACAGATCACCTTGAAACACAGTTCAATCACTAGAAGAGTTGAATGTTTTTCAACATAATAATTTAAAAGCCACCACAATTTTTGATTTCGGGAATATCATAGGTAATGCTTGTAAATCCAGATTATTAACAACACTCCCTTTGCAGAAAACAAAATATCACTCTTTTGAACACATTTTGGAGTTAACAACCACAGATGAGAGAAAATTAGACCATATATTAACTGATGGACCAAACTTAGAATATTAAATAGACGTCATGCGACTTTCGAGGATCATCGTATATTTTTACAGGTTGTCAACCGATTTTAATTCCTATTACTTTTAATTTTATACAAAATGGTGAAATCTCTTTTGTCATCTATGGAAATTTAAAAAACTATTTTATATATGGTTTATTTCCTCTTTATTTATTTTTGTTATTTAAATAATTTATTTTATTTAAGTACCAAATATTTATCAACTTTACATTTTCGTTTTCTCCCGTCATATAAATTTTTGTTCAACAATGTGCTTGTTACAATTATACTTAAGTGTCCAAGCATCACTCAAGTTTCCCTGTGAATCTCTAATTGCCAGGGTAACAATCAAAAGAATAAGTACACGCATAATTACTTTTACAACATAAGTATCTTCTAGAACGTTTTTTTTCTATTTTTGGTAATAAAAAAATTCTCAAGTTTTTTATTTTCTTTCATTTTCTTAGAATATTCTGTTATAAATACATTATAAATATCAACATTTTGTTCTTTTCTGTTCTGATAAATACTATTATTTATATAAGCTAAATGCTAAAATAGTTAAAAAGTCCCCATAATTCCTATCATAAATTATATATCGCACTACCATGTGTTTTAAAGTATAATTTGTACCTAAAAAAAATTTTAACAGCAAACACTGTTATTTTATCAAGAAATTATACAAAAAAATACAAGATATGAAAAAATGATAATAATCTTCCCCTTAATTACACATATTATTTTCAGTAATTTTCCATTTATACAGTAAAGAATTTATATCTTTGCAATTAAAGGGCAAACTGTAAAATGTAAAGTTTAGGCCCATATTTGATTTTTATGTTAATTGCTTTTGTTATTTTGCCGATTTATTGTCTGTTAGTGATTTATTAAATTATGAGATTTATTGTTTGGTTATCTCGTCTTTATATCTAAAATGAAAAGCAATTTTGTTAACCTGTTTATTGATGAAAAGAAAGGTTTATATTATCTAACATTTTAACATATTAAAACAATAAAGTCAAAAGATATTAAACAACAATAACATTAAAAATAATGATAATGCTCCTAATACTCGTAGTGCGCAAATGTACACGGTATATATATTTATATAATGCATGTATGTTCAATCTTGCAAATAAACAACGATAAATAATTTTCCAAAACAGGAAATTCTGTAGTATTTATAAACTAATTATCCAGGTTTTCTTATGACATAACCAATCTTTGATAGAGTTCATTCTGGTTCGTTATGACAAGCCTTTTACACACTATATGGCCACAAGGAAGAAACGCTATGGTGGCATCTAAGACAAAACACATTTTGCATAATCTGTGGTCTCGTAACTGTCTGTTTTCTTCTAATAGCACTGCTATAACGGTGTCTATAAATGAAAATATACATGTCATGCATACATTTATTTAAAAATGCAAGCTCTGTATGAATTTTATAAAGGTTATATTTCTAAATTGACATTTTCATATCAACATAAATTAGACAAATAACAAAAAACCAGAAGAACAGCAAGAGCTAAATGTCAAGAAACGATTACAAACCCGTATTAAGACAAATATAAACCACGAAACAACAAAAAAAAACAGAAAGAGATTTACTCAAATCCTATAAAAATTCTAGCAGTACATGTCTCTAATTACACCCCTGTCAAATTACTAAAATTACACATTTTCTTGTCAAGGAAACAATAAAATCAAGGAAGAGGAAATACTAGATATGAAATGATGTAAAAATGTCTGATCGGATCTGAGCGATGGATTTACCACAACAATCAATTAAGTCATGACGACAATCATAGAACTTCTGAAGCGATAACATCACCTAGGTACAACAAACCCTTTGGTTGACTACTGTAGTAGTCACAGCTGTGACCGGTCCAGAAAATCGGAATACCGAAAGCAGGATCTAGAATAATGTATAAGGTGTGAGTTGTACATACAATACGTCGGAGCTGCTGGAATGTTGTTATCGATGAACGGGGAATCGACAATTAGAAAGTTAAAGTCATCACTATATTTGTCTTTAGTCTAGTTTGAAGTTTACGAGTCTATTTCTAGAATCAGATCCACAAACCTTTTTGCATTAATGGCTTTTAAGCTCGTTTGGGTAGATTACATGCTAATGTTCACCGCATTAACCATTGTGAAGGGAAGAGATGTCAAAATTATAGCGGAATGTGAAATTTTCGTTTTTGCTTACAGCGTTTTAATACAAACACAGTTCTGCATGAATAGGAGCAGAATAAGTACACATTGGAATATTAACGGTCTGTTTAAAAACGCGTCCTCCTAACAAGAAAATCTTAAACATTTGACAGATTTTATCTTCTCTATATTTATCTAAAATATAGCACTATAACAATACAATATATGCTACTTTATGAACTAGTTGATTAAGAATCAAGGAAATAATGGAAAGAATCACATGACGTTATTTGTCAAACCACCGGAGCTGAACAAGGCCCACAGAGATCACAAGAACGTTTTTAGTTTAGGGTTTATAATTAAATTGTAGGAAGTTGGTATCATTTTTGCACTACGAAACAGGCTTAACTCTGCATAATTATAATTTTATAAATTGCGATTTCTTTAGTTGTTTGCCATTTTTAGTATTGTATTTCTTGCGTCAATGATTCAATTATTATAAAATTTTCTTTTGACATTTACATTTTGTAACCCGAATCTATAACATGCTATTTCTGTCTAAAGTTTAATGTAGAAAATTAAACCGAAAGAGTATAAATTTTACTCTTTAAACGATCCTCTGTATTAACATTAAGCGACACATTATCTTCTTTGAGAATCTGCATTAAATCGACAGCTGAAATGTCCCTTTTACCTAAAAATATATTTAAATTCAATATCAAAATATAAATTGGTATGCTCCAATAAAAACGAATTAACTGATGGTATTCTTTCCAAAAAAGTAAATAAATGAAAAAATATTTTAAAAATATAAACAATCATTGATATTTAATTTTAAGGAAAACCCCTGTTTTTAACATCTGCGATTGAATGTAATTAAAACCAATATTAGACATACCATATCTTATAAATTAACACAAAAGGGCCGTTCAAAGTTCATAGGTACTTTCGTCAAATTTTGATCTGTCAACACTGATTCTAGTCTTAGTTGTTTTTTTAATCACCACAGCCCAAAAAGTTGCCATCACAACAATATGTTTACTCATTCTACTTAGTAGCACAAACTTATTGGAAAAACAACAAAAAAGAGCCTACAAAAGTCGGAAGACAATATGGTTAAGTGTTCATAAGTTGACATATTTAGTTAAACAATTACTACATACTTTACTCATTTAAATTTTAGAATTTAAACTTAGGTTTCCTCTCGCAAATATAAATGAATGTTTACATAATATATATTCTAATATCTAATTTCTATAAGCAACGGTATTTTAAAAGTTACCTTGTGATCTTTCCTTGATCTTTTGTAATGCATTGAGAACTTGGTTAGTTGTAAAACCCATTTATAAAACACTCCTAGCAGCCACACTGTTGATCTGACTGTCGATGTCATTCTGTGAATTTTTCTGACTAAATATCATTACATTCGGTGGCAGTTTTGAATTTGAAAATGATGGTTCTGAACTTCTCTCCTTCACGAAAACCATACAAAATAATAATGGATGCATCAATTGAAAAGCTTTTAAAGCAGAAACTTTACAGAAAACACAAGAAATAAGATAATACAATGTCAAAACTCATATACATGAATAGTCGTGTAAATTACCAACTTTTGACTTTTTCCGTTTGTTATAATTACTAAAACAGTCACAAATCAAGTCATATTTGATATGAAATTTAATGATTTAGTGTTATTGTTTGAATTTTGTTTCAACACCTCCTTCAACAATTTTTTAGCTATATTGTGGCTTCCAGTTTCTATAGAGGAGAAAGTCGGAGTACCCGGAGAAAAGTTAAATAGTTTATTAATTTCTTGTAAACACTTGAACCGACAACAGCCCTTAGTGTTTAATGTACACATCTTTTAAAGTCAGCTTTTTTCTTCGTGTACACATACTCATACACTTAAACTATCAACATCAAAGTTAAAATACGAAAATATTATTTAAAAACAAATTACCATTTCCTCTTGTCTTTGCAATACCGCATTGATAAATTTGTTGCCCTTATACTGTTTTAAAAAAAATCACAGCAAGGAAACCACCATGCATGTTCAACCCATGGGTCATCACATGCTTCCCAGTTTCTCAGTCCTCCTCCACAACTGAAACATCTTGTGTAGTAATTTTACCCAGCAAATAAAAATCCTGCCATTGCCATCTGTTGAGGTGTCTGGTCTAAGTATGACGGCCATCCTTGGTATGCACTTGCACGTTCTTGAAGTGATGTGTAATTTGGGTACCTCGGCCTTTTAACGTTGATCCCAAGTGAAGCAGATTCGTGCTTTTGTTGAGATTGGTTTGATTCTGAAAATTGTTCAATTCCATTGAATATAGTCTGGATTACATTATTCGTCAAATCTTGTGCGAGCGTTGATGTGATCTCGGGTTGTTTATTTGCCACAAATGTTCTATGTGCACAGCTATTGACACTATTTGTTGATGCTGCTTCCACAGGTTCATTTTGAACACTTCTAGTAAGAGTCAATGCTTCGCTTGTATTTTCTGAATTTCTGTTTAATTGGACTGTGTCTGACATTGGATCAAGTTGTAGATGTCTTTCTCTGTTCATTGTAGTTTCATAATCATTAGTGGTAACAAGAGTACAGCATGGCGAAATTCTCTTGTGAACAGCTATTGGATCATCTCCGGAAATCCAATCACGGTAGATAACTCCACAAGAATGACACTTTGTTTCCTTTCCGCGTCCTGTGTGGTAAAATCCATTTGAGCTAATTGTATGAGGCTAATATTTATGTCCGTAAGAAAATACTAAATGATGACAGTCGCAACAACTCTGAAGACATTGTCATCTGAACTTCAGGAGTTATACTACGTGAAGGTTGGTCAAAATAATCTTTTATCGTGAACGGAAAATAATCGGTAATAGACTCCGGAAAAACACGTAATCTTAACAAGTCAGCCATTACCACAGCCGTTGTTGGTGTTAAAACTGTATTGTGCAGACTATATCGGAGAGTGTTTTTAGATTCATGCATTGGTTCGTGTAAACTCTGTACTCAGTGTTGTCGATATTCCATTTATCAGAAGTTTCTAACCTTTCTTTAATTGCTAGAGGTCTTTCGATTGTTGTTTTTTTATTCCGGCATTTTAACGTTTAACGTTGGTCAAAATAATTGTTTATCGGGGCAGAACGTGACACCATTAGTGTATCCACTGTATTCTCAGAAATAGATCTGAAGAACATATAAAAATATTCTGAAAAATATAGTGAATTAATAGATGTGCTGACCACGTGCAAAAATACAACACCATGTGCCCGAGTTTGTGTGTACTGTTTACAAATGCAAACGAATAACTCTAATGCAACCCTGTGCAAACAATGAGAACCGTTTGCCAAAGTGTATGTTAGTTGGTTCCATGTACCAAATGCACCATGTGCAAATAATGTGACACCATGTGCCCTAGTATATGGAAATTTGTATCCTGTAACAAATGCACCTCGTGCTGGAGTATATGCAAGTTTGATACCATGTGGAAATAATGTGACACCATGTGCCAAAAAATAGAAAAGTTTGTACCATGAGACACCATGAGCCCAAGTGTATGTAAGTTGGTACCATGTACCAAATGCACCACGTGCAAATAATGTGTTGGACCATGTGCCCAAGCATATACAAGATTGGTACTATGTACCAAATGTGCAACGTGCAAATCATGTTGCACCATGTGCCCACGTATATGTAAGTTTGATACCATGAACCAAATGCATCACGTGCAAATAATGTGGCACCATGTGCCCAAGTATATGTAAGATTGGTACCATGTACCAAATGCACCAAGTGCAAAATAATGTGACACCATGTGCCCCAGTATATGTACGTTTGTATCCTGTACCAAATGCACCATGTGCTGGAGTATATGTAAGTTTAATACTATGTGAAAATAGTGCAACACCATCTGCCCAAATATAGAAAAGTTTGTACCATGAGACATCATGTGCCCCAGTATATGTAATTTTGTATCTTGTACCAAATGCACAATGTGCTGGAGTATATGTAAGTTTGATACCATGTGAAAATAATGCAACACCATGTGCCCAAATATAAAAAACTTAATACCATGAGACACGATGTGCCAAAGTGTATGTAAGTTGGTACCATGTACTCAATGGAACACGTGCAAATAATGCGGCACCATGTGCCCAAGTATATACAAGATTGGTACCATGTACCAAATGCACCATGTGCAAATTATATGGCACCGTGTGACCAAGTATATACAAGATTGGTACCAAATGCACCATGTGCTGGAGTATATGTATGTTTGTATCCTGTACCAAATGCACCATGTGCTGGAGTATATGTATGTTTGTATCCTGTACCAAATGCACCATGTGCTGGAGTATATGTATGTTTGTATCATGTACCAAATGCACCCTGTGCTGGAGTATATGTAAGTTTGTATCATGTACTATATTGTACCAAATGCACCATGTGAAAATAATGCGACACCAATGTGCCAAAATATAGAAAAGTTTGTACCATGTGACACCAGGTCCAAGTATATGTAAGTTTGTACTTTACGCCTAATGCACTTTGTGTAAATCATGTGACACTATTTGCAAAGTTATTCTTAGTTTTTATAACATGTACAGAAATTCACATGTTGCCCTAGTATATTTAAATTTGTACCAAGTACCAAATGCACCAAGTGCAAAAATCTACAGTATAAAACATTTTATGAAACATTTTTGACTAATACAAATGCATTAACTTGTAAATTTTTAGGCTAAATATGATACAGTGTATAAAATGATTCTGTAAATGTATAAGTAATACATACGAAAATATACAAGCAAGGATTATTAGTGACAATATTACTTCATATTGACTTGTTGTACAAGAAACCGTATGTAATTATGCGATTACCTCATACCTCGTTTCCAACCCAGTGCAAACAATAAAACAATGTGGTCAAAAGTGTATGTAAGATTGGTACCATGTACAAAATGCACGATGTGCAAATAATGTTGCTCCATGATGTAATCGAGTATAGATACCATGCATGTACCATGTGCAATTGGAGTGACACCACATGCCCCAATATATGTTAGCTTGTACCATCATGTATCAAATGCACCATGTGCAGATAATGCGACACCATGTTCTCCAGTATATTTACGTTTGTACCATCATGTTCCAAATGCACCATGTATCTAAAAACAAAAATTTGTACCATGTGACACCATATGTCCAAGTATATGTAAGTTTGTACTTTGCACCAAATGTAAAGAATGTGACTGTGACCAATAACTTAAGTTTATACCATGTACAAAAAATGTAACATGTGCCTAAGAGTATGTTAAGTTTGTACCAAGTAGGAAATGCACCAATCAAGATGCAAAAACCAACAATCAATTTTAAACATATTTGTAAATCTACTAGTTTTTTTAAATTGATTGTTTTTTATATTACTATGCAGATAAATATGCGATTAATTGCTAGATATGTATTTGCAGCAAGAACATAAACACAACAGTAAATAGTTGTAAATATATATAAAATAATAGATATTACCAAGGAGACTATAAGCTACGCATGTAGGATTGCACTTCATACACTTCTGTAATATTTCCATAATCCTTCTTGTTGAAATGCACACCATCATCAATTTAGAAATATGATGCAATCAATCTCTATGTTTCCTGATGAATTAATTATCACTGCAGACTCCTCAATAGATGCAAAAGTAAACAAAGTAATAAAATAGTACTAAGAGTACTCAGATGCACGAAAAATAAATGTTATATAATCCAGAAACAGTTTAGAATTATTGTAAATATAATCCATTCAAATAAGGACATAATAACATGTAAAATAAATTTCTCTTTGATAAAAGCGTCTCTCCTCTGTCAAAAGTTTTGGGTCTGCTGATCACGTGACATAGCTAAAGAAAATCATTGGTTCGAAGGTTTTGTGTAAGATTGGAAAGTATCAAACAAATGTACATGCTTGAATGCACCCTCAACAAACAAATTAATTAATTAATTTATAAAACTTTCAAATTTGAGTTATATAAACCCTTTTATCTTTGATAAAATTTTATTAGTAGTATCTCATTGTATAGTATTATTACAAAAGAAAAATTAACATATTTCCTTATATGCTACTGAATTTTAAATGTTTTTCCTGATCGCCGAAATATAGCAATGCGACTGTGTGCATACTTAAAAATTTTCTTATAATATTCAGATCGTAAGCGCGCGAAGAAATAATTATCTTATGTAACGTGTCAAATATTTTAGTTAAAAAACTGTAACACATAAATTTCTGCTTTTTAAAAAACTAAACTATGTATCACCTACGTATTTTAATAAGAGCCATTTTTTGCTGTCAATAAAAATGTAATAATCATATTGAGATATTAGATGCTTATTATAATTTGGAACGAGGTTTTTCAACATAACAACACGGACACATCATTTTTATGTTCAACAAGAAGTGGTAGAATATTACTTAAACTTGTCAATTCGTCGTTCATACCCGACGTTTACAATTATATGCTGACCTTTTTATGTTGATACCACAAAAAGCATGCTGTTTAAGTGTTTAAGCCACTTTCAGCAATTGTTAAGCTAAATCGTGTGGTCTATATTTTAGTGTAGTGTCAGAGTACCGGTGAACCCCACCCAAATGAAAAAAGACAGTGCTTGACAAGCTGAGATTTAATTCGCACGCCCATTCTTAACACGCTGTTAGTCGATAACAGAAGGCTAACTACCCTTACCACTAGCCAGCTATTTCCTTGTCTCCTGCCCATTTCGTTGTTAATACATCAATAAATCAGATAACCATTTCCTATTTATAAATTTTTTTTTACAATTATTCGGTACCATTTATTATTTTGTTATCTTCTTTTATTCATTTTACACCTTTTTATTACATACAATTCTTAAAAAAATAAAAGATTCACGCGGTTTACAACTGATAGCATGTAACCCTTTTAAATGTAATACATACCGCTAGAATTTGTGGTTTACCAGCGTTTAAATAACCCTAGTGTTAACTTCTTTCACGTTTCAAGTTTTATATAATTTAATTTGTAGGTTAACTTTATTGGATGAGTAAAGTCAGACAATATTTTACTATCGGTCTATTAAATGTTTAATTTTCAATAAAGGTACATGTATAATTAATGTTGCGGTAAAAAATGAAGGGTTTCTTTTATAAATTTTAATTATTTCAAGACAAGAAACGATTGTAAATGCATACGATTCTCAAAAAAGAAACTCATCTACTCGAAATAGGAAGGACAAAAAAGTTATTATAGCAGATCAGTTAAAACGACTATCAAAACGTACTAAGAAGATAAAAAGGTTTTATTTGCATTTAAATGAGGGTAATACCAAAATACAGAAAACCCAGGAAACTGTTGGAAGACAATCCACAAATCAAAGTCCATGAAACCAGCAAACTCGAGAACCAACAATAAAAAATAAAGCAAGTGCAGTAATGGTTCTGACGATATAGGCATTTTTTTTTAATTTTATGGTGTGTTAAACTAGGTTTTATGGTACGCCGAACTTCGCGCTTCCATTACTGTAGTGTGTGTTGGTTTGTTGATGACAAAAGATAAAATATCATACACTAGTAATAGTAATACACAGTAGTATGAATAGGTGAAGGAGATTTAAGAAATTAACATTAACTGACTGCATTTTACTACAAGACAAGGCACATATTATTTGGTCACACACAAACATTTGAAATGCTAAAAAATAAAATAACATAATATATAATAACATAATACTGGACATCTCTACAATTATCCATTGATTTACCAACATGTATAGACTAAAAATAGAAATGAAATTTTTCGGCCACATATGACTATGTATGTCCCTTTTATAGTAAATCCTATTCATTTATGAATGAGTGAATAACTATCAGTTTACGTGAGAAGATACTTCCGTCCTTGTATTTCTTATTATCTAAGTAAAAGATAAACTATTTCCTTATTTTGACGAAGAATTAAGGTTTAGTTGAATGAAGTAATTTTCTATGACGACATAATGCCAATTATTAAAATTACACGATTTTATTATGTACAAAAATCATGTGGTCTACAGGCTTTAAAAAAGAAAACAAAACAAAAAAAAAACAACAACAACAACAAAAAAGAGAAACAACGAAATTTACGTGTTGTAACATACAGAAAAATCAACTCGTTTGTTACAAAATCTTACGACGTTCGAACAAAATATAATGAACACCCCCATTTGTTGGATGTAATGTAAGCTGTACAAATTTAACTAATATAGTGTAAATAATTTTACTGGACCTTTCACTTTATCTGGAAATTAACACGACTGCTGCAAAAATTCAGAAGTTATTCTTTCAATTATGGTAATTTATTACCAAATATCAGGTCTAACTTTCATCGGTATTTCATACGCCAGTCTAACAATATTACTGATATTCGGACTCGGACGTTTTTATATTCAAATTATTTTCTGCCGTCAACTATTAAATTGTGGAATAACCTGCCGATAGATATCCGGAATTCGGGATAGCTAAACATATTCAAGTCACGTATCGGAGCTCAAAATGAAAAACGCCCATTATTCTATAATGCAGCTAGTAGGATGGGTCAAATCTTGCATGCCAGAATGCGCATGAATAGCAGCTGTTTGAATGAGCATCTATTTAGGCGCAGTCTGGTTGACAGTCCAAATTGTACATGGGGACAGATAGAGTCAAACAGACATTTCCTACTTTACTGTCATAAATATTCCGATCTTCGTCGAAGGACTATTTTTGCTTTGAATTTTCAAGTACAAATCGACTTAAACCTATTTCTGTATGGGTCAGATGCTCTTACATTGGAACAGAATACTGAAGTTTTTTTAAAAGTGCAATCCTATATTCTAAAAAGTAAACGTTTTGTAGATGCATTAAACACCTAAAAGCATTTCATCAACCCTTTCTTTTTTTCCTTTTCCTATCAAATATATTAATTAATTTTTTTCTTTCCTCTCTATTCTTCATTATATAATTTATCAAACCTGTCAGAGCATGTATCTTACATTTTGTTAAATTTGCAATTTCATAACTGGAGACGGATTTTTAAAAGCTTCTTAGCTTCTTTCCGAATCCTTGTATTGTATTAACTGTATGTTCAATGATATATCTATTTATACAATAAAATATGTTTAAATTAGTTATGAGGGAAAGCTAGTACTTTTTGTTACTTATATTTGTTAATACTTAATTATAAACCTTTTAATTAAATTAAAGAAGCATTTGATAATCGTCAGTAGTTTTATTCTATTAAACTTTGACTACAAAATAAAACGAAAGTTTTCTTATTACAGACAGGCACTGTATATTCAACCGAAGCACCTGATTGTACGTATAGTCTACATTGTATTCAGTTAACTACAATAATGTTGTTATGATTGGTTAAAATTTTGTTTCGTCTGTCACTGTCAGAATTAGAATTTTTAATTGCTCTGTCGTTGTTCGTCGGTCGGTTTACCATGTATTTTATATTTTCATTATGTGTTTTTTTCAGAGTTTTATTTCTTTATATCTGAGAACTATACGAATTATACAATGTTTGTTTTTGATAGCAGATGCCTTTATTTTTATCAATACATTTCGTTACTATCAATAAATTGTGGTTTTGTGCTTGAAAAAAATAATCGTTACTATCAATACGTTTGTGGTTTTGTGGTTGAGGGAAATAATATGCTTCTAACATTTGACACACATTGTTCCCTGGAAAAAGAATAATAATCTTTAAATTTTGTGCAACACTTGTTAGAAGTGTGCTTACTTTGTCAATTAGTTTTGTTGCGTGATCAGGAATGTTTACACTTTAAGGCGGAGATCAGTTCCAGTAATATGTACCTTACACTGCGTTGTTTGTGTACTAGAGCCATGAGCTGTATATAATATCTTTACCGAGATTAGTTATCTATTTGTCTCCTTTGTCAACAATTTCCGGACATAACTCGTATCAAATAAAACATTTAATATACATAAAATAAACACTTTTTTCTGTACTGTAAAGTATTATTCTAATTTGTTTGTTACAATCCGTTAGAAATCTTGTAGGTTGCTACAAACTGAATAACTCGAATAAACCCTACAGAGGCTAATGAGGACCATATGACACTAAATCTATATTCATTACAATTCCTATTAAATTATATCTATTTAGTTTATAAGACCGATAAGGCATACGTCTACTATTTTTGTTATCTTATATAGCTTGTGTCGTCTCGCGTGGTAAATTTTATAACCTTGATTTTTTGACGCAATAGGCCCATATAAATGTATTGTATTATTTTAATATTAGGACACAGATTGAATTATTATAGTCTACCCTGTATTGACGTAAACACGATTACAAAGTAAAACTACCATTTATGATAAATTTTTATTATAACATTGACACGTTTGACATGTAATAACATTATAGAAATAATTAACATTGCCTTTTAAGATAACGAATTTTTTGTTTTAATGACCACCTAAAAAGGTATATATCAATGTGGGCGTACGCATATAAAATTATTTTCAAACGATACTCAAATCGTTAGCTCTTATATACACAATGTACTTTATAAAGTGTAAAAAAAAATACTTATCATACCGTATGCCAGGTATCAAATAAAGCTGGAGAAAATTGTAACACACCTATTCCAGCATTGTGAAGAAACTTTTGAACAGGATTTACCAAAAAAAGTTTTAAAAAATCAATATTTCTAATATCAGATGCTTATTATAAGTTTGAATGAGTGTGCTTGACATAAAAAGACGGAGATATTGTATTTCATCATAATAAATGCTGTGAATCAACTGATGATACATAATTACATAATCTTACTTCCACATCATTTCATGCTACTTTATATTATGTATGAAAAATTATTAATATAGCCATAAAATGAGTCATTGATTGTTGAGGTTTATTTATATAATATAGTTTATGAAAGTTGCGACTATAATTTATATTTTTGATAGTCTGCTAATAACACTTAAATATTGTGTTCATTATGTAATAAGAAAAGATATAGGTGTAATAGATGTTCGATTTATATGTTACCAGAAGGTTACATTTTCTATAGTAAAACTGTTTAAGTATAGATTTTTGGTGGCGTTATTATATGTAGATCTTCTAACGTTGAGACACGACGTATATCTACATATTCCAACTTGTAGTCCCATATCAAACAAAAAGTTAATCAATAAACAATTTTGTAAACAACTAACTTATTTGTAGGCCTGTAATTTTTATGTATAACGCAAAAATGACAATTTCATCAAATATGTTATTAATGGGTAATAACTCCAATAAGGAAACTTCTTTCCCCGGTTTTATTTTTAAGCTCTCTTGCTGATCGCTTTTGATATTTTCACTTTAGCTATTATATCTTTTAAGCAATAGGGCAGAACGAAAAATTGCATATAGTCATTATATAATAATTCCTAGGAGTCATTGGACAATTTTCAGAAAATTCAAGTATTATCTTGCTGAATATTTGTACAATTGAAAATATACATATGACACCTAGTTTTCAAGTCGTTTTGTAAGAATTGAAAATTTTGTATAAAAAAGTCGCAATTAAATGCAAAGACTCCTAAAGGAAGTCATCACACAACTTCAGACTAATTAGAAAATTTGTAGAGTTTGATGTACTAATCAATTTGAGGTACGACTTTATCTTATGCTATTATGCTATTATAATTTTTGAGATATTGGCAAAGGTAAAGACACTTGTTGGCACCTATAATGTATTTTGAGTAAAAGTGGTCATGTTTGTACATGGATTAACAGTATGAATACAAATTTGAGACTAGGTACCCTACAGATAATAATGGACAAGTTTGGAAAATATTTGCAAAGTGGGTTCAGAGGAGAATATTTTTTTTAAACGATTACGATTGAGGAAGGAAGATAAAGTTGTGGTGAAACAAAAAAATCTTGACTAACAATAACATGTACTTTGATGTTGATAGAGGAAAACTAAATACATGTATAATCTCTACCAGAGTTGTTACCGGAACATGCATGGGGTGAGGTTTCATTCCATCAGCATTTTACAGCTATATCATGATATCCAGTTGTCATTGGGGAGTTATCCAAGTTTTTGGTTAAAATTAGTTGTTTGCGGAGGAGAACAGGCAATCCCTGAAACAGTTCATGTTGGAGTCGAGCGCACCCATTAAGGCTGGCATAAATTACATTAATGTTGAAATGCCATTTATTAATAGATGATGACTAACAACCTGAACTACTTGGAAACCTGATTCGAAACGCCGACATCTACATGTGCATAAAGATAAGAAATAAAGACAATTTACACACGGTTCTTTATTGATAGCAATACCCTGTAAAAGCTTGTAGTTACTATTATGTCTGTGGTTCTGTGGTTTTATGGTTGAGGTAAATTTGTTTAAAAAATTTGATATATATTGTTCCATATATAAAATAATAATCTTTTTATTATTCTAGGGGCCTCGGTGGCCGAGTGGTAAAGGTAGTTCGTCTACTATTGATCACGTGGTCTGTCAACACTGAGATTGCGGGTTCGATTCTCACTGCAGGCAGGGTGTACTCGACTCCAATCTTATGATATAGCTGAAAAATTGCTGAAAGTGGCGTTAAACACCATCAAACAAACAAACAACATTATTCTAGCACTTGGTGTTTATCTTGTCAATTATTTTTGTCGCGTAATCGTGGGTCGTATCAAAGTATGTTTCCATTTTATGGCGGGCATCAATTGCCGTATAATTTACCTTACATTTGCGTAGCTTGTATTCTCGAGCAATAATCTCTTTATAATTGCTTTGTCAAGACTACTGATCTATTTGTTCCTTATGTTGCAATTGTCTACAATACCCAGGTTGAACTGACATTATTTTAAACATTAAATATCATTGAAAATTTTTTTTCTGTACTCGATTTCCACGCAAAGGATTCTGGGTATTCTACGTCAACTACATTCACCTCTGCCAGACGATTTGTCATCGTGGATAAACCTCGGATATAAACACAATACTATACCGGAGATTGTACTGCACTGTGCTTTTGAATCTTTCTATCCAACTCCATTAGAAATCGAGTAAGTTTCTACAAACAAAATAATAAAGAAACAAACACTACTGAAGCTAGTAGGGATGTAAATAAATATATGCTTATTACAATTCCTGTTCTTTTATCTGAACTTAATCTAAAATCTTAATAATGGTACAATCAAAATTGTCTAGGCGATCCACAGCGTATAACGACTTCCTGTGATATCCCTAATATCCCACGTATATATCAGTATTTTTATTGATTTTTACCTTTATATAACGACCTCATGTCTGATGCGACTAACGACCGTGTTTTTCGTCCATTTTTATTAAAAACTTATGTGTAAAAGACTATTAATACGGATAATGTTATATAACACACAGAACAATACTTGTTCAAAACGTGGCACTGATGATGTTTCAAAACGTTGTGTTATTATGTTCACGGTAATTTTTTTACAAAGGGAAACAATCAATATGAACTGATGTAAGTTGGTACTCGACCGATTTACACTTTCTGCATATAGCGTATTGTTCAAATGGACAAGGATACCAGTAAATCGGTAAACGGGACCGCTGAATGGGGAACAAAATTGACATGAGTTAATACAATCAACTCAAAAACTGGTAATCAAATACTCTTAATTGTTATATATTAATTTTTTTTCATGATATACATGTCATTTTAAAACAACAACAATAAGTTTAAAATATACTCTTTCGCAAGCTGACAACATGACTGTTGGACTGACATACAAATATAATGAACTCAGTATAAAGGCACATGCCTTATGTGACCATTTTACAATTTTCCTTTTAATGTCAGTTAAGACATGTTAGTATACTGCGGTAATTGTTATCTTTAAATTTTTGTTAATATATCTATAGTCACAATGTCAATTGAAACAAATTAAAAATTATATAACAATGTGGTTGTGTGCACATTTACACTGGAATAATTTTTTACAGCCAAAATAATACCCAAGCTTTTATATACGAAATGTTCTTTTATTACTTATAAACGATTTGTATAAATACTTATCATTCTTTAACATATATGTCTAGTATCATATGAATAAAAATGAAACCCACCTACTTTTGATCAGTTACGCCAAATTTAAAACAAATTATTTTTTTTTCTAACATCTGACGCTTATTTTCAGCTTGAAATAGTGTTCCTAACACAAAAAGACCGTACTATGGAATTTTAATTTCAATAAAAGGCGTAAGCATTCATCATAGATTTAGTCATCTTATAATGAATCATGTTCCTGCCGAGTGATTTCATGCTACTTTATATTGTAAAGGTTTATTAATATAATCATAAAATGAGTCATAAATCGCTGAAGCGCATTCATATAATATAGTGCATTAAAGTTGAGATTATAATAGACATTTTTGTACTCCACCAACTTAACTTAAATATTATGTCCAACATGTAAAAATGAACACGATTTAAATATCTGAAACAATTAAAGATATATACATTGAATTAAAGTTAATATAATAAAAAAATTAAATTGCAGAACAGCTATAACAGACTTTAGTCCGATTTTTGCTACCTATTTAAATTAATGTTTGCAAAGTTATATTTTATTTAACTTTTTTGTTAGTGGCAATTCAGATTATTTTTATCATCTGGTTTCCTTGTTTGATAGTTTAAGAATGAATTATAGGATTTAGTTCTGACCACAGATATATATTTATAATACCGTTTTGGATCAATTAATGAATTTACTGACAATTTAGTATTTACTTCAATATCGATCGAAGCTTATAGATAACTGTGAGACGCTGATATTCAGTAATTAGATTGACGATATGTAATTTGTTTTATGACAACATTTATAACTAACATCAAAGTCATGCGATTTCATTGGTTAACACGCCACATACGCCAGGCACAGGCATATTTTTATCCTGTATAAAGTACCTCGGAAAATAATCATGACCTTTCCTTGCGCTTTCACAGTAAACATGTTCAAATGACGTTAATAACTTATAAGGAAAGCATGTGCAGCTGCATGAACTCATTATAATTGGAAATAACAAATGCAGACATTTAAAAACCGCTCATATTTCATATTTACGAACTAGTATGGTGTCCAGTTTTTAAATGTTTTGCAGCAAAACCTCACTGCTTCACTTTAGTAAAGGATAATCTATTTTGCACAAGAATAATTTTATGGAATGGAAGAGCATGCCTTTGTATGATCTACAGTTTTAAACACTTTTTGGGGTTTGACTTAAGATAAGATATATTTTTCGACAAGCCATTCTACAACTTATGCATAGCTTAATTATAAAACCAATCTTAAACAACATATATAACAGCATTTATTGATAAACGAACAATCCAAGAACCAATTAAACAAGTCATCTCTAAGAAAAAAATCTACCGACACAGAAAGCAACAATATATTATTCTATTTGACAAAATCTCATGATCATTGCGGCAATAAGTTCGAGAGGTTTGCAAAACGTAAGCATTTACACTAACGATTGGATGTACTTTTTTTAATCTAATCTAATTTAGAAAGATCAATTGAATGCAAAGATTGCGGGGACATGAAAAGTGTTTAAATTCAGCTTCAAATAGATACTTTAAAGATACAATTCAGTAGAAGTGTTTTTGTTACTGCAAATTTAATATTGTCTTAACGATTCCCAATCTAAACTAGAGTAAAAACACCTGTGAGCAATGCCCCCATTGATACCCCCCGCTTCACAATTACTTTGAAAATTCAGGTGTTCTTAATTATGAAATTGAAACTTTATCTAGTTTAACGTGAAGGCAAAATTGCAGATAAAACATGTAACCCTCCCCAATCCCCCCAAAAATGGCATCCAGTATGTCAATGACAAAGTCCATGTTTTTCTATGGCAAACCTCCAATAATATTCTGATCAAAATGTTTAATATCCAATGCACAATGGCACTATGTGACCAAGATTCTGTATAAGTTTCAACAAATTCCATTCATTGGTGTAGAAGGAATTGCAAATAAAAGATGGGTATCCCATTATGTCCATTACAAACTCCATGTTTTTCTATGGGAAACCCCAAATATCATTCCGATCAAAATAATAAATACCTCCTGCACAATGGCACTATGTGACAAGGATTCTGTGTAAGTTTCAACAAATTCCATTCAGTGGTGTAGGAGTAGTTGCACATAAGACATGAGGACCGCCTTAGGTCAAAGACAATGTTCATGTTTTTTTATGGGAAACCCCAAATATCGATCCGATTAAAATGTTTAATATTTCCTGCACAATGGCACTATGTGACAAGGATTCTGTGTAAGTTTCATTAAATTCCATTCAGTGGTGTAGGAGGAGTTGCACATAAGAGATGAGGACCCCCTTAGGTCAATGACAATGTCCATGTTTTTCTATGGGAAACCCCAAATATCGATCCGATCAAAATGTTTAATATCTCCTGCACAATGGCACTATGTGACAACGATTCTGTGTAAGTTTCATTAAATTCCATTCAGTGGTGTAGGAGGAGTTGCACATAAGAGATAGGGACCCCCTTAGGTCAATTACAAAGTCCATGTTTTTCTATGGGAAACCCCAAATATCATTCCGATCAAAATGTTAAATATCTCCTGCACAATGGCACTATGTGACAAAGATTCTGTGTAAGTTTCATCAAATTCCTTTCAGTGATGTAGGAGGAGTTGCAAATAATAGAAAGTGTAACGGACGGACGGACGGACGGAAGGACGGATGGACGGACGGACGGACACCATGAACACTATATACCACCCGCTTTTCAAGCGGGGGGTATACTAAAATTAAATCTTTCAAGTGTACCGTGTGTATTACAATTGTAGGCAAGATTTTACTGAGCTGTAAACCAAACCAAATTGAACCGAATTGTCTTACTATCTGTAATCCACCGCATAAACAACGCCATAAAAGTTGTACATACGATTCCAAAATGAAAACGTGTGTATTATTATTTGTGCAGATCGGCTTCACCAGTTAGAAACAAACCTGCACGGCATCATTTTGAATAAAAATAAAACGGACAACCGGGCGAACCGATACTATAAAACAAGAAATTATGGGTGTTACCTCAGAATATCCACCTTACAATTACAATTCTACTGACTGAAAGGTTTTGGTATGATAGAAATTAGGTATTAAAAATGAAGATTAATCCCCTCAAGTTACACAATGAACTGACACATTTAAACATGTCACCAACGACGAAAATAAATGCTTCTAGATCGCCGGTTTACATCGGCCTTGTTTAAAACTTGGATATATAGATGGTAATATTAAACAGAAACAGGAAACATCACAGACATAAAAAAGATGTGATTAAAATGATTAAGTACTTAGCTGATGAAAATGATTTATTGACAAAAACCAAAATGCAAAAGTAAAAGTAAATGCATAGATTGCTTACTGTGCCAACTCTGTTTGGCTGCGCTATTACCAAACTTAGTTCAATGTTTACACTATCATAAATCAAAGGAACATATTCATCGCCCTAGAGATCAGTCGATGCAGCATGTTTAGATACATGTACTTGAAAAAAATCAGGCTATGATAGACAAATAAAATCTCATCAAAGATACCAAGGGTAATAAATTTTACTACGCCAGACGCGCGTTTCGTCTAATCAAGACTCATAAGTGGCGCTCTAACCCAAACAATATATACAAATCCGAATGAGGAAGATGTTTAAGAGCTTTTATCACCTATATATAATTCCAAAATGTAATAACAAATCCATCTAAGGCTATCAACACCTCGAAAGTAGAAAAACCTTTAGAATTTGAATAATTTTCTAACTTTTAGGGTAGTAAATTAAGACAATGAATGTATCACTGAATCAATGATTTTCCTGTCAGCACCGAAGATTTACTACTTGGATGGTTATACTAGCAATCCACCAGCAGAGGCATCGACCCAATGGTTGCAAATAAAATAAATAGCTGTTAGTTTACTAGACTAACTTTTGTTTTGAATTGTTCATGTCATGTTATATATTTCGTATGCAATAAGTTGTAGCATTGCTCGTCAATACATTATTATTTTTTTATTTACAAGTGTAACACAATAAACATATTATTTAAAATTTGTGTTCATATTTGAAATTCAGTTACTTAAATGTCTTGCCCTGAACCATGTGGTTTAAAATGTTCATATGATAAACAAACTTTTGGCATATCCTCTTAATTTTCCATTTGAAACAAAATCAGTGTTAAATATACAAAATAAATATACTTCTTCGTTTTTTCATAATGTGTCAGCAATATCATAATCTTCAGTTTTTTTTTGGAAAAAACGGAAAATCCTTCAATTATTTGTAATTATATGGTGTACAGAAGTAAGTATTTAGTCCCATTTTTATGTCCCAACAAGTTTTGAGACATACAGACATGGTCGTTCATTTTTCCACCAATCCGCAGGTTTACCTATGCGTTTAATCGTTAGCATTATGACTTATGACATCCTCATGCAACTTGGTACACAGTAAACACATAATGAGATCTCATCACTGGCAAAATTCTGTAGGGCTGTGCCAAATATTTCTTGCTCGAGTTAACATAGAGAAAAGGGAATGTTTACCAATATGTGTTAAGCGTGACTTTAGTGTAACTGAGACAACATTTTCTAATTTCCAAAGTCTATTCAAGTGTTTGTAATTGGAGCCAAACTCGACAAAAGTTACTATCCATTGGTATAGGATCAAAGCAAATCGCGCTACTTGTGAATTAATGAACAATGAAAAATATTGCTATCCATAAAAATGGTCGAGGGTATTTTTTATGTAAGATTCTTTTTTCTAAGGGGCTTGTTAGGTAAAGGTAGTTGGTGGTTAAGATAGTTAGTCATCTACTATTGTGATTGTGAGTTTGAATCTCACTGAGTACAGATGTGCTCGACTCTTATCTGTATTGACAGTTTTACTATCGAGAATCGGGTTTTCAACTCAGTCTGGTACTCTTGCTTTGCCTCAACTAGCAACACTTGTCGACACAGAAAATATCTCGACTGCATTCCGCAGCAATAGTCAAAATAAAATGACTCCCTAAGCAACATGTAAATAGCATAATGACATTATATTAAGCATGATTACAGAATAACAGGACCAATTCAAAAACTTGGTCCCTCGACCCTGAAATATTGGTCAAGGTGAAGTAAACCCTACCAGACTGTCATGTACATTTCATTAGCAACCTATATACTAAAAATTGTCATCCTATTATGGTAACAGAGAACTGACAATCCAATATTTTATAACAATGGTAACTTGGTAATGTACCGTGAAAAAGCTGAAAACTTGCCAAAAGTCGCGTTAAACAATATTAAAACGAACAACCTTGTCTCAAGCGACTTCGCAGTCGAGCAAAAACTAGACGCAATGAAATCGCTGAAAAAATTTCTGCAACTGACAAAAACACCCAGGTGATTACATGTCTGTTGACACTAAGGTGTCAGGTTTGAGTCTCACTATGGGCAGGGTGTGCTAAACTTTAATCCTTAATGACAAGGATTGCTGGTTTTTCTAACGAAGGTCAGGATTTTCACTAGATACTGTAGATTCCTCCTCCAATAAACACTGAATGTGACAATATAGCTGAAAAATTTTGAAATCTTGAAAGTGATGTTAAATTACATTTAAAACAATAAACTGACTCGATTTCTACAGCACATTTGGAAGTGTAGCTGATAATAATATATACATATATTTACAGAATTTATGACAGTTTCCAATAATTAGTCTTTGGTTTAAAAGCATAGATCAGCTTTGTTTATAACTTAAATGTCTTGCTGTACTTTGTTTGTCATGTCACTGAATATTAGTAATACAATAAACAATTCAAACTAGTTACTCATATATTTTATTATTTAAGTAATACTGCAGAAATTTCTTCTTTATCTTGATTAGATAGTCTAATTAGTTGTACTCTTTTGTATTAGACGGTCTTCAGATATCTTCATACCGTCTACCAACAATATAGTCAGATAAAACATGTTGCATGCTTTACATATACAGTAATGTGAATAAATATTAAAATGCTAAATTTGTAAACTGCATGCCACTGAGCAAAGCCTTTTCAATTCTTGGTTATTAATATTGTACAATAATTACTTTTATACAGAATGAAATAATAGAATCTTTAACCAATATGGTCTGTGACGGCTCCAATAATTTACCTAAGTATCAGTACAGTCCACCAATGAGAGAGCATCTGCTGTCCCCAGGCATATTGACATGCTGGGAAGATCTGTGGATTGTTTACCGGGAACAGTCTAGTTAATTTCATCATTTTAGAAACTTTTATCTCATCAAAAGAAATAAATCTTTTACATTCTAAGGTTTTCTATTATCTTTTTATTCTCACAGCACAAGGTGACAAATATTTAATAAAACTAAAAACTAGAGCAAATAGGAAATTGAATTTTGCTGGATTGATTTGTCAGTGTAGCCATTTTGTGGGGTTAATTATAAATAACTTTTCACTTTATGAAGATCGTGACTGTGCAAATTAAAAACCTTTTCAAATGTTTTTTACAAGATACATTGTGGTATGAAAAACAAACCTGGTGTAAACATTCCACTTGATATCGTGAGAAAACTCATCCTTAACTAGAACAGAGGTTTCTAGCTTTTTACAGTTGCTTATCTATAGATGGTCAGCAACTAAACTCTGGTGATGTACTAATGATATCTATCAATGCAACCTTGACGTTTTTACCCATCTGAAAAGAAATTGATGCTTATATTAATCCATACTAAGCTAAGACAAACTATTGTATTTGTAGTTTTTATTATCCCATAAGTAAAAATTCCCTGTTAGTTCCACAATAGATCAATTAAATGTATGTACAGAGAATACGTGAAAAGAGACAGAATAAAGTGGCAAATGAAAATATTGAATGGTAATACTGTTGTCCTGAATATTAAATTAAGAATGCTCACAAAAACATTGTTGATAAACTTTTCAGTAGGAAAAAGAACAGTATCAGAAAATATTTTAACAGTCAGATGATTTTCGAAATTTGAAATATATTTCTCTTTTCTGTTTGAATATGTGCTGTTTATTTCGAAAGACGTTATTCGTCGATTATTATTAGGTGTAGATAAATGAATTTAAAGTAAATGCTATATTTAGACACTAACATTAATGACTTTCCTATATCTAGACTTAATCATAACCTCGCGGCATGAAGTGTGTATATGAATCAGATTATAATGACGAGTATGTGTATGTGTTCACTTTATTTAGTATTTGTACACTGTATAACACGATTCAAAGGAATGGTAGAATTATTTCAAACTGCTACACATTGATTATAAAAATATAAGGGCCCCAGTAAATGTCTAATAACTTAACTTAACTTTACATCGTCAAATAATTAATAAATAACAGGAGTCCTCAGTTCTGATTTGCGTTATACAAAATAATTGGTTATGATCTTAGTTCAAAAGATATATCGTTTAATTAAAATATTTTTATTAAAACATGACCGCTAACACATTCAAACAACAATATACTATATAAAAAATAACAATTTAAATGCCTTAATGTGCAAATAAAGATCTTTTACAAACATGTAAATAGAAAATTAAAAAGTTGAAAATACAATTACCTTACATTCGAATGTATAACTTGTATAAAATATCGTATTTGATACAAAATAAAATAAAATAAAACATACAATGTTGATAAAACAATAGCACCTACATTTGTATTATAAACTATACAAACAAACAATAATACTTTGTAAACTTTGTAACAGCACAGCATAAATAACATAAATTGAACGTTTGATAAAAGAATCTTAATGGCAAATATTAAGTAGAATAACAAATATAATCAAAGTTGCTAATAACGACTAGACATATGAACACTTAAAAACTGGGAATTGGAAAAAAAAACAGAAATTTAACATATGAAAGTTTTCAGCATTAGCTAATATAAATATACGATTTTTAAAACGAAATAGTTTCATTATTTAAACTTAACCTTCATACTCCAATTACCACCATCGACAACCCTTTTTGGGAACGCTGGTTTGACGTATTGAAGTTTACTATCAAAATTGCAATGAAGCTGACAGAACAACATTAGCCAAAACTCAAGGTACAATTAAGAATCCGGATTCAGACAAACATATACAACATGAAACAAAAACAGAAAACACAAACAGAAAGTAATTAACCAGAACTCAATAAAAAACACTGGTGCGCTAAAGTGCCTTACTACATGTATTTTGATCACATATATTTTTTCTCGAAATGAAGGTGTGAAGATTGTGTATTGAAAATGTTCGAAATCATATTTCTAATGTTCTAAAACGTTATTAATTATCTATCATAAAGCTATATGTTAAAAGAATCATATAACTGACAAAATAAGACCGGTTAATGCAGTTTGTCTACTATTGATCACGTGGTCTGCCAACACTGAGGTTGTGGGTTCAAGTCTTAATGCGGAAATAATGCGATCTATTCCAATCTTAATTGACAAGGATTGTCAGTTTTCCTACCGCAGGTCGGGGTTTTTCTGCGAGTACTCCGGCTTCGTCAAAATAAAAACTGGACGCTATGATATAGCTGAAAAATAGCTTAAAGTGGCGTTTAACACCATCAAACAAACAAACAAATTTCTATGAAAAATCCTGATAATTAATACATCACTGAATTTCTATTTGTCCGGGAACCCCGGCTTCCTCCTCCTATAAAAACTAGACAATGATAAAGCTGAAAAATTGCTGAAAGTGGCTATAATCAACTTTCAAACAAACAAACAAACCAAATACGAATTGACAACGCACAGACTTAATGTAAAAGTATTTAATTTTTTTAAATATCCCAATATATATATATTTTTTAATGTTAAACACTACATTAAAATGATCAAATTTAAAATATACTTTCTACGCAATAATTGGTGTTCCCTTACCTAGTATAGGAACAATTAAGCAATATATGTTTTTACTGTTCCTTTAATATACTTCCTACATATCGGGCACTTCCGCATTGCAGGTGCACAGTCCGTGCAACACACTATATGACCACAAGGGAGAAACGCTATGGTTGCATCCAAATCAAGACAGACTTTGCATAATCTCTGTTCCCGTAACTGTCTGTTTTCCTCTAATAGCAATGCCGTGTCTATAAAACGAAAAATGCGTAAAATATAATAACTTTGGTTTGTGAAAGAGAATTTAATTATCATCACAAATAGTTTACAAATTCTTTTGTAGCTTTTGAAATAAACACAATTTCTGCTTCTCAGTTCTTTATGGGCTCTTTCGTCACTACTTCAAGAATTTGAAAAGTTGATCATATAAAACAAATTTAAAATAAAATATATGCTTTTATATCCACTTCTACATTATTAAGAATCATGTCAATAATTGATAAAAGTATGATATAATTTTATCACTCCACTGAGGCACTAAGAGGTCAGAAAACCGTTTCGACTATTTAATAATATGAAATTTCTCTGACTTGGTGACAATGAAACATACTTAGTTTGTTTAAATTTTTAAATCATATTGAAACTAAAAAAACACATTTTTTTGCGCCATTTTGTCAGTTGTATGCGCCATTTTTTTTTGTCAGTTGTATGCGCCATTTTGTCAGTTGTGTGCGCCATTTTGTCAGCTGGGAAGTACTGAAATTCTTGCTACAACTTTTAACTAATATTAAATATCTTTTAATATTTACGGTAAATTCTAACATAATGCATTAATACCATGCTATTGTTGACTTTAGTGTATTTTAGGAATTAAAAGTACTATAATCTACCGTCTAAATGAACTTCTGTTAGATCATTAAAAGACACATTTTCTTCTTTACTTCTATTATGTTGAAGTGCTGCTCCAGGGCTTTCTATCCCTTGTGCCAGGTCCTTAGATGCTGTATCTTGACCTGTTGTAAGACCTTCTGTCTCTTGGTTAATTGATCCCGTATTATCATCTAAAAGAATCTGCATTATGTCTACAGCTTTAATGTTCCTTTTACCTGAAAACATATTGTTATTGAATAGTAACATTCAAATTTTGCATGTTCTTATAAACATAATACGTGTAAATAATATAATTCGGAATACCGTTCTTCATATCTGCGACAAACAGAAGGTAATACAATTTTATTTGATACACCAATTTATACAGGTACCAACACAAAAAATAACGCAGTCGATAGTTTAATTTATAAACATTAACTTGTGTTTTCGCTACCTACCACGTATTATCATTTTTTTTTACTTTTAATAAGCTTCACTTTGCAAAATCTGAATACATGTTTGCATGCATAAATATATGTAATAATATGCTTATGAGCAAGGATATTTAAAAGAGTTACCTGATGATCTTTCGTTGATCTTTTGCAATGCATTCAGAACTTGATTAGTTGTAAAACCCATCTCTAAAACACTCCTGGCCGCCACGCTGTTCAGTTGACTGTCTTTGGCATTCTGTGTAGTGTTCTGACTAGATACATTAGATGGCGGATTTGAATTTGAAACGGATGATTCTGAGCCTCTTTCCTTAAGGAAAACAAAAAAACAAAATAACAACAACGTGTATAAATTTAAGTGCACATAGCTTTCATAGAAGAAATTTTACAGAACAAAATTAATAAAGTAATACAATGTCAATAAAATGTCATCAAAGAAAAAATATTAACTCATATAAATGAGTTGCCGTGTTGATTGCTAACTTATGACATTTGTCGGCTTGTAATAATTAACATTTATAAAATCACTAGATCTTGATCAAATCAAGTTATATTTTATATGAAATGCAATGACTTAAAAGACTTAGTGTTATTGTTTGAATGGTGTATTAACGCCAATTAGTGTTCAATGTACACACATCTGCAGTTAAATATCGAATTTAAAAAATACAAGAAATTGTTAAAATCAACTTACTATTTCCTCTTGTTTTTGCAATACCGCAGTGATAAATTCTTCCCCTTTATTCTGTTTAACATAAGCACACTGTGGAAACCATCGTGCATGTTCTACCCACGGGTCATCACCTGCTTCCCAGTTTCTCAGTCCTCCTCCACAAAAGAAACATCTTGTATAGTCATTGTATCCAGCATATAAAAATCCAGCCAACGCCATTTGTTGAGGTGTTTGGTCTAAGTATGATGGCCATCCTTTGTATGAACTTACACGTACTTGAAGTGATGCATAAGTTGGGTACCTCGGCTTTTCAACGTTGATCCCAAGTGAAGCAAAGTCATTCTTTTTTTGAAATTGGTTTGATTCCGAAAATTGTTCGCTTCCATTGTATATAGTCTGGACTACATTATTCGTCAAAGCTTGTGCAAGCGTTGATGTGATCTCGGGTTGTTCATTTGCAACAGATGTTCTTTGTGCACAGCTATTCATACTATTAGTTGATGCTGCTACCACATGTTCATTTTGAACACTTGTAGTCGGAGTCAACGCTTCGCTTGTATTTTCTAAATTTCCGTGTAATTGGACTTTGTTTGACATTTGCCCAAGCTGTTCATTTCTTTCTCTGTTCATTGTAGTTTCATAATTATCAGTAGTAACAAGAGTACAGGATGGCGAAATTCTCTGGTGAACCGCTATTGGAACATCTCCGGATATCCAATCACGGTAGATAACTCCACAAGAATAACACTTTGTTTCCTTTCCGCGTCCTGTGTGGTAAAATCCAACTTGAGCTAATCGTATGTGGCTTATATTTATGTCCACAGGAAAAGTACTAAATGATGACAGTCGCAACAACTCTAATGACATTGTCATGTCAACTTCAGGAGTTATACCCCTTGAACGTTGGTCAAAATAATCTTTTATCGTGAACGGAAAATGATCAGTAATGGACTCCGGAAAAACACGTAATCTCAACAGGTCACCTATCACCGCAGACGTTGTTGATGTTAAAACAGAATTTTGCAGACCATATCCGAAAGTGTTTTTAGATTCATGCATTGGTTCGTGTATACCTATGTACTCCGTGTTGTGGATATTTGATGCATCACAAATTTCTACCATTTTCTCAATTGCTAGAAGTCTTTCGATTGTTTTTTCTAATTCCGGCATATGAATTTTAACGCTTAATGCTCTTTTCGTTTGTTCTAATGACGATTTAAACACAACAGAACTTGGAAAACCTATGTGTTTTACAATCTTGTCAATGATGTCTTTGATCTCTTTAATTTCAACGTTAATGCTTGTATCTTCTGAAGGACGAGAGCCGTTTGTAGTGTTGACAAAGCTCGATACATCAACCTGTGTAGATTGGGACACCATTAGTGTATCAACTGCATTCTCGCTGATAGATCTTTTGAGCCGTATTTTTGTTTGTCGTATTGTAGACGTCATTTTCGTTATGTCTGATGGCAAGTTGAAAGTCTGAATTATATTTTCAGCCCCCATAGTTGCTGGAAAAAATAATAGGCACGGAAATATGTAAAATAAAAATAAGCAAATATTGAATATAGAACTTATACAATCGGGGGAAAGACAAAAATAACAAGAAAATGTTGAGTTAAAAATAAAAAGGAAAAGCTGCTTAAAAATGATCCTAACAATGACTGAGAGAATTGGCAAATAATTTGGCACCTTTTTTGGATCCAAGTTATTACTCTAGAAGAATATGCTGCCCAAATTAACAAGAAATTGTTTTCAAGTTTGCTTAAGAAGTTACGCAGAACATTCGCAGAATAGTAATATTTTATATCCTTTAACATTTTTCAATTGATGACAATTTTATTTCAGTCCAATTTTTATTTGTCTAATAGTAATTAAATTATATAAGTTTCAAAGATATTTAAAAAAATTTGAACATATATTCAAATTAAAATCAATGTTTAAATTTTGTAACAGAGAATAATTTATTATTAGATAAAATCACCCTTTTAATTTGTAGAATTCTGCCAATTATACCATTAATTTTACTTTGCTTTAATCATAAAATATGTAAAAACTATTTTATAATGACTGACCAGAAACAACTAAAAATTATAACTGGACAAATATTCAAAACAATCAAATAAACAAACATAGTATGTAATAAAATATCTTTAATTAACAAAAAGCTTATACACACGGAAAACATTAAAATGATTAAAAAATATGATTGAAAATATCACTGAAATACATATATTATATAAAACTATATGTATAATCGCAGTTACGATTTAAACTTACCTGTAGCACACAATATTTACTGGGAAATCACCACGATCGTCAAACAATTTATATCTCAAAATGACTCATCCGTTCGGGGATTTCCTTTCAAAATATAGCTATTACGTGCGAGCATGCAATGACTGGATGCAACGTGTGTAAATGTAAGTATCTGTTAAAACATAAATAAATTTTAATTTAATATAAATATATTTAAGATCACCAATGGGCTTCTTCTGTTAGACTATATTTATGTGAACCTGTTTTATAGATGAGTTTGTATAGTTTTTAGTTTCAATATTCACAGGTACCTGTAGACATGATCCCCTTTTTGCATTCTCTTATAAAACAAATACCACGTTTCTGACATTGTGCTTGTTGATTGTTGTTTTATAGTTTCATAGATAGCTCTCGTTCGGCACATTATTAGAAACTTGGTTTATTCTGAAACTTATATTATTTCGACAGAAATGAAAAGAACAAAAGGCAGAATATAATTTTTGGCCGTATATTACAAGAGAATACGAACAGAGATGGGTCGTACCTGTCATGCCTGTCAAAGAATCTTTTTCTGTGGAATCTTTTGTAAACATTGGGCACCCATGTGGGATTCTATATATCGGATTACGCCAATTACCCTTCTCGTAATTCCTTATTCCTGTTAATGGCGTTTGATTTGAAAACAAATACCCATTGCATAAGGTAAGTCATGTATCTATTTTTCAATGTTTTTTGTCACTGGGGGAGGGGGGTTAAGTTAGGGTACATGTACGTACAGGTATACGAACGGAGATTTGAAAACCTTCCTTTTTCATATATTTTCGGATGTTATAATAATGGGACCTAATCATAAATTGAATTTTTTAACCAGACCTATTCATATATTTTATGATTGAACATCACATTGACAAACCAGTCCATTCAATAATAAAAAGAATATATAAAAGTACAAAGTAATGATAAATCTAAGGACATCAAATGTATTTGTTTTCTTGACTTCTCCCCCCCCCCCCCCATTGTTTCCTCTCTTGGCGGCACAATGACAGAGAAGCGTACCTTATTCTATCATCTGTATGCATTCCAATCAACACATTAACACCCATTTATTATCACTGCATGATACATATGTTTTATTGGTTTAACAACATAAAGGAATTTCGTTTAATCCAGTGGTTTAATCAAGTGATGTTAATGTAGCACTTAATTTCTTGATGAGAATTAGGGGCATTGATATATTTACTACCCAATGATATATTTTTCAGGTATCAATGTACTATTGCATAACGGTATGGGCGCTGCCGTTTTATGAGCACAAAGTAAAGCGTGAAAAAACTGTCAGGTTAAACGCGATTGGTCAATAATGATTGTTAAAGTAAATATAGTTTGGAAAGAAATGCAATCTTTGGTATGAAAATAGACAAAAAAGGAGTTTTATACACATTTAGGAGGAAGAAATCAAATTTCGAATACGTAGGGGCACCTCGAGGAAATTTGAAAAAAATTAGACTCCCCCTTTTTGACCTTCATTTTTCAGCCAGAAAAGCAATGCGAACCTATATTTTTAATAACACCAAATAAACCCCCTATTCTTTAACATGAATAATCTCTCTTAATTTAACATTAAATTAACTTTGTCTTTCAACGAAATAATAATCGAAAAGGGGTACCCCATATGGAAAATAACATAGAACGGCCATTGGTCCATTGTATTCTTCAATGACAACAGCTAACTTTTCATATATTTTGGAAGGGCAGAAAAGATACCGCACATCCGTATCACCCTTTATACTAAGTTACCCCCTCCTCCCCCCCCCCCCTCGTGTTGTTCGACAAAATGCGTAAAAATTATCAATTTTCTGATTGTATTTTGCAAATGGATGCTAGTTATTGTGTTTTAATGGCATTATGTTACAACAATAACAACAATAACAACAATAACAAATACATTTTCTTTAAAAAAAAGCGATTACTAACAATCGAATCATATGATGTCTATAAATAGATTAAATGGAAATCTTAAAATAGCATTGACGCATGTTTTCTTGTGTGGCGCCTATTTTTTATTATTCCCCGTGATTTTACCATGCTTTATTATCTTAATTCTCATAATTGTCATAAAATCACTATTAAAATTATTTGTTACCAAACAAATAATACACAACCCCCCCCCCCCCCCCCCCAAATAAAAAAAAATTGACAAAATAGCAAGCCCATGAGACTCCGTCTTCAGTTTTATGAAGGAGGAAAGACTATGAATTTGACGGAAAGTTGTGGGGTTAAGTATTGGCTTCTTATAATATTGTTCAGACATGGCACCTAATATTATAATACCAGAAAGTTATGTGCGCGTGTGTGTTATACTCATTCAGAATACATTGTACTTAAAAAGAAAAAAACCGGGTTTATTCCTAAAATTTACATGTAAAATAGTGTTTCAAAAAAGTACTATGACACAATTTCACTTGAGAAAAAAATATAAAACCTCAATTTAAATTAAAAAAAAAACACGTGTGAAGTGACGACAGGTATTTAAATCTCTCAAGCACAATTGGTTAATAGTTTAGCGTAAACAATTCCAGTTGAGAAAAATATAAAACCTCTCTTTAAAGTAACAAGATTGAGTTGCCATTTCTTGTCGCTTCATAATTAAACAGTATGTTCAACAGATACGAAAGCCCATTAGGCTCCTTTTTGTAAACTAAAAAAAAATTTGTCGCGTAATAACGCTTAACTTTTGCGCAATAATGCAAAACTATAGCATAATAACGCGAAACTATCGCGTTATTACGCAAAAAATTCTTTATATAATATGTTGCGCAGAACTTTTCACAATGCGTATAACAAGTTCCGCGCACTCGTTTAATCAGATGCGTTATGCGGCACTCGTGATCATATTTTGGATATTCACTCCACCCAATTAATTATCCTATAATCATTATATAGTATTTTCTCACGATATTACGCGATATGTTTCGCAAGAAAATATTCCGATGTAGAATTTCTGAATTTAGTATTGTAATAATCTGTAGACTCATAAATTCTTATTGGAAAATTCCTAACGAGAACAGGAGATGGAGTGATATACGAAGACATGAAGTAAAATGCAATCGTTGTCAGAATCTTTGCCAGGCTGGAATTGGTAATGAGTTTCACTACTTCTATCTTTGTACAGCCGAACCGATTAAAGAGCTTAGAATAAATATATACAATGGTATTATTACCAGAATCCAAAAGAAAGGTATGCTTTCCTGCTTCACACCAAACTATTGACGAATTTATCATTGGTTTATAATGTCGGCAAATTATTATAATATATTTTTGCATTTTTATTAAGTATACGCTTTATTATGAATAGTTCATTGACCTTACTGACCCTGCTGTAGTTTTTACATATTCTGTTGTATTTAGGTTTTCATTTGACCTCATGTTACACATACTGTGTCTGAGTGCTCCTAATAAAACTGTGTTCAAAGTGTTCAAATTACAGGTAAAGAAACCTTCAGCGCACCTCCTAATCCCCGTTTCTTAATAAGATGTTTATTTTGCGAGTAGACGTTTTGGGAACACGCAAAAAAAACAACATTAAAATGTTCTTCCTCTCGTTCGATGGGCCTCGGTTGCCGAGTGGTTAAGGTAGTTTGTCTACTATTGATCACGTGGTCTGTCAACAAAGAGGTTGCGGGTTCGAGTCTCACAGCGGGCAGTGTGTACTTGACTCCAATCTTAATTGACAAGGATTGCCAGTTTTCCTACCGAAGGTCCGGGGTTCTCTCCGGGTACTCCGGCTTCCACCCAATAAAAACTGGACGTCATGATATAGCTGAAAAATCGCTGAAAGTGGCGTTAAACATCATACAAACAATATTCTCGTTCGAACTGATTGTAGTGCTGAGTATGAATAATTTAATCACCAAAATTATCCCGAAAATAAATTAAAAGGCAACAAAATTATTTATCAAAAATTGTTAAAATATCCTAAAATCTCCTGGGTTTCAATGGGACTCCGTCCCCCCTCAATCACCTACCAGAGCTCTAGGCAAGACCTAGACCCTCCCCCCTCGCCCGTAAAACTTATTTTTGGATTCGACCTCGAGTGTAAACATATTTAATGAAAAGGTATATGCAAGATACCACAAATTATGCATCTAGATTATTTTTTTATTTCTAATAATCAGAGGGTTGCTTTAAAAATTATAAGATAGGAATAGAGTAATTTTTTGTAATTTCCAGGCTGTTAGATTTGTAGCAACAAAGTGTACCAAGTATATACCATTGGGTACCTTTAACATCGGCCGTATGACGTTGTATGACGTCATCTGCCTTAGATCTGAGAAAACGCAATCGATTTTGAATATACGTACTTCAATCTGAGTCCAATAAATATATAAACAGTTTCACTGCGTGCAACAATGAAATTAATCCACTAAAATAAATTTTAATTTCTTTAATTTATATTCTATACAGCTGTGAGTGTTTTAAGTCGTATTTACATTTACATGTGATAAAATTCTTTCAATGCACATAAATCAATAAATAACATGGGAATTAATCGAAAGACACCGAGACATAATCAGGTGTTGCTAAAAGGCAGAAACGGAAAACGGATTTTGTTTGCATGTTAATCTTACTTATTTTATTTTAAAAAGAGACTTCTAACACATGCATACTTTTTTAAATGGATCATAAATCAAAAGCTTTTACATACAAATTTTTGGAATGAGATAGCAAAATAGATAGATTTATGGAGTCCTATGCCGATGATGTTGTATTACCATAGCAGATTTTGTGTGTTCTCTCCTAAACGTTTATTCTTCAAATAAGTTTTAGATGTAACGATGTAGTGGGAAACATGCATAGTATTCAAAAACTTGTGAAAGCAAGAAGATGAATTTTTTTCTAAGAATTACATCAAATTAGGAGTGAAGCTAAAACTGCATTTAAATATTGATGTCAATATTCTTGTCTCTGTATTTTCGAACAGGAACAAAAGTGTTGATAGACTAATATACTGTGTCCAGTTAGACTAAATTATTTATTTCTAATGTCACATGAATGTAGGATCTTGAAAAAAACATATGTACTAAGCTTGTCAAATTCTATTTCGTGGAACATTTTCTCATAGGGTTTTAATGAAAACTTGTATCTATGGTGATAGACATTCAAATTTTGGATCGGTTAAAAAATTACAGTGTGGGTTAAGGATCATCCTTCATAAGATATTCTGATTAGATATCAGCACACTGTGTTTTCCTAGAACTATTTAATTATCTGGTATCACCTTTAACCAATAATCTTAACATATAAAGTAAGTTCTAATATGACTAACTTTAAACTCTTTGAGACCACAAGCGTGGTAAAAAATAATTTATGTATGAGCAACACGCGATGAGGAGGGCGTGTCTTGAGGGCTGTTCCAATTACAAACTGTAACTCCCACCGAAAGGCTATTGCTTATGACGTATTTAAATAGCGACATGGGCTATAATTATTAGTTGCAATATATTTTGCATTACATTGACCGAACAGCCATTTTATGACAGAAATGGTGTTGTGTATAGGTACGTAAATATCCTAAATGTACCGTAATTGTCTTATTAGAATAAAAACAATTCACGCAGGTCCTATTTTATTATTGTTTTACAACGGGATGACAATTTATGTTGTTACTCGGAATATAATATTGCGAAATAAATAGTCACCCCGTTGTAAAACTATGATAAACACACAGCCTACGTGAATCATTTCTCAATTTTTTGCATACTTTTTTATATATGCTTTATTTGTCTGTCTGTCCGTCCGTTTCTCCGTCTTTCTGTCTGTCAGTCTGTTAGTAGTATTTTTACTATTAACATGCAGAAGCACTTTCCCGTTTTCCGTCTCCTCATTAACATACCGTTTTTACGTTTTTAAGATAACCCGACATAATCCCACAAACAAAATCTTAATACGTAGTTAACTGTCATGACTAACAGAAAACAAAACAAAACAAACACTCTCAATCCTGATTTTGTCAATGGTGTATGGTTTTCGATTCTTGTTGACAGTTTGTTTTTCTTACCGTTTTCTTTTTCTTAAGATTTTCCAAGATGTTAAAGAACTTCGCACATGCCTACAACTGCTGATTTGGTAGTACAAATGTATATAAAGAAAGATAACTCGATCGTACACTTAGACGAAAGTTACGAACATGTAAAATGGAAAAAACAGTAAACTGTTTAAAGATCTAAATTATTTTTAGGTATAAAACCGATGAGAACATTTAGAAGAGGAAATGTTTATTATTACTCAGACACATGTTGTGTAGATAAGCAACACATACAAAACAAATACATATATACATGTACATACACATACATAGAAACACATACAGAATATGTACAAATAAAGGACAGATAGATGTATATGTATGAATTGGAAAATGTGACATAACCTATGATATAAGAATGTTTGTCTACATTCAAAATGTCTTTTTTTCTTCAAGAAAAAGTGTTGCAGAGAGAAAATAAGCCTTTAATTTATAATCTCTAGGGTTATAAATAACTCGTTATATAGAGAGCTCGGAGTTTATAAACTGCATTACAATTACATAAAAACAAGTCGTGGAATTTCATCCCCAGTCCATAACTGCACAGATGGAAAATCCTCTTTTCCCTTGGTGCCCCACTGCAACGTCCTGTTTCTACAGGGAATGTTAGGTTGGAGTGGCGTAGTTTTGTAATAAACATTCTCTCCGGTATATTTAGTCGTAGTAAAATAAGACTCCAGTTTAATTTCTCTTTAAATATTTAGTAGAACTCTCCCCCTGGAGCAGCTATTAACTTGACAGAACAATAACTTAACATATTGATCACTTAGTGTTTGTTCAATTAAATGTTTTAACAAGTCAGTGTTATCGGGCTTTGGGCTTTTCATATGAAAACTTAATCCGCAATTATCAAAGGTATCTTTTATGTATGAAATCCACTTGAATTTACTATGATTTTCTATGTGACTTTTTAACAAAATCTTATATAACATCGATTACAGTTTACTTTAATCAATAAGTAAGATATTCCATAATATAATCATCTTTTTTTCTACAATAAGTTTAAACGGAAATCTGCCTAGATGTCTATGGACTATGAAGTTGGGTGTGCTATTTCTTAATTCCAAGTATTTCCCGTCTCGCATGCGAGACGGGATAAATAATCAAAAGCCAAACTGCGGAAACCTGTCGTACCTCAGGGATAACAGATAAACAATGCCGTGTCTTGATTGGCTGCTAAATCGGGAGATAGCTGCCGATTGGCCAACAAATAAGCAGAGCTAAGTTAGGGATGAAAACCCCACATGTAGCAATCATAATAGGCCGACCGCCATTCGTAGCTACTCGAGAAAAGCCGAGCGATCACGAATCGGTCACGATGAAAAAAGGGAAAAATATGCAAGATAATGGGAATCAAACTGTTTTAAAAGGAAAGTGGCATTGATTTGTGTATGTTTATCATAAAATGTGTATCATAAAACTTAAACGGAGAAACGCGGAGGAAATTTCCGAAGCTTGACATTTTCGATAACAGGTCTACATCAACTATATTTGGTGAATATGATGCATATAGGAACTAACCCCAATGCATACTTGGATACTGCCTCTGATCTGTATTTTATGGACAAATGACTCCGGTTAGGATAAAAATTTTAGTTCTTTTCCTGCTTACTGAAAAGGTTCACATCAACTATCTTACCACGTATGATGCATCTAGAGATGCTTAGGACAGTACATGCTTCAATTGCTGCATCTGACCTATATTTTGCGGTTGCCATATTTGGCTATCTTAACATTGTGTACTTATAATGAAATGATGTAAATAATAACAATACATATTGCCATTTAACAATAAAAACAGTACGTATTTTTGTCCACAAAGAAAAATAAAGCTTAGAGACGGCTAGCTTTTTAGGAAACCTAATACTTGTTTTACAAAAACGTTAATGAAAATTTTCGATATTATCTATTCTTTCCTACCCCCAGACCTCACACACATAAAATAAAACAGGTTCTACAAAACTATCGAAAAGCTTTAGCTGTATGTCCACAGGTAGACATATATTTTTTTTTTAATTTACTGTAAAGACCATACAATGCTTTTTGTACTCGGTCTAGTAATATTTCCCTAGCATTACAAAAGCTACCATTTGATTTAAATAAGATTCCTTAGTCTGAATATACATCAATTTACCAAAAATAGTAAACTCGGGTCTATTTCTAACCTTAATTTAACCACAAATCACAATTTTTGTCTTCAGTGTATTAATCTTAAGTTTCCATCTGTTACAATATTGCTCAAATGAATCAATTGTTTTCGCATAACTTCTTCTGTTTTAGATAGTAAAACATTGTCGTCTGTATATAATATAATAAACAGTTTATACAACATTAATCATTCTTGGCATAATCTTTTGACGGTGTTTTTACTACCTACATTATCTTGCTGAAAAAACTCCTCATTAAGAACAAATAAAAATAAAAAGAATGATACATTTGCCCCTGTTTTACACCTCATTTCGAAGCGGAAGAAACTAGATTGTTAATGGCCTTTTTAATACTTGTTTTGATATTTTGATACATGTTGTGGATGACTTATTTGAGACTATAGTTTTTTTTAAATACATGAAATAAATATTAACACTTGTTGTACAATAAATTCAATGATATAATTTGTTCGTATATGAATAACTTTAGTAAAATAATTCTGACTTGTCGGCTACCAGTTTTTGATTTAACTCTTTTATGATTTTAAACATAGAACCAGCCATAACTCACACTCAATGGCACCGTTTTACATAAAGTCGTACGACTTACGACTGGTCGTAATCTTGTATCAACCATACAACGTAAGTCGTAAGACTTTTTGTGAAATAGGGGCCAGTCGATGATATCGTGATATCGTAAACTTACTAAAAATTATACGAATGTCACCTATTATTCCGAAACCTACCTGTGCCTAGTATTTGATGTCCAGGCCAAATTTACAGAAGTACAAACGAGTTTTGTAAATATTTTAATAATATATTAAAATATAGAACATATGAAATATAACAATTTAACAATAACATGCAAATTTTGTCAAAATGACAGGTCAACATAAAATAATAACAACAATAAATACTGAATACAATGATACAAAATCTCATTTAAACTTTAGTCTGGCCAAAACTTATAAGCAATATACATATGATGACATAGCAGAAAATTGTATTTCAGGAGGTATGTGACAAGTAATAAATGAGAAAATCCAGTTGCACAATAAATATTTATCAAAACTGCAAACTACGTTGATCTATATTTATGTCTATGCCGAATATAAAAAAAAAATATTTTATCAGCTGCTTTATATGTTTTTAAGTTTATATAATGCTTTGTAATGCCCTGGTTATATAAAACAACTAAACAAGATAACTATACTAAATTTTAACTACATTATTATACAAATAAATTATAATTGAATAGACTTGCATATTAATATATTATAATATTCTTTTTGTCATAATTTTTTAACAGCCTAATTCTTTTCAGTCGCACTTACAGAAAAACAAGAATAATATTCGTTTCATTTTATCATTATTTTTCAAAATGAACAACCATAAAAGGGTTTCCGATAGATATCTAAGCGAGGTATGTTTTGACCGTGCCCTTTATATATGTCCGACACAAAGGACACTTTCGCATGGCAGGAGCGCAATCACTACAACACGCAATGTGTCCACATGGAAGAAAGGCTATAGAGGCTTCCAAATCAAGGCAAACTTTACACAGACGTTGATCTCGAAGTTGTCTGTTTTCTTCGATCAATGATGTTGCATCTGTAATAAAGAAACATACCCTCAGTGTATTTACTAACAACTTCTTGTATATGATATAGTATTATAAAAAAAACTTACAATAATTTATTTAACTTGAATTGTCTGTTGTATAGTATTACAACTATAGGTGTTTACTTCAAACTAAATGAATTTATCTCGGTGGCCGAGCAGTTAAGTACTATTGATCACTTGCTTGTCAACACTGTGGTTGCGGGATCGAACCTTACTGCGAGAAGATTGTGCTCGATTTTAACCGCAAATGACAAAGATTGCCGTTTTCCTAGTTTTCCTGATAATCGTGTAATGGAGTCAAGATTTGCTTGTACAAGTCATTGCAAAGACAAACCTGATTTCTAATGATAGTCACAGAAATTACCTAGACATTTAAAATGTCAAAGAAAAAACCAGAAGAACCTAAGATGAACAATTTGTTTTAACGATCATATACATATACATATACATAAGTTGAACTAGCACTATATATCAAGACAATACAATATAATTAAATCACAAAATAAGGAAGGGATGAGACAAAGACGCTTTAAGCAAGCTTAAATAATGTTAAAAGGTGTTCAGTACCATTAATAACCATGGTAACTTTAAGCCGTATGTTACAATCTCTTTAGAGAGACCTGTCACTACAACTTGTAAGCAAGCGCAATTGAGACGTGACACATAAATTGGGCATAACATAATTTATATTGACATACCAGTTAGTTCAGACTGTTGGCCAATCTCTAGTTCTTTTGAAGTCTTTGTCTCAGTGGATTCTGCCACAGATGCTGCACCTTGCGTAGACTGATCATCTTCGTCATTCAATAGAACATTCATTATGTCTGTTGCCGATATATTACTAGCAGCTGCAAATACAATGTGATTCTTATTAGCTGAAATTTTGTTCTGATCTTTTTCTCAGGCGTTCTTTTTTTCAGTCCAGTTAAGTAGTGATATAACAAAATGCAAAGTAGTCTTATTACTTCATGTAACGGCCGACCATAATGATTACCATATTTAAAGTGTGCGACGCTCTCTTTACGACACAGTCACCTTTTGTAGATTGCGAACAAGAGTGAACGCAATGTAAGCGTTGCAAGAGACAAAATTAATGTCCCTGCATTATTTTCCACACTTTCACGTAACATTCATAACTGCTATTACATTTCGCCATAAATTTGTGTTTGCATATTCTCCTTATGAATGTTACTGAAAAATTGCTGGACATCAACAATCAATCAATCCATCCATCAATCCATCCATCAACCAATCAATCATGTATGCATGCATTCATTCATTCATTTATTAATTCATTCCATTCACCCATTTATTCATACAATTGCAGTTTACAGATATATCATATTTCAATACACAATAGCCAAGTAGGTAAATAAGGAGAAAATACGTAAATTCTCTCAAGTTTATGATGAGACATCTTCCATTAATATATAAATTAATATAAACTATTATTCCCTGTAGTTATCTAGTAGTTCTGTGTAGTTCAAAGAAATTGAATGGAACGTAAGGAAAATATGCACAACATATCAACTAACATTCAAAAAGAAACAAAAGCTCTGCCATAACTTTTAAAAGTCATATCGAAATCAAAATATACCTGTTATGGTTCTATTTAATCTCTGTAATGCCCCTCGCACTTGGTCATTAGTATAACCCATTTCAAGAACACTTCTAGCAGCAATACTGTTGAGCGGGTCATCATGTTGTTCTGTACTTATGTTGGCAGGCAGTTGTGAGGCGCTTGAAGGAATATTTTCCGCCTTCTCTCTCTCCTTTAAAAAGGATATTGTACTGTTAATTTAGATGAAGTTAAACTGTAATGCTACAATACAAAGTATGTGGGGAAGACAAAAGTAAAATCTTAGTAAATAACTAAAGCAAGACAAAAAAGTTATGGAAAGTTTACCTAATTAAGATTGAAACAAAAGTGCATATTTTAATTTATCTGTGTTTTCAACGTGTTCTTTCAATATATAATAAGCCATCAGTCTAAAATCTAACTGAAATTGCAAGTTTCGAGATTTTATTGCTGCATAGATTTGTGTGTACATACCAATTCATGTTGTTTTTTCAAAACAGCATTGATAAATTTCTCTCCTTTATTCTGTTTTAAAAATGCACACTGTGGAAACCATCGTGCATGTTCAACCCACGGGTCATCCCCTGCTTCCCAGTTTCGAAGTCCTCCACCACAAAAGAAGCAGCGAGTGTAATCATTGTAGCCAGCGTATAGAAATCCAGCTAATGCCATCTGTCGAGGCGTCTGATCTAAGTATGGCGGCCATCCTTGGTAAGAACTGATTCTTGTCTGAAGTGGTGCATAGTTGGGGTACCTTGGTTTCTCAATATTAACCCCTAGATCAGAAAAGCCATTATTTTGACTATGATTTGATTGTGAAGGTTGAGTGCTGCTAGCAGTAGTTCCGGTAATGTCTTTGTTTCCAGTACATGATAATTGAGTTTGATGCATTGCTGTTAATTCTGACACTTCAGATGTTTCGGTGATTGAATATTCCGTAGGTGAGGACACTGAATCATTCAAATGGATACCACTATTATCGGTAATGCTGTTGTTTTGTTGTTCTAACCTTTCTGGATTAATGCGACTTGACTGAGATGACGATGGAGAATTCTGAGCAACGTTTTCACTTATGCTTAGCTGTGGTTGTCTTTGTGTTGTTACCATGGTACACGTGGAAGATATTCTGCTATGTATTTTGAAGGGATCATCTCCAGATCGCCATTGGTTATAGGTAATTCCACAAGCATAACATTTAGTCTCGCCTGGTGTATTCGTACAATAAAATCCGGATCGTGCTAAACGGGTCATACTAATATCGATATCACGCGGAAACGTGCTTAAAGACGACAGTCTTAAAAGTTCATGTGTCATGGACTGGTTGGCGTCAACAGGCTGTCCACTTCGGAAGCTCTCAAAATAAGACTGCAAAGTAAAAGGAAAATACTGCTGCTTACATTGTGGAAATACATGCAATCGTAACAGATCTTCTATTGTCTCTTTTGTGTAACGTTCTTCTGTTTTGCTCCAAGATTTTGCTTTATTGCTCAAAAGATTTGCTTTCAAACAGTTTTCAGCTTTCCAAGAATGCTCAAAATCTTGTAATAAATTCTGACAATCAGTCACTATAATTTGCTCGAGAATTTCAATAGTACTGATTATGTCCTTGCAGTGTTCCTTGATTTTGGCTAATCCTTTTACTCTAACAATATTATTCGGTCCTAATTTAGATGTCAGTTGAGATATTTTGGATCTAACGTCTTCTAAGCTTTTACAAAGGTCTGTATAGAGCTCATCCGTCACAGAATGTCCTTCGCTACCATTGATTCTGTTCGATATGTTATTACTATGCTGGATACCAATATGCCCAGAATGGGCGAGCGTATTCTTATTATTACTACTCTGAACGTCAGTTTCAACAGTTTGAACAGAACGCGATACTATAAGTGTTCCTTCGTCACAACTTGCAGATCTCTTGAACATATTTTTCGATGGTATTTTGAATTGCATGGTAACGTTTTGTTTTGCTTTGATGATGGGTTTTGGTATATATGGTGTTGTACACATATCTTCTATGATTCTGAAAAAAAATACCAAAAAAAAAGTATTATTTTAATTTTGTTTAGTCACCCGTAATTGTTTACTCAAACATAATTCTACTTATCAGGGGCCTCGGTGGCGGAGTGGTTAAGGTTGTTTGTCTACTTTTGATCTCGTAGTCTCTCAACACTGAGTTTGCGGGTTAGATTATCACTGCGGGCAAGGTGCACTCTACTCCAATATTAATGACAACAATTGTCCGTTTTCCTACCGAAGGTTACTCCTGATTCCTCTCCAAATAAAACTGGACGCCATGATGTAGCAGAAAAGTTTCTGAAGTGGAATTAAATCCTATTCAAACTGTGAAGACACACATTTGCCAATATTTCAGTTGCTGATATGAAGACCATACATTGTTTTTATAGTTTTACAACAAAAATACGGCTATATAGGTTTTACTCTAATTGAACAATATTTGGCTTATCGTGAAATATTTATATACGGAAAATTCCAACCAAGACAAAAATTATAATAATTCAAGCTGGATTAGAACAGAACACAGCTACTAAAAGTTGATACAAATTACTTAAAATTTAGGTTTCCAGGTATCGCTAACATAAACAGGAGATGTGACATTTTTCAAAACGAACAATAATAAAGCAAATAATAGAAATTTGTATTTATTGTAGTATGAAAGAACATGGAGATATTAAATTCTATATAAATTATTTAATTATTCAGTTTTATTGTCGCAAAATCGTTGCAATTTTATTTGTTGATACAAGAACTTTTGTTTTCTTCTACATAGACATTGACTGCGCTATAATTTTATTAATTCCACAACGCAATGTATATTTTTAAAGAGTGATATATTTTAAGTTAATAGAAACATTAAACTTGCATGTAAATATCTACTTTGAGTCGAAGTCCAAATTATAACAATGGTACTTCCTTTCCAGAGAAACGTGCACAAACCATGCATCGCCAATCATTACACTGCTATTGATATTTGGGAATACATAAATAAGTAAATTTAAGTCATCTTAAGATGCTCAAACAAGACCAAAATAATAATTTTGAGGATTTAAAATAAGACAAATGTGCAGAAATACATAATATACTTAACCTGGTCTTTGTAATCCTACTACTACAATATATGTTATCCAGGTCAAAGACATGCTATATAATGTTACGTGTGCGGCTTAGGATTTATATTGAATATAGGTCCTAAGCTCTGAATGTAACATTATATTCTGTTGAAGTAATGTAGCTAGTGAATCCCTACAATTTGATTGGTTAATCAAGACGGGGATATCATACCGTATTCCCTGTGAAACCCCGGGGATATTGAAACCAGTTTCAAAATGGCGTCTATTCATTTAATAATTTATTTGTTTTACATAATATAAATAGTTAAACATAATATAGAGATATCAAATATCGATTTTAAATACATGCATTTTACGGAATCTTTCATCTCCGTCTGCGATTTGTCTTGAAATTAACAAGGGAGATAACCGATAACTTGAAGTCTTCAAAATGGCAAACAAAGGCATTTGCATCGCACTTCGAAAGTGAAATTTATCATTAAAAGTTTAGCTGGGAATAAAAAGTCGTAAAAAAATAAAGGTGATAAAATTTTTCATAAAAAATGTGTTGAATGGTAGGTTCTCCGATAGTCGGGTGGTCCAAACTTAAGCAGGAGAAATGTCTAATCTAATTATGTACTCTAGAATATTAGTACAAGAAGACTTCAACGGAATATAATTGTTATTCGGGCTTCACAGGGGATACTGGTTCATATTCCCTGTCTGTATTCTATATTCCCTGAGCCTCCGCTCAGGGAATATAAAACACAGACAGGGAATATGAACCCGTATCCCCTAGCTGTGAAGATCCCGAATAACATATAATATACCCTAAGACGGGGAAAAACATTGTATTATAGTTCACATCTATATTTAGGCATATTAAACAGGAATAATAAATATTATTCAATGACTACAGACGAGATCAATATGAGGTTTTATTGTGCAGGGTTGAATAATATTAAACGAGACAAAGCCGAGTTCAATGTTGTACCCTGCGCTATAAAACTTCATATTGATTAAGTTCAAGTCTAGTAATTGTTTTATTACATAATATTAGTCTTAAAATTGGATTTTTGCTATATCTTTAGTTTTGTTGAAAATATAAATACTTTTCCAAACTAATAATTTTAATATATCTAGAAGAATCCAATAAAATTTGGTAATTTCGGTTATTTCGGATGAAGCTAATATTAAGTAAAACGACCATTTTGCCCAATAAAAACCCATATTGCACTCTCGTGATTAAATTGGCTATCCTATCTTCAAAATGAAATTATCTAAGCCAATCAAACCAAGAGAATGCAATACGGGTTTTTATTTATCAGAATGGGTACTTTGCTTACAAACATGATAGGAATTGGAATGTCATGTGTACTGGTTTTGGCCAATGGTAAAAAGGCAAAAATAGGAATTATAGTATAAACCAGGAGACTTTATTCGTCAATGGCGGATAAGCAAATGTAATGATTGCAGGATAAAAAGCTTTATTTGTACTTTAGTAATACCTTTTTTTAGAATCTTCCAAGAAAAAGAACGTTAATACTGTGATTATAACTTTACATTATTACATGTAATACATTAAAACTAGCAAACATGGGGATTTTATGGACAAAAAATATCTCCATGTCAAAAATTAGATTTTCGTTGTTTTGCCTATATGAAACTCGTTTTAAAAACTATACAATAATAAATAAAAACTCCATATTTTGCCGACGTTTCGACGACCACTGCCGTCTTTATTCAAGGCATATATACAAATGACAAGAATATGTATATGTGAAGTCAATAACAACAACAACAACGTTATAATACAATGACGTCATAAACGGATAAAGTAAAGTACAAGTGATTTATGAATAAATAATGAAATAAGTTTGAATAATTTTACCATCAACGTTACATACATTCCATAATTTTCAAACACACGTTCCAATGATGTCATAAGCCTCCTTAAGCTTCGCAAAGGGTCATATTTATTTTTTTTAAAAACTTGTGATCTATGAATCTACGTTAAAATATGAATTTATGTAAAAACATATCTTGATTACGATACCGATGTGACTTTAACTGATCACTATCATACTTACATATTACACATTTTACTCGAAGTAGGTTTGTCTTAATTACGCATTATCATTGCTTTTATATAAACAAAACCACGTGACAACTAAATGTAAAAATAACTCCTCGGGAATTTTCCAGATGTTTATGGACGTTTGTCGAGTCGTACTTGAAATATTGATTGAGGTGGGATGTTTTGAAACAATAAAAGAATGATAGATGAAGATGTATGTTGTATGTAGCTTTCTACCTTAATAATTACACAGTAATCATCTTTGACCAAACTTCTAGGTTAGTAATTATTTACGATTTATGTAAACGCTGTTAGTTGTCTCCCTTTATATTTCTCATTGTTATTTTCTATTAATAGTTTTCTGTTTGTATCGTCAATAATAATTATGCAAAAAGTGAAATGTAAAGTGTTTTTAAATTATCCATTATTGAAATATTTATTGTGTTCACTGCAAAAAAGATTTTTATTTACATTGATGATTTGCTAGTTCTTATATTAACATGTTAAAGACGCTCACATGTACGCATATTGCATTTTCATCAAACAGAATAATAAAACAAGCTTTTGTTTTATTTGTAAAAATTTGATATGTCTGATATGTACTTTCTTAAGATTATTGTTATTTTTGTACCAAAATGAACGAAAAAAGGTGTCAATAGATTTTTAGATCAACCAATACAAGTATCACAGCATTTAAATTAAAGGAAATTTAAGATTCTATTTCGCGTATTTTAATGTGACTTTTTATTATGTTCAATAAATAATTTGTAAACCCTGCGATAAAGATCCGGCTGGGCTTTCTTTTCCATTCGCATCTAATTATTTGGAAAGAGTGACCCCTGGACCAAAGTGAGTAGCTTGTTTCACACTCCTTGTGCGATTAAGGGGCCTTTGAACATGTTGAATTTCGAAAAAAGTAGGTTTATTGTTGCCACTATGAAAGACTTAATTTTCCTAATACTCCATATTTTATTTTTAGTGGCAGTAAGATTTTGTTTTCGCTGGTCCATTCCTTATCTCCCTTTGATTTATTGTGTGTAAACTTGTTTTCGCCCCGAATATATACTTGCTGAAATATTGCTTGATGGACATCAGCAAATATTCAATCAAACATTCCTACACATAGAAAGACCTACGGTTACTGGGATTAATTTTCTAAACACTCCTACACCTCGGATTTTATCACAAGATATAACATTATATGTTTCCTAAAGTTCTGCCTTTATTGAAATTTTGTATATATCCAGCAATTTACTACATGGTTAGTCGTATTTTTCTGTTTACACAGATGTTAATATATTATACAACGCCAGTTTGAATGTTTATTAAAATGAAAAATATGTAAAATAATGTACAACAATAACTTGCCTCTATGTGAGTTCTCCTTTCGTATCTCTTTCAGCTACGATTCTACTTCTACAACTAGCCAGTATGTTTTTATAGAAATAAATTGCTGATGTTTATTTATTTATTTATTTATTTACAATTATTTTTTGCTTGGGTAAAAACCTTTTTATAAAACAAGCGGTTCACAATTTCACGAAATACAATGTAAATATCTAGTACATACTAAAATACTGATTTATTTTTCGAAAACCAGTTATAAAATGTTGCGATAGAAATTGGCAATGTGCCAGTTAGTATCATACTTTAAAATAAGTTTTCAGTAAGATATATAAATAATGTATGTCCTATCGGGCATAGTACATAGTATACATAAGAGCTAATTATAATCATATTGGAGAGTGACATGAAACACCACGTAAATACATTAAAAAAACCTGGCCGCGGATCATAGTGTATGATTTGTATGGAGAGAGCCAAGCTCCTTGCATGCCCTTTCATGATAAGAAACTTTTATATTTCAAAAACAGTAGGCTCGTTATAGCCACTAAAAAGGTTAAAGTCTCTGTGGCACTCACTTTTTTGTTTTAATTTGTCCATCCATATTCCCTGTTGATTTATTGTTTCTGAATCGGTTCTCTTCCTGAATATAGCTGAAATATTGCTCGTCTAACGTTAATCAAATAATCAATGAATTAATCAATCACTCTCCCACACAGAGAACATAACTGGTTCCCAGATGTATTCCCAGTGATTGTGTTTGACGTAGGATACCCAGAATCCTTTGCGTGGTGATTGTGAATCAATCAACTCAATACTCCTTTACCGCCGGGTTTATTACACGCTGTTATATTTTTAATTTAGTTAAAATGATCAATATAAAATATTTGTATTAAAATCATTACAAACTGAAACGAAACTAGAGTTTTATCTTCCCGATTTTAATTTTTAAAACAGAAAACTTATAACAAAAGTTAGATTGTCTGATCATATCGAAATTGAGAAAAGAGATATAAAAAGGTTCCTCGGGAACTCCGTATGTGTAATTACTGCAATCGAAACAAAATTGAGGATAGATGTCATTTCTTTTTGCACTGATCAAAATAAAAGCATAGAGGTAATTTATGACATTTCAATATTGTAGAACCACATCCCGACCTAGAATGTTTACTACAAATATTAAACCTTACATATTTTCGCAAATTCATAGTCTTTCAGCCTTCATAAAACAGTGATTTGAACCGAGTACGGGATTCTTATAGGCTTGTTATTTTGTCGGATTTTTTTTTAACTGCTTGCTTTCACAAATCATTTAAAGGTGATTTAATGACAATTAAGATTGTAATAACAATTTTGCACTCTACCTACCTATTATTTGTTTTCTGTTTCAAACTTAAAAAAATCAAAGTTTAAAAAATTTGAATTAAAACAAATAATATCAATAAAACAATCCAAGTTCACGAGTTCACTAAAACAGAGTTAAACTTACCTGTATATGACTTTTCATTTCGTTCCCCTGTCGGCTACTCTGTCCAACTAGCATTTTTATTACACAAGATTGCACAAGAATGCGCAAGATTTTCTCTAATCAAGTCTCATTCTCAATTTCAAATAATATGCTATCGATCTGATATTTTTTACAATAAACATTTATTAATCACAGTGAATAGATTTGTATGTCAAGCATTTTACAAGTTCACGAATTATTAACAATGTTTACTTGAACATACGTAATACTTTTATTCCTAATATTTCTAGTGAATCGTACAAACAGTGCCAATATATAAGGATCATAATTTAAAATAAGTTTAAAGCAAGATGTATAAATAACGCAAAAATGAGTACGCAGTAAAGTTTACGGTTTAAATATAACAGCTGATTATAATCGACATAAATCGATAGTCCATAAATAAGCCCAACAGTGTTAGAATTAGATTTTTAACACTGTCAAATTTTTGCTTACCCTCAGCGAGAATCGAACTCGCACCGTTGCGACACTGTGGCACCAAATCGCCTGCACTATGGCCAGCGGTCTAGACCCCTCGGCCAAATCCGCTATAAAATATAGCTTCATTAACCGGGGTGAATCATAGACATAGTACATGTGTACTAGCGTGTGACGATGGAATTTTCGTAACCAATACGTATTAATCTGACAGTAATATAATTCAGCATTTTTGTATATATTATATAGGATGACAAAGTTACTTGTCATACAGTCACAGTAAGTAAATTATATACAAACGTCAATATATATATATATATATATATATATATATATATATATATATATATATATATATATATATATATATATATATATACAGAGAGAGAGAGAGAGAGAGAGAGAGAGAGATGGGGGTTAGGACATGAAAAAATATTATATATAATCAAACTATAGTTAACAAAATACATAAAACGGCTTTTAAGTATTTTCAGATATATAAGAACGGCTTGTATTAAAAGTTTACACATTCGTTGGTACAGTTGTAAATATGCTTAACAAATTTGCTGATAAGTACAACGCTATTTATGGTTTATGCCCAAAACACGTGTAAATGTATATTTTGTATTGTTTGAGGTAAAAATTGAATATTAGAAGTAAAACATTAACTAAGTAATGATAATCAAGCCGTCAGATTGTGTTCATCATACATCCATCACAAACAGGGCATGGTTACCAAATTATATAAAAATACTAAATAACATTTTTTATCGGGTCCAATTTCGTCTCTCAATCTTTGAAAATTTCAAAGGATATAAATCAATATATTCTGATAATAGCCTTGTAGTACAGTGCAGTTGTAAAGGCTTCTTAAACAAATTCGGCTAATATTCAATAAATAAAATACTCCGTACTGCTTTGGCGAAATCATATCGTTTTCAGATTGGAGTTTTAGTACGAATTCATGCTTGTCAACATCTTGTTTGTTTCTAATATGATGTCTTATATATTCATCGAAACCCACCTTTAACGCATGCGTATTTTGTCGAAAGCTCTAGCGTCTAAAAAGTAGCCTGCGCCTTTGTTCTACGGTACGGTAATAATATTTATTTTAAGTGGCGTATATTATGCGAAATATTATTTGAAATCATGCCCAGGCTTTTCGGAACACCCCATCTTGGCGTTTAAATTTATAAATTAACGATTGACTTAAAGAGTACTTCCGTTTTGAACACGTTAAATTATACACTGTCCGTGGTTGTTTTTGTTGTGTTGAAAAATTAAATATCTGTGTAAATATATTTGATTGTATATTAAAATGGTTTACCGTACCATACCGCACTACCTTAACAATGGACACTATTTTAACATTCCCATATAAACACATACGGGGGAATAATATCAAAGTCAAAATTTATGCCACCTTTTTAAGTTATAAACCGAAAATAAACTACTAATGTGAGCAAGATATTACTGAAATTCAAACTTTCATTTACAAAAAACCCCAATTTGTGTTTTGCTTAGTGTTTTGCTTAGTACTTGTGTTATGACCTTATATTTAGGAAAAGGAAGATGGCGGACATGGATGGCTACAGTTAGTGTTTTTTTTATTTAGTAGATCACTGTATTGTATTTGAAGATTTGCGGCATCAATTGGTGATTGGATGGTCGTAAATTGAGTTTACTGGTGACGCGTAAGCGGAGCTAGTTAACGTATATTTGCGACCATTTAATCAACGATTGATGCCTGCAAATCTTCAAATACATTACGGTTATATCCATTCTAATTCTACGGCAATAACAAAACTAAATTAACTGATAAAAATATGATTTTTTATTTACCGGAAATAACGTCGGCGCTTGCGTTAACGTTTGACGGCATTAATCGTGGAATTGATGCGATGACAATTTTTAATGTTGTCCAATCAGAATTGACGTTACAATAAGAATTGATGATTAAAATGTGATTTATACTGAAAAGTTTGAAGTGTTTCACGTTTAAAGACAGCTAGCCTAGGGAGTATATACTCCCGTATAGTTTTATACGGTTATAACACATCAAGGTATGGGAAGTAAATCTAAACGAAAACGATCGAACATTTCTACAGAATGCACCGCAAGCCCAACAAAAAAATTGACTTTTGCATTCACTGCAACGAATGAAACGCCCTATGGACCTGTGATTTCCGATCATCCAGCATATGTTTCCTCTAAACATCATGGTCAAGGCCCATAGAACAATTGTTGCATATGTCTACCCAAATACACGACAATCCAACCCAGTCAAACGTACCGCCATTACGCTTAAGCCAAGGTCACATATGACAACTCTAATCCTTCACAATCTGATCATCATAATCTTGTATGGATTCCCAGTCAGATCTATAGTTAACTGTCAACTGAATAAAGCACAAAGATTTACACTTGTTATCCAAGAGAGAGAGAGAGAGAGAGAGAGAGAGAGAGAGAGAAGAGAGAGAGAGAGAGGAGAGAGAGAATAGATGAAAATAAAATAAATATAATTAAATGTTCAATTTATAATTTATAATGTTCAGAGACTCCATCCAAACATGATGGTCGTCCACAGCCGATGATTGCGAAATTTGTTCACTGATCACTAATCGAAGAAGACAACGTTTTCTACTCCACTAAAAAGCGTGATGATAACTAAGATATAATCCGTGACAAACTTGATGTATGAAGGCTGTACATGCCACATGAGCATAGACACAATCCACAATCAATCTCCACGCAAAGGATTCTGGGTATCCTACGTCAACCACAATCACCTCTGCCATACCATACCATTGGTTGACATTGTGAGAGATATATCTCATGGCGGATAAGCTTCGCGTACAAACGCAGTAATTGCAACATAAAACTGTATCAAAAGTGTATAGACTGTATAAATATTAAATAGATCTCGTGTATTATTTCATAAACATTATTCTTTGTTTACAAACGTTACAAGCAGACGACAAATATAGTCCCGCAGTAAATGGGGAATGACGTGTGGCAGAGGTTATATCTAGGAACCAGTTATGTTCTCTGTGCCGAAGAGTGAGACACAATCCTCGGATGGATAACATGAAAGCATAGACACAAGACGAAAGACAAATCAATTACAGCTAGGACATACGGAATAGTAATGTTAAAAAACTTTTTAATTATATGTGGTCTAAATTTATGTGGTTTAATTTCAAAGTTTAAAAAAACCAGACTTTTTAAACCTAACAAAATTCTATGTTTATTAATATTATTCTATATGCCGACGATACTATGTTTTTTTCTGAATCTGCACGAGAAATGCAAGCTATGTTAGATGAATTTTGAAACTATTGTGAAACATTGTATTATAAGTAAAACAAGAGTTATTTTATTATACTTGTAACGTCAATGTTGACAAGACAGCAGTATAATTATGCTGTTTATCATATAAAAAATCTCAGTTGATTTGCAATGGACAGCCACACTAGATGAAGTGCACAATTAGAAAATTGGGTATCATCTAGAATTCCACAAGCTAAAAGACTTAACCCGCGAAGCAAACAAGGACGCAACCTAGAAACAGAAAAGAGAAAAAAGACACCGGAGGAGTAATGATGAAACGATAAGTTAAGGCACAACAAAACAAACAGACACCCAACACAAAACCAAAAAATAAGTAACACGAACCCACTAAAAACCGGGGGTGAGTCCAGGTGCCCCGAAAGGGTGAGAAAACCCTGCTTCACGCCTAGAACTCCTCGTATCACTTAAGTTATATCAGGTAACAAGTCATATCCGAGGAGAAGTCATAATCCAGTAAGAAGAAGGAAAGGTGGTTACGACAAACGAAACATTGTGACAAATATTTCGAAATGGTCAACAAAGTAAGGATGGCGACCGTAAACTTTTCTAAGTGATGACTTCTATCTTGATCCCTTCTTGAGCAGCTTTTCTGTAGGGTGACACCATCTATCAAGGAAATTTGGATATGAAATACAGACCTTTAAGTACCTGATCAATTGGAAGATGTATACTCCAAACTAAAAATAAGGCATTTATAAAGTAATACATTTATTGATATCGTTGAAATGTAAGTTCAAAATAGGAAAACTAAATTCATACCTTTTGGTCTGATTTTTGTTTTGATTTCATGTAACTGGTTGTCAATTCTAAAGAAATAGGTGACGATCAGGAGTCGATTTCACAAAAAAGTCGTAAGTGTAAAATCTGTCATAGTGTTGGAAGATCAAAGGGAAATCAATTGTGACGTCAGAACTTACGACAGATTTTACACTTACGACTTTTTGTGAAATCGACTACAGAAACGTAACTTGTATTTATTTCAAACAGTACATAGGATGTCTATAGAATCCCGTAAGTATTTTAATGTAATATTAGTGATAGGATGTCATTGAAATAAAAGGATATGTGGTTGTTTCCTTCTAATAACCCTTAAATATATAATGAATCTAAGGCTACGGATGCGCAATTTTTTCCATAGTAATGCCAGTTGTTTGTTGTAGTATGAACTTAAATCAACAGATATCTCATCATTTGAAACGTTTAGCATATTGAAAAGCCTAAATAGAAATAAAGAAATGACAAAGGTTAAGACTATGAATTTCAGTCAAAATAAGTAATAATATGTTTCCACGCAAAAAGCACTGATTAGAACGTGAATCCTGTCACATAATGTTCCACGCTAATATTTTAAGCCAATTTATGTGACTTGTGTGTTAATGGGTTCGTTTATTTTTGCTGAATTATTGCTCTCAGTATTAGTGATGAATTAAATTCTGATATTGTCTTGGTCTATCTTCTTTTTTCATCAAAAGTAAGAGCATTTTAGTAAACATTTTTAATGATAAAAAAGTTTAATATTATCTAACATTTAAAAATATTTTTTAAAATAGCATCAAAAGATATAAAATAACAATAACAATAAATAACAGTTATACTGCTACTAACACTCATAGTCGGCCCAAATGTACAAGGTATGTACATACATATAAATATAACAAGAAAATGCGTCTGACATCGATGTCACACATTGGTAAAAACCCATATTATAAGTTTAGGCAAGGGTGAAGATGTGAAGACATCTAGATGACAAAAATCTTCAAATTAAAGGTAAACCTGAGGCCAAACCAAACACTTTGTTCTTAGTACTCTAAAGTGTGAAAGATTTAGCAAAGCCCTATAGAATTTTGCATGTAATGAGATTTCGTGTTGTATGTGGTATTAAGTTTGAAATTACTAAATTGTTAAGTCATCTTCATACAAATGTGTCTCTGCGACACCGATGGCCAACATGGCACATATTGATAAATACCCCATTTTTCTAAGTTCACCCAAACATGAAATATTTGGCAATGCCGTACATCATTTGTCAATGACAATATCTCATCATGTTGTAACCGTGTACAAAGTTTCATAAAGATGAGAAGTCAACTTCATCAAATCATACCTCAACGCAAAGATAAACATAAGGTGGTACGGCCAGACGGACCAACAGACATACAAAAAAGAAAGCTGAACAATTATTTATCTTGAGGTTTGTTGTGAGTAATTGAAATAATGTTATAATTGTACAATAATAAAATATCCATTTTTCTCTAATTTTGACGTAATATTTCAACCGCTTGACCTGTGTGAAAATTATAGTTCTCGTCACTAGTGATTTTGTTGTTCTCAGCAGTTGATTGGTTTAAAATAATAACGTCATAATAAGAACTCATGACGTCATAAACAAAACACCTTCCATTTACCGCGTATTCAAGTCATAAACGTAAAATTGAGGTTGGGAGAATTTGTACTTCATTTCGCAAATTTACAACTTTTTAAAATTAGAGAAACAGAATCTTACAATAGTACTCTTGGATTATCGGATTTCTCCAATCTCGATAGTTAAATTATGGAAATTTAAGTCCTCGCCAAGGCTCGGACTTGAAATTCCATAATTTAACTATCTCGATTGGAGAAATCCGATAATCCACTCGTACCAATGTAAGATCCTATATATACAAGTGTGGAAACAAATATAGAGAGAAAACGTAACAAGTATTAGCATATGCAAAAATAACAACTAAAATTAAAAGTCGTTCAGAATACATTATTCTACAATGTAAAGTGGAATACATAAATATAATGCCCTATTCAATGTCATATTTAAGGAGATGCAGGACACCATTTAACATTGTTTGTCAAAATTTCAAAATAGATTGAACATTCATGGTAAATTTAATAATAATTTCTTTCATTATTAACTCTTAATTTCCATAACATTTAAAAATAATAATGAAAGTCTTATACCTATATTATTACTTCAGTTTATTAATGGTCAAAATAGCAAGTTTTCACATAAATGAGTAAGGTATTGGCAAAAATAATGAAAATGACATTTTTAGCAAGGGACACAATTTGTTAGCACTTTTTGACCAGTTATTTCCCAATGGACGAAAATTTAACTCAGAGACCCCTATTTTTCTTTCCATTGCTAAAATGTATACCAATTGCTTGACATTATATAAAAAATTCAGAAGATTTCATTGGATAAAATTTTTGTAATCTTTTATTTTAATGCTTTATTATTCTCTTCTCTGTATAATCTATTAAAAAATTTAAAATTTCAGTGCTCAACCCTTCGAAAATAAACTCTGAATCTCCTTTTTTTTATTTTGAATTATAATATCTCGTCTAAAAATAACTATATGGCGAATTTAAAGAAAATTCATTGACCAATTATTTTCAGTGAAAGTGTCCTGCATCACCTTAAAGAATCAACTTAATATCATAGTAAACGTAGTACTCTATATTAATAATTTTTCAACTTAACTCCGATACCAATAAATCGCAATAGCAAAAAAATGCCACATGTAATATTCCAAAATTACATTTTATGTCTTTATGGTCATAATTTGACCCTGTGCTAAGTCGTACATCGGATCTTGCGCACTGTAAGCTAGCTGCACTGTCAGGACACGGTCTTACTTTCGAAGCATCCAGCAGTACTGGGTTTATAGCAGTTAGTGTTTGTTGGTTCATTGTAGTGTATGTATTAGGATTATGAAAACGTACATGATAACTAGCTTATTGTTTCTAAGGGAAAATGTGTTTTGTTATTTGTTGATCATTATATATAAAATTTGCTTACAAGTAAGAAATATTTTTAAACATTATTTAATGATCAAAAGTGATAAAATTATTGAAAAGAACATTTAAAGATATAAATATAGAGTAAATGAATGTAATGTGTATAAATAAATATGTAATAAACTAATAATGAGGTATCTAGTGTTTGAACATCGCATTTATATATGTATAATAGAAACTAACGAGGGTAAAAATAAACAATATTAAAAAGGTAAAAACTAAAGACTAAAACTACAAATTGCTTAAGGTAAAGTATTTAACAGTGCAAAATGCTACTTTAGTATGCCCTATTCAGTGTCATGCTTATCTTCCGGAGGACCTAGTTTCACTCATGATTTTTCACGAATTTAAACATTTTTATATGTCTTTTGGACTGAGAGTACTTGCATAATCAATTGGTTAACAATTGTTGTCTAGGCAAAGAAAGTTTTAACGGTGCCCTTTATATATGTCCGACACAGAGGACACTTTCGCATGGCAGGAGCGCAATCACTACAACACGCAATGTGCCCACACGGGAGAAAGGCTATTGAGGCTTCCAAATCGAGGCAAACTTTACACAGACGTTGATCTCGAAGTTGTCTATTTTCCTCTATCAATGATTCGGCATCTGGAATATAAGACAACACATTTAGTTAAAAAAATAGCGTTCAAAATTGTTTTAATGTCTCTAGTAGAATCAAGATTGATTTAAACTAATTACAAAGAAAATGGCATAGAAATACGCATATTTTTTAAATGTCTGACTTAATTATTCATCTGACTATACCTAAGATGCATTATGTTGATAGTAAAAAAGCTATTAATAATAAGATACATGGTCTGAAAGTGTTAAAGACCATCACTAGCTCTTGCTAAAGTACCAATTCTAGGAAATGGTGTTGAAAGACACAATCTAATTTGTTTGATTTAGATATATTAAATTTATATACAGTGTCCAAAGGCAGTCATACTTAAAAAAACTCGACATAAAAATGGACTGTTATTACATTACATTTGTATGTGTACATACCATCAGCTGGAATTTCACACTGTTGGGCAAGTCCTAGTTCTTTTGACGTCTTTGTCTCAGTGGATTCTGCACTAGATGCAGCACCTTGTGTAGACTGATCATCTTCGTCATTCAACAGAACATTATGTTTGTTGCAGATATATCGCTAGCACCTACAAGTACAATTTAGTGTTTTTATCATTTTTTTAAGCTTTTTATGGTTAAAAAAAAGAAATAATAAATTATCGTCAAATCAGATACCTCAACTTATAACTATAATACCTACAAAAATATATAATTAATCCGAAACTAAATAATTAAATTTATCTGTCTACTGTGGGTAAAGAGACGGTTTCTTATACTAGTAACGGTTATAATTGAACTATTGATGTAAATAAGGACGCTTTGACAAAACAACATAAATGCGCGGTTAAAGTTTAACACTTAATCGGACATTTGTAAATGCATTGTTCCAAAAAAAGACTTGCGTTTATAAAGATTCTAATCAAAAATGCAAATTATGAACTACTGAATATAAAAAATAATTTTCAATAACACATACAGTAAATCAAGCAAAGATGTGTGGTTATCTGAGTTCGTTTTTATTAAAATTCAGGCTTATTTAATTACCTGGTGTAGATCTATTTAACTGTTCCAAGGCACCCTGTACTTGTTCAGTAGTATATCCCATTTCCAACACACTCCTGGCAGCTACCGTACTTAGCTGGTCATCCTGTTTTTCCGTACAACTGTTTTCAGTTTGTGACACGTTTTCTGAAATATTTGCCGGCTGTTGACTCTCCTGTAAAGTTTTAATTTGTTAAATTTGACCGAATAAAACGAAGAACTAAAATGTTTGCAACAAGAATAAAATACAAAATGTTGAAACAAAAACTAAAGCCGTTTTAAGAAAAAATAATCAGAGAAATATCATAAAAGCTATCTTAAAATAATGAACGAATTTTGACAATAGGATAACTTAATATCCAGGTATACGTAGACTTTGATAATTTTTCTAACTTAGTAAAATAAGCCTGTCAGCAGACTATACCCAGATTTTATAAATGATTTGATTTGAACATATTTTATTCATGAAATACATGAATTGGATTGGATAGCAGGACCAAGCCTATATATATCCTCTCCATTTTAACATCAAACAATGGCACAGACACGTCATAATTAAGTCAAAGAAAGACAACTCAAATTCTATAGTAAGCCAAAAATCTCAGTTATTATAATGTTTCTTTGTAATTATTAATAAGGAAAATAAAGAAGAATTATCTATTAATTTACATGTATATATCACAACCAAATGTAGATAGATTCCAAGCAAGGATATGGAATATGAGATCTGTGGCTTTTCGAGAACATGAGAGAAAAAAATAGGAAGAAAATATAGATAATAGATAACTATTAATAATAAATAAACAACAGAACAAACATATATACAAACAAAATAGAAAAATAACACATAATATTTTAGTCATCATAATTATCATTAGTGCTCTCGATTGATAAATGCATTAATAATATTAATTATTATTCATTTATATACCTGTATTACTATTAATTAATTAATTAACCAATTAATTAAATAAATCTTTTACTTCCCTTTATGAAATCATGCACAGACAGGACCAAAGTTTTATTTTGTTCATTATTACAAATTGGACTGCCATATAAAATATTTTAAATGTTAAAGTCAATATTTAAAGTTGCAAATGTATTTAGAAGATTTTGTCTCTGAATACTATAAGAGGGGCAATACATGAAAAAATGGCTGGGATTTTCATTTGGATGGTTACAACGAGGACAGGCAGATAAATGATGACATAGTAAGTGTTTATTCAGATTACTTGCATCATTTCGCATCTGACAGAGTATTATATTTTCTTTTCTATTTCGTTCATTGAAATATTCACGACAAGCCATTACATCGGAGTTTAACCTTTTCTTAAATATTTCAATGGAGGGACTTGTTTTAATTGACTCTGGAAGATTATTCTAAAGTTTAAAAGTGTTGGGAATAAAACTCTTATCATAAGATACAGAATTACAAAAAGGAATTCTAAAATTACTCTCTGAAATAGCATTTCTCAGATTATAGTTATGAATATTGACTGTAAATGGTTGTACAATATCAAGTAAATATTGTGGCGTTAAGCCGTGCATAATCTTATATAATAATAAAAGTTTATGTTTTTCTCTTCTCTTATAAAGAGGCTCCCAACCAAGTTCTTCATAAAGTTTAGTTTTAGTTTTTAGATGGGCTTTAAAATTTAATCCTGATAAAACAGAATCACTTCTTTTTAGCAGGAAGAAAGTTAACCATTCTCCAATCCACTTTGGTAATCCAGACAATATTGTAAAAGATGTAACCTCCCATTGTCATTTAGGTCTTGAATTCCAAAGTGATTGTAAATGGAATAATCATATAAATAAAATATATAACAAAGCATGTGAGCGTTTAAATATACTTAAAATGCTTAAATACCAAGTGAACAGAAAAGTACTAATAATTATTTATATGTCATTTATTCGACCAATTTTAGAATATGCTGATGTTGTATGGGATAACTGTACAACTTATAAAGCTAATCTATTGGAGAGTGTGCAAATTAGGCAGGCAGAATTATCACCGGTTTAAGAATAAGATTTTATAAATGATAATATAACAGAAATGTTTATACATACCAACTCCTGTTGTTTTTTCAAAACAGCATCAATAAATTTCTCCCCTTTATTCTGTTTTAAAAACGCACACATCGGAAACCATCGTGCATGTTCAACCCACGGGTCATCCCCTGCTTCCCAGTTTCGAAGTCCTCCGCCACAAAAGAAGCAGCGAGTGTAATCATTGTACCCAGCATATAGAAATCCAGCTAATGCCATCTGTCGAGGCATCTGGTCTAAATATGACGGCCATCCTTGGTATGAACTTATTCGTGTCTGAAGTGGTGCATAGTCAGGGTATCTTGGTTTCTCAATAGTGATTCCAAGATCCGGATAACCATTGTTGTATTGATTTGATTGCGAATCTTTAGATTTATTTGGGCTTTTTGTGAGCATCTCACTTTGTACATTTGTTGCAAGATTATTTCCTAATGCCTGTGTTTGCATAGTTGCTGTTGAGCTTGGTACATAACTTTCACTTCTAAAACTGCCTGTGCCTAGAGATGCTGATGCATTTATATTAGCATCATTTCCTTTTATACCATGTGAATGTTTTTTTGATTGTTCAGACTGATTTGCATTTTGATCAACAGTATAATTTTCTTTTACATCGTCTGCTCTTGCCATCTTCACTAAGTTACAAGTTTGGGATATTCGTCTGTGTATATTATCAGGATCATCGTTTGATCGCCAATTGCTGTACGTAATGCCACACGAATAACATTTGGTCTCACCTAAATTCCTGGTGTGGTAAAATCCCGCTCTAGCTAAACGTGTCATACTGATATCAATATTACGTGGAAAAGTGCTAAGAGACGACAATCTCACAAGTTCGTTTGACATCGACTGATTAGCTGATCCGCCTAACATGCTGTCAATATGAGATTTCAAGCTAAAGTGATAATACTGTTGCTTTATATACGGAAACATATGTAGTCGCAACAAATGTCTTATTGGGTCCTTTGTTTTACAGTCCTCTGCGTTAAAGTGACCTTTGCATTCCATACTGTCTCCTGTTTCATGGGAGTTTTCACAGTCGTGTAAAAGATTTCGCTTATTAGTCCCAATATCATTTGGAATAGTATCTTCAAGAAAATCAATAGTGTTTGTGATGTCCCTTATGTGTTCTCGGACTTTAACTAATCCATTCAATCTGTTTGTAATGTCTAGTAAATCAGATGCGTTTCCAATTCCTATAATAGATGTCAGTTGTTTCATCTGGCATTTAACCTCGTCTAGTTTGTTGCACATATTTTCATATAGCTTATCTGTACAGTAATTGTCTTTCTTATTGTCATTAGTTTTGTTCAAGGCTATATTGTTATCCTCGACAGCACTATCAACTGTTTGGACACTCTGTGATACTTCTATTCTTTGGTCTCCAAGACTTATTGATCTTTTGAACCCTTTTGATTTTGCTTTCAATCTCACTGTGATCTCTTTGCCTGCTGCCGATTCGCTACTCACATGAAAACACATTTTGAATATTTGGCTATCTGAAAAATTGAATCAGACACATTAGTACACTCTTTTTTTAACCTTTATATTTTTATTTATATTAACAGTTATTTATGGTTCACCATAGGCTGTTTTAGTGTGGAGGGCCGCCACGCTTGATTTTTTCCCGCCACGCTTCATTTCCAAGCGCCACTTTAAAATCCATGTACGCCACATACCACGACTCAATTAACATACATCTGATACAATTAGACCAGGTGTCAACATTCCCGTTTCACTCTTTATACCACGAGTGTATAACAATCGCTTAATTTTAAATTATAAAGGGTGACCATCAGCCCTGACACGTTTATTGTTAAATAAACATTCTAATTAAGCATATTTTCCACCCGAGTGATTGTTACCTGTGGAGAATCGGATGAAGAAACACAGGTAATATATCGATCCCCATTTGTAATAATATTTAATAACGCATCGGAGACGGAACAAACTAGACGGAAATCCGTACGCATACGATAGCTTTAACCTACGCGAACAGGGATTCGTTTCATGTTAAAATGGTGTGGCAAGAACTGAAAACATGCGTACAATATGCATCTAGAAGAGTTACATGGATCCCTGAGTCTACATCATAAAAATGGATATAAACAAGAATTAAACTTATAATATCTAATGTGAACATTTTATTGAATTTGTAACATTTTAATTGACATTTTTATTAAACTGAGATCAATTCAGTCACAAAATAAGAAACAACAGCAATTCTTCTTTTATGTTAATTTCAGTAATCCAAGCTCAGTTGAACTAGAGGCATATAATTGCATGTCTCTGGATGCACAATTTTTTTTATGGAAGTACTGAAATTTTCTTTTAAAAAAGACAATTATTATGGTCATAAAAATCAAATACTTCCTTAGAAAATATTTAAAGTGTCAAGGATAGAGGGTTTTCACCATGTAAAAGATAATAACCCATATCCAATCCCAAATTAAACTGCAAGGAAACACAAAATTGTATTTTATCAACCAAAAGGAAGACTATGATAAGGTGTAGGGCAAGTTTTATAAGCTCTTCAATTAATTAATCTATTCACAAATATGGAAGGAGATTAATTTATTGAATAATATATGTTGAACATTTACCATCTAAGGATGCTGGATAAAAAAAGATTGAAAACATATGGTGAATATTTATATATTTATATTTTGCATTCAGTTGGTATTAGGGAATCGACATGTCTGACGAGTACGGTTCCTCCACCCTTGATTTTTTTTCTGTGGTGAACTATAATATACGTGTTAATAATTTACACGTATATTATAGTTATGATTTTTACATTAATTGTGATGTATTTTTAATATCTGAATAATATTTATTTATATTAAGACATTTTGATTATAAAAAGACTATCACTACCTCATTTTCTCAACATTCATTTATATTTTTTATACATTTATACAAATACATTATAGTTGTTTACATTTATTGCCCTCATGCGTCTTCAATATCTGAATCATATTATGACTCAATTCAAATAAAATTAAATCGCACTCTTGCTCCCCCTTTTTGGAATTGTCTTACATGTCGCGACAATAACAAAAAGAGAGAGCAAGAGAAAGATTTTATTTGAATTAGACTGATTATGTCTCAAATTAAATAATACAAACCAGCAAAAATGATTATTCTTCATACCTTCCAATTTAATAATTACTCAAAATACACATGTTGATTTTATATAAACCGAATCGTCTAGAAATATGTATCATATCTATAAATAGATTTATTTGTTTAGATAAAAATATTATCCAATAAAATTAAATGTTTACATTATTTTGTGATGCGCGTACAAGTTCGCCATTTACATTAAATAAGTGTTTGTCAATAATTTCGCCAAGGTAGGATATAATCAAAATACACGAACGTCAGTAAAGGTAATGTATATATCTAGACTTTCAATAGATTCAATTATTAAAGATTTAAAATTGATTTGATTTCTAAAAAAATCTTGCAAAAATATTAAGGGACATGTTTACAATGTATGAACATATAAGGTAAAACGTGTTAAACATTTGTCTTAAGTTGGATTAGAAAAAAAAGAGTAGAATATTCTGGTAGGTGAAATATGTTAATTCATAATTCATAAACACAGTTTTATTGACAATTTAAGATACTAGTACATAGTTTAGGTATAATATCATTATTATTTTATTAGATAATACATTACATTAACATATTTTCACAATTATCTGCTTAACTACTAAGGGAATCATTCTCTACGATTCCGAATCCAAAATAAAATATTCCAATGAAACACATATATTTCATCAATCGCTTTGTGAAGGTATATTGGTTATCAGAAACAAATGAAATTTAAGAACTATTAATTATATATATTCAATATATTCTGAACAAACTACATTTATAAGATTGAAAAACGTGATACTTGCCTCTGTTAAACAACAGTGAATATCGCTTTGGTCATTTGAAAACTCACCCCTCTTTACGTTTTTATATAAACAAAATTATTGACGTGAGCATTTTATTACAAATTTTATACAAAATTATGTGTCTTAAAAATTATTAAGTTTCACAACTAAAACTTTCCAATTGATTCACAACGCCATTTTATCCAATTAAATTTTATGGTATATTCTATACAGGTAGATACTTACCTATCTATATGTGGACATCGACGTCATATGTTTATGTTACCTTAATCACAAGCTTAGTAGTATCATGCATCAGTTTGTTATGTATGCTTATTTTCAAATAATATACTAAACAATGTTTTTGTCTTAATTATTGGTATAACTTTTAAATAATAATATCTTGTGAATATTATCTTAGATGGTCTTCATATATTAACCTGTCCGTTTCATTTATGTTAATCGTGAAGGAGGTAATATAACCTGTAATGTTGTGATATAACATGTTAATGTCAATACTTATAAAAATAGAATATAGCTAGTTTAGATGGAGAGCGTGTGAGTATCTCAATGGCAAATTTATAACTACAGTTGTATCAACAATTAATGAAGCAGAGTGATTTGAATTTATAATAGAATGTACATCTATAATGTATACTGTTAAAATATTTCGTTGTATAAAAGGTTGTATTAAATCATCGCTAACGGTAATTTAGCAAAGGTAGAAATGAAATTAGTTTTTTGATGTCAAGTAGCCCAGTACACAGAACTATAAAAACGTATATTAAATATCACTGTTGATTGATAAGTTGACTATTAAACATGTTAAAACTTTTATCTTTTCAATAAGCGACTGATCTTTTTTAACATTTTAATGGTAAAATGTCCTACATACTTAAGTACATATTAAAACGCCTACATTACTTCGTAATTTAATATGGCTGTGTTTGAGTTAAAAACACTAATGACGACAACAAATAACTCTAAAAAAATTCCTCCAAATTTCCCTATAAATAAAACAAATATCTCCAGCGTAAACAGTGATATGATTCTTTCCATAAACGTTCTTTTCAAATATCAAGTTTACAAATTATTGCTTATTTATCAATCAACTGTTAACGTGAAGCAAATCATAATACACATAAGTTTTATTTTAAACATTTGGCGAAATCGATCGATATAGTTTGTAGTGACGAAAACAACATGTCAAAAATTGAAGACGCCAATAAATATTTATTTTTATTTATGTTTCTATGTTTCTACATATTTCTTCCTATTTTTTGTTTGGTGTAAATGATAATATTACAGGCTGTCTTTGAACATTATTTTTTTAGACAGTATCGATCTAGTAGTGGTGTCTTCCAATTAATCGAACTATTAAAAATATATTGTCATTTATCCAACTTATATATTTCTTACCTTTTGGTAGTGTACAATGTATGGTAATTTGTTACAGGATAATGACATCAAAGTTTTAAATTTGGGAAAACAAATGTATGAAAAAAGATGAAATCATCTTTTTTCAAGGAAAATGAAATATTTTCGATGAAGAAGATTTAAAAAATTTAAAATTTTGAGTTTTTTTTTCATTTTATGTATTTCAAATGAATTTTTTGAACTTCAAAATGTTTTGTTGTACAGTTATTAATAATTCTACATGAAAAATCTACGTTTGAAATATATATATATATATATATATATATATATATATATATATATATATATATATATATATATATATATTTACAAAAAAGCGGAAGCTTAAAAATTTACATAAATAAGTAAGCGCCGTATACACTACGCTTTCACAGTATCCACCATTGTTTTATAGAAAGTTTTAAATATGATATTCTGTACTGTACTGATAATTTACAACCCAGTAAAAAATTTCTATTTATGACAATATAGTTCAAATTTTTGCTACATTTAAAAAATAGATTAATATTTGTGTGCCAATACGTGAATTCGCCAATTTTAATCAAAGCGTTTTGGCTGCTTTCCGATTGGCTATTTTACCCATGACAAACACGGTCTCGTACACTCGTCTGTCATAGAAAGCATACAAAACGAAGAAAGTCTTGACAGAGATTATTGAAGAAGTGGTTTATATTTATTTATTCTTCACTTAATATAATTAGATATAACACAATAATAGATTGTAACATATTCCTCTGACATATTTTTTGCATTTTTACAAATATTTATGTTATGGACAATATATATTATCTGCATTGTTAAAGCTCATAAATTTATATCTGCCATAATATTTTTTGTAAAATTAGAAAATTATACAAAATGTAAAAAAAACCCTAACTAGATGAACAAGGAAAATATACATTGCACATTAAGTATAGTATCCAGTTGAAATCACCCAGGTCAGTAAAGTGTTTCATTGATATCACCCAGGTAAGTAAAGTGTTTCATTGGTCAAACAACCCAAGCAGTTCGATGTTCCTAAATGCCTTAAATATTATTTATCCAACCTTTATATTCTACCTGTAGTATCATTTTGAAAGTGAAAATCAACCCTTTTAGTTGACCAATTGTTTCGCAGGTATTAGCATAGACTATACTTTAGCTTACACAGTTTTGCATATGTATCAGAAATACAAAATTACAAAGCGACGACTAACAGAAACCTCGAGAACACAACAAATAAAAAAATCAGCATTCCACAAACAATAACCAACACAAAACAAATTGGTATTAAAGGCCAACCGAAATAACTAAAGGAATTACATTTTTAAAAATATCTCACAAGCTGGTTTTAATGTCCAACTTTGAGGACTAGCCCATACCTACAATTGAGATCGCATTGTAGGAGATGTATCCACAGAGCTCTACTAATTGGCGTTTAGACAACATCACATCTGCTGCGATCTGTATTCTACCACCAAACGGGTCTATAGAACCTAATGTTTAATAATAATAAAGTACATTTGTTACTTCGGAGGCTAATGGTATGATTTAGTGACTAGATTATTGCTGCAACACGTGATTGGATGCTATGAGCTGCAATATTGTCCTTACTGTTGGTGGAAATGTTGCAAAAAAAGGAAAAAGATTCAAAGATAGATGGTAGTATTCGAGAAATGATAAGTCAGGACATAATGATGGAAAAAATTGCTCTCTCTCTTCAATGTTTTGTGCCCTCTCCTCGGTTTTTCGTGTTTCTGGTTTGTTGAAAATTGACAGGAATTTTAAAAATAGTTTAGAAATTATGTTGGGTGCAACATGTGGAGCTGGAAAATACTTATATAGGTATAGTGAAACTGTTCGAACTCTCGTGTTTAGACGCAGCGTTACCCATTTTCATAATCAATTCATTGAAGCATCCGAATATAACTAAATCAAGATTATCTATAAAAAAACTTTTAATATAATTTTATTTGCTTTGTAAGCTAAAATCTCATTTTCTCATTGAAATAGAGCAACCCATATTATACGATATAACTTGCATAATTGTCTAATAGTCTTATTGATGTTTTACCATTAATATTTTGAAGATTTATAGTCAAAGATTCTTAACAAGTATAATCTTTAACCTGTTCAAAAATTTGAATAATTCAACAATTATACTTCGAAAACATAGACACTATTTAAAGAACATTTTGCTTTTAACAAAACAAGTATTCGTGACAATTAGAATAAAAAATGTGCTTTTTAGAACTTGTAATTATTTTTTACCAATGAATTTTTTAAGGTGGAATAAAACCGAATGAAATAATTTATTCATTTGTACTAGACAAAAAGCATACCATATGGACAATTATTTCAGTGTACTAGAAAAATAAAACTAACGAAGCCATTTAAATAAATTAAAGCAATACATTCCATATGAAAATATTTAATTGCTACGTTGTGCAACCATTTTTTTTTGGCTCGTGGTATAATTACTATAAATGTTTTTGTGTACTTCTTTGTGGCATTACATGTACTTTGATGCTAAAGACGACCCAGATGTTTCTGAAATTATTTGATTTCGAACATAATGATCGATATTTAAAAGTCTTTGCTACATATTGCTTATAGATTATAGTTTATTAATATAATTTTTATCAAACTCTATCTATAAAACGAATATTACGAGATATTATAAAGCGAAAAAAGTATGAAAATAGATCTCTGTTTTACAGGTAGAACTTGACCATAATGAAATGCGTCTTAGTTCTGAAACAGACTTGAAAATTACTGCCACACATATTTATACATATATAAAACGTAGGCACAAACCTTACCATGTCCTTTTGTTTACATTGTTTATTGGATACAGTAAAAAGTAGTCCGTTCTGGAAATAATCGATCTACAATTAACTCTAAGATAACATAATTGTAGTGTCTGTAACGAATAAAAACAAATTGTTATAAATATATTCAATCACGAATAGAATTATTGTCTCTTATGTGTTTAAAAGAATATTTTAAAAAGTCGGAACCATAATTTAACCATAGATATACTAAATGTGTATTACAAGTCAAAACATGAATCAGATTTAATTATGTGGCTTAAGGTTAAGCAATAATGTAATTCCTTTCTAATTTTTTGTTGGTAAGTTTTTATGGTTACTCTTCTTTTATATTAATTTAAAACACGTTCATTCAGAAATACACATTTTATGCAAAGTGAAAGTAGAACTACTTTGTTTCATTTCACATCATGTTGGATTATTAAATTGAAGAACGTTCATATTATTTATTTACCAGAATAAAGCATGTCTGTAATCTGTATACCATTTATAATGCTCACTGTCAATCCGAATAAAACATTACAGTTAAATATTTACACATATGATAGTCATTGTCTCATAATGTGGGTAAATGTGAAATACGTTTTAAAAATTAATATTTGTACCTTTGTATCTTTGATGACATATTATTTGTAATATTTTCTATTGGCAAACAAGCGTTACACAACATCATACGACAAATTTAATGTAACATTGCATCATTTAGTTTCTGCACTTTCATGAAAGCAAGTCAAATGAAAACGTGTGCTTATGAGTGAATTATGCAGTATGAAGGTAGAGCGCCAATTATAAGTCTTGAGTAGAATCGGCGCGTCTGGCGTAGTATATTCTATTTACCTTGGTTTCTTTGATAAAATTTTATTTTTAACCAGTGAGTCGGTGTCTCTGCGGGTGAACTGTTAATACCCCAGGGTATCCAAAGCCCAGTTGTCACATTTCGGTGCTGACAGGAATATAATTGATTCTTTCAGAGGTATAGCCATTTTTAAAATTTACTGTCCCGAGATTTTGAAACTTATTCCAAGATTATCTATTTTGAAGGTGTAGATAGCCATAGCAAAATTTGGTATTACGTTTTAGAATTTTGTTATTAAAAGCTCTACAATATCTTAATTATTTAATTTAAATCTTATTTGGGTTTGAGCGCAGCTGAAGAATATTTATTGGACGAAACGTGCGTTTACCGTAGTAATTTTTAAGCCTTAAAAAAATAAAACTAATTCTTAATAAAGAAAGGAAACAAAACGAAAACCAAGAGCCGGAAGTCAAGGGACAACAATAAATCATTATATAGACAAACATATACAACGTACAATAAACACCAAAAACACCACACAAAAAAACGAAAGTGAGTTATTCGATCCCAATGAAATCAATTGGTGCACTGAAGTGCTTCGGACGAGTAAGCAGTGCCTGCCTCGAATTATACTTAAGCACAATTCCTACAGCAAATACATCAGTCATATTTGATTCGAAATCAATTGACATTTTATATTGTACTAAGCATATCTAACAGAAATACATCACTTGAGCCATTCGGACGTCTGGTTGGATAACATAATTTTTGTATACAACTGTAACAGCAAAGTGTCTATTCGTTAACACGAAATTGACCGAACAACAAAAGCCGAAAGTCTAAAGGGACTATAAATCCGGATTTAGACAAACATATACAACACGAAACAAACCCCTAACACAAGAACAAAGAGTAAATAACTCGATCCAGTTTTTCTACCGAAGGTCAGATGTTTTCTCAGGGTGCTCCGGCTTCCTTCCCCATGGATGCTATAATATATAGCTGAAAAATGGCTGAAAGTGACGTTAAACACTATACAACAAACAAACAAATGTAAGTGTCCAAAAACAAAAAAAAAACTGCTGTTAGGTCGAATACAAATATACATTGCACAGGTCTGAGACACTGTACAAATTGACTAAAAAGGTATAAAAATTCAACACATTTAATAAGGAAAAAGTATTATACAAAATAAATACAGTGTATCATAGTCATGGTTTAAGGACATTCAAATAAAACAGTGAAACAATTATTCTTAGACAATAATTTTACGACTTTATTTGCAAACATGCACGACTCTATTTGCAAACATGTAATGTTTTGAGGTAAATCTAAAGAAAAATATAGTCTATAAACAAAATTACACAGAAACAACAAGCAACAAACATTCAAAACAAACAACAAACGAATAAGTTACACGATGCCTATTTACAAAAAGTCAATATGAGCTGTTCCGGAAGAGAGGTCGGGATGAAAAGGTCAATATGAGGTGTTCCGGAAGAGATCCTATCCTACTCTACTATTAACAAGTAACAGTGTTTGTACCAACAACCATACATATAAATTAACATGAACCTTTTTCGATGTCTTGTCATGATCTTTTGAACTAAAACAACGGCCAACCAACGGATATTATTATTTCAGTGGTGTATAAATAATTTTGATATGCTGATCATTAGAAATTTAGTGATTGTACACACATACGCTTAAATACATGCAAGTAAAATAGCCACTAGATATTCATACAAGGTATGTCTTGACTGTTCCTCTGATAAACGCCCGACAAAGAGGGCATTTTCGCATGGCTGGGGCACATTCGTGGCAACACACTATGTGTCCACATGGTAGAAATGCTATCGTGGCGTCCAAATCCAGACATACCTTACAGAGACGTTGATTTCGAAGTTGCCTGTTTTCTTTAAGTAATAATTCCGTATCTGTATTTGTTTCCGGAAGTACTACTTCGGTATCTACAATATTGAAACAGGGTGCTATAAAGAATAGTACCTAGTATCACGTGACTGTTGTGGGAAAACACGAAAAAGAACAGCGCAGATAAAAAAGCTTACAATAATAACTGTCAGATATTCTTTCTTTCTCTAATTTTGACGTAATATTTCAACCGCTTGACCGGTGTGGAAAAAATATTTCTCGTCACTAGTAAATTTGTTGTTCTCAGCAGTTGATTGGTTAAAAATAATAACGTCACAATATGAACTCATGACGTCATAAACAAAACACCTTCCATTTACCGCGTATTCAAGTCATGAACGTAAAATTGGGGTTGGGAGAATTTGTACTTCATTTCGCAAATTTACAACTTTTTAAAATTAGAGAAACAGAATCTTACAATAGTACTCTTGGATTATCGGATTTCTCCAATCTCGATAATCCACTAGTACCAATGTAAGATCCTATATTTCTAATAGTCTGGTTAATTGGTAATTATAGATTATTCACGTGTTTTGAAACGAGATGCATTTTCTCGTCCTTATCTCATCGAAGCCCACCCGAGGGGAGATGGGCCGATCTTACGAATGTATGAATGTCAAGTAGAGTAAGATTGGATACTACTACACATAATGATCGAAAAAATCATTGTATGATATATATACAAACGGCATTTAAGTGTCATAACAACTTTCACTTCGTTTTAACGGAAGTGGTTTTAGCTAGGTTGGTAGAGCGGTGGCTTATGGCAATAAATGTGATGTTTTAAAATGATTTTTGTCATTTGTGATGTTTGAAAAAATTGTAGAACTATATCAATAAAATTTAACTTTAAATACACTGTTTCATTGTGAACTTTGAATACAGATATTCGTATCAATTCAAGCGAGCAAGCAGCAAAGATTCCCTCTGGGCTCAAACCAGGACCTAGAAAGCTTTTTCTGAATTATACATACATCATTTAACTAGAGGCTCCCAAAAGCCTGTATCGCTCATCTGAACCTGAAACCAAACAACCCTTTTTTATCCAGCTTTTGTTTCCTATAAGGAATTGCCCAACACTTCTGCAAAAGTCATTAATTTTGACCTTTTAAGGGAAATAACTTCTATAAGGAGGCGCTTTTGATGCTTAGAAGGAGAAGGGAGGTTCATTTCAAATTTGCTGTACCTGTTATACTTTTAAAACTATCAGCCGAAAATTCTCTTGACCCCCCCCCCCCCCACTTTCTATTTTAAGCCAACGTAGCTATGTAGGTAGTCGGCTGTCATGATTTGCACAATTTTGGTAGAGGACATCCTAAAGATGATATGTGCCATGTTTCAAAGCAGTCCTTTCATTCGTTAAAGAGGAGAAGATTTTTTTTAAATCAATTTAAATGTTCAAGAAGAATAATTCCTAAACGGTTCATCAGACATTCTTGACCCTAAGGTCATTTTTGTAGCCCTCATAGAGCAGAACAATTAAGCAATGCTAACTTTTTCTCTAGTTTTAATCATTTTCAAGATTTTAAGGAAAAAATGTCAAAAATAATTAATTTCCACAATTAAAGGGCAATAACTCCTAAAAGGAGTCATCATTCAACTTTGACTCAAATTTCGTAGAGCTTTCAGTGCCGATGAAGGCATGTCTCTTTTTTTTCCTGTATCTTTTATTCTTTTTGAACTATAAGCCAAAAACTGTATTTTGACCGCCCCCTCTGTTCTATTTTTAGCCATGGCGACCATGTTGGTTAATCTGCGCCATGGTTGGTGCAAACTTGGTTGAGGACATTTGACGGATAATGTTTACAAAGTTTCAAAGCAGTACTTTCAGTGGTTTCAGAGGAGAAGATTTTAAAAAATCAATTTAAACCGATTAAAAAAAAACAGTTCAAGGTGAATAACTCTTAATCAGACAATCTTGACCTTAAGCCATTTTTGTAGCTCTCATGGAGCAGAACAATTAAGCAATGCTAACTTTTTCTCTAGTTCTAATAAGTTTCAAGATTTTGAGGGCAATAACTCCTACAAGAAGTCGTCATACAACTTTGACCCAATGGAATGTTTTGTAGAGCTTTTGATGCTGAAGAAGGAAAGTCTCTTCGGTTTTCCTGTATCTGTTATACTTTTTGAACTATACGCCAAAAACTGTATTTTGACCTCCCTGTTCTATTTTTAGCCATGGTTGGTCTGAGGTTATGATTTATGCAAACTTGGTAGAGGACATTTTAGTGATGATGTGTGCAAAGTTTCAAAGCAATCCCTTCAGTGGTTTTGGAAGAGAAGATTTTTTAAAAAAGTTAACGACGACGACGGACGCCAAGTGATGACAATAGCTCACATGACCCTTCGGTCAGGTGAGCTAAAAATGACTTTTGCTAAGATATACTTCTAACTTATAGTCCGTCTGATGTAGTGCTAAACTGTGACGTCCGGTTTTCGCAACATGCCATTCTCGTGGTATAAAAACTTATCTAACAAATCCTGTTAACCTTACGTCATTTTTGATCCATGTCTTATCCTGTTTAGTTTATTCGAATGAATTTATCTTCCTCAAACAACTGAAATATTGCTCCCTAGGAAGGATTAAACAACAATCTTTCAATCAAATATACACTGATACATTTTAGTAACAACAAACCCTCACCGTCTATGGAATGTTCTGCTCCATTAGCTATTTCCGTCCCAATTTTCAACTCGTTTGTCTCTTCGTTGACTGATGGAATGGTGTTCGTATGAATGTCATCCGTCTCTTGAAGTATAACCTCCATAATGTCTCTTGCCGAAATATCAGCAAGTCCTAAATCGGAGAACAAGACATTCACAGCTTTATATATGACACGTTGATTTTTTGACAAAAATATCCACTTATATTTCGTTTATCATCCTACTACATTACGATTATTTATTAACTAACTAAGTAAATTATCAGTATTTCTGCCCATACTTAATGAAATGCCAAACAGGGCCATTATGAGAAAACAGGGCATTATGACAGGGCCATTATGACATAGAACAGGGCCATAATTGAAGAAAAACAAGACTGCGCCAGTTTTTAAGATATTTTATCAGTACAGTTATAATTTCAAAATTTAAGAACCATAGTCTTATTGATTTTTTAAAAATATTTTGATTATCGGGTTACGGTACATATAATTTAGGCATTACACAACTACACATTGGTTCTGACTTGTTATAGTCCCTTCTTAGTCTGAAAATATGAACTTATTCTTGTGAGGTCTTCTGATATCTTACCAATTATATAATGTAGCTGAAAAAAACGCTGAACAAATGCTGAAAGTAAAACAAAATAAAAACAAACAAGAAAGGACTGGTTGTAATTATCCTGAAGTATATGGACAAATGTAAATTGATTTTGTAATCAGCATAATTTATCTATTCAAAATATAACATTAACCGACTTCATTTAAATTATGCTTAAATGAAAGCAGCGGGGTTTTTTTAGTCACTTTGTTACTACACATAGATATATAATGTTTTTGCAACTTACCGTATAATATTTTTGTGCAATTGTTAATAATTTTAAATGCATAATGTAACTAGTGTTCTCTTGTTTCTGAATTATTCGCTAAAGTATGTATTTAAAGTTAGTTGCTTATCTATTTTGTGATAGGAATTTAAAAATTTCCACCTGATTGTAAATTATTGTTTTCTAATGTTATTTCGTCAACATAAACATTTACTATTTATAAAATTACATAGTCAAGATACTACATACCTGATACTTTTAACTTTCTGAGAGCATCCATAACTTGATCTCCGGTATAGCCCATCTCTAACACGCTTCTAGCAGCCACACTGTTTAGGGGGTCATGCTGGTTTATAGAGCTGTTATGCTGGTTTATAGAGCTGTCATGCTGGTTTAGAGAGCTGGCTCTTTCACTGACATTTGCTGCACAACCATTTGGTGTACATTGTTGTTCCGTATACTCATGTTCCGAGTTTTTCTGTTCCTATAAGTATTGGCAAATATTAGTAATTTTTAAATGACAGCCAGATTTGGCATAACATTTTAGATTTCATTGACAACTTAATTGTTTGATCTCCAAATTTTTAGTTAGAGCGCCAGTGACAAACCTTGATTAGTTAAAAGGATCATTTTTGGCAGTCAAATTTGTAACATTAGTATCTTGTCTTATTAGTAACGGTTTATGCAGCTGATAGATCAAAACCTAAATTTAAAAAAAAATGATAACTAATTTTATGTTTTGTTTTCACAACGTGCAATTTAAAATTCCATTTACTGACATCGATTGTTCATCGCTTTCCTCTAGTACAACATCCGTTTTTAATCCTGCCATGAAGATTATAGATTATAGTTTATTAATATAATTTTTATCAAACTCTATCTATAAAACGAATATTACGAGATATTATAAAGCGAAAAAAGTATGAAAATAGATCTCTGTTTTACAGGTAGAACTTGACCATAATGAAATGCGTCTTAGTTCTGAAACAGACTTGAAAATTACTGCCACACATATTTATACATATATAAAACGTAGGCACAAACCTTACCATGTCCTTTTGTTTACATTGTTTATTGGATACAGTAAAAAGTAGTCCGTTCTGGAAATAATCGATCTACAATTAACTCTAAGATAACATAATTGTAGTGTCTGTAACGAATAAAAACAAATTGTTATAAATATATTCAATCACGAATAGAATTATTGTCTCTTATGTGTTTAAAAGAATATTTTAAAAAGTCGGAACCATAATTTAACCATAGATATACTAAATGTGTATTACAAGTCAAAACATGAATCAGATTTAATTATGTGGCTTAAGGTTAAGCAATAATGTAATTCCTTTCTAATTTTTTGTTGGTAAGTTTTTATGGTTACTCTTCTTTTATATTAATTTAAAACACGTTCATTCAGAAATACACATTTTATGCAAAGTGAAAGTAGAACTACTTTGTTTCATTTCACATCATGTTGGATTATTAAATTGAAGAACGTTCATATTATTTATTTACCAGAATAAAGCATGTCTGTAATCTGTATACCATTTATAATGCTCACTGTCAATCCGAATAAAACATTACAGTTAAATATTTACACATATGATAGTCATTGTCTCATAATGTGGGTAAATGTGAAATACGTTTTAAAAATTAATATTTGTACCTTTGTATCTTTGATGACATATTATTTGTAATATTTTCTATTGGCAAACAAGCGTTACACAACATCATACGACAAATTTAATGTAACATTGCATCATTTAGTTTCTGCACTTTCATGAAAGCAAGTCAAATGAAAACGTGTGCTTATGAGTGAATTATGCAGTATGAAGGTAGAGCGCCAATTATAAGTCTTGAGTAGAATCGGCGCGTCTGGCGTAGTATATTCTATTTACCTTGGTTTCTTTGATAAAATTTTATTTTTAACCAGTGAGTCGGTGTCTCTGCGGGTGAACTGTTAATACCCCAGGGTATCCAAAGCCCAGTTGTCACATTTCGGTGCTGACAGGAATATAATTGATTCTTTCAGAGGTATAGCCATTTTTAAAATTTACTGTCCCGAGATTTTGAAACTTATTCCAAGATTATCTATTTTGAAGGTGTAGATAGCCATAGCAAAATTTGGTATTACGTTTTAGAATTTTGTTATTAAAAGCTCTACAATATCTTAATTATTTAATTTAAATCTTATTTGGGTTTGAGCGCAGCTGAAGAATATTTATTGGACGAAACGTGCGTTTACCGTAGTAATTTTTAAGCCTTAAAAAAATAAAACTAATTCTTAATAAAGAAAGGAAACAAAACGAAAACCAAGAGCCGGAAGTCAAGGGACAACAATAAATCATTATATAGACAAACATATACAACGTACAATAAACACCAAAAACACCACACAAAAAAACGAAAGTGAGTTATTCGATCCCAATGAAATCAATTGGTGCACTGAAGTGCTTCGGACGAGTAAGCAGTGCCTGCCTCGAATTATACTTAAGCACAATTCCTACAGCAAATACATCAGTCATATTTGATTCGAAATCAATTGACATTTTATATTGTACTAAGCATATCTAACAGAAATACATCACTTGAGCCATTCGGACGTCTGGTTGGATAACATAATTTTTGTATACAACTGTAACAGCAAAGTGTCTATTCGTTAACACGAAATTGACCGAACAACAAAAGCCGAAAGTCTAAAGGGACTATAAATCCGGATTTAGACAAACATATACAACACGAAACAAACCCCTAACACAAGAACAAAGAGTAAATAACTCGATCCAGTTTTTCTACCGAAGGTCAGATGTTTTCTCAGGGTGCTCCGGCTTCCTTCCCCATGGATGCTATAATATATAGTTGAAAAATGGCTGAAAGTGACGTTAAACACTATACAACAAACAAACAAATGTAAGTGTCCAAAAACAAAAAAAAAAACTGCTGTTAGGTCGAATACAAATATACATTGCACAGGTCTGAGACACTGTACAAATTGACTAAAAAGGTATAAAAATTCAACACATTTAATAAGGAAAAAGTATTATACAAAATAAATACAGTGTATCATAGTCATGGTTTAAGGACATTCAAATAAAACAGTGAAACAATTATTCTTAGACAATAATTTTACGACTTTATTTGCAAACATGCACGACTCTATTTGCAAACATGTAATGTTTTGAGGTAAATCTAAAGAAAAATATAGTCTATAAACAAAATTACACAGAAACAACAAGCAACAAACATTCAAAACAAACAACAAACGAATAAGTTACACGATGCCTATTTACAAAAAGTCAATATGAGCTGTTCCGGAAGAGAGGTCGGGATGAAAAGGTCAATATGAGGTGTTCCGGAAGAGATCCTATCCTACTCTACTATTAACAAGTAACAGTGTTTGTACCAACAACCATACATATAAATTAACATGAACCTTTTTCGATGTCTTGTCATGATCTTTTGAACTAAAACAACGGCCAACCAACGGATATTATTATTTCAGTGGTGTATAAATAATTTTGATATGCTGATCATTAGAAATTTAGTGATTGTACACACATACGCTTAAATACATGCAAGTAAAATAGCCACTAGATATTCATACAAGGTATGTCTTGACTGTTCCTCTGATAAACGCCCGACAAAGAGGGCATTTTCGCATGGCTGGGGCACATTCGTGGCAACACACTATGTGTCCACATGGTAGAAATGCTATCGTGGCGTCCAAATCCAGACATACCTTACAGAGACGTTGATTTCGAAGTTGCCTGTTTTCTTTAAGTAATAATTCCGTATCTGTATTTGTTTCCGGAAGTACTACTTCGGTATCTACAATATTGAAACAGGGTGCTATAAAGAATAGTACCTAGTATCACGTGACTGTTGTGGGAAAACACGAAAAAGAACAGCGCAGATAAAAAAGCTTACAATAATAACTGTCAGATATTCTTTCTTTCTCTAATTTTGACGTAATATTTCAACCGCTTGACCGGTGTGGAAAAAATATTTCTCGTCACTAGTAAATTTGTTGTTCTCAGCAGTTGATTGGTTAAAAATAATAACGTCACAATATGAACTCATGACGTCATAAACAAAACACCTTCCATTTACCGCGTATTCAAGTCATGAACGTAAAATTGGGGTTGGGAGAATTTGTACTTCATTTCGCAAATTTACAACTTTTTAAAATTAGAGAAACAGAATCTTACAATAGTACTCTTGGATTATCGGATTTCTCCAATCTCGATAATCCACTAGTACCAATGTAAGATCCTATATTTCTAATAGTCTGGTTAATTGGTAATTATAGATTATTCACGTGTTTTGAAACGAGATGCATTTTCTCGTCCTTATCTCATCGAAGCCCACCCGAGGGGAGATGGGCCGATCTTACGAATGTATGAATGTCAAGTAGAGTAAGATTGGATACTACTACACATAATGATCGAAAAAATCATTGTATGATATATATACAAACGGCATTTAAGTGTCATAACAACTTTCACTTCGTTTTAACGGAAGTGGTTTTAGCTAGGTTGGTAGAGCGGTGGCTTATGGCAATAAATGTGATGTTTTAAAATGATTTTTGTCATTTGTGATGTTTGAAAAAATTGTAGAACTATATCAATAAAATTTAACTTTAAATACACTGTTTCATTGTGAACTTTGAATACAGATATTCGTATCAATTCAAGCGAGCAAGCAGCAAAGATTCCCTCTGGGCTCAAACCAGGACCTAGAAAGCTTTTTCTGAATTATACATACATCATTTAACTAGAGGCTCCCAAAAGCCTGTATCGCTCATCTGAACCTGAAACCAAACAACCCTTTTTTATCCAGCTTTTGTTTCCTATAAGGAATTGCCCAACACTTCTGCAAAAGTCATTAATTTTGACCTTTTAAGGGAAATAACTTCTATAAGGAGGCGCTTTTGATGCTTAGAAGGAGAAGGGAGGTTCATTTCAAATTTGCTGTACCTGTTATACTTTTAAAACTATCAGCCGAAAATTCTCTTGACCCCCCCCCCCACTTTCTATTTTAAGCCAACGTAGCTATGTAGGTAGTCGGCTGTCATGATTTGCACAATTTTGGTAGAGGACATCCTAAAGATGATATGTGCAATGTTTCAAAGCAGTCCTTTCATTCGTTAAAGAGGAGAAGATTTTTTTTAAATCAATTTAAATGTTCAAGAAGAATAATTCCTAAACGGTTCATCAGACATTCTTGACCCTAAGGTCATTTTTGTAGCCCTCATAGAGCAGAACAATTAAGCAATGCTAACTTTTTCTCTAGTTTTAATCATTTTCAAGATTTTGAGGAAAAAATGTCAAAAATAATTAATTTCCACAATTAAAGGGCAATAACTCCTAAAAGGAGTCATCATTCAACTTTGACTCAAATTTCGTAGAGCTTTCAGTGCCGATGAAGGCATGTCTCTTTTTTTTCCTGTATCTTTTATTCTTTTTGAACTATAAGCCAAAAACTGTATTTTGACCGCCCCCTCTGTTCTATTTTTAGCCATGGCGACCATGTTGGTTAATCTGCGCCATGGTTGGTGCAAACTTGGTTGAGGACATTTGACGGATAATGTTTACAAAGTTTCAAAGCAGTACTTTCAGTGGTTTCAGAGGAGAAGATTTTAAAAAATCAATTTAAACCGATTAAAAAAAACAGTTCAAGGTGAATAACTCTTAATCAGACAATCTTGACCTTAAGCCATTTTTGTAGCTCTCATGGAGCAGAACAATTAAGCAATGCTAACTTTTTCTCTAGTTCTAATAAGTTTCAAGATTTTGAGGGCAATAACTCCTACAAGAAGTCGTCATACAACTTTGACCCAATGGAATGTTTTGTAGAGCTTTTGATGCTGAAGAAGGAAAGTCTCTTCGGTTTTCCTGTATCTGTTATACTTTTTGAACTATACGCCAAAAACTGTATTTTGACCTCCCTGTTCTATTTTTAGCCATGGTTGGTCTGAGGTTATGATTTATGCAAATTTGGTAGAGGACATTTTAGTGATGATGTGTGCAAAGTTTCAAAGCAATCCCTTCAGTGGTTTTGGAAGAGAAGATTTTTTAAAAAAGTTAACGACGACGACGGACGCCAAGTGATGACAATAGCTCACATGACCCTTCGGTCAGGTGAGCTAAAAATGACTTTTGCTAAGATAGACTTCTAACTTATAGTCCGTCTGATGTAGTGCTAAACTGTGACGTCCCGTTTTCGCAACATGCCATTCTCGTGGTATAAAAACTTATCTAACAAATCCTGTTAACCTTACGTCATTTTTGATCCATGTCTTATCCTGTTTAGTTTATTCGAATGAATTTATCTTCCTCAAACAACTGAAATATTGCTCCCTAGGAAGGATTAAACAACAATCTTTCAATCAAATATACACTGATACATTTTAGTAACAACAAACCCTCACCGTCTATGGAATGTTCTGCTCCATTAGCTATTTCCGTCCCAATTTTCAACTCGTTTGTCTCTTCGTTGACTGATGGAATGGTGTTCGTATGAATGTCATCCGTCTCTTGAAGTATAACCTCCATAATGTCTCTTGCCGAAATATCAGCAAGTCCTAAATCGGAGAACAAGACATTCACAGCTTTATATATCACACGTTGATTTTTTGACAAAAATATCCACTTATATTTCGTTTATCATCCTACTACATTACGATTATTTATTAACTAACTAAGTAAATTATCAGTATTTCTGCCCATACTTAATGAAATGCCAAACAGGGCCATTATGAGAAAACAGGGCATTATGACAGGGCCATTATGACATAGAACAGGGCCATAATTGAAGAAAAACAAGACTGCGCCAGTTTTTAAGATATTTTATCAGTACAGTTATAATTTCAAAATTTAAGAACCATAGTCTTATTGATTTTTTAAAAATATTTTGATTATCGGGTTACGGTACATATAATTTAGGCATTACACAACCACACATTGGTTCTGACTTGTTATAGTCCCTTCTTAGTCTGAAAATATGAACTTATTCTTGTGAGGTCTTCTGATATCTTACCAATTATATAATGTAGCTGAAAAAAACGCTGAACAAATGCTGAAAGTAAAACAAAATAAAAACAAACAAGAAAGGACTGGTTGTAATTATCCTGAAGTATATGGACAAATGTAAATTGATTTTGTAATCAGCATAATTTATCTATTCAAAATATAACATTAACCGACTTCATTTAAATTATGCTTAAATGAAAGCAGCGGGGTTTTTTTAGTCACTTTGTTACTACACATAGATATATAATGTTTTTGCAACTTACCGTATAATATTTTTGTGCAATTGTTAATAATTTTAAATGCATAATGTAACTAGTGTTCTCTTGTTTCTGAATTATTCGCTAAAGTATGTATTTAAAGTTAGTTGCTTATCTATTTTGTGATAGGAATTTAAAAATTTCCACCTGATTGTAAATTATTGTTTTCTAATGTTATCTCGTCAACATAAACATTTACTATTTATAAAATTACATAGTCAAGATACTACATACCTGATACTTTTAACTTTCTGAGAGCATCCATAACTTGATCTCCGGTATAGCCCATCTCTAACACGCTTCTAGCAGCCACACTGTTTAGGGGGTCATGCTGGTTTATAGAGCTGTTATGCTGGTTTATAGAGCTGTCATGCTGGTTTAGAGAGCTGGTTCTTTCACTGACATTTGCTGCACAACCATTTGGTGTACATTGTTGTTCCGTATACTCATGTTCCGAGTTTTTCTGTTCCTATAAGTATTGGCAAATATTAGTAATTTTTAAATGACAGCCAGATTTGGCATAACATTTTAGATTTCATTGACAACTTAATTGTTTGATCTCCAAATTTTTAGTTAGAGCGCCAGTGACAAACCTTGATTAGTTAAAAGGATCATTTTCGGCAGTCAAATTTGTAACATTAGTATCTTGTCTTATTAGTAACGGTTTATGCAGCTGATAGATCAAAACCTAAATTTAAAAAAAAAAGATAACTAATTTTATGTTTTGTTTTCACAACGTGCAATTTAAAATTCCATTTACTGACATCGATTGTTCATCGCTTTCCTCTAGTACAACATCCGTTTTTAATCCTGCCATGAAGACACGGGTTTCCATGTCGTTTTTACAAAAAACTAACAACATGCATTAATATTCTCATGTATCCCCATACCAATTCTGCTCTTTATCAATACTAAAATACCAAAAAGTATCGACTATGGCCATATCAGACCACATATCGAAAGAAGACCTACCGTTTCTTTATGTTTCCTCAATACTGCCTGTATGAAATTATCTCCCTTGTTTTGCTTCAAAAATGAGCATTCAGGAAACCATCGAGCATGTTCTACCCATGGATCATCCCCCGCTTCCCAGTTACGAAGTCCTCCACCACAAAAGAAACACCTTGTATAGTCACTGTATCCAGCATATGAAAATCCAGCCATTGCCATTAATCGAGGTGTCTGGTCTAAGTATGATGGCCATCCTTGGTATGAACTTATTCGTACTTGAAGTGGTGCATAGTTTGGGTATCTTGGTGTTTCGATATTCACACCAAGTAATGCACAGTTACTACTGTGTTGGTCCTGATGTGAATAAGCGCTTTCAGCAGGCTCCCCTTAAGAAGATCTCGGATTACTTATAACCAAGTCGTTTTCTGTATGACTGTTAGATACTGATGCACTTGTATGCAAAGACGTTTGTGCAGTTTGAATGCCGGTGACACATGACGATGTATTGTTTGTTTGTCCATGACCGACATTACTGTTTGTTGTCGATAGAGTGTTTTGGGCGTTTCCTGTGCTTGTTAGTTCTGAAGCACTTACATTTATATTCGTATTTGGTTTTGTTGTAATAGTATTTACATTATCATGGATTTGTTCTGAGGCATTAGTACATAAGTATTGTCCAGAGCAGGAGGGTGTCCTGTTTTCGTCTCGTCCAGTACAAGAATTATTTAGTACATCATTCGTACAGAGACAACAGTGTGGTGAAATCCTCCTATGTATGACATTCGGATCATCTCCCGATTTCCAGTTACTATAAGTTACTCCGCATGAATAGCATTTAGTCTCACCTAACTGACCTGTATGGTAAAATCCCGCGCCAGCTAACCGGGTCATACTGATATCAATGTCACGTGGGAATGTGCTTAATGATGCTATTCGTAAAAGTTCATGCGACATAGGATGGCTTATCTCAGGATTTTGTCCTTTTGCAAAGCTGTGAAAATAACTGTCTAAAGTAAATGGTAGAAACACGTCTCTAGCTTGTGGAAATACATGTAATCTGAGTAAATGAGTTAATTCTGGATATTCACTGTACTTCTGTTCATGTTGAGTGCATACATTCTTGTTATGAGACCACTCAAAGGAACTGTCATTGTCTGTTTTCTTAGCTTGAGCATTTTTAACTGCACTTTGCAAGTTTCTGCTAAATAGATGGTTAGTGGTTTGTTAAGATAAATCACTTAACTCGTCTGCTATCTTCACTGACCATGTACTTAAAGTCAGCTTTGTGACGTCATCATTGTCCCACACAGTTTCAATATTAGAATTATTATATGACTGGTGTTTAATATCTTCCTCAGTATTTGTGCCTTCTGACACTAACAGCACGAGTTCGCCATTGTCACTTAATGATCTTTTTAAATAATCTTTCGATTTTCTTTGTGACTTTGTGGGCCAACACCTATCAGTCATCCTATTGTTTTCATATAGAGCTACCATAATTGCTACAAATTACATGAAAACGTGACAAATATTTTAATATAAACAGTTTTTAAGGGACTGTAATTGCTTTCCTGAACTTTATATGACGATAATAAGCAGGCTGAGCATTAAGTATGAGATTATATGGTCGTCTATGCTAAGCTTGGTTCAAAATGACCGAATTTTTTTCTTCAAAATTATCTAAATTAGCGTATTTTGTGAAAGTTAGAGTATTTGATTGTGAATTACGGCGAAAACCTGAGTTAATTAGACGATGATATATTTTTTTGCCAGACTTTCCATAAATCCATACCACATTTAGTTAAAATTTAGGGAGAAGTCTAAAATACTAAACGCGTACACTCGGACAGCGGACAAAAAGTAACAGAATTAATAAGGCAATTATTCATGTATTAGGTATTGGACAAACCTTAATTGTTTATCCCTTAATCCTTGCATTACAGGTGCAAGCTACAAGGTAACATGCGTGTGTGAAAGAAATCACGTGATCCATAAGAACTGACCCATTTCAGTTTGGTAATTGATCTTTTCGGAGAAAAGATCAAATTTGCGCGCTAATATTTATTTAGAAGTAGACTTAATTGAAAACATATGGTGTTTTGTTACATTATTTTTAAATCGGACATGTTTGTGCAATGTTTGAAATGCTCAATTGAAAAATTGACAATCGTGTGACTTTCATGTGATGTTGACAACTGTTACTGTGCCACATGCAGTATATAATCATGGGGGGGGGGGGTTAACTAAGGATACTTTTAGGTACAGGTCTGCGGACGGAGATTTGAAAACCCACCGTATTCGTTTATTTTCGGACGTTATAAAACGGGACCTAATCATATATTGACTTATTAAATCAGACATATTCATATATTTTATTACTGCACATCCCCATTGACAAAATAGTCCATTCACTAATAAATGATCAAGTGATGTTAATGGAACACTTTGTTTGTGAATTCACTATGGTTTACATAGGCTTAACATGGCTTAAGATGAGAATAGAGGCATGGATATATTTAGATAATTTACAACTAAACAATGATATATTTTGCAATCAAAAAAGCTACCTATGCATATATTTTGGAGAGGTAAAAAGTGACCCGCACATCCGTATTAACCTATATATAATAAGTTACCCCCCCCCCCCCCCCCCGTGTATATAAATACGGACAAAGATGAAATTGTTGAATTTTCAGTGTTATAATCTAGTACAACACTATAATTCAAACGTTTTCAACAAAATTTATAGAATACTATCTCAGCAGAAAATCTCAACGAATATTACTTTTATTTTTTAACGTAGACAATAGACAATAGACAATATTTATTTGCATAAACACATTTACATTAAATGGTTATAGCACAAAGAATAAGCAAAAATGTCAATAAACAGTTTATAATTACAAACATAGCGATATTAACTTGGCGTGACAGCGGTACTAATTTATTTATTATACTTTTAATTGTGTTTTCTCATCTGCCAGCATTCTTGTAGAAATTTAATAAAAATTTTAATAACTGGATAGGAATTGTTATTTAGAAGAAATTTAATTTCTTTCATTGTTAGAGTATGAGGAAACGGATGTCCTAGCAGATTTTTAAGTTTTTCAATAAGGTTATTTCTTAGATTGTTGTAATGAGGACAAGTTGATAGGAAGTGGAACTCATCCTCAATGTTTATTTTTTAACGTATATTAAAATGTAACCACGCCTCCCCCAGTCCGTTTTGCAATAATAAATAAATAATTATCTCGCCTACCTTATATTCAAAATACCCACTATTGAGTATTAGTATAAAGTATGTACTTGAATCTTTATATATTTGCTAATTAATGATCAATAATTAATTTTCTAGATGCGTCTTGTATGTTCCAGTTTAAAGCTGTAACTAATTTGTTAACGGAAGTGCACATATTGTCAACACCACGTGTTTCAATATGCGCTTCATATTAAATGACCTAGTTATTTACCCTGAACTGTCTGTTTATGCAAAGACGTTAAGTTCATTGTATATTCTGAGCGTAGAGACAATGTCAAACTCTAGTTATGTTTTATTACTTTGTATTGCTCTGACTCAACCAAATATGTTTTAACATTAATAGTCTTCTAATACAATTGTATTGGTATGTAAACATGATTTCAAAGGTCACTTTTTGTGTTCTATATATAACCACTATTGTACAAAAGTCAGTACAGTTTTCCAAAACCGTCTTACGAATAGCTAAATCCTGTAAATATTTGTAATACGAAGAAGTGCGTATTCTTCATCATAAAGGTAATCACGTTGACTTCACATTATTTATTTATTTTTATTGTTTTATTTATTTATTTATTTATTTATTTATTTATTTATTTATTTATTTAGCTGAGCAGCCATCATACACTCACCAGAGTAATTGACGGGAGCTGGCGCAAGACTTAAAAAAATATCTTAAAAAAACCCGAAAATTCTTGTATTACAAAAAACTCGGAGAAACGAGCTACATTAGTTAGAGCCACGGCAAAAGATATGCAAGAAAACAGTTTAAAGTAAGCCGAAAATTAGGCTTCCGCTTTCCAATAGGAAAGCCTAGACCTATTGCTAATATTTGTCTGTTTATTAGGCTTTCGCCTTTCCGAGTAGAAAGCCAACCTGTTATTAGTCTGTTTCTTATTAAGGCTTTCCACTTTCAAAGTGGAAAGAATTGTTTTTATGCTTCTGTATATTCTTTTTTGTCTGTCAAATTTTGTTTCGCAGCATGTCATAAAAACATTTCATACCATGGATCTATTAGATACTGCGCTTTTAAAGTTCACCATATGGCATAACGAAAATCTTTTTTACAGAAACTTTGAAACCGTTAAGATATGGAAATGAAAGAATCAATGATATTCCTGTCAGCACCGAAGTGTGACTACTGAAACGTTCACCATAGGTACATACGAGCTTAAAATGATAATTTAAATGCAACCATTTGTATTTTGTTACAACCCTGAGTGAACTACTCGCCCTGAAACATAGGTTTTTCATTTAGAGGGGCGCACCCAATGGTCGAGGGGTCTGGGACCGCCTAAGACCCCCAGCGGGTTCAGGGCAATGCCTGAAGGGGCCCAGTAAGCTCCGAAGAGACAGTTCCTTATGGGTCATTTTTAGACAGTGTTCAGTCAGGTATTTTTTCTTGTCAGATGCTTATTATTTGAACATATTGAAATTCTAGGTACATGTTCCTCACAATATATATATATATATATATATATATATATATATATATATATATATATATATATATATATATATATATATATATGAAACCTTATGTCATCGGCCATCATGACCTTGACCTTGAAAATGGATACAAGGTTAAAGGTCTAGGTCACATTCTAAATTTCGACATTTTCTTGTCGTCGCTATTCCTTTGAAACGATAAAAGATAGGCTATAACTTATAACTAATAGAATGTCGGCCTCATAAACAAGCAACTTTTTCCTATTTAAAGGAAACTTATTTGACTTAATCTTATAGGAGTTACCTCCCATTACAACTATTGATATTGAGTTTTTCATTGATAACTTATTAACTATTGATAGTAGAGGCATGGGGTCTTCACCAAAGACCATTATGACCCTTGACCTTGAAAACAGAAACAAAGTCAAAGGTCAAGGTCATCTTATAAATTTTGGTATTTATGATAAATAGTCATGTCTTCATGACTTTAAAATATATTGGCATAGGATCTTTATTGTTGGTCCTTTTTTGACCTTCAGCAAGGTCAAGGTGACATTGTAAGAAGTCAAGGTCAAATCCTATTTTTTTGGAAATTCTGCTTTTTCGTGTATATAAAATGGTAAATACTAATAAATGATTTGTTTTTAAAGCATTAAATATGCAAATATCAAACACTTGGTAGTCAAGGTCATTTATCTCAATTAACGTCCTATTTTATGACCTTTTTTAGTTCGAAAGATGTACGAATGGTTTTTCTTTCGTTTATTTATTTTGAAAAGACGATTCAATTTCCATATAACCAAAGTCAAGGTCAGGGTCATTTTTGCAATAAGTGGAACGCCTATCATTTATTCGGTAGAATCAATGAACTTATATTTATTATAATTATTATTTTCTCTTTCCTTCCGGCAACCTTTTCGGTGTGTTTTTTCTTGCTGCGAGACATTTGTTCATATTTTGCTTGCACCCCTTTTAAAGTTGCTAAACAGCATGTTATTGCTACTCCTTCTAAACTAATAAAGATAGCAACACCAAACCTTTACCAAAATTAGTCCTATATCATTGAGCAAATTTGGACCGATTAATTTAGGAGATCTGACAACATTCTATATGACACGTATGACGTGAAATTCTAACAAATCTCAAAAACAAAAGAGACAAAGGCATAGGCATTCAAAATAGAGCCTTGTGACGTTTGATCTAAAAAACTGATACAAGGTCAACGTTCTTCATTTATACATTTCTTTGTTATCGCTACTCTGAAATGAAGTTCTAAAAATAGTAAAATACATATTTAAGGGATAGTGTTCGCCTTATTAAGACGCCACTTTGTCACAATTGTAATTTTATGAAACATTATAAACCGCAAAGACACTTGATCATTAGTTTTTTCATACAAAACTTCTAATCTATCGACAGTAGAGTCATGGGGTTCTAGATGTTGCAATTTGAATGCTATTGTTAGTCTTTCAAACCGTAAGTGATAAATAGAAACGTAAATTAAAATGTTGGTATTGTAGGCTTTGTAAACTCCATTAAATCAACTAATTATTAGTTTTCAAACATATCTATTTATAGTAGTCATTGGAGCTTCACCAAAAACCTTATCGACAGGTGACCTCGAAAATGTGCACAATGTCAAGGTCACTTACTAGTTTTTGACCTTTGCTTTTTTTATACATATTGAAACTATTTTTCTTCCTAAAATGTTCTATTAATGATAACGAGTAAAGTTAAGACAAGTCGTGAGAAGTTTCATCAACCGTTTATAGTAGTTATCTATCTTATGATGCAAATATCTAGCAAATAATACAAAATAATAAAAGGTGTATATCGCATTATTAAAACCTATCAATCTGAAATGTTTATAATGTTTGAATCTGAACGCCGTTTACGATCAGTTTGTGAGTGAGTAGACCTCGTGCATACATCGATGAATAACCGAAAATATGCGATTAATCCTTATAATTCTTCCAAAACTGTTTTTAAATGTTTACTATCTTTTCCTCCAACATAAAATTCCATTATCAGTGTGTAACGCGTAGGACTATACTCATGTGACTAAAGACGAAGACGTGGTCGGTTTGGAGGAAAAAACTGGCATTGACAACAGATATATTTTACAATTAGCCGAGAAGATTTTACACTGAAAACAAAAGAAGACAGAACAACAAACAATTTTTCCGCGAATTCAGTATACTAATGTTCCTCATTGTACCACGGTTTATAACGTCATGTGTGACGTCACATCATTTATAACCTAGCTAGGCGTTCTTTCCTTAATACCAACAGGAAAAAACAAAAATTGTCATTATTCGACGGATTTACCACTGAAAATAGAAGCAGCATAGAGTTGTAGGCAAAACCGTGCATCTTGTTTATTAAGGTGATTTGTTGCGAATGAGGAAATAGATGGTAGTTTTAATATTACGGCTATTGTGTGTATTTGAAATGATTTGTTTAATTGAACAGACTAGAAACGCACATTTTTAAGTATCGTTTATACATGTATATGCCGATACACACGCATTTCGTCCACACTCTAATTCGGGTATTTCCCTTCATTTAGCATTTAGAAAATGAACCCAAAGCAGATTATACTGTTAAAATATTATATTCTAGGCATTTCTCTAAAGAAACGATTCTGTAGTAATAATATACAGCTACTTTAACTGTATAACTTTCCGTTTAAGCCATGCAACGCTTAGGATATTTTTATCGCCAATATCCCAGTGTAATGGCTCGAATTTATTGTCTGAAGCGTACACGACACATGGCCGCCATATTTGTTTACGTTTAGCAACAAAATTAGTTCCCCGAAAGTAGCTCATCAAAGTGTAAACGGATCAGGGAATTACTTGTTTAAGGTTTTTTAACCAATAAAAAATGACTATAAGCGTAAACGACTGTATACAAACTTTAAATTTTAGTAAAACCTTTACTAGCAAGTGTCTTACATCCTTGCGCAACTTAAAGACAAATCGATTGAAGGGAACTGACTACATCTTACAGGAGTTGTCTCCTTTTAAATTAAAGTTATAAGTGACATTTAAACAAATTTCAAGAACCAAAGAGATGGAAGCCTATGGTATTTACCATAGACCCTCGTGAATTTGACCTTGAAAAAGGACACAAGGTCAAATGTCAAATAACGTTCTAAATTTTGACATTTCCATGTTATCGCTACTCTTTTGAAACGGCAAAAGATATAAAAAAAACTTTAAAAAATCGGTTTGAGATAATATAGTTAACATATAAGTTTAAAGTGATCAGTAGGAAAATAGAAGAGCTTCAAATTTAGCACAAGGTCAAAGGTCACGGGTCAAGGTTATACCATAGCAACAAAGCCACGATTATAAAAAGTCCTTATCAACCATATATTTTTGTATGATGATGTACTTGACTAAAAAATGTCAAATTACTACAAGAAGTGGCAGTTTGTTCCTAGCAACGGTGATAAAAGTCCTTAACAACCATAAATTGTTTAACTCGGGACCAGTTTCTTTACTCAAATAATTAATTTTCATGACTGGAAGTGACATTTTGTACTTAGTAATGATTCATATATTTTCTTACTTAACACTATACGGGAAAGACCTTCACATTTGTTCCCATTTGTTTTTCTTTCATGATAATATGTTAACTATAGAAACTATTAAATCGATTGTAAAAGTGATTGTATAGCTTAAAGGGCTGAACAGATTTTGTCATATTATGTTTTCTGGCCCTATAACATTAAATCTCACTAACCAAATACTTGTAAGTGTTATAATTTACAGGGATACAGAAGAGACGAACAAGGAGGTTTTCCGAACTATCTAAATTGTTGTATAAATATCTCTGTTGTCATATCGGCAGTGATAGGATCGTTAAATTGCGACGTTTGTGTATACAACAGTTGCTTACACCAATGATGAGCACTTCTTCAGGAACAAGCATATTTTTTGGAAGTAAGGCTGAAGGACTAGATATGAAAGGAAGTGACACAGATATCATTATGCACTTTGGCTTTTCATATGAGAACATAAACCAACTACTTGTGGCTTTAAATGTTTTAAATACGACTCGTTATCATCTAGTCCTGGCTACGTTTTTCTTCAAGACAGGATTGCTGACCGTTATCTGTATATTTTTGCGTTTCAGCCATCCATGGACGATACTCTGTATCGTTTTTATCACTACGGTCCTTCGTCTGCTACTGAAAGATGTAAAGAGAACATTGATTTTGTTTTAGGATTAAAAGTGACTATTGGCCTGCTGCTGGAAAAGAATGGAAAATACGTCAACGGAAGTTTGGGTGGCCATCACAGGAACTTGTTAGTCAGATAGTAAATCAAGGGTGTTATATTATTCCTGTTAGTAGTACAGAACAAAATGTTTATGAATAGAGATTATCCTTTTCTATAGAAGAAATGAAGATCATTCACTCCTTTAATCATACACAGATCTTGGTTTAAGGATTGTTAAAACTAATTGTTAAGGAAGTAATAAGCCAACACTATGAGTTATCCGAACTACTCTGTTCTTATTTCTTGAAGACTGTATTGTTTTGGGGAAACTCATGCCTCTGTCTGGACTCCAAAATATATCATCTTATGTTTTCAGTTGTGTATTTAACGTTTAATTCAGTTCATAAGACATACAAATTGTGCAAATTATTTCAAATAACATGTTTCGCGGTAGATTTTCTGTTTTTGAAAGAGATAAGATCCTTAAAATACTTTACAATATTTCGAAACATGGACTTGCTTGAATATGAAGAAGTGAAACAATGGTAACACTTTCTTTCTTTTTGTAATGACCCGTTTAAATTCCAAACATTGACACAATTGCAGAAGAAAAACAACTTAATAGCAATATATCGCTGTGTGCTAGATATGGATAGACAGTGTAGAATAGCACTGAACTTTCGCTGAAGTCACCTGAAAGAAAATCATGGATCAAGTTCTTATTGAAGAAACCCATACTTCGGAAAAATATTCGGAAGCATGTCTTTAATTTTATGGATTCAAATAGTAATCAAAATGAAAACAAAGTAGCTTATAATCTGAATAAGTTACATATTGTTCTGTTGTGTCATGGATGCAGATCCGATCTGGTAGCCGGAAAATTAAAATTGGGTTCTTATCTGTACAATCATGGACGGTACAATGACAGCTTGCAAGTTATTAGTATTGCATCGGAGTGTTTTGAATTTCGCGTGTTTCATGAAGGGTTTCACAAATCGACTGAATTGCCAAAAAAATTAAGTTGGATAATCAAGGGTTTAACAAGATCGGAAATCATTCAAAATTTGTACAGATTTTCTACGGTAGATGTAATTTTTTTGGACAATGGTCTAATAATTCTAAACGAATTATATCGCATTTTGTTTTATATTATCCACAAGCTCATTGAGCCAATAGTTTTAACAATCCATTTACTTTCTTTCCAGATACCCTATGCCACTTTCTGAGGTTTCTATGCTTGTTTAAATTAGGCGATGTACAGAAAAGTTACTAAGAACTTATAAAAATAAATCACGTTCAATTTATTGGGTCAGCGTCTGAGAAAAAAGGTATATATGGGAATAGCTGCAAACCTTCGATTATACGGAAATATGATAATAAACAGAACAGAGAATGAATGGTTAAAAGACACGGAAAATCTTACCAATTTCAATTCTAGTATATCAACCAGTGACATGACTGGAGTGAACACAGACGCCTTGCATGATACTTTAGAACAAATGGAAGAAAGTGGGTTTAATGTAACAAGTGACCTAACACAATTACTTTCAGACTACCCTTTTTATAGGGTTTCTATAGTGTTAATTTCATTTTATCTATTCAGCGTTTTGTCGGTCCATAAGATAACTTGATAGATATGTATTTGCTTTAAATTTGTAGTATGTTTTTGCCATCAGATTCGTATAGATCATGTTAGTTTGTATTGGCGCTGGTCGGATTTCCGTATATGAGTGATTAATGTCATTTAAAGAAATTTATTTTAAAACCATTAATTCGTTTTAATAAAATCTGGTCAAATTATGACTTAGCAGTTTAAATATAAAGCAAAATAGTTCTATCTTCTTTCAAAATAATGCATTTTCGAGTTTGTATGTTTCTGTTCTTAACATGTTGTAGTAGGAAATACGAGCTTGCCAGTATTTCAGTAGGTCAACGCCACAACGTCTGAGTTTTGCGTGATAGAAATCAAGACAACATACTTTAATAATAGCTTTTTTCTGGTCGTAAGAATAAATACACAATCTGTACCAATGTAATCGGTGAACAGTGAATAGTATTATTATTCAAAATATGTCAATTTACTGAGTGGGACTACAAACAGTTGCTGCTACTATTGATTTGATATGATAAACAAATGTTATTGAATGATTGCAACACAAGTTATGTTATCATCGAAGTAACAATTTTATGGCGCGATTTGCTTAGCTTTAAGATTATGTGAGTAACAGATAATCTACGCAATCTATTAAAGATGAGTAAGCTTGTTCATACAATTAACAAAAATATCATGAATTTACTTTGGTAAATAAATGGGAAAGTATTTTCTTCAACACATTTTTAACAACGTTTACAAAAATCTTTTGCAATATTGTAAGGAATGCTATAATTGCATAAATGACGAGTTACATAGAATACTTATACAGAAGCGTGTTATAAAATATAGATGGACTTGAAGTAGATGGACTATTAACCCTAATAGTAAAATAAACATTCTTTACAAGAAAGTGTTTCGCCTTGAAATTGTTGCGCAACTTTCTGTTTAATTTACGTCAGTGTTTTTATAAAGAAAGCTAATTTTGAACGTTTACTCTAGGCTGATGTTATAGTATATGGCATCTACAATTAAAATTATCAATCAATTGTAAACATTATCATGAATCCGATTAAGTACACCTTTTGTTCGTAATTAAATTATACTTTCTTGAAAGGGTAGTGCTTGACAACAAAGAAAAACTATTGCGCTGCTTTCATTAGACTTAGATAATAAATTATTATCAAGAAATACCAATGATACAATTTTAGATGTATATGTGGATGAGCTGGCATGCCAAAGGGTCTGGGGGTGTTATTCACACGTGTTCACAAGTTTTTGATACTTCCTCAGTTAATACTATATGGTACAATTTGATCTATAAATTGAGTAAATATGAATTTTAGAGTAAAAGCTAGACTTACATATATGAAGTAATTCCAAAATATCTTTATAAAAACATAAATGTACAGTAAAAACATATGTTTAATTGAATGATATTATTATGTTAAGGCTGAATGTTTTAAAAAACAATGATAAAGTTTTATAATATATTTGTCAAATCCATACAGCTGAAAACCTACTAGCTAAAATTTTCATAGTTGCTTACCAATATCCGGGTATTAGTCTTTGGTTTGCTCTTTAGCATGCTGTTGGAATTCAGGTCCAATTGCGCCACCTCTGTATAGCTACAGTACGAGAAGTAGTATTCCAAAACGAAGAAATGTTGGAACCAAGTTAATTGGACTAATACAGGTATAACCCTTAGTGTTTTGTTTGCTTGATTATTTTGGTAACATGTTAAAAAAATCTCGATGACATCTTGTTTTTATTAGAAGCCAGAGTTACGGTTTGAATACATTATCTTTTGTACAAATCCTTTAAATTAAGGTTGCAGTCGATGATACATTAAAAGTCGACATTTAGCACCACGTAACAGTATTGACACTGCAGTATTTTATTTATGCATCAAAATGGGTAGTGTTTAAATAGAATTCGTATCACAGAAGAACCAAGAGGAAATACTTTTCTCAAACTACCAACATTAAATGTAAACTAGGTATATGTTTAACATGTAGTCCGTAAATTTAAGTTGATTGTTGCTTTTTCTGCAAGTAAATGATGGTTACTTGTGTGTTGTTAATTTAATATAAATGGTTATTCATGACATATTTGTTAGATATTCCTTATAAATTATTATTTTGACATAAGACATTGGTTAGACATTTAAAAAACCTTATTATTATATTGATTTTCAATAATGTTTAACGTCGCTGTTTGAAATTTTTATTTATATCTTGGCATTTAGTTGGTATTTGAAAGGAATCAATTTTCCAAAACTGCTAACTCATCCTTGTCAATTAATGTTAAAGCCAAGCACACCCTGCCCACAGTAAGGTTCTACCCGCAACCTTAGTGTTACCTTGATTACCTTATCGCCCGGGTCTTTGAATCCAGATTGACATTCATCAAATACGTGTACTCGTTAGAGCCTTCTTTATAGTTCTTTTATCAAAAGTAAAATCCAAAGTGTTAAAAATAGTTCGGCTCCATGTGTACATTTCTGCTGGTAAGGACTAATGTATATGTTTATTTCCGTAGCCAGACGTTTTGACAATTTTTTTTGTCGTAGTATGTTGGTTACAAAAACTGCACTGTGTACATTTTGTTGCGTAAAACTAGAAGGGTTGTCTTAGAATAATTTTCATTTCCGCAGCTAGTGTGTTAAAGGCTCCCAAGGAGGAATCTTTGGTTCTACACAATGTTTTATCGTGAGTTGACATTTGTGCACCCCAATTGCCCATGACACAGCACCAAATGCATTGTAGACTACTATGTTTTGTAAGCCATCTACTAGAATCATTCTGATATAGTTTATGTAACCCTAGCATGCTTCAAATATTTTTCTGTGGTCGAATCAGGTGCATTAATACAAATTTACATATTGTTGACATTCTGTATAATGCACTACATTCGTTTTATTGTTTATAATGTAGTGTAATTTCCTTGTTTGGTTTATACATCAAAGTCGAAGATACTGTGATTACTTCTCCTTGTATTGGTGTATTGGACACACAAAAATCCATATAGCTTTTAAAGGTAGGATTGTCGCATTGTACACCAAACCTCTATAGTAATTCATGAATACTATTTTAACGACCTCAAAAATACACTTGCTATTCCATGAGTGGCTTAACTGAACTGTGGCTACTTACACATTAAAAAGGCCTGGTAGACAGAAATCTTCAGATTTTGATCTTTTTTAAAGCAATTAGAGTCACTCAAATGAAAGTAGATGACGAGCTAATTCAAAGTATAATGAATAAAACACAGACTTTTGTGTGATAAAGCGACAGCGGCTGTATAATACGTTGCTATGTATAATACACGTTGTGTATGCCTATTAAAAACGAGTGAAAGACGAGAGGCATTTAGAGTCACTTAAATGAAAGTAGATGCCGAGCTAGTTCATAGTATAATTAATAAAACGTAGACGTTTGTGAGATGAAGCGACAACGGCTTCATAATACCTTGCTATGACCCTATATTGTTTACATAAGAAATTTGAATTGGGGACGAGCTGTCACTTGGTTTTGCTCAAATATTCCAACAAAATGTTATCAAAATTAAATTAGGTGGGGGATGGCTGTAGCAATGTATAAAAGTTTTAAGTTCAGTTGAAGTGATAATGTTCAAGACCAATATTTTATGATTTGTTTACGTTATTTATTTATATTGACACTCAATGATTATGGCCATTCCTTGCTCAGTCTGTGTCTATAGTCTTGACAAAAACACCCTCACTTTTATCGTTGCATACTCTTCTAGACTTGTATATTATTGTTTGTTTATGCTGTATCGTCATGTTTGGCGACGTACTTAATAAGTTTACTGGTTGTTACTTTCTTTAGCCTCTCTATATAATATTTTGAACTACCTGTATTGTCTATTTGCACGATGACAGTAGACTTGTATTATTCCATCTCCAAATGAAAAAATACTTTAAGCATTTAGAGTTAAACGCCACTGATGAGTCTTGAATAAACGAAACGCGCGTTTGGCATACTGAATTTATCACCTTTTTAATTTTGATAACATTTTGTTAGAATATTTGAGCAAAGCCACGTGACAGCTCGTCCCCAGGTAGGGGTGGTTGGAGCAATGTATAAGTTTTAAGTTCAGGTTAAGTGAGAATGTTCAAGACCAATATTTTATGACTCATTTACGTCATTTATATTGACACTCAATGATTAAGGCCATTCGTTGGTCAGTCTGTGTCTATATAGAATGACATAGTTCAGTTTAATAGCCACTTCGTGTTACAAAAATGTTTACACAAGTCAAGTTGCAAACAGCGTGACTGCAGCTTTAGTTCAAGTCCAAACTTGTCTTAAATTCTTCGAAACCATATATATGCTTGTATTCTAATTTGTTGCTTCGCTGAAAACACAGAGTGAAACCGATGATAGTTGTAAGAAAACATAAAGTCACAAATTTGACAAACTTGCGTGAGGGCTTTTTTTTCTTACAATAGACAATGCAAAGAAAATGAGACAATGGCTAACAAAACATGTTGGCCTCCGTTTCAGTTATACCTGTGACGGCATACATTTGAAAAGCGTATTACCGTCGAGCATATAAAAATATCTTCATAAAAGACGAACTGAGTTTAACAAGAACGTGTATATGAAAAACATACTAAGTACAAATAACGAAATTGTCCAGTCGAAACGAATTGCTTAAAAGGCACACACTGACTTAACCTTCTATATAGTAACCTGACGTGAGCATGCGACATTTAAAAACCCAAATAAAACAAAGAATAAGGGTAAAAAAAGACATAACTTTAAGATCAAAGCAGCGGCGACACAAATTATCGTACTAATCCGATGATCACTTGTGCCAAAGATTCGAAGATCCTATTATAAAGAAAATTATTTGTGGGATATGAATTGGTTACAATGCCGCATTGTCACATTTTATTTCAAAGTAGTGAATCGGATGTTGCGCGCAACACTGCTTCTAAATATGCTTATTTCATCGGTCAGATTGTTTTAAACGAATGATGCAGGAATAAATTAAGAAAATTGTGGTTATTTATGCCTCTAGAATTTAATGCGGGAGGGGTCTTCTATATTGATGGAATTTCTCTTCATGTGTTCAACATCACACCATGTCAAATGCTAAAATATTAGAAAAAAATCACTGGCTTCTTGAAGAAAAAGGTCATCGATAAATACAAAGGATTTTCTATAAACCAAACATTTTCTATACATTCTATTGCAAGATATACCAGAATTTAAGAATTAAAAGCAACTTAAAAAGGAAGACAAACTACTGAAATATTACTTTTACTCTCAACTGTAATCCTTCAATGCATGTACACTGTGTATAAATTAAACACGTATACACTAAAATTATGAATACGACTGCGAATCAACAGTTATTTGTGATATTACTATTCACTATTGCAGATGACCTTACAAATTGTATGTGTCTGAAAAGTTCCAAGTCGATGTCAAAAAATAATCATATGATAATCTTTTATGAATTACACACTTAAGACAGGCACAGCATGGTTTTGTTCATGTCATCGCCATGAAGCACTTGCATGCAGTTTTGACATCAGTGATCGGTATTGTCCAGCTTTTATTATGCCATCTGCCCGAGAATGAAACTCTTATATATATAACACAAATCAGTTACATCATGAAATAATACATATAATATACTAATTTACAGTATTTATTCGATCAAATGGTTGTAACGCGCTAGCTATGGTCGTATAAAAGATGAAGCATATCCAAATAAATAGTTTCAATTAAACAATTGTTTGTTATTTGCCTGATGTGTACTTGAAAAACAACTAAAGTTAAAAAACCTCGGAAACGTGTTGAATGCTTGAATTATTGTTTGTTTACGTTTTAATAGTAATATTATTAATAATATTTTTAAGCCATCCAACTTTCCAATTATTAACAATAAAAGACCGTGTATGCCTATTGTTCTGCCTGGCATGTTAATCGTTCCAGATTAAGCTTGATAAATTGAAAGCAATTGTCCCAAATTTATGACGTAACCTTCAAGAAACTTTGGTTGATAACGCCTGTGGGAAAGTCTTGCATCTTTGTAAAATTATATACGGATTTGAAATTGTACATATAATTTCTGTTACTAAGGTATCTGTAGTTAATTTAAAAGTCCAAGAGTGTCCAAACAGTAACAATTTAGCCCATGTATCAGCAATGGACTTATAATAAGAAAGAACGCCTATAAAAACAGAAGTGATACAATTTAGTGAAAGGTAAGCCTTTATTTCTACAATAAACCTGTCGTTGATTGTCATTGTTAATTAAGACCACTCGTCAATGAATTTTGACTCTGTGACGTCAGTAAATAGGACATTCATCAACATATACACAAGGCAATGTTATTGCTGTCGTTAAAAATAAGAGCATGCAAGATAGCCGAAAAACAAGCCAAAAGTCACTTGACGATCAAAAAGCAGGATTCAGACAAACATACGCTGCATGAGACAATCCTAGAACACTTAAACAGAAAGTGAGTAACGCAAACCCAATAAAAACTATGCACGCAGGTTTTCGGACAACTGAGTTGTATAATTAAAGACCGATTGTGTTAATCATTATCATGTCCAGAAACATTAAAATCCAGGAAAGGTATATATAGTCCATACCTTGAAGAATATGTCTAATAGTATCAAATATGTATTTACTATAACACAATAACACAAAAAATTTCTTGTGGCGACATCCATCAAACTTCTGAAGGCATAACAGCATCTAAGGTACAGCAACGTATTGTTATAGTAGCAGTTGGAATGCCGACTAGATTTAGCATAACACATTACTTTCTTCAACGTCGTATTAAATACAGGAGAGTATCAGAGGCTGTGTCATTTAATTATACGTATACATATGTTGATGTCCTGAACGTCGATTTGCTGAGTGCCTTCCGTTAATATACCTTCAGGTCTGAACTGTCAATAAAAAACCGCATGGCAGATATGTCTGCATCGTTTTTGGATTAACACCATGACTGTGACGCCAGTGGTAATCCCGGCAGCAACACAATATTACGGCACATGAGACGATTTCAAATTTTTAAGTGTTCTTAATGTTGCAGCAGTGTTCCAGCTTCTCCTGCATGTCAAAATTTGTCAGTTGATCAAGTATGCAGAAGGCTGCAGTGTGTGTAGTGGTTGTTGCAGACGTAGACAGTTTAACAAAATAAACTTGTGGACCAATGTTTTAAAACAAAGCGACTCATTTGAGGCTATTAAGAGTTTTGATGTAAATACCCTTTTCGTTGCTAATAAAAGTTTCAAAATATACTGCAATTGGTTTTCCTGGTTTTGGGGTTCAGACATAGTGATTGTGGAGCGATGGGCGTTGAATACACATGTTCCTGCCTTGTGATGTGTTATACCCGACTGTTCTCATCAGCACACTAACTCACACTACAGTAATTGAAGCGGAAAGTTTCGGCATGCCGTAAATATTGGTTTAAAGAACCAGCGTTTTGATGACACTGACAACTATGTGATGTGATATGTAATGCTGGTTTTTTAACGGTGAATTGAAGATCTATAAAGGTAAACATGTTACCGCTTCCGTCTCAGAAATGGTTAAATTCAATGTTCAACCGTCAACCACTTGTAACTTATAAGTAAGCATGCAAGCTATGAATGGGCTTGTCAAATGTTTAAAGAAGTCCGTAACAAGAGTGTATCAAAAGAGGAAAACATAAGCATAAATTATCAGTAAAAAAACGCAACTAATCTAAAAAAAACCACACAAACCGATAACATAAATACATGTATAGATTTTTAAGTGACATAAATAATGTGACAGATCAACCTCCGTTACAAGGATCTCTAACTAGCCTTTTTCTTAATTCCCAAAATAAATAAGTCCTTAATGTTTTCTGCCGGGTCCGATTTGTAATATGTAGAACTTTACATTTCTTTATATTCATTCTTCGTGTGTGGCTAAAACAAAACAATTTGCGGAAGCTTTGAACGTGATAACATTTTTCATTGTTTTTCATGATATCACATTCTTAACTATCAGTTTTTTACAAGTGATTTGGACTGTGACTTTGGACTTTATCCCGCCGATCTTATATCACGATGAGTTTCTGTGTGGGGAGTGATATGTGCTCAAACATTTTCTTCATTTTAGTGATCTCGGGTGTGTTGTTGATCTTTAGGGGTTTTCGTGCGAATTATCGTTTCTGCAGACACTTAATCATACTTTCTTGAAATGTGATTCGCTCTGTCAGTGATTTAATTTTGTAATGTGCTTGCTTTAATGATTTTTTATTTGACTTTGATTTTTTTTAGTATTCTGTCTCTCGGTTTTAATGGTATTTGATAGTTCAGAAAAATTTGTTAAAATTATAAATTGAAGATGAAGCTATACAAATATCGCTAAATGTTGAAACAAAATATAATGCAACTAAACAACTTACCAAACTTTTGTACTCCGTCTCGTAAGAAAATTTTGAATGCAACTTTATGACGTCATTTATTCGTTTGTGTACAAACAATTCTATGACGCAAGCTAACGGGGAAATTGTTTTTTAAAAAACTTGGAACGTTTCTCTTGTGTACCAAATTAAATTTTCAGCCATACGAAGAATTATTGAGATCAAATAGAGTTATATTTAATAGACGGTATATTGCTCACATTTACAGTAATTTAGAAAGCTAGAACAAGCATGTTGCAACAGATATATAAAAACCATTGTAATGTATCTGTTCAAAATTAAATTACTAATTCAGAATAGAAGAAAATGAAACATAGTAACACTTTTTTCCTACATTCTACAAAGGAAGGAGATTGTGTCATATATTTATATATATTTTAGGATTTTCTTTCATTGTATTTATTTATATTAAAAGAACATTTGGTTGTATTCAAAATTCCGTAACCTATCTGTAGATTTGGCGACAGGCGAAAACAAATTAACAAAATCCTAAATTTCATCACTCCAGTCAAACGACATCAATTGAAATGATCAAATCAATCATTTTGTAAACTAGATTTAAGTATGTGATTTGGAGAAATATTAGCTATATTTAAAACACCTTTATTTTCAAATCTCAAGTAAGCTTAGGGACATAAACAAAACGTAAAAATCGGACCTTATTCGACACCACACGTAAATTCTTAACCAAACAATAGAACATGAAAAGAAATGCCCCAGTTTTAGTGAAATACTATTGCCGATCAAAACACGTTTCCATGCTTTCAGTAAAATATATATTCAAAATAATTGCCAGAGATAGGCGTCTTCTTAAATTGTCCCACTTAACTGAGAATGAACGACCCTATAGCGGAGAAGCGTTTTTCTGCCTACAGCGTGAAATGTAACCTGCAAAATATAGGTGTTGTTAATGCAGTAATGAACAATGTATCTAATAAAAGCTATGAATCTCAGCTTTCTATTTATGTAAAACAAATATTTATTTGTTTTGTGGTTTGTCCATAGTTTTAAAGAAACCACGATGAATGCTACCTGAAATTTTTGTCAGCGTTACGACAAAATGCTGAAAACCAAATGCTAGTAATACACTAATTTTTCCCTTTGACGACACTTTTTTTATTGTGTACTATGTAATACAGTATTTATGATTGTGCCAGCTTTGTCGATTTATTTATATCAAAAATAATATCTAGAGTTCACTAAAGTTGTATAAATCTTTAACGAAATGCGTCGAGAAGAGTTTCGGACATCAAAATAAAGCACATTTTCAGTTTAATTTTAGAAATGTGAAACATTATCCCAGAATGAAGGTCCAAAACTAATACAGGATAACTCCACGGTTTTATGCTTCACAAAACTGCAAAGACAATACAAATGTATGACCTTTATCAACAGTTACGATCATTAAAACTGAATAAAAAGATATAGGTATGCATATATTTGTATCAGTGAGACATTAAGAAGGAAGACAAAATAATATAGTATTATTAAAAAAATGAGATATTTATAATAATAATGAAAAACTTTCACCATAGGCCAATAAGTAAGGAGCCAAAAAGGCAGCAGCAAAACTAATACAGTGGATCCAGATGTAACCAGCCGTATTTGTACCATGTTATATGGGTTTGTTTAGTTTGATGGAGTTTACGTTTTGTTACTGAAACTTAATGTAAGAGCTTGTGGTAGTATCACCACTTCCCAGATCGAGATACTCCATTCACGACCAAACCGAAAACACAGGATTTGTTCACACATATTGTTATCTTCAATGTAGAAGTTCATACACTTGTAGACCAACTAAAATACTAGATATGTGTCACTGATATGATTACAGATACTTTGAAATAAAGGATTTAGTCAGGGAAGTATTTATAATTGTACATCAATCATCATTTAAATGGGACTAGATCAACTAAAATAATCTTTAGGAATATCATCATTATTCCTTTTTGTACATGTAAATACACGAATCATAACACTAATATCATCAACAGTTTAAATTCAAACATTTTCAAATGTCAGTTGATTTGCCGATTTTACATAGTCGATTTATAGTAATAATTCAAACACAAAAGAATGATCAAGATGAAAAAAATTGCAACGAATAAACCGCCGGAATTGATCAATTTTGAAAATCTTTTTAATAGCCTGATAACCTTGCCTACATGTAATTGTGACCTTAACATAAACTATATGTAAATGCATGTTTGGGCATACAGAACTTTAATTAATGGCGATAGTACTATTAAATCTCTACGTAGCTTAGCTACGTTCAATCATTTTCAACTGTTGGATTCTATTGTTTGCCTGCAATATACATTTGTTGCAATAAACAAAGATAAATTAATATACGCTGTCTGTTTACTTGATGTGCAGTAATGTGTGACTTTAAGGTATTTTCGTATTATCCGCATATCGTGCCTGTCGGTACAGGTAAAATGTTATTAAATTATCTAAACCGAAAGTGGGAAACAGTTGTTCAAATGATTGTACCTGAAATGAAAGTTTAAGGAAGGTTATCAGTTTAAGGTAACAGTTAATGTATAAATACAAAAAACATATTTCAAAATAAGGTATGTTTTTCAATTTTCAATGGGGTAAATCTATAATTCGATGAAAATTTCATGGGTTCACTGAACCGTTCAATCAGACGCCATACTATATATTTGGTGTCAAATAAGTTTTATTACACATATTAAGTTTTATTTCAAACATGCTTGATTAATAATAATGACACAGAGTTGTTAAGCATATTACAATATACTTAAAATGTTTTTTTATCCCCTTGAACTAACTATTCAAAAAGTACTAAACATTGGTATTTGTCGGTCGAAATTAACTCCCTTGTTTAAAATGTAAATTTCATTATTTTTGCCTATACTGTACTCGTTTATGTGAAAAATCTATTTCAACCATTAATAAATTGAAGTAATACTATAGGTATAAGACTTTCATACTATTATCAACAAATCTTTTCTGAGGGGCCAGGGCACTGCAAAATTATTTGCGATCAATTGTCATTAACTTGCAATAGAGGTAATTGCTACATTTATCTTTAATAGTGTATCCAGTTTGTTTCTATATTAACAAGTGTGTTGCTGTCATATTAATGTATGTTGTAACTTGTAGAGGAAAAGCTTTTATATGTTGTAATAACTTGTACCTCATCTCATCTTGCCTTTATAATATAAAAATAAAATATGTTAATAACAATAATAATCAGCATACAAAGTATAATTTGCAAATAAATTTTCTTAAAACTTTCCATATATTAGCTAACTTTTTCTATTTCGAGGGTTAAAATATTATTTCAAATTTGCTTATAGACTGTGAATAAGACAAACTACACTAAAATATTTGATGAACAAAATTATACCCAATATTAATACCAAATGTTTTAAAATTTTTGTTGTAATATCAAGCAATTATTTTACACTTTATTGATAATAAAAGTAGAGCTATTTGTTTTTTCTCAGTAAAATTTTTGTTTCCACGGGAATAACTGATACAAAATACTCTATGCTTATACTGAACACGTCTTAGTTATGATTTTGTCTTAAACATTAATAAATTGGTGTAATATTATAGGTGAAATGTCTGTCGTTGTCTTCAAGAGCTACTAATAAAAGAAAAAACTAATTTTACCGTTAACGTCATATTCTTTCTGAGATTTTTCCCGAAAAAATTCAGTTACTGTTGTTGACCTGCATTCCGTTTGGTCGAGATTTGTGTTTACGCTAGTCTGCTCTTCATTTAAAGTTGAATAATGCATAAGCAACATACTATCTTATTGAACTTCGTCAGTACAAGTAAAGAGACATTCGTATAACAGGTTTTTTTAATTGTTATATTCTAGTTTCAAAAGACACAGAATGACAACAAGGCATATTGCTGAATACTTCCAAAAATCAACAACAAAACCAAACAATATTCTAACAGAAATTTGGCATGACAATGAAGTAGATCATCTTAATGTAATAAATGACTTTGTGCATCATAAATCACACAACACAATGAATCTAAGTGTGCAGGAAGTTAGGAGGATCCGTAAAATCAATTCAAAACAATCACTCAGGAAATCACCCTATATTAAAGAGCCTGAGCTGGATATCAAATGTTCAAATATGTTCAAGCAAAATGTCAAACTTCAAAATGTGTCAACTTATCGTACTGAAGTTGATTGGCCAATGTTTATCTCTCCATGGACGCCAGACACTCTTATTCCAGATAATCTGCTGGATACATTTGACATTCCAACGGGTACGTAAGTATAATGAACGCGGGACATCTATTAAATGTATAATATACTATTTTTAATACTGAAAGCACAGCTGCTCAGAATTAAAATAAAATAAATGTGCTGATTGATTACATTTCAAGAGACACTACTGTTTTAGATTAAAACATTTTTTGTTTGTGCTTTTTGTTGTTGTATGATAATATGTTTATCACTAAATTAATAATGAGTATTTTTTACATTATACGATTAACATTTTCTCAAATTTATTTAAATGGACTTTGAAACATACAAATATTTTCAGATAAAATAGATATAGATTTTCACACGAAAAGGAACATTTCTTCGCAAAACGCCAAAACAGGTTTTGAAAGCGAACAATATGAAGATTTTGTCTAGTACCATATGTTTATCCATCATCAACCGTCAATGAAGACATTTTATAGAAACATCATGTACATATGATTGAGCCCCTTGGCATCCAGTCATTTTCGTGCAGAACAGTAATTTATTTGGGCATTTGAAGTGCTGCGTTATTTTGTTATTTGGATAGGCGATTTTCCATAGGAAATTTTGTCATGTTCTGTATTTGTTGATGTTTGTCTACTGGTATTGTATTAGTGTTTTTAACTGCGAGCTTTGATTGCCACTTAATATGATATTACTTTGTTCATTTAAATAAGTACATGTATTTAGTAATAAAGATATTGTAACTATTATTATTTACTTAAATTTTACATCTTTGTATCGTTTTTGACGACTGCAATAAAATATTATTAGAATAATCTGTTGTGTTTTCCCGTAGTAACATATCAGTTTACAGCAAAGCTAATAGAAAACAAGCACTACAATAAAGTTGATTAGATTGTCCCGTAACATTCGTGTATTTTTCTCTCTTCGTAATGGAGGTATCTTTTCAGAAATCGAATTGACAAAAGCAATACTTTCGTAGTTTATTTTAACTGTGCAACAATTTAGACAAATAACAATTGTTTTTAAACATGTTACACGCAAACAGTCGTGAATAAACAAAAATGTCTTGTTATGTTGAAACTCATAAGACATGATGCTAGAAAATTTTGATTTCTATTAAGACAATCTGATTATGTGTGTTAAGTCTAGTGAACAATGCTAGCTATTAAAACGTTCTGGCTAGTTGCAAATGTCAGCAATGCACGTACCCCACATGTACAAACAACCCCCCCGTATCTTATTACTTATGTTCAGTGACGTGTAATGCATGTTCATTTTTATAGGTAACAACAGTGAAAGACTTAATAGGTTTTACAAGAACTCCGAGGTGATATACCACTACTTGTGTTATTGCATCGGAAGTGAACGTATTGTTAAATTAAGGCGCTGGCTTCTAAGAAAGAAAGTCTTAAAAAATCCTGGGAATGGTTTAATTTTGGAAGTAATTGGGAGTAAGGCTGAAGGATTAGATATGAAAGGAAGTGACATAGATATAATGGTAATTGTAGATAGTCTTGGTGTTGCATACGAAAATACTGCTGTCTCTACACAAAATAGAGGTACTACTTGGATACAATATAAGTCATCGGATCTGTTTCCTGGATATGTTTTAGTGGAACTTGTATCCAATGGCAAATATACATCAATGACAAATTCTCTATTTAAAGATTGGTTAACAAGACTTATTAGTGATAATAAATTGTTATTTAAGACAACAGCACATGGTCCTGCATTGTCCCAGTCATCTGCAGGCGATGACATGGACTTTGTTCCAACTATCAGAAGTAACACGTGGCCCGCTATAGCAAAGGAATGGATCGAGCGAGAACGAAAGTTTGGATGGCCATCACAAGAAATGATCAACAGCATAGTGAAACAGGGATGTTGTATTGTTCCTGTCGGTATTAAGGCAAAACAAGACAGTAACAGAGAATGGAGGTTGTCTTTTTCTCTAGCAGAGAAAGATCTAATTTTCTCTTTTAATCATACTCAACTTTTAGTGTATGGCTTATTTAAAATTATTCTAAAGGAAGTTGTTAATGCAAACAAAGAAGTGTCAGACTTAATTTGTTCTTACTTTTTAAAAACTGTTTTATTCTGGACAATAGAAGAAACGCCGTCCATTGTCTGGAAACCTCAATTTTTTATTCTGTGTTTTCATCTTTGTCTTCAACGTTTAATTCAGTTTATAGCGGAGGTAAACTGTCCTAATTACTTTGCCCGCATTAATAACATGTTTGCCGGTAGATTTTTGAATTATGGAAAGGAGAAATTGTTGCAAATATTTTGTGATATTTCCGTAAAGGGATTAAATTGGATTCCGCAAAGTGAAACGATGAATAAACTAAGATATTTCATTGAAGACCCTTCAAATTTGATGCATTTAAGAGGATTACGGAAAAGGAAAGATTTGATAGCTATTGTGGAAAACGTTCTCGACTTAATTAGATTTTCTAAAACGTTGTCATTATACGCCTTCGGCTTGAAAAAAGAGATGCCAATTCTCTGGCTTAAGTCACTCTACAAGGTACCAATCGTAAGACGATATTTGCGTGCAGATGTATGTCATTACATAAATACACAACGAATGTCTGATGACAACAAAAAGGTTAACAGACTGCAGAAATTGCACTTGTTGCTTTTGTGTTCGGGATGCAACAACGATCTTGCAGCTGGAAAATTAATATTAGCGTCCTGGTTGTACAAAAATGAAAAATTTATTGAAGGCTTGGAATTTGCAGATATGGCTCTTAAATTTACTCAATACCGAATTCTCCATGCCGGTATACAAACAACGACAGAATCACAATCTAGTTTCATTTATAAATTTGAGAATGAATCTGAAGTCGATTTGATTCAAAATTTACTTCGTCTTTCAACGGCAGATATAATATTTTTTCATAATTCATGTCTGCTTCTAGATGAAATCAAAAGTGTAGAAAGCGCTATGCGATGTACTTTGACTGCTTTCAACCCTAATATATTTCCACAATTTTTTTTTCCAGAATATTTTTCTCATTTTCTTCGATTTTTATGTTTGTTCAAATTAGGCAAAACAAAAGACAGCCAGGACGCATTGATAGAAATGCAGCATGTAAAGCCAATAGGTTCTAAATATGAACAAATGGCACATTCAGTACTTGCTACAACTCTACAAATTGCCGGGAACATTGTACAAAATAGAACAGAGTATCAAAGGAGAAATCACACTAATAATGTAGTGGATGCCTTTGAACATCTTTCAGCAGACAATTCTGAAGCGGTAAATTATTTCGCATGTATGACTGTGATCAAGCATTGTGAAGAATTCGGGGTAGACCCATCAATATTTATCCACATGTTGCCTCTTGTAATGTCATCGTTCTTTAACTAATTGGCACGTTCATAGCTAGCATCAATTGAGTTCTATGCTTTAACTTTAAATATGCATACAAGGTTTTGTTGTAGTTCTGAATATATATCAAGAACATTTTGATGGTTAAAAGCTGAGATCTATATGTGTTCATAAATATCAGCATACATGTAAATGTACTTACAAAATTATTATTACTTATTAACAGACAATTATTAACCTCGGTGTTAGAAGGTAAAACAATGACATCCATTATCTGACTGTTCATTAAACTTTGAATTAGTTTTAATACAAATTTTTAATGGTAATTTGTTTTATTTTCCTTTGATGTGTGCCAACTGATAATGCTTGTCACAGCATACTAGCCGTGATACAAAAAATATCAGACAGTTCATTACCGGGCTTGCCTGACTAATAACGTAGGAATCTAAAAATGATTACGTCACAGTAACTAACAGAATGTTCAAAAATAAACAAAGCAAGATAAAATAAAACACGATCTAACCACCTCCGAATGATAACGAACAAAAAATAAACAACAAAAAACCACAACATCAATCCTACACATTTTCCTAGAAATATAGCATCCCCACCCTCATAGCACTTGCGTTTAAATACGTTTGCTTGTATTATGAACCTCTTATAGCGCCCTTTTGTTTTAACGGTTTCATAAAGGGCATGCAATATTTTCTGCCCTCCGTTCTCGACCATCAGAGCTACGTTTTCGAAGCTTCCTCCCGTTGGCCATCATACACTTTAAATAATATGAACTAAATTCAAACTGCACAAACATCAACATTTAACGGCAAGTGACAAATCCCGAATTCCTCATCATTCACCAGAAGAACTTTCGAATAACCTCGCCATTTGTTAGGGTTAATCCGACAAATCACAAAACTGTAATAGGATCATTACGGCAATAACATTTGTTCTACACAAGAATATACAACGCATCACATTTGTGTATACATCAATGCATTATAATTAAAATTGGATCTAAATAAATGATGTGTAAATCATATCTCCCCTGGACACTGCAAAGTACTGCAAATTAAAAGTAACAAAGCACCAATCAGTTACCAAAAGAGATAACGATATAAAATACAAAATATAGAAAACAATAAAAAGTGAAACTGAAACTCCATTGGAAAATCGGTCAAACACGTTGGCAGCATAAATTTGAAATAATACGGTTCGTCAAAGAGCAAAATATTAAAAACACAAAATTTGACAGCCCATATTACACTTAAGGGTAAAATAAAAGATTCTTATTAACAAACTATTAAATAAACGATTAAAAATGACTCACGCCTTACACAGGATCAACGAAATACACGTCCATTCATTACACCACTTTCCCGTTTAATGACGTTGATGCTAAATACGTAGCACACGGTATTTCGCATATCAAAATAGTTCCTTTGAAATTAGTTTGAATAACAGATTGATTTTGTATTTGTTTTAAACTTTTGCATGGATTTCATAAAAATATATTCTTGATTATAAATTACCGATAAACAAAATATAAGACAATAGGTTGTAGGTAGTGGCTTTCTCACGGTAATATCTCAGGTTGGTTCTAATGGGCTCATTTGAGATACACTGTGAGAAAGCCACTACTAAAAACAAATTGCCTTATATTCTGTATGTATCTGGTCATCTCTATTTTGGTTTATCCAATTTCCGTGTTTTTCACCATGTCATGTAAGTTTACTAAAACAACTAAAATTTGTTCCCATTATGGTATTTTACCAATTGACCTTCATAAACAGTCAACTTACAATAGCTTCAGCAATGCCCTACATTACGTGACCATTGCCAAAAAACCCACACGTTTCGCTCATAACTATGAAGTCTGTCACTTAAACATCACAAACATTGAGATCATTTTAAAAGTTTAAATCCTCTACAAAATATGTTACTGTGAATGTTCAGCTTTTTGTGGCAACATATTAGATGCGTTATCGACATATTACGTCTAAAGTGATTCGTTGGAAGAATAGCATGATAATAATTTGTTTTATACTGCAATAATTCTCTAGAGCATCTAATGCGTTGACTTGTTATTAGTTTTAGATTATAAGTATTTGGTTATGACCTATTTAAGCTATAACTTAGTCAGGCCTTCTTTACGATTTACAAATGTAATTGTTGACCTTTTCACAGCAATGTTAAAACAAATCGATATGTTGCAATCACGCATATTACGTGTTTCCTTACTTCTTTTGATAATTATGTTTTTTAAATGTTACGTTCTTTACCTTTGCATATATAATTTACCCCGAACAGTAGAACTCGTTCGTCACGAATCACTCAATTTCACTTCATTCATTTTAAATAACTAAATCCTGCGCACAATATGTGTATCGTTTTACGGGTATAATTTTAAAGTTAATATAAAAAAATGAAAACATATTTTAAATGGGTATGAGAGTAATTTAGGACAAATATTAATATTCGTGTAGTGATTTGACATAAACACAATAAAAGGACTAGGTTTTTTGACGAGTCCTTTTATTGTGTCAAGTCACTAAACTAGTATTATAAATCTAAGTCACTTCATTATGTATGTTTAGGCATTTTATAATGTTGATACATGGCTCATTCAAATTTTAAAAAATATAAGTGATCTGACATCACTTACCAAATTCGAATTCATCATGACGACGTAACAGGAACGACTTCATTTTCTGTGTAAAAACTCATTTCGCACTTGACTAGAAGTACATTTCTACTTCCAGGTGATGTTTATTTCATGTAGTGCTTAAAAAAACTTTTAGACTGCAATTGACCTCTGTTTGTCCAATCCCTCCACATAGCCTCGAGATCGACAAGATATGTTTAACCTTGCGTTTCTCACTCTAGGTATAGAAATATCTCGTGACTTCCTGTTGGTGGGATTTCTGTTCATATTGTGAACATTTATTTCATCCCAAAACAGGTGAATTAACTCCAACCTTGAAAATTATTATTGAAGATTATGTGTTGCCAAATCGTCTATTCGCAAAAAAACCATCTAATTATGTAATGGGGATTAAGAGACCCATTGAAGGTATTTTGCCTGTACTTTACATGTAAAATAATTTATATTTCGAGAGTAGACTTTTGCGGACAAAAGATGTTTAAAGAATATTAACATCAAACTTGGGGAATAGGAGGTCGTTGAAAGTTTTTTACCTGTAATTAACCTTTAAAATAATTCATATTTTGGGATTACACGTTTCGGGAATACGATTTTTCGGACATTCTCTATATGACTCATAATTTACTTAACCTTTAAAATGTTTAAAGAATATTGACTTCAAATTATACAAATAGCACTAATCAAACATTTGTTCAGTATTTATTTCATGATATAGCTTATAGATTGATGTTTACAGGTGTTCATGATATAGTTAAAGGACTGTTTTCAACTTACATGTAACATTTTCTAACCGAAAGTTGAGGTTTTCAAGATATATAGCTGAAAATTGTTGTCAGCTTCACATTTTCTATCAGGAGGTCTAAGTTTTTCACAATATAGCTGAACAATAGTTGTAAACTTGACATTTTTTAACCGGAGTTCGATAGCGTTCATTATTTATCTTAGCGAAAATTAAATCGCCGCGAAAAACCACTTATACGGTACAGAGATCAGATTCTGGACCCCCGTATAGTGCCCCATTTTGGTGCGCATCCAGTTGGAAACAGACCCATGTTCATGTACGACAACGCAAGACCTCATAGAGCACGCATCTTCAAAGATTACCTTGCAAATGAGGCCATTGAGACATTAAAATGGCCTACCATGTCTCCGAATATGAATTCGATAGAGCATGTTTGGGACTATCTCAGCCAGAATGTGAATGAACGTGACCCTCCATGTCAGAACATTCAAGACTTGCGTGATACTTTATTCAGGAGTGGCGGCAATCCCCTCAACGTAGACTTCAGAGACTTGTCCAGAGCATGAGGGGACGAGTTAGGAATTGCACCGGAATAATGATGGATACACACGATACTGTTTCTTTTCTTGTGAATAAATGTTTAAAAATGATTTCTTATAACATCTTAATAAACCTCAAAAATCACCTCCTGGTGGTCCCTAACCAATGGCCAAGTGAATATATAACGAGAGAGAGAGAGAGAGAGAGAGAGAGAGAGAGAGAGAAAAGATACATATGCTTGTTAGTTGTATATGTTTAGGTGTTAAAGTTTTTACAACATAATTGTTTAAAGTAATATAAATGAACCAAAAAATAAAAAATAAAACTGTCCATGGCTCTAACTTCATGTATATAACCACGAAGAATGCAGCTAGAAATTGGCTTTATTCTTAAATTCTAAATCTTTGACTTAATTCAAAGTTTATTGCTGTTATCTGCACTCAACGGTACTGCATCCGTAAACGCAAGTGATTGAAGACGCATAGTACTCTCATGTACTTGTGCACTGTGCAACGCCCCCTCCCTTTTAAAAGTAAAAAAAAGACTAAGTACGCGCTCATATCAGTCCAAGCCACTTGATGTCAGACGGTGCTATCAAACAGATCAAGGCGTTCGCTGTGTATCACTGTATTTAGTAATTTTTTAATTACATGTTCTTTGTGTCTTGTTTATTTAAAAAAAATCACACTAAAACTTCTGTGCATTTCAACAATAAACAACAAAACTGGTGTTATTTGCGCAATTCAATGTACGTTAATAATAGAGAGACGTAGTAAATGTTTTGGTCATATGTAAAAATAGTTGCATTTCTGTGATTTTCAGGGCGGGTTTCAATTACTCATGGACTTGATGTTCAAAAGTTGTTGCATATATAATCAGCCATGGTCAATCATTGATATCTTTTGAAGTATCACATTTTTGATGGTTTCGAGTTTACGATCGATCATTATTGATACATGATGATATTTGTAGCCGTTTTATATAACCCGATGTGCGTTATGTGTCAATTGACATTTGTGCCTCTGTTAAAACACGTTTACTACATGAAAAACATTAAGAAACCCGAAAATGGCGTGTTGCATCTTAGGAACGTGTATAACAGGTAAATTATTAAATTCTTACTAGGTAGTAGTTGTTACAGTATGCAAATTAGCACGATTTACCTAAAATTAGGTCACGTTATCCATATACAGAAAAATGATTAACATAGCATTTTCCACTTTCATGTTGAAGATAAAACAGAAATTTCTTCAATGAAGATTGTTTTCCGTTTCTTTATGTCTGAAACATTCATAATGCATAAGAAATGTATATTACGTTTGAAGTTAGAAATTTTATGTCTACATTACGAGAAATAGGACTAAATTCTGCCGTTAATCCGACAAATCACAAAATTAAAATGGGATTATAACCTTTACGGTAGTGAAATTCGCCCTAAGCCGGGACCAATACCTTTTTTCACTAGTTTAAACGTTTTGAGAGACTCCCACTTTTGCATTCGCGTTCTAATGTAGAGCATGTAAAAACTAAATTGTTTAAAAAATAACTTTTTAAAGCAAACAGAAAAAAATGTACACATGTAGCCTCTATTGACCTTATCAGATTACAACGTAGTATTCAGTGTTGTTCTTGATGTAGGGTACAGAACCTGGTAAACTGTTACTGGTACACATTAACCACCGTTATACGTATAAGGAAACCCCACTAGCTCGAAGAATGATGAGTTTTCGTTGTGTATTTTTTGTTTACGATTTTTCGGTTTTGTCTATAAATAAGAAACATATTTAAACAATACACACCGGATGTATAGCTGGTAAATCAGTTTTGATTATCTATATTTTTAAAAGTTATTGACATTGTGGCATGCACGTAGTTAAACAATAAATGAAAATTTAATTAATAACCTATGAACTAAATGGCACACAGCAAAAAGGAAAACATGGGTGGGTTGTTGATACACTAACGACTTTTAAGCCCACTAAACTGTCAAAAGACTGTTATAAAATTCAAGAGATTGAATGTGTTTCAGAGAGTTTAGTTTACCTGGAATTTTCGCTTAATGCAGGTGGATACATATAATTGTCGTTGTACGCTAATATGTACCTGCTGTGACTGTTTTATGGGTCTTATTTTACATGTTGTCGCTTAAACTAGACGGTAACCTGTCTTCCAGAGAGTGTTGTACACTGAAGGTGATTGTAAGGTCACTTAATTATTATTTCATATGTGGTTGCTTAGTACAGATGGATTTTGAAAATAAGCGGTTTTGTGAAACCGCCTGGTTTAAAATGTCATTTTTAATGTGGAAAGAAATTTTTCTTCAGATCTTATATTTAAGGTCTTTCCATTTTCCGAATTGTTTTTCGCTAAGTTTTAATTTCCAATTATAAATTATGTTTATGTTATAAAGACATTGTACAACTGTAAAAGACGTTAGGCTTTCGCAGTTCATTCTAGCAGACCAAACTTTTTTGTCTTTACGGAGTTATCACATGTAAAAAAATAGCTTGTGTACAAATAAGCAATAAAACCATATTCGATGTCGCATTTAAAAGTGTTCGCATATGGTAAGTGACGGACTGCGACACTTTATAACATATCGTAATAAATGAAAGTAAAAAGACGAAAATCGAGAATCAACAACCTTCATAGTCAGGTGTACTCTATTAGTTGGCAACTGGACATTGAAAGAAAAGGATGTGCTAAAGTAGCACATGGTGGAGAAATATAGGAACGGGTAAATGCTATCAGAGATTATATATTCAAAATATGATTGATCAGTACAGGAGATTTCCTGTATATAAAACTCACCAGGGTATCAGTTAACCCACAGGTAAATTTCATATAGACTCAGCCTCACACTATTGATAGCTCGTAAACATGGCTAGTGTGATATGTATATACAAGTTTATTATTAAGTTTATGTTATTTGCGTGGATATAAGGAAAGAGAAGGACCCAGTGATTAAAATAGTAGGAAAAGGCTTAGCATTGGCATATACACGTCATTCGGCATATTTAAGAAAATATATGGCTGAAAAAGTTATTTAGCAGAAAGTTTTGAATACAAATAGCTGTAAATGTATTATTTGATTTAATTATTTATAGAAAAATATTTTGGACTCGACAGACAATACAATTTTTTTTCAATTATTAGTAAACGTTAGCATCAAGTGTCGTTAATTTCGAATGACGTTTATGTTTGATATTCAGCATGGTCAATGTTACAATGTAAGAGGTCAAGATTAAAGTCGTGCTGAAAAAATAATGCTAATGAATGTGAAGGTTCGTTCTATATAACTTCATATTATTAACTAGGAAGTAATACAATGTATATGTTAATATCAAAAGTTAACTGGTCAATGTATTTGAAGTCTGCATTGGTAGTAAAACCCTTTAATTGTAAAAATATCAGAACGTTGTTTCTTTTATTAGTTTCTATTGTGCAGTAGATTCAATTTAAATATAAAGAGGTAAGGATGATAATGTTCCACGATGCTCTCTCAAATTTGTTAGTTTATAAAGACAAATTACGAAACGTTGTTTAAAGGTCAAATTTCAATGTACTTTATTACAGATAGTTTGTTTTAGTTGCAGTAAGTTAGAAGCCGACTATGCGTTCAGTAGAACGAATACAAGCTTAAACTTTATTTATACATTGAGTACGTCATTTTTGAAAAGGAAAAAGGCAAAACATCCTTCGTTGCAGTATAATAGAGATTAATTATATGACACTTACAATTGCTTCTTTATAGACTATCATTGTCGCAAGAGTAAATACAAATTGACGGAGCTTTCTACCGGTCACGAGTTAACAAAATCTTCACAAACACTTCACTAGAGCAAAGGTGTAAAGAACATGTTAATTTAATTTGATTACTGATCGAGTAAATAATTGAAATCAATTACATCATTACATTATATTTATAATACTGTATATGCCGTAAGCAAATAACCGAAAACACATATTCAAAAGCACAGATCAATCGCTAGAGACAATCGCATATAACATCATGTCACGGTGTTGAATCGGTTAAATGGATCTTAATCCACATCTTTTTTATTTGAAATTCACAAAACAATAATTGGGATATTTTAATATTGCCACTAAACAAGTACACAGTTCTTCTAACAAAACATTTTGTTTACAAGGAAACGTTCACTAGTATATAATTGTACAGAAAACCCGTTCTCATATTGGTTTTGAAAAGGTAACGGTTTTCCCGTTTACAGGGGTAGACTAGCTTTTCATCTTCCCTCACTTTCTGTTCAGTACCATTATATGTTTATAATACATTTTATTCCATACCTAACCCTGTTAAACTCGAGTCTATCAAATACATTACCACATTCCCACTCCAGTCTCAATATTTTACCAGGATAACAGTACTATCTGTTCAATGCCTTACCATGCTTCAACACCACTTGTGTCACTACTTGACCATATTCACAAAACATACTTGTCATTACTTCTCAATATTCTTGTAGAAATAACTGCTTATAGCGTCATACACATATACAATATTTGAAATAATAATCGTTCAGAACTATAGGAAACGTATACAAAACGTGTACAAATTCCAGTAATTTTTAAATAATACAATTAGTTGAAACATATTTTATTTATTAACTCTATATAAAAGTACAATATTGAAACATTTAAATTACATTATATTGTATAATAATTAAAAGGATTGCGAAACAAGTTAGTAGCATTAATAATTATGAATTACTATTGGAGGATGTCAACTAGGAATCAATTAATTCATTATGTTGTGTGGGTTGGGTAGGGTGGGGGAGAGGTTGAGGTGTGATAATAGAAACAAAAATTTGAAGATGTCTAGTATTGCTGAAGTCTATAATGTGAAACGTTTACTGCTGACTAAAAAGTTTTGTACATATGTGAACAGTTTTTCATTTTGATCGTCCATGAGATCAGGCGATCCAAATAATATACGATCAACTGTCAATTTCCGCGGAATACCAATCGAGTGGATGTATCGGTTTCTCGACTCATTAAATCGAGGACAGTTGTTGAGGACATCTTGTTGAAAGTTTGGCGAGTTTACAACGTTGTTAAGAATAGATAATGATTGAGGGAGCTGCATAATGTTTGCAGTCTCGAGTGAGAATTTGACCGAGTCGGATTCCAGAATAGTTATAATTGAGCATTTTGATACTAATGGATTTGAGGTTGGATTTGAAAGATGCTAGAGACCTACGTTGTTTAATTTCGCCAGGCGCCTGGTTCCATAATCTAACCGAAGACGGCAAAAATAGTTCTGGTAAAGAGAAGTTCGAGCTTTAACTTGGGGTATACATGAGGTTTGTCTAGTGTTATAATTGTAGATGTTTCCCAAATTTTGAGGACTATGTCACTTAGAGATGTGGGTACCTGACCGTTCACCATTTTATAAAAGTATGTTGATTAGTGATGTTCACGTCTTATTTGAAGTTGTTGCCGTCCCGTTTCTTTATACAACTTATCAACAGAAAATTGTCGCGTCGCCCTAGTGGATTTTATCAGCCTCTATCTGAACGTTTACAATGTATTTATAAAACAAACAGTTTTGCTGTCCCAAACGACATCGGAATACTCAACAATAGGTTGACATTCAATGTTAAGTAAATTTTTTCCAAGGTTTTTTTTATCGAGAGTAAATTTAAATCGTCTAAGAATATTACCCTAACAAACGTTTTTTTGGTTATCAAATCGATATTCTTTTCCCAGCTGCAATCATACGAAATTTCTAAACCAAGATGTTTATGTTCTTTAACACTTGTTATTATAGTTTTATACATAATTAGAGGGGGTGGGAGGGATTTGTCTTGCTTTTTGTTTAAGGTATCTCTGAGAATTAGTGATGATTTGTATTATCAAATATGCAAGTTGCAAATAGTCCTTTTTCAATGAACAATTTCTTTTCACAAACCATTTTTATTATTGGAAGGTTCTAAATCTGGAAATGGAGATAGTCAAGACCATCGGATGACCTTTTAATCATTTAATTTTTAAATCAGGCGAGCAATGTCTACTTTTCAAAAGTTCGGTTGAAATATATATTATCTGATAGATTGCGATTTTTTTATAGAAGTTTAATTGTTACTAACATCATTCACGAATGATTAAAGCCCAGACGTATAAAACAATTAAAATTGTATTACGAATAATAATTTTCAGATCTAAATGACTTAGCAGTTTTAACAACCTGCATTATTCAGGTATCCTGCATATGAACACAAAAATGTAACTTGACACGAAATCGAAATATTAGTTTTTTAGTGAAGTTTAGTTGTAGTTGTCTTGTAGGTAAGAAGAAAGAAAGACTCAATACATTTTACAAGTGCTCAGATATCACATCGGAAGTGAACGTAATGTTAAAATACGAAGATGGTTTCAACAAAAGAAAAATACAGCAAAATATGATAATAGTATATCAGTTGAAATCAGTGGGAGTAAGGCTGAAGTATTAGACATGAAAGAAAGTGACATATATTTAATGGTAATTGTTGGTGATGCATACAAACATTATACTTTATCTACACCAAATACGAGCTCTACTAGGTTGAAATTTAAAATTTCAAATATCTTTCCTCCTGGATATGTGCTAGTTATTCAAATATGGGATTTTTAGAGGTCCAATGGTGCATAGTAAAACTTTACACGGGTCTTCATGGACAATATCAAGTGATGGAATGAAACTCATTATAGTCCCAACTCTTTAATGTTAACCTTGGCCTGAAGTAGCAAAAGAATGGATTATACGAGAACGTAAGTGTGGATGGCCATCACAAGAAATGATCAACAATATAGTGAAGCAGGGATGTTGTATTGTTCCTGTTGGTATTAAGCCAACCTATGGCATTGACGCTGGATGGTGGTTGTCTTTTTCTCTAGCAGAAAAAGATCTTATTTTCTCTTTTAATCATACTAAACCTTTAGTCAATGGCTTGTTTAAACTTATTCTTAAGGAAATTGTTAAACCAAAAAAGGAAGTATCTGAATTACTATGTTCTTACTTTTTAAAACCTACACTATTTTGGATTATTGAGGAAACACAAGCCTGTGTCAGGAAACCTCATTTGATTATTCTATGTTTACATCTGTGTCTTGAACGTTTGATACAGTTTATAGCTGAGGAAAATTGTCCAAATTACTTCGTCCGCATTAATAACATTTTTGCCAGTAGTTTTTTAGTGTCTGGAAAAGAGAAATTGCTACACATATTTTGTGACATTTCGACAAAAGAAATAAATTGGTTTTAAGAAAGTGAAGCGATGTATAAACTTATGTATTGCATTAATGGCCCTTTCAAATTGCATGGTCTGAGACTATTGCAGAAAAGAAAGATTTGATAGAAATAGCTAAACTTGCTTTGGGCTTAATCCAAAAGTGTACTTCTTTGTCATTTGAGGCCTTTGGCAGTAAGAAAAGATTTTACATACCACATATTAAGCAATTGTTAAAAGTACCAATCGTAAAAACGTCTTTTCGTACAATAGTCTGTCATTTTACAGATACAAGTCGCATAACAAATGAGAACAAAACGGCGAATAGTCTACAAAACTTACACCTGTTTCTATTGCGTGCCGGATGCAACACTGATCTTGCAGCAGGTAAATTAGCATTTGCATCCTGGTTGTATAACAATGGAAAATATACTGAAAGCTTGGAACTCGCGTATCTAGCCCTTGAATTTTCCAAATGTCGAATTTTTCATGCTGGTGGACGACAGATCACGACTAAACGCCATATAATTGCAATCTTAAAAACATTATTGCACTTTAAATTAATTTAATTCAAAATCTAACTCGCAACATCAGAGGTCTATTTTCATAACAGTTTGTGTCTCTTACCAGCTGAATTTTTTTATTATTGACCTAATTCAGACGGATTTCATTTTTATCCCGAATGCTACTCTTTTTTTCTTCAATTTTTGTGCTTGAAGCACTACTCACTATACAACATGTGAAACAGGAAGGAACTAAATGCGAAAAAATATTGCATAATTTGATGAATATGAGACTGCGCTATGTCGGAAATAGAATTGAAAACATTCCATAGAACGAATGGAGAAATGACGCAAGTTCAGTTATTTTGCCATATGTTCCAAAAAGCGACTTTAAAAGTACAGATTTTTGTATGCTTATTAGCTTATTTGCAAACTACAACGAATTGGGATTAGACCCATCGTATTTAAAATATGCCATTTATTGTAGGCTTTAATTAAAATCTGATTCTTTAGTTTGTGTTACTATGCTTGATTCTTAATTGTAATTTACGAATATTCAAGTATGTGAATTTTTAGATTTAAATGCAAATAAAATTTCAGCGAAGATAAGGTTCATAGAATTTACTGCGCCAGACACGCGTATCGTCTAATCAAGACTAATCAGGGGCGGTTAAACCCAAACATAATTTAACTTCCAAAAGATAAAAATGTTGTAGAGCTTTTATCAGCAAAATTCTAAAATGTTCTGCCAAATCCTGATAAAGCCATCTACACCTTGAAGCTAGAAAAACCTTGGAATTGAAATAATTTTCGAAATTCGAGGGCAGTAAATTTAGACAATGACTATATCACAGACAGAATCAATTATATTTCTGTCAGCACCGAAGTTTTGTATCTGGACTGGTGATACCCTCGGGATTAATAGTCCATAAGCAGAGGCATCGACCCAGTGGTTGCAAATAAAACGTCATCAAAGATAACACAATTCCATAAAATTTACTACATCAGACGCGCGTTTCGTCTAATCAAGACTCATCAGTGGCATTTAAACCCAAATATAATTTAACATCCAAAAGACAATGAAATTAAAAAATGAACTATTTAAAAAAAAGCTTTGTATATTGTGTATGTAGGGATCTACACCTGCCGTCTGATAAATTGTTAATCACGGCTGTGTTAATACATCAGTGACCGGTTAGTTCTGATACAGTTCGTCGTTGATTAACTAGGAAACATTAGATGTCGTTGTTCCGCCAGAAGAACCGTTCTGACATCCGGACTACTTCGAACATGTCATTAATGGGCTGTACGGAGACAAAGTTTACGTAATCAGTGGCTTAACATATTGTTTCTGACAAAAGCCGTTACTACATATCTTCAGCAGATGACAGAGATGGCGTGAAAGACGTTCTAAAGACAGTTGCATCCTGGAAAGTGATGCTTGGGTGGTCTAAACCTCATGGTTTATGGTGGATTGCATTAAATGAAAAACTTAGGTTCGAAATCCTAGGCTAAGGAAATGCAAAAGAATAACAGCTGCCCGGTACACCCAAATCTTGAGAACGCACTTGCACGAGCATTTCCAGATGCAAGCTATACGGATACATCAGGATGAGTAAAAATTAAAAAAAAACTGTATTTCAGATAGTAGCTGAACAATTATTGTAGAAGAACACGAATAAAATATTTAACAGTAGTATAAGAGAAAAATAAGTTTGACATCGATAAAATTTAAGTGTTTATTTTAAAATAACAATAAAAATATCAGACAACTTTCCCGCAATTTCTAAAACGCAGGGAAATTAACAGGAACTTGAACTATTTCTCCTTGACCTCGATAACAGCAGGTGTCAAAGTTATTACATATAATCCGATAAAGTGGTCCGTGGTCAATAGTAATACTTCAACAACGTGCCTAGGCTTCTTCTGATTCAATATTTAATTAAATATTAAAATTAAATTTTGCGTATTTTTCCTACGTAGTCTGTGATTGTAATGGATTAAGCGCTATTTGGTTACTTCTGAGATACGTCTTATAACAGTTGACCGGTAAGAAAAAAGTAGAGTACCACGTGCACGGCACTTAAGAATTAGTGTAACCGACTGATAAACAAACGCATTTAAGCTAGTTTTAAAGTAAAGTTATTTCAAAAATTTATAAATAAATATTTTTTAATCACTGGTTTTGAAAATGTATTTTTAGCTTCTATTGAAGCAATATACTTTTTATTCTGTACAGTATATGTTAATTTACCATGCATGCTTCTGAGCAAATTTAGCACGCTAAGTGACTAAAGCCTTTAAAATCCTGAAAACTTTCCTGTGCTGTTTTTAATTTGACTTTTTGTGACGTCAACAATAGATTATAGAAAAACGTCAAGTTACAAATGAAATGCAGATGGATTTTTAGGCTGCACTTTAGTAACGTGATGAACCATAAAATATACTCATATTATTCAGAGTTGATAACATTTATTAAGTTTTTAAGTTCAATGTCCGAAAATCGAAAGGTAAACAAGCATTGAAAAACATAGAACCGTGATTAAGACAGACGCATGCCATATATAAGAACACAAAAGTATAAGAAAGACCAAAAACAAGTAACCAGAATAAAAAAAACATCTGTGGGCTCAGGTGCTCCTAACGAGTAAACAGTGTCTCCGTACATGTAAATCCCCGTCGAGATACACATAGAAGAATTCAAATCCAATAACAGTCAAACAAATTTGCCGCAGAACAAATGTCTGATGGCATTTGAAAGATGGATTTGTCATTACGATCAACTAAGTCGTGATGACAGCCATAGACACTCTGATGAGATGCCTGCTATCAACCCAGGTAGAACAAATATAGAATGAATGCAGATGGAATATAGCATACCAAGGAACGGGAAGGTTGGAAAATGTGAGTTGAAGTCATCAAGCATATTGTAAAGTTAGTGTAGTTTGTTATTATGTCTCCCAAACGAAGTTTTGGGAGACATATTGTTTTTGTCCGGTTTCTTATTATTCTTCTTCTTCTTTCTTTCTTTTTTCTTTTCGTTCAATCTTGTCCGCACATTTTCTCAGAGATGCAATGTACAATCAAGATGAAACTTTGGGGACATGTTAAGGTTGACATGAAGTTGTGCAATCCACTTTTGAAATTTAAAAAATGGCCGCCGTTAAAAAAAATGACGGCCGTTGTCAGATCTCAGTAATTGCCAAAGCAATTTCAATGAAAATTGGTATACTGATACAGCTAACTATCTTGAGCATTTTTGCCAAAAAAAATTTGACGCGGCCGACATTTCAAAATGGCCGCCATCCGAACACCCCTCCCCTAAAAATGTAAAAAATTAAACGTCATCTTATTTAGACGAAATTTGGTATACAGGTAGCTTATGACACACTGAATGTGCCACTATTAAAAAAAAAAATTGTCTGACTTCCGATTTCAAAATGGCCGCCATTTTACTGCAGGAAAAAGTCAATTTTGTCCGATTTCAACAAAATAAGATTTCTAGACATATTTTAATGTACTGATTTGAATGAAATACTATCTATGGGGATTATAGTGGCAATAAGGGTTAGTTTGGGAGACATTCTGTGTTGGCATCCCAACACAATCAGCACTAGTTTTATATTAGAGTCTATTATAAAAACAAAAATAAGAGGACAGCATAGTTGAATCGGTGTGGTCCTCTATCTTTAGCCCCTTTTAATAGATAAAATGTAAATAAGCGCAGTTTGAAATTATACCCATTTTATGTCAACATGACATATAAATCTAACAACAAACATATTTCTTCTTCATGGAATTTATTCCTGGATGTTTATTAATGATGACAAAGTATGTTTTGTCATGACAAATCACTAAATACCAGTGTCGAGTCTTTCTATATTTTTTCTAAAGATACGAATCCTATTACAAGATCACTGTGTCAAAATGTAAGCTGCATATGAGAGATGTTCGAACACCGTAATAGTGGATAGTGGGCTTATTCAGATTAAGACAAATATATGACGTAAAGAAGAAATTAAAAACAACATAAAAAATGAATAAATAATATAAATTGAAAGACAAGTTTTGTTAACTATTTTATGCAGATATATTATGTCTATATTTCTCATGATTAATATTCCAACTTAGACCAAACGCCAAATCCAACCCTGCCTGCTGAAAATGAGTTTTTTAAAGTGTTTATGATTGTAGTATACAGCACTGGATTTTTCATATTTCATATTTGTCTGTTCTTCTTTTCTAAACCGAACCCTTATATTAAATATGCATTTGTATTGATATTAATGAAATTAGGTAATAAATACATAACGATAAAATCTGTTAAATGCCAGATAGTGTGATTGACTGCATGTTTTACATGTTAGGTGACATGTTTCTATTTCAATTGACAGTAATAACCCTCCTCTCCTTACCCAGCGGTTGTTTTGTGTACTCTTATGAGGAAGAGGTTATAGCAAGCCGTCCGAAGAAGAAAGATGAGACCATTTATTCTACATTTCGCTTTATTGATGATGTCATGTCTACCCTTACATTGGTTGAGATTAAAGGCAAAAACTAGACTACGACAAACGTAATAACTTAAACTTTACGAAATTGATAGAAATATTCCATGAGTTTCGTATTGTGTGTAAATTGCGAAAATTATATGCTGTATCCTGCAATCAGAATTACTATGTTCTAGTCAATTCACTGCTGACTAACAAGCTACGCAAACAAGAGTTAGTTGTTTCAACTTGATGTTATCTGTTTAAGGTTTGCGGCCTTCACCATAACTTTATTAATCGTTATGGGAAATCCATCTCTCAAATACGATTGGACATTTTTGCCGAGTGGTTAAGGTAGTTCTATTGATCACGTGGTCTGTCAACACTAAGATTGCGGGTTCGATTCTCACTGTCGGCAGGGTGTACTCGACTCCAATCTTAATTGCCAAGGATTGGCAGTTTTCCTACGCAGGTGGCGGGTTCTCTCCGGGTACTCTTCCTACCCCAATAAAAACTGGACGCCACAATATAGCTGACAAATTGCTGAAAGTGGCGTTAAAACCCCATTCAAACAAACAAACTTATTATAGGCATGCAATACTTACTTGTCCAAAGCACTTGGGTGCACTCACGGTTTTTTTTGGATTCGGTTCCTTACTTTCTTTCTGTGTGTTTTTGGTTTTGTTAAGTGTTTCTAATGTTTGTTTAACCAAGATTTTTCATCGTCCTTTCTATCTACTCTCTTTTTGAATCTATAACGTCTATTAACTGTAAAAGCTGACTACTGTGAACAATGCTTAAAGATGTATAATTTTAGATACACTTAGCTTTTAGCTAAACATTTTTATGATTATATTCAGAACGGGTCTGCAATGAAATTAATATCTGATTGACGATTAATGTATGCGCCAATTTGTTTAAACAGATTTTGAAGAACATCACCTGTATAATATATAACACCACTAGTTATGTCGGATTTGAGTTTGACATAGATCCACCTTTAAAAAAGAAAATATTGTATGAATAAATGAAGATTTTGTTTTTAAGTACCGTTATTTAGCAAATCCAATTTAATTGTAAGTATTTTTTAGAAAAAACATTTGTATGTATCATTATTTCCTGATATTTTTCATAACTAAAAACAATAGAGAAATAGTTCCATTTAAAATGATATTAGCAACACGATAGAAACCAATATCTCCGCTTGATTTGAATTTATATCAAAATCAACTTTCTATTAAACTCTACGACAAACGTGATGATTTCAACTTTACAATCGTCAACATTTCATTCATGTTCAGCATCATTCATATCGCCCCAGCATACTGAGTTTACGTTTCTCAACTGATACCTTACTCCAGAGATTGTGGAGGAATATCTCAATTTTCCTTATGGAGCTATTCGATTAAAGCGAAAAGTGGAAACAGGGTTTTGTTGCTGAAAATTTGTTTTCTTCATTAAAGACATTTTATAGAAGACATACTTGAAGACAAATACGCGATATACATGTATGTTTCTCTGATAAGTACATAGGTTGGTTTGTCTTGTTAAGTTTATATTATATCTTCCTGTACAAGATCTGATTTACACTAGATTGACTATCATAGACATGAAGGATGTGTTGCAACATTCAGGAACTGCTATCTCTTCCGGAGCACCAGATTTCAATTTTAATTTCTGGAAAGTTAATGTTGCTGACTTGTTCATGTGTTGCTTTGTTCTCTGTATGTCGTTGTGTATCACGTGGCTTAGTATTTTGGACCACCAGATTTGATTGCCCCTTTGGTATTTTTTTTTTCATTTTTATAATGTAATCGGTAAATATATGAGGCATAGAGCAACTGCTTAAAATATATTCATTATGTTTACTTAACAAAACTAGCTGCATGAACCGATTACACCGGAATAAGTGTCATGTTTGCACGGACGTAAGAAAAAACTAATTTTAAGCTACAATCATAAACATGGCTATGAAAAGTACTATTAAAATGTGTTAATATCGCCGGTAAACACAAGTATAGACGACAGAATTACGATGTCTACTACTGCAATAATAATAGTATGAGGCAAATCGGAAAGTTATTAAAACCCATTTTGAGTCATTCATAAGTGTATGCCTAAATCAATTACCAAAATGGTAACATAACATGACATTACTTATTTAATGCAAAGTTCAAATAGTTCATAACGACATTTATTACACCAAAGAACAAATAGAGATAAGAAACAAGTTTAACTAACTTACAAGGTCTTCTCCCACAGAATACAATTATGCACAATATACATACACATAAGAGCCCAAACTATAGAAAAACACACATGTTTGCATATATACAGTATAGATTAAAAGAAATTATATTTTTATCTGGTATATAATGTTGTGAACACGACTTTGGAATTATCTTATGATTTATGATACGAGGAACGTTTATCTAAATACAAATATCTCATTAGTAGTTTCTCCGGATAGGGTAGCTCAAATAATGTAACTCCTTTTATTTGTATGGAGCTACAAATACGTCCCATTACTTTTAAAATTAATTTTTCGCGTGCATGGTCAAACGTCCTTTTCACTTTAAATACCATAAAAATATATATATTCTAGGTAATACAATAAAAAATCCATTCGTATTGAGTGTTGAAAAAATTATTTTTGTTTATGGGTCACTTGGTCAAGTAAAAGTTTGTAGTAAATTCGCCATGAGAGATAACGTAAAATCTCTCTGAATTAAAGGAGGCGGTGCGTACCAAATATGGTTATACTGACTACGATGATAACTTTGAGTCACATTTTTGCGGAAAATCTTAATTTTTATTAATGGAGATTGAGGGTTGTTGCTCTTGGGGAAAGAAGTTAACAAAAAACGGACAAACGGTTCAATAGGAAAAGTTTGACATCGTGCATACAATGGAAAGATGTAGATAAAACTGTAAAGATGTAATAAAACATGAATGTTATGTCATGTTAACGCCAGATAAAAAAGAAATCATTTGTTTCTCATGTTCGTGGTAGTTGGTGATGATAGCGAAATACACACAAATGAAATTGGAAGCATCTTCAAACCTGAAGGCTTCAATAGATGAAAAATTGAACATAAGGCAAAGATAATAAATATCAGAAGACCCTATGTAACACCAAGGAAAATTAAGGGACAACACTTGTCTTCATCTTAAAAGGTTAGTAAGGCGAACAAATTATGCACTAAAAGTACAGCATGAAGTCTTTACACAAATATACCCCTCCATCTAAAACAAATAATTAAGAAATAACTCACTGTGGCACGAATACATACCGATTTTACCATGGCGTCTTTATGCTACATAGTTTACCAGATCGTTAGCAACAATATTAAATAAGATCACAACAAGAACAGGTTATGAAGATTCGGGGAAAGACCATTCCTGTAATTGAATCATTCCTGTGTAAACACAGCACTCAACGCAAAGTTTAATAAATTGATTTATCTCATACTTTAGCTAGAAGTGATAATGATGGTAATAAAAAGATTAAAAAAAATATACTTAATTTTTTTAGACACATTGAATCAATGGATAAAGAGGAAATAAGGTATCCAAAAAGGTACACTACACCTGAAATATATATTTTCAAGACACAGTGTTTTAATGGTTCAAGTATGAATAGTGAATGTGAAACTTTTTTTATTTTAACTATTATAACTATAAAACACATTGACAATAACAACATACATTTCTGTAAGCCGAATTTATATATCAGTTTTTTAGAATGTTTAAAATTTAGCACCTTGATTTCAAAACATTTTCTTTTTTCTAGTTTTAACACTACATTAACAAAGGAAAGTTGATAGTTTGACCAAGTTATATCAGTCATTATTCTGCACATTAATACACACGCGTAGAGAAGTTTGTCATTATCTAGATTTACACCACATACTAAATGACAGCAAACAAAGCTTATTAGCTCCGAAAATTGCACTTATTTTTGTTGTGTTCGGGCTGCAACATCAATCTTGCTGATGGAAAATTAACATTAGAATCATAGCTATAATACGAAAACAAATATAGTGAAAGCTTGGAATTTTGCAGATTTGGCCCTAGAATTTTTTAAATACCTAACATGTCACGTTGGAAAATATTGTACAAATAAATTGCAATGTCGTTTCATTTTAAAACAAGATGGTACATCTCAAAGTGAATTATTTCAAACTATAGATCGTTCCGCAACGACACATGAACATTTTTGTTAAAATTCATGTCTACTTCCAGGTGTACATTCCTTTTGCGTCCTTTTTGTCAGCTGTTGTTCTGAAAGGTGTACAAGTATATTTGTATATAGCTTGTTCCCTGAACAATATTCCAATTGTCTTCGATTGTTATTTAAAGTAGTTAATTCGCACATGATTTGAAGTTTTAATCACATAACAATATTTGCATATGGCGTTTTGAGTAAATGAGATATGCATGCAGATCTTTGAAATTTGATGTGGCAATCTTTAATCGGATAACTGATGGACAAGGCGTATGCGGCAATCATGAACTCGTGACGCGGGCGGCTGCTTTTAGGAATGAGAGTATTTTTCAACGAGGAAGTTGTATCTATTGAAAAACTTATTTAAAGCGCGGACGAGTAGTTTTTCCATGTAACATTTATAAGTTTATCCCCAAGTTTATTCTGCAGAAATGTGTGACATTTGCAAAAATCAGTATACTCGCTTCAAGCACTTGCATACCTAATCAATTAAACAATATACACCATATGCAGGAGCAACAAGAATATTGCTGCAAAAGTGAAGAAAATTTATAATTTTGAAATTACAATCGTCTCGTGCGTCTTGAAATCTTGTGCAAAGATCACAGTTAGTGTCCAATTCGAGATGTAAGTCTAAAAATGATGTAGATGAAGCTGTTTTCTTTAATTTCCAGGTCTGAAGGATACATTAACGGAAGTCACTCACCAAACAGAGGGTTGTTAATTGAAAAGAGGTCATCGATATATCTTTATGTGACCTAGCTTCTGCTGTATTAAATAAGACGTTGACAATTTGGCAAGGAGTGGGCCACAGTTTGAAACCATTAGAATTCCAATCGCCTACTGAAAACTACATTCTCCAAAGTTACAAATATTTGCCGATCAGAACATCTTGCCTACTACCTTTTCTTCGCTGTAAAGTTATTAAAAGTAAAAGGTAGTCAAAAGAGTAAATATATTACACAACTAGTGTGAGTCTCACTGTGGCCAGGGTGCACTCGACTCCAACTTAAATAGTCAAGGATTGCCAGTTTTCTTGGATACGTCCGCTTCATGCCAAATAAACCTGGACGCCATTATATGGCTGAACAAGTGGTGTTAGACAACATTTAAACAAACTAAACAATGGAGAAATAATTACCCGATAGTTAGACCTATTACTGTTTCTGTTAGCAATGACCTTAATAAGGATTAATAATGCTTGCACCTACAGAGCTCCTGTAGTCATTTAGTATCTCGAAAATGAAGAGATTGATCGAATAAAAGTTGTTTTACAAGAAATGAATGCTATTGAGCATACGTACGACCAAAAAGAGAAAAGACTGTCTAATTCAAAGTTGCTTTATTAATCATGTATAATTGACATGGAAATTATTATTTTGTGTTATAAATTAAGAAAAAAGAATCGAGGATACTGAAGATCATTTAAAAGACTATAATTTAAAAGTAGTTCTTGGTGGACAAAGATTTAACTATCAAAAACACTTTAGACCGCGATATTTTGAAACACATTTGGTAAATCCTATTGAAAATTAGTATCATAAGCATAAATTGACAACACATGGTGACACAGTCATAAATTGTTACACAATACGCAAATTTCTTCTACTAGTTGGCCAACCTTACAGACAAGCATTGACTGTTTTTCTACCAAAGGTTTTTACATAGTCTTCCGGCTTCATCACTCAATAAAAACCAAAGATATAATATAGCTAAAATGATTAGAAACAGTCACAGTAAATCCTAAATATCCGTGTTCTTTTAACATCGACATTAAGTTTTTTTAAATAATGAAAATAGATGTTTCCTTACACATTCATTGTATATGATCGTTTTGATGCGCGCATGCATTTTTTCATTTCCATTATTGTCAACAATTGGGTTTTTGTGAATTACTATTTCACTCAACACGGGATAGCTTACATTCACTTACCCCCTTAATCACACTGAAAAGTTAACAGATATTTGACTAATAATGATTGGATAAGATTGTTAACGTCAACTTGTTTCCATCCCCCACATCATGTCACAAATTAAAGGTTTATCACACGATATCACCCAACCCATTGAACCCTATTAAACGATTTTGTTTTGCTGAATCAGATATATAGAGAGTACCCATATTTATTAACATCTGGATGCTATATAACATCATTAAGTATTGTGTGTGCTTCACTGATATTTCCCATTTAAACAGACATCTTATGTATTATTCTAGAAAGAGCAAAAACTGTTTGCAATACTATTCGAATCGTTGTTTGAATGTGTCAATGGCCTCCCAGTTTTATTTCGATAGCAAGTGTCTTTTTCCTGGTCTTAATAGTAGAATTCCTTAATACTTAAATTTAGACGGTAAAGATTTTACAAACAATATACAATATTTGTAAATATAATAGCTGAATTTGTCTCAAAATACAGAGTTAAGTTTAGAAATAATCTCGTATTTATCATTTGATTTTAATGATCGCTTGAAGCGTTTGGATGACGTTAAGAATATTTGTCGGAGAATTTACAAAGGGTTTACAGTTCATTGAGTACTAACTAGCAGACAGCTGAAGGTACATGGCGATGGTAACAAAAACCACACGCCACTTAAAATGACTTCAGGCCACGGGGCATGTAACTACACATGGAATTACTTCAGATTACTGGGAAGAAAGGTAACAACGACATCTTAGGGATGACCTCATTGTGTCAATGGTAAACCAATGGGAGCAACACACTAAGGAGCTATGTTAGTTTATTGACGGTGTATATCAAGCAGAGAAATTTCACTCGCAGCGTTTTCCTCTAAGTTTATTCCAAAATTGTCCAAAAAAAATTAATTGAAGATACCGATGATCATTCGTAGAGAAAAAGTCAAGGACAGACAACACCACGTTAAACAAAAGACGAAGCAACAACAAACAAACAGTGACACAACACTTAAAACCAAAAAAGAATATTTATTCGCATTTGGATATTTTTCGAACACACTTTTATAAAAAAAGGTGAGCAAAATGAGCAGAAAACGCTTTCAATTTATTTGTATATTGCAAAACGAGCTTAATTCTTCTTTAGTGATGGTGAAATGCATCTAAGATTTTGACATATGATCTACGAGCTGAATAAACCTCAAATAAAAAAAATCTGAATCCTCTTTCGATCGAACCTATATTAAGTAAAACAGTTGGGCATTAACAAATTGAACTGGATATTGAAGTTAAGCTTTAAGTGAAATATAAGACAAAGAAAAATAATAACTTTGATATCTATGTTATATATGGTTAATTTAGGATCAGAATGCATTATCCTTTAGTATTAAAGGAAATACACATTTATGTTAGGTTTGTTTCTGATAAAAGAGTAAATACGAAATTAACGTTGATAATTGAATGTTTTTATCTACGCACTTATGTTAAATGTGCTATAATCTCAACCTATGGCGGAATATTTAAAGATAATTTAATTTGTGTTAATATATTTTAATCGATCTACATTTTGATGTTGTTTAGAGACTGTGGTGTTTCTCACGTGTTACATTATTTTAGATACATTTTTCGTTTTCTTTTTTTAAAGGGTATGTGGGTGGGGAATTTTTAATTTTTCGCAACTTTAATTTCCGTCGTTTATCGTTTTGTTTAATGCAAGTATGCAAATTGTAGTGTAGAACTGTGTCATTTTTTTCAAAATCTGTTATTTTATGTGTAACATTAATTGCTGGTTGTTTAAGTTAGCCTTATTCTCAGTAAATTTATCTTGCACTGATCATTTTCTTTTTTTCTTATAATTACAACGTAACATGTTAGTCTTGAAATCCGACTGTTCATGCAACGGTTAGTACAAATTTAAGTCGGATAATTGAGATCAAAGGCAGTTAAGAACATATGATTTTAGATTTCATGTTAGGTTGTATGACACACGAAAACGAAGATGCAATTTTGAAACTGGATAATTTCAATTGTACAAATAGGGTATACTGTGCAATTGATGTACTTCTCATTGTATTTTTCTTTTATAGTGTTCAATTTAAATTTAAATTTTACAAATTGAGTGTCATTATCCGAGACTATACTGCATTGCATTTTCTATCAATAGCACCTGGTATAAGCAAAAATACGAGTTGGATAAATGGGAAAACACTGATATGAAGTACACCTTTTGACGTATTATTTTATCAGCCTATAGGTGTGTCTTGATAATTTTATTATTTACTATTTATATATTGATTTCGTTCAAAGTACATTTAGTACACTACTTTATACCGTGAGAACGATGTACAGGTAAATATGAATTAAAAGTTTACTTAATTTTTATTAAAATCAGACATGTATTAGCTGGAAAAATAATATTCGCTCAGCCGAAGTCGAGGTGTAAATTTCTTTTTGAGTTTTGAAAATTCATTGTTACAACCTTTATATAATAGTTAATGATTGTTTATTATATGTTAATACTATAGGTATTTTTCGATTTTATCAATCCATGCCAACAATACATAAATGGAAATTTTGATTTTTTTTTGTTGTCCTAAACCTGTTAGACATTATAATCAAACATGCGAGTCTTTTCCAAACCAGGTTGACGTTACAAACAACATTACCTGTGAACTATTTTTAGCACATGTTAGACATTGGACGTACACGTAACTCATAACGCATTACATCACCATGCAACACAAATAACACAAATAACATAGGGTCAATGCCTGTACTTATTCTTACTAGATTAAAGTTAATTTCAAATATATTACTATTGTGGCTTGAAGTTTTATGTTATTGACAGTTGAACAGACAGTTACATAAATTGTATAACACATAATTAATCACATATAAAGCATCATGTTGCGGTAAAGTGATCTTGTTGATTATGTACACAAAAAGACAAACAAATACCTTAAGGTATGAGCTTCTAAACTAAACAATAAAACAAAAAGAGCAATATAAGGCTAAAAGTTTATTGGTTTGCATCAAGCACACATAATTAATATGTGGGTTAAATAAGCAAACGAGAATGTAAATCCCTCTGTTTAATGCTATTTCCTAACAACACAGACATGAAAACACGCTTTTACGGCAATAAAAACATCACTGACCTACATTTGCACAATACATACAGAACCAACAAAAGCTACTCTTATTTCCAAAGACATATAAAAGGCGAAATAAATACCGTAATCTACGTGGATAATATGGCGATTTTATATATACAACTTTGTAATAAAATTATAATTTTTAGGTCCTCTATATGAATCAGCGCTTGTGCATTTGTTATTTATGTTACTGTATGGTATTACTAAATTTGTTATGTTTTATTTATTGTAGATATATTTTCAGGGACAACGATCTGAAAATAAACGCAACTGTCGTAAGGGAGATTTTCTATCGTATCATGTACACCAGTTACGCTATTATCTTGTCGCTATTTAAACAATATGATAAGTGACCAGGTCGAAATATGTTCGATAAGGGGAGTTAAGTATAAACGAACTGTGAGTAACGAAGAGAATATAATTTATTTTTAAACGATTTTAAAGGTTCATGTGAATGTAAGTGATTAATGTTTACGTTTGTAAGTGCTTAATTTGTTGTCCTCTTTATAAATTAAGTGATTTTATTGTTTAAGTGGTTAATTGGACTTTTGTTTGCTTTCTTGTCATCATATATATGTATTATTATTAGGTTTGCACAAACATGCTACATTACTGAAAACTGACAACAAATACAAGTTACAAACCTAAATGCATGCTAAAAGGGTGATTTTATTATTTTATTTAATACTAGCTTTCTCAACAGCAAAACACTTTGTATACATATTTTAAATATACTCGTCATTGATCTACAACATCACCAGAATTAAATCGATTTTGATGTCATGCAAAGTATTGAGGCAAAGTTTAGATAAAAGTTATCGTATGAAAACCTAAACAAAGTTTACGATCTAAATCTTAAACTTTACACAAAACCAGGTACATTTCATAAAATTTATCTATAACCTACTTTAGACTAATAAGTCATCAAAGCGATGTTTCGATTCCCCAGATAGATATAACATATGGATGGGTGTTCCATTACTGTTGTTTATAGTTGTTTGTGTTTTGTTTGTAGTTTGTTTGAATGAGCAGCCAGTTGGATCTAGATGTATTCTAGTATTCTAGCAACATACATGAAACACGAAAAATAACTGCCAACAACGACTAAGACACGAACTCTAAATACGACATTCAAACTTATGTTAAGTGCGTAGATAAATGCATTCAACAATAATTTCCTATTTACCCTCATTAAACCTTAAATAGATGTTCAGATATATTGCCTTAACGTTTAGCTATACAAAAGCAGCATGGAACATACGCATATTTTTGAATGTTTTAAAAAATCCATTGTTAAATCAGACAGTTTTCTGACAGATATCTGGCATCAGTCTTATTTTAACCATCTTATTGTCATAAATGACTTTGTTGATAACAAAACTTACTATTCATCAAGCATTACTAAAGACAAAGTCAGGAGGATTTGCAGACGTAATGCAAAATTCTCACTTAACCAATCTTCATGTAGAGTGGAAGCTAAGCTGCAGAGCGATTGTTCAATTATAATCAAGCAAAACCAACTACATGAACGTGTTGAAATTACTTGTCGGCACTACGATGTTCCAATGTTCAGCCCTCCATGGACGCCAGACACATTAATCATGGATGATCTGTTGGATACATTTAACATTCCCGCAGGTAGGGGTAAATAAACGGAAAACAGAAAACTTGTTTGTGCTTTTAAAAACTTTGTTTTGCTTTATTTAAGTAGATATTGCACCAATATTATCTTTACTTTCAGTGTTGGTTAGTCGTGCATGTCTTTTTCAAACAAATATAGACGACTGAAGTGTTGTATTTTGCACTTTTTATAATGTCAGCTTCTAATTTGAATTCGATTTGAATTCGTGACACTAAATGAATCTGATACGCGGCAAGTTGTTGCCTTTTCACATTTCAACTGATCATATCTGAGATCATACTGGGAAAGTTCGCAGGGATCGTTTGAAGCTGTTAAATTGTCCAAAATACCTAATATTTCAGAGTTATTAGTGTCAGTCAACATTTTGTTCCTTTCTATCCATACCGGTTGATTTATTGCGTGTCAACTTGTTCCCCGAAAACATCTAAATCAATCAATTTATCAGTTCAATTAGCCAGTTGCCAACATTATTTCTGAATAAAGACTTCATGTTAGGTCTTTGATTATCAAGACTTACACCTTTTTGACAGGAATTTGATCTATTTCTTATTAAGGCTTTTCATTTTAGGAGGGATACTTTACTGTTAAACTGATACCCTAAATATTTCGGAGGTTACCCTTGTTCATCAAACCCTTTTCTCTACGAAGCTATTTTTTTGTCATACAAAATTTGTTTGCAGATAAACTGAAACCGTAGCAAATGTTACAATCATATTTGTTCAAACGTGGTCAGCAACGGATTGCGACACGTGCACAAAGGATATTTATGACTCCTTGTAGAAGTTATATTTCATATTTTAGTGAAAGGTCGTTTTAAACCTTTGTATGTCATGAGCCAGATTTGATACAGACTTGGGGTTTTCAATATTTTCTATCGATAACATTGATTTTCCTAAAAGTTTTGAAAAGGTCAAATGGTAACATACTAGTACTTGTTGGCCTTGTATTATGAACCAAGTTATCAAACTCGTTTCAAATGCTACAATATTATTGCAAACCTATCCTTTCTTTGAACACTTTACATTATAATATTCCCACCCGTTTCCCTCTGTTTTCTTTCATTTTCAGTATTGTACGTTAACAATCTAGTTGACTCTCTGTTTGCAAGAGGGCGAAGATCTTTCAAAGGTTTCGGAAAATGTGCATACATTAAATACGTTAAGAAGCCCTATCATGGATAGGTTTATTATAAATCACATGACAGATTTTTAAACTCATTTAACATGTTACGATGTTTTAAACTTTAATATAAATTTAAGACCTAAAAACTGTAATTTAAAATTATTTAAGATGGTAAAATAATAAAGCAAATGGAGCATGGGTATTCAGTCATTGTAGATAAATATTCTGTTCTAGGTTGATGCGATAAAATCGTTGATTGACATCACCACCATGTATTTCTTCAATGAATGGTATTTTAAATGTTTGTATTGGCCTACAAACTACTTCCTGGTCATGATAAATCGCAGCAGTGCACAGTTTTGATTTCAAAACATAGACCACAAGCAGTGAAACGGAATAAAATATTAAAATTTTTATTTTAAACATGACCGAAACACCATTGTACATTAACCATAATAAACGCAATCTAGATCTCAATAACCATATCAATGTTTGTGATTCATGTTCATGTTTTAACACAAAAATCTTTTCAACAACAATGGACGTGTTTGATGATCATAGTTTGCTACAATAGACGAGGATTTGGTTTTATTTTAATAATTTAACAATAACTGACTTGTTATACGCGATATTTCTCAACCCTTGACTAACGGTTCGATGAATATATGTTTGTAGGTTGAGAAAACCCTAGAGCGACCCATATAAACGTCAGTAATTGATAATGATTCTTATCTTACTTTCGTTAACGTTTATAATAACTTTTGATTTGTTAAAAACGCTTAAACTATTAGTTCCAGATCCGTTGATACTTTCATGAATGACTAATCATTAAGCACTTTTTTGTTGCTAAAGGTACACACATATGGCGGCCATATGTCGAGTACACCTCAGGCAATAACGTTAGTCACAACAGTTACATTTTGGCGATGTAAATCTCTTTATGTAAACATCGAATAAACGAAAAGTTATTTGGTTTATTTTAAATCACATGACAGATTATTAAAACAATTAGATATTTATTATTATAAAGGAATCACATGCTAAGAGAAATACGTACAAAATATTTTGACACTACACTTCGCAAATTTCGAGTGTGGACGTAAGTGAGTAGTTAAGCATACACAAGCGATGTTCGTTAATTTGTGTTACAGTTAATAAAGCATTTCAAATACACACAAGAGTTGTAAAACTATCTTCTGTTTTCTCAGTCACAACAAATCAACGAGATGCGCAAGATGCACGTCTTTGCCACCAACTCCATGTTACAGCAATGTTCCGTTCATTATCACTGATAAATCCATGAAACAGTGAAAGCTTTTGTTTTCCTAATTATACTAAAGAAAGAATGACTTGCTAAGCTTACGTTGCTTTGGAAAAGCTATGATGATACAATTGACGTTACTCATAACGTTACATATAAACCGTGGAACAATGAGTAACGCTGGTATGCGGAATTCACGAAAATATTGATGTTGTTTTTTTTCGGCTTGAAGTAATAATCTATCGGTTTTTAATGACAGTCACTTCTTCCGAACCGTTTTTTTTTTGTTTTTCATTGACTATCAGCATGGCTAATATCACCATGTTTTTTCATTTATCAGAGGAGGGCATCCTTATAAATGCTTCTTTGTGATAATACTATATGCAAAGCTCAATAGACGGTGTCATTTATGTCCTAATTGTAGGACCTGGATTTTTCTTTTATTTATTCATATTGTAAAATATGTTTAATTTAAATACTTCAAAAGTTCAGGCCATGTTACAATGTTTTTTATTTTAACCGTTCATATTTGACCAGATATATCACGAGGTTTTTTAATGTTTACATTTTAATGACAAATTAATGAGACTGCCTAAGAGATAAAATTTAAAGATCAATTATTCCATGCAGTGTCATTAATAGCAATTCAAAATAACTGAAAGCCCAATAAATTGTTTTGTTTTAAAGTTTTATTTCTTTTGTACGCAACAAGAGAGAAAGACTTAACAAGTTTTACAAGAACTCGGAGATCTTATATAACTTCTTGTGTTATTCCATCGGAAGTGAACGTACCGTTAAATTAAGGCGGTGGTTTTTAAAAAGGATTTTTTTTGAGAAAGCCATTACCGGTGCAACGATGAAAGTCAGTGGCAGTAGGGCTGAAGGATTAGATATGAAAGGAAGTGACACAGATATAATGACAATAATTGATAGTTTGGGTTCTGCAGACGAAAATACTCCAATATCTACTTCAAATGATGGTGTGTTTAGGTTACAATATAAATCTTTAAATCTGTCACCTGGATATGTGTTGGTTGAAATAATAGCAGATGACGAATGTTCATCTTTTCCAAGTTCTTTAGTTAAACAACTGTCGATTAGACTTACTGACGCTTGCAAATTTTTATGGAATACAAAGATACACGGTCCTTCATTGACATTTTCATTATCTGGAAACGACGTAGATAATGTCACTGCTCTTAAAACTAAAACCTGGCCTGAAATAGTAAATGAATGGATTGTCCGAAAACGGAAGTTTGGATGGCCATCACAAGAAATGATCAATGACATAGTAAGGCAGGGATGCTGTATTGTTCCTGTAGGTAGTAAGGCAAACCAAGAAAATGAAAGAGAATGGAGATTGTCATTTTCGCTTGCTGAAAAGGATCTTATTTTCTCTTTTAATCATACGCAACTGTTGGTATATGGATTATTAAAGCTTATTCTTAAGGAAGTAGTAAACCCGAAAAAAGAAGTTTCAGAATTACTTTGTTCTTACTTTTTAAAAACAACATTATTTTGGATTATCGAGGAAACACATGCTTCTCTCTGGAAACCCCAGTTCATTATTTTATGTTTTCAACTATGCGTACAGCGTCTAAGTCAGTTTATAGGCGAGGAAAATTGTCCAAACTATTTTGTTCGCATTAATAATATGTTTTCCGGAAGATTTGTGAACAGTTATGGAAAGGAAAAGTTGCTACAAATATTACATGGCATTTCTGGAAGAGGACTTAGTTGGATTTCGGAAAGTGAAACAATGAATAAACTTAAGTTTTTTATTGAACAACCGTCAAAACTTCTTGAATTGAGACGATTGCAGAAAAGAAAAGATTTGATGGAAGTTATTAGACATATTTTGGACTTGGTATATGCTTCTAAAAAAGCTGCAAATTGCGTGTATGGCTTAAAAAAGGTTACATATAAAAAATGGCTTACCTCGCTGCTCAGAGTGCCAATCGTTAGCACGTTATTTGTCCAAGAAATGTGTCATTATCTAGATTACCTGTACAAAAATCAAACACCCAGTGGCAACAAAAGAGTTTACAGGATGCAAAACTTAAACTTGTTTCTCTTGTGTGCTGGATGCAACTCTCACGCAGTTGTCGGGAAATTGATATTAGCTTCCTGGTTGTACAATAACGGAAAATTAATTGAAAGCTTGGAATTTGCTGATCTTGCGTTTGAATTTTCTAAATGCATACTTCCCTGTTTTGGTTTAGATACAGCTACAATATTCCCATTTTATTTCAGAAGAAAACGAAGTTGATTTTATTGAAACTGCACTTCGTTTAACTGAGTCCAATGTACAATTTTTTGAAAATTCATGTCTACTTCCAAGTGAAATTAAATGCATTTGGACAGCATGGAAAAGATGTCTGGGTGGATTCGAACATAATATAAATAACTTCATATTTTTGCCAGAAGCATACTATCACTTTCTTCGATTTGTGTGTTTGTACAAACTAGGGGAACTACAACGCAGTCATGAAGAACTGGTTGCAATAGATAGTGTACAACCATATACGGGCTATTGGAATATCATTTTACGGATAACGGGAAATATGATAGAAAGCAAAACAGAGAATGAATGGATGAATCCTACAAATATATTTGACTTTTTCCGAAATTTGTCGCCGAGCAACTTTGAGGGGTTTCGTATATCTACAATAACAGATATAGTAAAACAGTTGGACACACTAGGATGTAAGAAAAACCTCTTGAACACTATTTTGCAGGAAAATGTGTCACAAATAACGGCGGAAGTAGAACATCTTATACAGCTAGACAACCAAGGATATAGCACAATCGTCTTTAACAATATTTTGCAGGAAGTATTGGCGGCTTTCGGAATATTTACATCTTAACCTTTACACTTCGCTGACTTTATGAAGAGATACTAAGTTTTATATGATTTTACTATGCAACTGTTATATCACCTTCAATGCTTATAGCGCTTTCGTCCGAAAATTGTGCATAATTATTAATTTATTTTAATTATAACCAATTTGCCAAAAGCATGGTCGTATTCTCGAAACATTATCTATAAATGAGTTATGTTTTTCTTTTTTTGTTCAGTACATATTTTGTTCCGAGCCGAAAATAATTTGAATAATAACTTGGTACTAGGTGTCTTTTCTGTGCCTTGACACAAGTTTTTCTACCAAAACTTATGTGTAAAGATTCGAAATAGCAAAAAACCTCAATGTAGAAATTACAAATAATAGTAAAAACATTTAACAGATTATTTTAAAAAGTATACTCAACAATCGAAATACAGAGACACACTTGAATAACATCCATACCTATTAGGCAAAGGCAGCGATTCATTAATGCAGACATTCGATTGCTAAGCATATACCAAGATTTTGTTTACATATAGCGCTGTTTGTTTTGCTTTTTTTATATATAGGTCGATTAATTAGATGGGCTGCATGTAATTACATCGAAAAATTGTTTTCTTTGAGACAAAATATCGTCTGAACATGTATAACTATTTATAGGTTCTGCTAAATAAGAGTATAAAGTACTTCCGCTATCGGATTTTCTGATAATAACATGTTATGGTTTCAGTTATAAAGTGAAATATCAAATTAAAAAAAATATTGTGTGAAATTTGAACATTAAGAATTTCTTAAAGAATATACCTTAAATTTGCACACGCATTATCATAAAATAAATTATCAACAATATGTACACTTGGCCATAAGTTAGGGACCACCAGGTTTTGCTTTAAATAAATAAAAAAATATTGTTTCTGGTTCTTTGTAAATATTTTATCAACAAGAGCTAGGTTTGTAGTATCTATTGTTAAAACGCTTAAATTGCTCGATTCACGATACAATAACAATAGAGATTTAAAACACTACCCTCAGCTTTCGAAAACCCAAGTTTGGAGCCTTTTTTCATTTCATCATGTGCACGTGCGGAATAGGTAAAATTTATCCTGTGTTGAAATCATTTCAGCATGGTACGTCGAAATTTAGCAGAGAGATGGCAAGCAGTTGGTATGATAAGAGCTGGAATGACACAGCGGCAGGTTTCAGATAGGTTCAATGTTAGCCATTCTGTCATCAGTAGGATAATGAGACAATATAATGAAACTGGTATTGTTGGGAAAAGCCCAAGATCAGGGAGACAGAAGAAGACAACAGAACGAGTAGATAGACTACTTCGAAGACTTGCTAGACATCAACCTTTTACCATTGCAAACAGGTTGCGTAGTCGATTGAATGTCCATGTTAGAATCAGTAGACAGACAGTAAACAGAAGGTTAAACTGCGGAAGACTTCGAGCACGGAGACCAGTAAAGAGACAAGCAATTACACAAAGACATAGGGATGCCCGGCAGTGGGCGCGTGACCATATTCGCTCTTGGAAAAGAATTCATTGGTCCGTCGAAAGTCGTTTTCTTCTGAAACCAGTTAATGGTAGTATGCGGGTTTGGAGTCAACGCAACACAGTTTTTGATCCTGCAAATGTTCTGGGAACTACAGTTTTTGGTGGTGGCGGAGAGACAGTTTGGGGCTGCTTCTCATATGACTGTATGTTAGACTTGTATCCATTAGATGGCACATTAACTGCTTTAAAATACAGAGATCAGATTCTGGACCCCAGTATTGTGCCCCATTTTGATGTGCATCCACTTGGAAACAGACCAGTGTTCATGGACGACAACGCAAGACCTCGTAGAGCACGCATCGTCAAAAATTATCTTGCAAATAGGGCAATAGAGACATTAACATGGCCTGCCGTGTCTCCGGATATGAATTTGATAGAGCATGTTTGGGACTTTTCTCGGTCGGAAAGTGAATGAACGTGACCCTCCATGTCAGAACATTCAAGAATTGCGTGATACTTTAATTCAGGAGTGGCAATTCCCTCAACGTAGACTTCAGAGACTTTTCCAGAGTATGAGGAGACGAGTTCAAGAATTGCACCGGAAGCATGGTGGATACACACGATACTGACTCTTTTCTTGTGAATAAATGCTTAAAAATGATTTCTTCTTACATCTTAATAACCCTTAACCTACCAATTCTTTGTATGTAACATTACCAGCGATTCAAACTGAAACGTTTTTAAGTTCTGATTTTGCAGTTTTATCGCATATTTTTACAACCGACAGCTTGTTGGTCTTTTCTATTCATTTTGAATAATAAAATCATAAACCTCTTTAAAATAGTCGACTATTTTAAACGAAACGTGAAGTGAACAATATATTGATACAAAAATTGGTTATCAAAAATCACCTCCGCTGATAGATAATATTAAATTAGATGAAATTTTAAACAAACACAACATATATTGAAATTTAAACAAATTAAATGTGCGACCAACAAAGAACAAAAAAACATGTATATTTGTAAGAAACAAACTTAAAACAAACTTACTCTGGGCTTCTGATGTAATTGTATATATCATATGTATATATTTCAGGTATGTTTGTGTGCCCATGGAATATGTACATGTATGTGTTGACTGTATGTTCCATACACATGGATATGTCTCTGTACCACTGTTATTGGTTTATGAGAACAACAGATTGTCTTGTTTGGAATATTGTTGAATATAGCATTATTCGCGTTAAATATGAAGATATTCTTTGGATATAATGTTTAAACATGATTATAGTTTTAGTTGTGTGTATTTTATCTAAAACCAAGAAGATAAAGCAAATGGAAAACCGCGCACTAAATCTAGTTTACAAATGAAAACAGGAATATGCTAAGATTTGAAAACCGATTAGACGTTGGGTAATGACATAATTTCAGAGAGGTCACATAAATCGACAAATTGCTACGATACCGAAAGTACTTCTAAATCTGATATTGACGTTGAAATTTCAATACAATAAAAATAAAATGCTGTTCAATGTGTATTTATTGAACTATTTATTTTGATGCTATGGAAGGTATTATTATTATATTTTATAATTTTTAAAAATTCACATGTCAAAGCATGTCACACGATTAAAATGTAAAACAGTTGTAGAATAATTATTTTCAAAATTGAACTTGAAAGCTGGAAGACTAACCGCTTCTAAAAAATTGGAAGACTAAGACTTTCTTAAATATATTTTTATTTTCCCTTTTTTCACATCCTTGTTTTTATAGGTTTTCTATTTTGAAATCCCCAATCAGAAGGACTTTTTCATTTTCATTTTGTAAATTTTGTTATGCTGAAAAAATGGCATCATGAGTAAATTTGTGTTATTGTTATTGTTTATGTTAAAAATATGATTGTGGTTACATTTGAAATTGTAAAGATCGAGGTAATAAATATGGTATAAACAAAAAAAGAGACAATTAAAGCAAATTCTGACTTAAAATTTAATTTGTGTTAAAATATCTTTAAAAAGACACAGATTTTTGACAAGATGTTATAATAAAATAATTAATAAAAGATTATCGACCTCAGAATTCGTCCTAAGTGAACATTATTTTATCACATGATGAAAGTTTATCGACGTCGGACTTCGTCCTCAGTCAATATACGTTCATTAATTCGATAAAAACATGTCTCATCTTCATCAAAAGGCTCTATATTATACTTTTAGATCTGAAGGACACAATCGTCTGGGCACACACAGTTTAAGTCATTTGTCAAGTTTTGTCGCATAATAAAGTGTATACAAAAAGTATTATATATGTTCAACGTTGTGTACGATATATGATTTATGTTATGATCATCGAGTGATAAACAAATGCAACGACCTATAAGGTTCAAAGATCAAGATAAATGTAAATGCATCATATGATCAAGTATCGGGTTTGTTTACTTAGATAACAACGTGTTGTGTATTGTGTAATTATATGATTCCGCAGGTACGCACCTATGAAAATATTAAATTGAAGATTTCGCATTAACTCATAAGCGTTAACTTAACGTTAGCTTGGTTCAGATTTAATTACGATTTATAAAAGGTGTGATTTTTGTTATTTTTAGTTTTATCTATCAGTTATTTTATCTCGAATCCTGATGACATGTTTGTATTTTCTTTATACTTTACAACATCAATTTCAGGAAGTATTCATGGCTGAGATATATTTTTTGTTTAAATATGTGTTTGTTTCTTTTTTATTTCGAAGCAGTCCTTATGTCTATTCTGATTAACATATTTTGACATATTTTTTATGATGTGTAATACATTTTTATAGTTGTTAGATAGCTTTTTCGAAAATAAATTTAAACAAAATTTATTATGAATTAATTAATTCTATATGCAATTACAATATTGATACATTGATACATTGAGCTACTTTATAAAGTATACTAATAAACAGAATAGGGATACAAGGTATTAGAACTTATATTAATCCCTTCTGGTGTGAGTTAGTAGCATTAATAATTATAAATTGCCCTAGGCTGATGTCTAGTTGGAATCACTAAACACATTATATCATAGTTCGTACAAAAATCTTAAGATTTTACGAGTTTTTTTTTAAAGAAAAGATAATTTGTCAGTCTAAAATTATTACACAAATTAGTTCTATTTTTGGTCCATTTTGGGTCTTCCTATGCCATGGTTTGCAAATGAAGGGGATGGACAGAATTAGGGTCCAGGTAGTACCAAATGTATGTAACTAAGGTGACAATAGAATTATTATTACCAAATGCTAATGAAGGTTGATTCCAAAAGCACTAAATTATTACAGGTTTTGTTTTCTTAAGAAACATAGAATATATTGCGTTGCCACAATCACACAATTTTTAAAACAATGAGAAATAGTTAGTACTATTATATTTATCAGTTGCACTACAACTTTCATTTTCTTTTATATTCATAAATATTTCCCTTATTGTTCCTTAGTCCAGCGAACTTGAGTATTAAACACTATAGAATAAAATCCCATGGACTATTTGTCATTTCATTTTTTCTTTTATTGCAATTTGCTTCTTATCTCATTTCTTATGCCCGATAAAAAAATTTGAGGACTCCTCGGTATCGTCTATTTATTATTTTCACAATTGTATTTGTACATGTACATCATGTTGTGAACCCCCAAAAATTATATAGAGGTGCAAGTTTAGTTTGTAAAGTTAATTTGATATCATCACAAAATAGGTGAAAAAGCTTCATCATGGCGTCATGTTTTTATATGGATGTCCTTTATGGGGCACTGGGTGTATAATTAGATAATACGGTATATAAGACTAGTATATTGTCGACAAATATATTTTATGATAGAGTTACAAAAAGGTAGAAATATGAGGCTCTGAATTTATCCCCTATATTGTGATAAAATTGTAAACCAAGGTTACAAGAAAAAAAAACGACTCGTCGGCGCCACTAATATGTTTATTATATATATCACTTTCATGTCAAAACATATTCGTTTAAAAATATTCAAAGAAGTCATGAAGGACTTATGGCTAGCCAGGATGTTATCTTTGTCAAATGTAGTACGTTTGTATTTGGAATTATCCTTGATACCTAGTTCTTTAACGAGGTATTCATAGCAATGTGACTTACATACAAATCCAATGCTGTTAGAAGCCTTGTTTGCAGGAACGACAATATATGTCATGGGGGAATAAATGAACCTCAAAGCTTCCTCATCTTTGAATACTGATTTATGTAATATAATGCAGATTTTGTAATTCAGTAAATTGTGTTCCTGGATATTTAAAAAACAGTTCAACGTGGCGGGGTTTGTCTAATACAGAGTGGTTATCGTATCTTGTTCGGTCGATTGTCATGGTTATCTTGCTATTTATCTAACTAGCCTTTTCATACAGATATCTTTTTAAGGGGCCTCTGTGACCGAGTGGTTAAAGTTGTTCGTCTACTATCGATCACGTGGTCTGTCAATACTGAGATTGCGGGTTCGATTCCCACTGCGGCCCTGTGTACTCGATTCCAATCTTAAGTGACAAGGATTGCCAGTTTTCATACCGCAGGTTTTCTCCTGGTTCTCCGGCTTTCTCCCCCCAAATAACTGAACGCGATGATCTAGCTGAAAAATTACTGAAAATGGCGTTAAACATCATTCAAACAAACAAAAACAAACATAAGATATCTCTATTAACTCTTGATTTGTTCTTTACAATACAAAAATGTACATGTCAACAAAGTTAAAGTGATCCCTGGCAGTTCTGACCAAGTTTGTGTTTATCGAGTCAACATTAGACTTTACAAAATAAAGGCACACAAGCAACAACGAAAACGAGATATCTTCAGTATAAATTTAAGAACATGTACTAATAACATGGCTAACGCAAATGATCTCAGCACTATCTACTATAGAATTGATATACTAATTTGTGTCCACTTTAAGTAATATCATGGACTTAATTCAGACCTGTTGCCTTTTTATATTAATATTTAAAAAAATCCAGTTGTTTCTTCGTTTCTTATTGTTATTTACCTGTAATGTATATTTGAAACCAAGTGGGAACAGAAAAAATATATCCATTAAACGTTAAAACATGAGTAAATCATTGACCTTCGTAGGAAACTTACATCAAATTCTAATCAACTAATCACTGCAAATTAACACCAATTCTCCATAAGGATCAAATGATTTTCATATAGGGTGAGACATGACATGTCACAGATTTTGCTGATTTTCATTTTATAAGTTGAAATTGACCATTGGATCACAAAATAATGATTGTTTGTTATGATTTGACTTCGGTTGCCATGGTAACTGTGGCAGCCATTTTGGGCCGATTAAAATACAGTGAAAAGGGCGATATTCAAATCCCAATTTTTCAGGGCAAAATCAATTCATATTCAATAGAAGTTTTTTATTTGCTTAATTCAATATCTCATTGACAATATCCAAAACAGTTACAACACTTTCAATATATGTGTGATCAGACTGAGACTATTGAACATGTCAAGAAATAGGGAATTATTCTCTATAATTTTTGGTTAAAAATATTACCATTTTTGCCACTTTTCTGACTCCATTTTCAGTAAATGCACCAATCACAAATACTCATCGTGAATATAATTACATAGATTGATGATTAATATTAAAAAAATTTTAAAATCTCAATGGGGTAAGAAAAAATGTCTTTAGAAAACACCGTTAAAGTTGGTTACCATGGTAATAAAACAAAAACGGCAATTTTTGTATATTTAAATATATGAATGACCATACTTCTAATATGAGCCTAGATAACAATTGTTGTCATCATATGCACCTAAAATGGATCTTTTCAACATAGCATGACCTAGGAAAACTTTCAAGTTCACTTGTGTGGTTTTCAAGGTCACTTAAAATTGATTTTGCTTCGAGATTTTCATATTTTAAAGCTCAATTTTTAGTTGACCTTGACCTTGAGACACTGTACCCTGAAATGATTTCACTGTCATTTTAAGTTTATAGGATGTCTGTTAAAAATAATAATTAAGGATGATTTAATTTTACCCTAAGAAATAGTAGTTTCGTGGAAATATTGAACAATACAGAAATGGCTTTCTTTCACAAGTTACAATGGTAACCATCTTTGACAGTGTTTTCTTAAGACATCTTTTGTTACCCCATTGAGATTTTTATAAGTTTTGAATATTAATCATCAATTTATGTCATGTCCCAGTTATTTTGGTGCTTAGGGATAATTGGTCTTAAATACGTTCCCTAGAAATTTACATCATTGGGTTAATTTCAAAAAAGAAAAATAAGATTTATTTTTTGTCGATTTTTTGTAAACGTGTCTCAGTTTTCGTTATCGTACGTAGCACTACCGTAACATATAAACAAAATAAAATAAAATATAGTAAAGTCCTAAGACAATTACCTGTCATTTACAGAAATTTTGTACTATATAGTTTTAATTTAACAGGTTGAAATGCCGTTTGAAGTGGCATGTTTTGATCTGAACCTAGCACTCGGCGGACAGAAATCTCTTAATTAAAAATATAAAAAGGAATGGTGACAAATCGCGACCTATAAATTATTAAATCAATTATAATATTACGTCTTAGGCCAAATTTTCAGCTTTTAAAATCCGAGGGAAGAGATTTTTTGTCACCTTTTTTTGATTATCCTGAAGACATGAAATGGATATAGCTTTAAGATTTTAGTCAACTTTACATTTTTTATCCAGAGATCGGGAGTGCTTGTGATATAGCTTTAAGATTTTAGTCAACTTTACATTGATCGAGTGTGTTTACAATATAGCCAAAAGATTGACTTACCATCAATCCAGGGTGTTTACTTTACAGTTAAACGATTATTGTAAACTGAAATGACATAGAGCAGTCTGCATATTGCTTCAGGTCGATGTTTAAAATCTTTAAGCATGGCAAGACGTCTTTTGATTACTTCTTGGCTATTGGTCTAGTGGTTTAACTTGCAGCATGTTGTATTATGTGCATTTGCTGTATAAGCTCTGTAAGGCGTTGAATAGTTGTATAGGTAGGAATATTTTTAAGGGCGCATGTTTCATCATTTCCATATTTTGCTGTGTAATCTTTGGACGTTGTTTGGTATGTAATTATGATTTACACAGTCAACATCATCTTGATAGGAATCATCAACTACATGTAAGGATTTGTGATATATTTATTATTTATTTATCTGTAATCCCAAAACACTAAGCTAGACTAGTTTTATCTGATGATTACTAGTATATATTTAATGAATTTTACGTATAATTTTTGTTCACTATATATTAAATGAAATTTAATTTTGAATACACTTTTTTATTGTGAAGCAAAATAAATGTCAATTCAAACTTTGTTAAAGATCAGATAAATAAATTTATACCCTTCAACAGGCCTCTTCATCCCCATTTCTTAATTAGATGTTACTTTTGGCAGTAGACGTTGTTTGGTATGTAATGATGAATTAGACAATCGACATAGTTTGGTAAGAATCTTCAATTAGTTAAATTATGTGATTTATTTATAAATGTATCACTAAAAACACTAGGCTGGAATTATTATACATTTAATAAATTTTACGTATAATCGTTAACGGGTCAAAGTACAGATTGTTACTATATATTTTATTGAATTTAATGCTGAATATACTTTTTTTTGTTGTGAGGCGACGATAATGTTAATTCAATCCTTGTTAAAGGTAAGATAAAAAAATTCATACCCTTCAACGTGCCTCTTCGTCCCCATTTCTTAATTAGATGTTAATTTTGGAAGTAGATGTTTTGGAAATAAGCCAACTAAATATCTTTAAATCAAAAAAGCTTCATTTGGACATACACATTGAGTTCCTTTAAACAAACGTCCAAATCGTTAACACAATATTATCTGTTTCCATTATTATCTGACAAGTATCACCTTTGTATTGAATTTGTGATCAAACTTATACAATACATAACCATAATATACCAAATTTGAATGCATTGTTAATATTGTGAGCAATATCTTTAGATTTAATAATATTAATATAAAACAAAAAAAATGTTTAAAATGTATTATATATTACGATATACCTAGATTAAAGTTGATTTTTTATTTGGACATATCTATATTCTACAGGTAAATATATAGAAAATATTTTAAGTTTTCATCATATTTTACCAAATACTCTAGCGAGAGAGAGAGAGAGAGAGAGAGAGAGAGCGCAATAAATGTACAAAAATTAACATACCTGATGTAAGGCGATTGCAAACTTAAAATTGACGATTAGTTATAATATGTAGAGTAAGTTAGTTGTATCTGTTTAATTTTCAACCCACGAAGTAAGATAATAATAATTTTTAACCCACGAAGTAAGATAATAACTTTAATGACATAAACCAAACGCATCAAAAAACAAAACTGTCCAAGGCTCTAGCTACAAATATATAAACACGGAGAACACAAAGGATAAACATAACATTAGCTTTATTCTTTGATTTTAAACCTTTTAAATCAATATTTATAACTTCAATCTGCAATTAACAGTACTGTCAAACGTAAATGCAACATTGTCAGCATTCATTTCTGATTGCTGACGGATCGCTGACGGATGAAAAATAAAAATACTTTTAAACGATATTGTTATATCGAGATCTCGATAAAACAATTAATCGCTATCTCGGGAAAAACGATATTCTTATCTTGCGAACTCATTATAAAATATACCGTTATCTCGATAAAACGATATTTTTATATCTTCATATAAAGGCTTATTTCGTTATTAAAAAAACTTGCAAAGGTCAGCGAGCAAGGTCATTAGAGTCTCTAAACGTCTTATTAATTTATAGCGACCTATATCAAAATCATTATTGCATTTTATCGAGTCGTTTTCTAGGGAGAGCAATTGATTGTTTTATCAAGATCTCGATATATTAATTTCGTTTTATTGAGATAAGGGAATTTTATATTGAAGTAATTACATAACAATATCGTTTTATCCAAAACTTGATATAACATTATCGTTTTATCGTGATCTCGAATTAAAAAACAATTCTTATTATTCATATCTCTTTACCTCTTTCGTACCCTACGGATTATCGATTACGATTGGTTAAAAGTAGCAATTATCTGAAATATACTGTAATCTGAAATACAACTGCATCATTGCCGAGGTTCTGGAAAGTAAAACGTTATGACACTTTGGTCTACATATAGTGCTGTCATGTACTTGTGTACTGTGCAAAAATACAATCCACAAATCAAAGTACAAGAAAATGGGAAAATTGAAAATCAATAACCAAAAATTAAGCAACTTCAGATATGATCCTCACTTGGTACAGGCATTTCAAAAGAAATGATGGGTTCATTGGAAAGGAATATTGTTCACCACCTTAAGGAGTTATTAACATCGTAGATCAGATGTTATATAGACTTGGGGTCTTCACTGTTGGTTATCACTGACTGGACCTTGAAAAGAATCACAAGGTTTAAATGTCAAGATCATATTTTAGTTTTGACATTGTGTTGCTGATCTACTCCTTAACGATACAAAATACAAAATTAAAACATTGACCAAACTGTAGATCTATTTAAAGGTCTTGATATATTTGAAGTAAAACTTATTTTCCACGGATGAGAACATTTTATTGTTAATTTCAATATCTCAATTACTATACCAGATATTGCAAAAAGACTTTCAACATTGTTAATCACTTCCGTTGAATCTGATTGTAAATAGCAATATCTATAAAACTATAACTCATGTTGACATAGAATCTACACAGTTTATATTTGATATTCAGCATAGTCATGGTCACAATGTTAGAGGTCAAGTAAAAGTCATATTGAAAATAATGTTCATGTATATGAAGTTGCTTTGTTAGAAATGCATATTATTTATGAGTAATATATGGAAATAGCAATAGGGTAGTGGTCAATGTAATTGAAGTCTGTATGCGTAGTATTTTATAACCCCTTAATTTTTAAAAGATATCCGAATTTTGTTTCTTTTATTTGTTCATATTGTGAAATAGATTCAATTGCAATATTAAGAGGATCAACGTGATAATGTTCAACAATCTTTTTACTGCAAAATATTTTTTCTCTCAAATTTGTTAATTTATACAGACAAAATACAAAAATGTGTTTAATTAATTTTCAACTTGAAGGAAATTTTTGTTTGTTTATTGACTTTCATTGTCGCAAGAGTAAATATAAATTCGATCAAGATTTTAACTTGTCACGAGTTTAAAGAGAGACAAATCATCAAAAAACTTCACTAGAGCAAGGTGTAAAGAGAATGTTTTAATTTAATGTAATATCTGATCAGGTAAACAACTTACATGTACATCAATTACATTATTGTAATATATATATATATATAATATTGAGTATGCCATTAGCAAATACCATAAAACACGCCTTCAAGAGCAAAAATGTATCACTAAAAACAAACATATAACATCATGTGACGGAGTTGAACAGGTTAAATGGATCCACGTCTCTTTATTTGAAATTCGCTAAACAACAAAGACATGTAGAAAGGTATAACGTCAAGGAGGTCAAAAACAACACCAGAACAAAACAGCAGCGATCCTCAAATTCATTAACAAAAATTAATTGGTCTAGTTCAAACGTCAAGCAAGTATTTTTCTTTATTTTTTACTATGAAAGTAGAGGAAAAATTCCATACGAATGTTAATATTGTAGTGAATCTCGCTTGCACAAGAAAAGAGACATTCGTAAAATATTTTTCAATATATTCTATTTATATTTATATTTACAGAATTAATACAAAATGACAAAGAAACATATTGCCGAATCTTTCCAAAAATCCTATAAAACTATGGCAAACAATATTCTGACAGATATTTGGCATAATTCTGTAGCAGACAAACTTCTTGTAATAAATGACTTTGTCCAACATAAATCATACGATGTATTGAGCCTAAATGCACAGGACATTAGAAGGATCCACAGAATCAATTCAAAACACTCACTTCGGAAATCAACATGTAATAAAGAATTTGAGCTGCTTAGCGATCGTGCAAATATGCGCATGGAAAATTTAAACCTACAAGATGACTCAACTGCTGGTTCGAAAGATAATGTTCCAATGTTTATGTCTCCATGGACGCCGGACACACTTATTACTGATGATCTGTTAGATTCATTTGAAATTCCTCTAGGTACGTAGAATGAACGTAAGAGGTATCAAGTGCTAAAGATTTGCTCTAGAAAACATTTAAATCAAATCTTAAACTTAAATTGCTTTGATGTCCTGATACATTTTAAAAATGACACATTTTTGTAGTAGGTTCCATTTAATTTTATTCACTGCATGTGAAGTCGACTCACTAAACACGAGGTGTACTTGCTCTAAGGGGGGATCGATAAACTGTCGTCTAAAGTAATCAGGAAAAGGTAAAATTGGTTAATTATTTAATATGCTAAGTAATAAATCAATGATTATAACACGCAGTAAAATCAAATCATTTATGTTGTACGCAATTTACAAAATCATCTCTCGCTACCACAGATTAATTTATCTTGTACAGACTGTTGTAGTTGCAAAGATTTGAATCATTTTTACGAGATTAGTCGTCAAATCTGCTAAACTTACTAGTTTTACCTAGAATAAATTGTGCCTATGAGTTGGCAAACTTGAAACTATCTAATTATATATTTTCTAAAATATTTTTTATAATAAGGGAACAACACCTAGTGCTAAATTAGAATGCTATTGAACAAATTAAACCTGTAGGAACAATTAGGAACAATGTAACCTTGGTGCAATATTTTATACTGTAGGATTTCAAGAAAATTATAAAATTTCAAGGTTAATTGTATTAATATTACAAATTATCAAAACAACCGACCAGACAAGAAGAGCTCAAAGGGAAGGGACGATTAAAAGTCTTTATTTACACAAAAATATATGAAACAAAAGAAAACACAAAAACAAAAGGTAAGTTGTGAATACACTATAATACTCCTAACTGCCTGCCTCAAATTAGAGCTGCTTATTACAATGTAAAGGAAAAAGGCCAAATCAAGAAATAGGAAAGACTACCTATGACTCCGCGAAAATGCCCGATTGTATTTAATATTTATAACAAGAAATTTATAAAAAGATCAAATAATTCAATTTTCCTACTCACAATTAGCTGTTTTTAATGACATCTTGTTCTTAGTAATAAACAGTAATTTAATTTTCTGATCAAAAATTCAAAATAAGCATTTGATCGCGGTTACACACGTTTCTAACTAATAACAAATGCCCATTTTGGAAATTGCATAGCTTTGTAATTGATAAATTTATTGGCTTACACTTCAGCGAGTAGTATATCAGTGAAATTTACATGCTAAAAATCTGTAGACTATTAGGGAAATGACATAGACCAGTATTTAAGATATTTTTATGCCACTGAACAATCAACCAGTTTTGTCTACGAACATGGATTTCAACCCTTGATCTTACAATTATCATACTCTATTTCTTACAAAATCATTTTTGATTGCGCATTGCTATACTTTCCGTATTAAAGCCGGACAACAACCCAGCATTGCCAATTCCCAAGTAGTGAATATGTTAGGCAGCTCTGCTGAGTTATTATTTAGAATGTCCCAGTTCACTGCAAAGCTGTCTGATTCAGTATTTATGTTTAGGGTTACGATGGTTATGATGAAATATTTAAGACACAAATAATGATTTTCCAGCGAAAATTGGTAAATATAAATGTACTGATTTTTCTTACAACCGATTGTACATCTTTTAAAATATTGTTATCATGTTAAATAAATCACTTGGCAAAATTTGAAAACGAAGTTGGTGAAGACAATTGAATGTCTTTTATTTTTTGTATTTTTGAATAAAAAAATCAAGTGAGAGATGCCTGCATTTTAAAAGTCTTGTTGTATCATTAATTAATTGGTAACATACAAGCGAGTTCGATTTCCTGTTATACACACAATTCATGAATCATTTAAGCCCAGAATTGTATGGCAGTTTTAATTTTGCAGGTAAGGTATCATGCTGATTGACTCAGTAAGGTAATTTGTACCTTACCCGAATTTAAATAATTTTTGGTCGATTAATTTTAATTGTAGATGTTTGTAGGTAACAAAAAAGAAAGACTAAAAACGTTTAACAAAAACTCGGAAATTCTATATAACTACCTGTGTTATTGCATTGGAAGTGAACGCATTGTTAAATTTCGGCAGTTGTTTCTACGAAAGAAGTATTTACAAAACATGCTAAAAGGTGTAAGTATTGAAGTAAGTGGGAGTAAGGCTGAAGGATTAGACATGAAAGGGAGCGACTTAGATGTGATGTTTATTTTCGATAGTTTTGATGATATTTTAGAAAATTTTGTGGTTTCTACACTAGATGAAGATTTTACGCCTATTTTGATACAATACAAGTCGTTGCATATGTCCCCTGGATATGTGTTAGTTGAAATAGTAACCGACGACGAATGTATAGCTTTGCCAAGTTCCATGTTTAAAGGATTGTTGTTTTCGATAATTGTTAACGATAATTTTAAATCAGTGTATAAGACTACGATACACGGTCCCTCACTGTCACAGAAAAATAACGGGGAGGATATAGATTTTGTTCCAACTCTTAGGAGTAAGACATGGCCTGAAATAGCCAAGGAATGGATAGTGCGTGAACGGAAGTTTGGATGGCCATCACAAGAAATGATCAACGATATAGTAAAACAAGGATGTTGTATTGTTCCTGTTGGCACTAAGGCAAACCACGTCAATGAAAATGATTGGAGGTTGTCTTTTTCTCTAGCAGAAAAAGATCTTATTTTCTCTTTCAATCACACTCAAGTTTTAGTGTATGGTTTGTTAAAACTAATTCTAAAGGAAATTGTTAAACCAAAAAAAGAAGTGTCGGAATTACTCTGTTCTTACATTCTAAAAACAACATTATTTTGGATTATCGAGGAAACCCATGCTTCTATCTGGAAACCTCAGTTGATTTTTCTATGTTTCAATTTATGTCTTGAACGTTTGATTCAGTTTATAGCTGAGGAGAACTGCCCAAATTACTTTGTCCGCAATAATAACATGATTGCCGGTAGATGGTCAATTTCTGGAAAAGAAAAGTTATTACAAATATTTTGCGACATTTCCAAAACGCGACTTAGTTTAATTCTGGAAGGTGAAACGATGAATAAACTTAGATATTGTATTGAAAATCCTTTAAAAGTATGTCAATTTAAACTATTACAAACAAGAAAAGATTTGATGGAAATAATTAGATACTTTCTGGAAATTATAAGACATACTAAATATATAGCATGGAGTCCATTTCCATTCAAAAGTATCCAAATTGTATGGCTTAAGTCACTCTTTAAGGTCCCAATCGTAAAAACATTTGTGCGTAATGAAATCTGTCATTTTCTGGACATACACCGCATACGGAGTGACAACAAAAAAGCATATTGTGTGCAAAAATTGCAATTGTTTCTGTTGTGTTCAGGATGCAACACTGATCTTTCAGCCGGGAAATTAACGTTAGCTTCGTGGTTATACAACAATGGAAAATTTAACGAAAGCTTAGGATTCGCAGATCTGGCACTTGAATTTTCTAAATACCGAATGTTTCATGTTGGTAGAGCTAGTACGACAGAATTGCCTTTTGATTTCGTTCCAAAACTAGATAGTGCATCAGAAGGTGATTTAATTCAAACGCTACTTCATTTTGCAACGAAAGATGTCCAATTTATGCTTCACTCATATCTACTTCCAAGTGAAGTTACTCTCGTATTGCGATCCTTTTTCGGCGATGTGCTTGAGAGTATAAGAATTAGAGCGCTTGTTAGCTTTTTGCCAGAGTATTACTCTCATTTTCTTCGATTTTTATGTTTGAACAAATTAGGAGAAACACAACGCAGCCATGACGCACTAATAGAAATGCAATGTGTGAAACTTATAGGCTCTAAATGGGAACAGGATTTACATTTATGTTCCAAGACAATTCTTCGAATTGTCGGAAATATAGTAGAAAACCGAACAGAGAATGAATGGAGACATTTCACAGATTTTACTTATGTTTTGCAGCATTGTTCAGCTAGCAATCTAGAAGGGGTTAATCTTTCTACGCTTGAGACCTCTATAGTCGATTTGGAAGAATTCGGAGTTGACTCATCTGTGTTGCCTCCATTAATCGTGAAATCGTGTTAGATTTCTTACTATTTATAGAAAATATATAGCCTGAGTGATGTACATGTTTTATTCCTTGTTACCTTGGTGTATGTACGTGGGCATACTTTCATATTTTAGCCATTTATTATCAATAACACCGATAGGTACTTAAACCAGGGGCTTATTAGTGTGCATTATTAAAATTATCAACACGACGCTACAAAGTATAATGAGGAATTAATTTTCAATGTTGTATTTTATTTCCTATTTTACATATTGTTCAGTTTTACCACAAATCTTTTGCGCTTAATAGAGAGCAGTATTAGATGTTGTATTTTTATGAAAAGCTATTGTTTTAATCCAAATAATCCTAAATAAATAAAAACTAAAAAAAAACACATGGACAAACCACACACCATATACTGTAGTGAATAAGAGAGCATTTTTATTCGGATCAACCCCATTCCAAGAAAATGTAACTGTCGATTTCGTTTTTTGAGCAAGCTTTCTTTACAAGAAAACTTTCACTAGTATATATTTGTGCAGAAAGACCTTACTGACATTGGTTTTGAAAATGTAACGTTTTTCCCGTTTTAAAGGGTAGACTATCTATTCATCGTCACTTTCTGTTCAGTCCCATTCTATGTTCATACTCCATATCTTTCGCACAACTGAAAGAAGGAAAGATATTTGAAACAAATCGTTCAGAACTGAGATAACGTGACATGGGAAAATATGTTTAAGAACTTGACCATTTTAATGAAAGTGCTTGTATATGTTAATAGATTTATGGATCTTCCAGTCATAATATTATTTGGAACAAAGTTGAAGCACGCTTTTGTATAACTGATTAATTTCAAGTTTAGAACAGTTGAATATTAACCATATTAAAAACTAAACCAGTAAATCCAGAACACTTTGTATTGTTGTGTGTAAGTAAGAAACAACATGTGCAGCTACCTGTTCACACTATCACATAGAAATCTTTAATATAGTGTATTGTACAAAGCGATACAATATACTGATTTAGCTTTTGATATTTGTCTCTACATTGCTGCCGATTTTTGAAGTTATTGTGTTTAACTAGATATATTATTTGAAATAAAGTATTAGAAGCAGACTATTGTTTTTCTATGTTCGTGACTTCTAATCTTATTATGACATATTTGCGGCTGTTTTGATCAATATAATCTCGTCAAAGTGAGACAACTTCATTAGTCAACTTAAATTTTTATCACAATATACCTCAGCTATAAACGATGCGCAATAATACTATTAGTTAAATAAGATACGGAAATATAAACAGTGCATGACAACTTTCGTAACTGACTGTGTGATGATTATAGTATTTAAATTCAGGTCTGTTAAAAAAACAATTTTGTCCTATCCACGCGAAACAAACTTTGAGGCAGCCATACTACTTGTTTAATTTGGTGGCAAATCAGAGATGAAACAAGTCACATAGGGAAGGGACACAAAGCACGAATGTGACTGAATTCAAGTGAAGTGACGACATACAAGTCAATGGATTTTAGGGATAGAGAAGCAATGTAAAGGTTGGTACTAAATCAAGTGTTTTAACAGATGTAAAATACAACAACCGAAAAGACACCCTTTAAACAATCAAACGACAGTATTTTTAACAGATGCGGAATCAAAATATAACAAATATAACAAATTTATATAACAAATTTTTAGAAGACGATTAAAGTTGGTATAAATTTAGTTGCATCCTTTTGAATGTACTTAAATTCATTCTGGAAAACAAATCTGATAATAGTTGTATAATATGTATCCACTTTTTAACTGATCGAAGAAAATAATATGTTCATAGTGCTATAGAATATATATGCCTAGTGCTCTAGATCAGTATAAAATATTTGCCTACTAAACCTTAAATCCTGGTATAAAGTTATCTTTTTTGTTTTAAAATGGCTAGGTTAGGAAATGTCTAGAATAGTGGTGGTGATTCTTCTGCAGTTAACAGTTGTACAAATAATCACCGTAAAATAAAAGAATGGTTATCTCTGTGTGATTAAAAAAAACACAAAAACATGAAGATTGTTGTTGTTTGGTTCTATACAGATTACATACATGTATCAGGCCCTCAAACGATGAAATGGAGCAAAGGCATGAAACAGAAAAAAAACTTCGAAAAATAGTATTTGTGTGTTCTAAACATTTCTTGGACACGGTCGCGCAAACGATGTAGATTAGATGAGGAAGCATATTTCTCTATGTAAACTGATATGAAACTGATATGAAAAAAAGTTTACAAAACCATTTACTTGCCCAAAAAACTTTCCCGAGTCTACCCGTGAGGACAGTTTGTCAAAATCAACATAAAACTAACAATCGCAACGCAGTATGATGAAAGAGACTTTCTGCCAAATGATCATTAAGATGACCACACAACAAGAGTGAAAAGTAAATAGACATTTACAAATCTGGATATAGACAAACACAAAAACTAAAAATACAAAAAAACAGAAAGTGAGTAACCCGAACCTTTGCAAAGTCAAAAACACCATAGCAGAAAGTAAGTAATCCTTGCTCAATACAAACCATGGGTGTTCGATTGTTTTTGAGAAGTACATTTCAAAGATCATGTTGACAGTTCGTAATACGTCTGAAGGGATTACATTAACTAAAGTACAACGAATCCTTGTTTTAATACCTTCGAAATCAACATTATTGACCGGTTTAGCATAACATATAACTTTTGAAATGGAGACACCATAAACCGGGGCTGCAGGAATGCTACTTTAAATGAATTTAAGTTGACAAGTGCAAAGATGAAGTCATCCCGTTTGTCTGAGAGTCTATGTGTAGGCTATTTATATTGGTAGGTATACGTAAGAATCAAAAATACAACAGGCAACACATTTTGCTATACCTCACGCGCCTTTTGTGTATTCAAGACTCATCAGAGGCGTTCTACCCAAAACAATTGAAAATGACAAACACTATATGAATATGAAGACATAGAACAATAAAACCAAAACATGCCGAACTGAAAACCAAAGTGTGACTAAGATCAACCTAACAGGTGTAGGAACCTTAGGGTTTTGACAATTGGAAATTTACCGCTATATTGATGTTTTGTCCCTCAACAATGCTACATTTGGTGACTATTTACATTCAATTTACCCTAGCGAGTTTGAAATTAAAGACACCACCAATACACTAAGCTCAGCCTCTTATTTAGACCTACTTCTAGAAATAGACTCAAGAAAACTACAAACTAGACTCTACGACAAACGTGATGACTTCAACTTTCCAATTGTCAAATTCCCGTTCATCGAAAGCAACATTCTAGCAGCTCCAGCGTGTACATTTTACAACTTATACGTTATTCTAGAACCTGCAATCGGTATTCCGATTTTCTAGACCGATCCCTGCTGTTGACTGCTAAACTACTCAAACAAGGGATTGTTGCACCTAGGTTGATGTTATCTCTCCAGAAGTTCTATGGTCGTCACCATGACTTAATTGATCGTTATGGGAAATCAGTGTCTCAAATACAATCTGACATGTTTGCTGAGTCATAGGTAGTGATTCCTATTTCTGGATTTGACTTTTCGTTAGACACGACAATGAGTAACTCGAGGGGAGTCTAATTAGAGGCAGGCACTGCTTACTCGTCCTGATCACCTGAGTGCAACCATGATTTTTATTGGGTTCGGGTTACTCTCTTTCTCTGTTTTTTGTGTTTTTGGTTTTTGTGTTGTGTTTTGTCTATATCCGGATTTGTAACTGTCCTTTGACTTTTGGCTCTTGTTGTTCTGTCGGTTTTCTTTGCTATTTTTCTTACATGAACAATTTCATAGCTTTGATGTGTTCTTCAACACAAAAGTGTTGATGCAGGAGCTGGCTAACCTCGGGGGAAAAAATTCCACCTGCAGCGCTAACCATCACGGACGTTAAAAATAAAAAATACAAGAAAGTTCCAGATAAATAAATTTTCCAACGCTTGACGCGCGTGTCGTCTATTCAAGACTTTTCAGAGGCGCTGTACCCAAACAATTGACCTCTACCTATGTGTAAAGATTGCGTTTTAAATTTTAATCTTGCCACGGTAGATTATAATAATGTGTAGTCCAGCCACTGTTATATATAGAAGTGCTGTCAGAGTTTTGGGACGTAGCATATACATGTTTTAGAAAAGAAGATTATTTTTATCATCGTCAAAATAGTAGCATTGCATGACATTATGGCAAATTTGTAAGTCAACTAAAGAGTGTAGAAAAGCGATGACTGAAATTTGCTTTATACTAATATAGTCCTCCAAATTTCTTCAAGAATATCTTGTAGATGTTCGTATGTTATTATATTGTTAACGAAGCTTCACTCTACATTTTTCGCAAAGACAGTTAGACGATTCTTTATAGTTAAGGCGCAGAGGTCTTCAACATATTTTGTGGGGTTGGTTGAATCAGAAAGATACTTGCAATGTACCAAGCGCAATGTGCAACACTGTATGAATTAAACGCAACAAATCACAATTTGACTCGTTTGCTATTCTGTTTTTTGAGTTTATATCTTCCAAAAACTTGACCTGTGCTTCTACTGCCGCCATCATTTTGTCGGATAGTATTGATCATTGATTTATTGTTCAATATAGGTATTATGGCCAGACTTTATGGCGATTATTATCAATTTGTGTATTAAGCTGTCCGCTGTTTTCGGAAAGTGATATTTGAATTAACGTAAGCGGGTGAATAGTAACTATTCTAAGATAGCGTCGTTCAGTTAGCAATCACAAACCCAAACTACCAAAACACTGTTCACGGATTTCAGTAAAACATTCTAGTGGCAAAATAAAAAGAAAGAACTTATGCTCGTAAATGTTCGTGTTTGCCCAAACATTCTCTGTAGAGATTTTATAGATAAGATCTCTGTATATGACTTTCCTGACCAGAGTTTGCAACCAATGAGAGATTTCGAGTAACATGCTTGACAAGCTATGTTCGTTTAATAGACTAATATAATTCCAACATGTTTTGCAGAGTCAACGAGTGCTAAAGCTAATAGACATTAAAAGGTTCACTTCATATTCGAATATAAATCTAAACAGCGCTCAAGGAGATATTTATCCTAAACCCTATGACACAATGAAGACTTCATGTGCAGTAACATCTCTCCGCTACATCATATAGAGCCTACTTTTCTAAACACTATAACTTGCATGTTATGATTTTCTTGACCAAGCTTGTAGAGAAATACACAAATATCTGTCCCTCAAATGAGTATACATTTTTACTTTTTACAGAGTTGCTAAAGAATATTTTTTTCCTGACTTGTCTTACCTAGATTGACAACCTAACGGCTCGACACAAAAGGCAAGAACTCCTTATCTTTACAGGGCATCTGAGTTCTCACTCATTTTCCTGTGAGTTCGTATTGCTGACATTTGTTTGCTTGTGGTTATTTTTTCTCGTGGTTTCATATTAAGTATATATGGTTTTGAAATTTGTTTGCAACCTTAGTATCGTTTTTCCTTTGCTGAGACTACAAGAATAAATCTTAGTTATGCAGTTAATCGTGTTTATTTCCACAATGCAATAATTTATTTGGTTAATGATGGTACGTTGTCATTACAAATAGGTACGTTGCAAATAATTTAAGAAAACATGAAAACGATGGGGTAATTTCTTATATCATTTTATATACTAACCTTACTTGCTGGTGAGTGCTTTTAGAAACATGTCAATTCTACTGCGCGGTAATATTTTTTTTGTACAAAATTTCACAATTGGGAGTTTTTTTGACCATGCATTAGGCAATTATTTTTTTGTTTCTTGTTTTTAGTGTAACCTTATTGTACAATTTTTAATATAAATTGCTTTTTCTCTATAGGAGAAACATAAATATCAGATAATCTGCCATCGTTGATTGGTCTAATACTGATTATAAAAAGCAAAAAATGGAACGGAAAAGTGTTAATTTTTTAATTGTTCAAGTTATTGTGAAGCAACAAACTATAGGTACCTGGTTGCCAAGCAATCCTTAGTCTGGCAATGTATTTACGGCATATTCACAAAATGACAAACATCCATTAGTATATTTTAGACAGTACTCTAAATCTATGGTAGAAACTAACGTTGAAAATAAAAAAGCATGTGTTCAAATTGAAAGATATCCATTTTTCATTTTTGCGAAGTTTGATCTATGATTTTTATACCATGTAGATGCTTCATACAGATAAACATTCAAGTGCCCCCTATATCAATTGTCTTTGTGTTTGTTTTAATAAGCTAATCAACTAATTTATGCCATTGAAGGGTATCGATACATTATCTTGTGTAAACACTATAGCTACTACTTTGAAAATACTTTGTGTTAACAGCAAATGCCAACGTGTAAACGTCATACCAACAAAGAAAAAATTGAGGATGGCCATCTCTGAGGTAAAAATTAAATACATATTGATGTAACATCTAAAACATTATAATTTTGCTAACCATCTCCATTGTGTCATGAGGAAAGTGAGAAGTTTATACCATGCAATGACTGTTTACAGTCTTATTTTTGCTTGGATATACATGATAAAGAAACTCAATGTATGTAGGAAAAAGACCACAATGGTTCAAATTAAAAGAAAAGCAAATTTAAATGCACTATGTATTAATCAAAATCTATTTATTGTACATACGCATACAGTATTTAATTTAATACTAGTAACATTACTTCACAATACATAATTTCGGGTACAGTTTAAATTTCTCCTTTCTGTCTTTTACTGGTTTCAATGGTTTTATATACAAGCAAAAATGATTTTATAACTTGTACTTGTATACTGGCATGGGATATACTAGTACTAGTAATATAATCGATAAAAATCAATGTTAAATTTTTGCTTATTTTCGTGATTTAATATACGTAGGTACATTGTAAATACAAATTTTGGATTATCTCCTACTTTTTATACAGAGATTGTTTCATAAGAGATATGGCAGTGTGACTGAATATGGCCTTCAGAAATGTTAAATGGTCTGATCATTTAGTTCTTTTGGTGGCACTAATATTTTGAATTTTTCAATTCTATATTAATTTTTTGACAAACTTTTACATCAGGGTTATAAGAAATTTTTTGCCTTTGGTATTTTGGAATATGTTGACCACTTTGTGTCTCTCAAAGAGGGAGGTGTTTTAATTTGTGTCTTTTAAAGAGGCAGGATTGGCACAAAAACCTAGTTTTACCCACTATTTCGATTGAAATGCGTAGAGATTAGTAAAATTGTCTGTCATTTCATATGCTATACTGATACCAATGTTATTTATATATATTTTCAGTCATAACAGAAAACTACAAGTTGTGAAGCGAGAGAGGTTACCTGTTGTGAAAAAGGCAGAGACTTGACAGAAGTACAAGTGAAGGATGAATTATATGTAGCTAAAATACCTGCACCAAGATTACCCATTATTGAGCCACCAATACCATCCATCAATAATGTAACACTGATATATATAAGGGACATAACTCAAGCTTCTTGGTAGTTTCTTTTTGTAAAAATGCTGAGTAAAAAGGAGCATAATATTTAGATAATAATTTGTTGACCTTAACATGGCTATTTTTTGTTATTATTTGAACAGATAAAAGTACAAAATATATGCAACTTTGAGTTTTTATGCCACAATCGTGAATGTGAAAGGCGCATATAGTATAACTCTTGGTGTGGTCATTGTTAAATAATATTTAGTTTCCTAGCTCTAATTTGTGTAGTAGTTGAACGGTTTTATTGAAATTGGTGCATATAGTACTTTATCTACTAGCGATAAAGGGCAAAATTGGTTTCAGAGTTATAGTGGATTGATTTTTAGGAAATTCAAATATAATGTCCATTAGTTCTAGATTGTTTGTTGTTTTTTGTGCTTTAATGGTGTTTAACGCTACTTTCAGCAATTTTTCAGCTATATCATGGTTTCCAGTTTTCATTGCGGAGGAGTAACAGGAGAAAACTCCGACCATTGGTAGGAAAACTGACAATCCTTGCCTATTGGAGTCGAGCACACCCTGCCTGCAGTGAGACTCGAACCCTCAACCTCAGTGTTGACAGACCATTTGATCTATACTAGACGAACTGCCTTAACCACTAGGCCCACAAGGTCCCTTTTTGCTAGGGGAAGTCCACCATTTGTAATTTGTATTCCAATTTTGTATCTACTCCCCCTCCCCAACATACATGATTCAAAATATTGCTGTCGTATTGCGCCCTACTAAATATTTAGAATTTAGAAATTTGTACAAGATGGATCCTCATTGAAACCTGTTATTGTTAGGCAGAAGCATCTCTGTCTTCTTGTAAAATTGTATTAGAATCTAAACATTGATGTAAAAATGCTTGCACCTGAAATGTCTTTTGTTATGGACATGTATTTGTCCTTTTTGACCCTTTAGTACTTCACATGCCGTGCATGCTTGTCATGCTATAGAAAGCCCATAGTTTTACCAAACACATGTTATATGAAATATATTATCTAGTTTACTTAAACTACATTTACAGATATTTAACGGCAAACTTGAAATAATGGAAAAACTATATAAAAGGATCATTTTTCACGCACTTTTTCAATCAAATAAGTTTTTTTGGACCTGTCGAAAAATTTAGCACACGAACCTACATTGTTTTCTTCATGTATACAAACATAAAGCTAATATAAATATTTTGATAAAATTTTGGGACTCTGTATTTATAAGAAAGGGTTGAATTTAAAAAAAAAACATCCATGGGTGATACATTTTCCCGTACGTTTTTCAGCACTGTATTTAACTGGTCAAATCTGAAGTTGAGATGTACTTTATAAATTTATCTTTTTGAAAATGCACACTATATATATTATCTAATTGTTATTATTGAGATTATAATAATATTCCAACTGAAAAAGATCTTTTTATTGCTTCTATGATATGATGCCCATGTCCAGATTTAGTGATCATTGATGATTACACATGTAAGAAATCTGACCCTACCGAAAAAACGAGCATACGAACCTATGATTGTTTTGCATATTTTTAAATATATATGTATGCTACATACAAAAATGCTTGAAATAAAGCATCCTATTTATAATGAGTATAAGCAGCGAACATCCTTTATTCTAATATTTGCCTTGTTTATAGTGATTTTAGATGTTGCTAGTATGATCAATTCTAAAAGACATATCAATATACATTAAAAGAGTAAACTTGTATATCTAAGCGGTGATTTTTCTCTAATGTGTGGCCTTCAATTGATAATCTGCATCTGCTAACCAAACAAAATTACCTGCCATTTGTTCTGAGAACAAATGATAAGGTCTTTCCTACTATTTCTCTGCTGTCATAAAATGGATGTAATGCTATGGACTTTTGTGTCGGTTGCTAAGCACAAAATGTCACTTCCAGTCATAACAACTTTTTTAGCAAATAAAGCGGTTCCGAGTCAAAAATATATGGTTGTTAAGGAATTTTGTCCTGTTGCTGCGGAAACTGACACTTCCGGTCATGAAATGACATATGTTTGTAAAGCACATCATCCTGATTCTAAAAATAAATGATTGTTAAGGACTTTTTATAACAATTACCATGCGGTTATTGCATGACCTTGACCTTTGACCTTTGGCTTAACTTGAAGTTTTGTTCCTACTGATCACTTTAAACCTATATGTTTACTTTATTATCTCTAACTGTTTTCAAGTTGTAAGCAAAAACCGACTAACCAAAATAAGTCAAGGGCTGTAACTTCAAAACGGTTCATCGCACACCTTCGGACCAAAGGTACAAAATGAATGCATCGATAAGTAAAGTATTTTTCCCATATTGTCTGTTTTATCTATAGTGCTAACACAACTAAAAATGAGTTTTGACCTTGACATTTGTAAATGTAATATATGTCACTTAGGATCAATGGCGGTGGTCCCAAGTATCTATGAATTATAGTTTCGAGAAAAAAAATTGTACTTGCCACACTTGATGTGTAGAAAATGCATAAATAGTAAGACGATTTAGAGAAAAAATAGCATGTTAAATCATCGCCATAGGTCAGCCGACATTTTGTACACTTTAGATTTTGAGAATCGACTACGGTTTCTGAGTTTATATGCAAACAAGGGTTATTGCTCTGTTACTAAAAACGATTGGTTGCACACAGTGAACCAAGTCATCTCCAAATATGACCGGACCGATTAATGGTATCGAAATGATATGTAGCGACACGTTTTGGCAAACCTTCGCGGAAGAAGGAAATAATAATCATAAAAATTAAGGTAAGGTCTTTCGCTGTATAAGGAAAGACTTAAACAAATAATATAATTTTTTATAAGACTTATTTGCTCATGTGAAGCATGTGAAGTAAATTTTATAAGTTTTTTTATCAACTTGTTTTATTTCCGCAAATGTATTCTATATTGCACGCAATTCTAACTGAAAAGGGTAATGTAGAACCGTTGTGAGTATCCGGTTTATTTTGACTCCATTAGTTACCGACGAGAACCGTCAAAAACCTATAAAAAAGTATAACTGCGATAACCAGCTATTTTGCTATACTATTGTTACATTGATTGCAATGACTGATAAGAACTAGAAGAAACACGTTAAATTGATTATTTTATTAAATAAATGTATGAATAAGGTTATTGTGTATTACAAAGTACGTTCAATATTCGTAGCCTTTAATAAACGTAAGTTTTATCAGGACTGGTCTTTTGTGATGTAATAATTTTCCAAAATTTGTTAGATGTAAATTTAATATGGCGATTGACAATACTGGGCCTTAAAACCGGGTGTTGTAGGGGTTGACCGGTTTCAAGTACGGTATGTACAAAAAGTCTAAAAGCTTTCTTTGACGAAGTTTCGTATTCCCTTTTCAGCATCTTGTTAACATCAGTGTGTTTTATGTGGTAATCATTAAATCTTGTGAATCTTGGTTTGTATCGCTTAAACAAACTTCTAATGAAAACTTCATGGACTCCGTGTCCGTGATCAGTTACAATGTCTATAACAAATTTTCGTATGCCTTAAACACGTGTTCAGCACTAGTGGATTTAGCAATGTCGTTGCCGCCAATTTGAATAAAAACAATAGTTGGTCTATAAAAATAGTTGAAAGAGTTTGTCGCTGTCTGCCAAATTGTATGCAGTGGAATCACTTAATTCGGCGACATGCAGGTCTATTTTGTTAAAGTATTAAAGGTTGTGATTCTGAAGTCGTCCTATTAAGCTATGGCTAATAACAGCAAGAGTCGTTTTTCATGTATAAAAACTGAAAAATATTAAATAAAATTATTTACAATTGGCAATTTAAATACATTTTGTGCTTTGAACATTACTCAAAATGATACACGGAAGATTTCTTTTATCTTAATTTATTAAACTTTTTTTCATCAGGACAAATGGTGTAAATTGGAGTGTGATGTCTTAAATATTCAAGCGAGTGTAAACATTAACGACGTGTGACCAATTTCATATCTAGTTGTATATATCTACAATTGTATTTATTTAAAACAACATTTGAAAAATTTGATTAAAACCCTGAATATTTATTTTCTTAAAATTACAGTTCACCTTGAGCTGTTCGCTTAAATACTATGACAATTTGGAATATTTTAGAAGGCATCTTTGTCTTTAATTGTGGTTTTATAAATCTTTATAATAACTCTAAATAATTAGTGGTATATTTTTAAATGTAAATATTTTGTTTTACTGTTTTATTGTTTATAAATGAAGATAATAACAAAATACCTGAAACTGTCAGAAGAGACAATCCACAAAGTCCAGGAAACCGGCAAACTTCAGAACCAACAACCAAAAATACAGTTACTACAGCAATGGTCCTGATTTGATAGAAATGGTGAATTAAACCAGTTTTATGGCATGCCAAATCTCCCGCTTCCATTACTGTAGAATGTGAGTTGGATAGTTGATTAAAATAGATGGGTATCATATACCACGAAACATGTCATATTTATGTAATTATTTACTTTTATATTTATTGCACTTTTTTGTTCAAATTTAAAACTAATTAATATCTATCCATGTGGTGTTTATAACAATTACTGCAATGAGCCATTGATACAGCTCACTGATTGACTTACAAATTTATATTTCTGTCAATAATCTGGTGACACTTAATAGTATAAAAAAATCAAGACAAACATTTCTTTAAATAAAAGTATTACATTTTGTACATAAATTGGGGGATGACTAAACATTATTGAAAACTATGGGGTTCACCCCACGTAGTTCATAGCAAGGACATGGGTCCTTTCGATTATATATATATTTTTATAATGTATATAATGCATGAAATTATGGTCGAAATCTGAAACACACTATGAATTACACATTGCTAAAACAGGGTCGACTTTCACTTGAAATCATGGGTATCGCCGCATTTATTGCCGTGATTTCCAAAAAGCAGAGATTTGGACCGGTTTTGTCCACTGGACACTTTTGTTTTGTGACAATTGAAAAGCAGCGACTTTGACCATTTTTGTCCACTAGACATTTTTGTCACGTGACATTTAAAAATATAGATTTTGACCGTTTTTGTCAATTTGATCAGAGCAGAAATTTGGACCGTTTTTGTCCACTTGGAAACAGCTAGAGAATGACAATATTTAATGCAGAGATTTGGACAAACTTCTGTCCAGTCAAAGTGGTCAAAATAACTGGTTTTATGTAAAAAACAGATAGTTTGTTATCTCTAAAACAAAGATTTCGACAAGAGATGTGGTCTGCTTTAAGTTAACTTTACGTTATGTTAGGACTGCACCTAACTGAATATATTGTTCAAATCATTAACAGGTGCGTGGAAAAATCCATTTTGGTGTGCAGCATACGATAACAAAAGTCGTTCTTTTTAACGTTCCAACAATTCAGTTAAATTTACGATAACTTTTGATATGTTCCATAAATTTTGTCATCTTTGCAGTTTTCTGTATTGTAAAGCGTAAAATTAATCTGCCAATTTAGTTTTCCCTATTTGGACCTGCGTGTGATAAAATTGTCCACATTCTAAAAACTACGCTGAAAGATTGGTTGATGTCGATGTCTGAAAGTTTTCTAGATAAAACATTTAATTAAAACGAATTAATATTTTTTTAGAAAGATAGGAAACTTAAAAAATTTGGGTTATGCAAATTTACAATATAGTGTTACTAAATTTAGCAGTTTTATTTATTTTAGATTTTGTATCATAGACAATGGTCCAAAGATCTAAAAAAAACGCCCTTGTCTGATATTTATTTATTATCGAACCCGGAAACAAAAAGTGATTATGTATTTGAAATAACGCAGTGAGCAAGACCAATAAATATTATGCCACAAAAATGACTTAAAATGATCGAGAAATTTAAATTTTGAGATACTCGAAGTTAATTAAGTAAGTAATTTATATTATCGTTTATGGGATCTATTTTGATTTCTTTACCACATATTTAAGGCTTTTGATGTTTTAATTTAATTGAGTAATTTAGCTTTTTTAAATGTTGCAAATTGTATCTATTTAACGCTTAAAGAATTTTCTGCTGGGTATTATGCTCTTCTTCATAGATACAAAATGATTGTCACAAAGTTAATGTTTTAGTTTAAATTCAGTAGCTTTGCCTTTATATGTCCAAACATATACATCGTTTTGTACGTAAATGGTACAGGAAATGATTAGCTTTCATAATTTTTTTTTAAAAGCTGTTCTAGGATGAGGTGTTTTCTACGTTTTTACGTCGGATTTCAAGTTTGTGTCTAATTTATAGAACCCTGCAGTATCAGCACGACGTAAAACATCTTACTCCATGTGACTGCTTGTTTAGATATTGTCATTTTCTAATTTACTCGCATCGGATACAATTGTGGAATAATGCTTTTTATAAAGTGTATGTTACATGGCTTTGAACTTGTGTTTAAGCTCTAAAAATAGAGTATGGGAGAAACTCATATTGCTGAATGTTTAAAAAAAAACTATTACCGAGTCAAACACTTTTCTGGCGGATATTTGGCACGAGACAGTGTTGAATCATCTTCATTTCATTAATGACTTTGTTGAAAACAAATCCCACGATTCCGCAAATGTTACAACAGAAAATGCCAGAAAGATTTGCAGGAGAAATGCAAAATGCTCACTAAGACACACTACCTTATTCGAGAATGCTGATCTGCAGGGAGATCGTCCAAGTATTCAACAGGCGTCAACTACTCATCAAAAATGTGTTCTTCCTATGTTTGTCCCTCCTTGGACGCCAGAGACCCTTATAACAGATGATTTCTTAGATTCATTTGCAATTCCAAGAGGTAGCTATCAAAACTGCAAAAGAAATATTTTTATATATTTATATATTTTCCGTTTTAAACAACCATTCAGCTAATATATGGAACAATCAACAATATAAAGTTCAATATGTATAATCAATTTATTTTCGACACAATCATCGCATTATTTTCTTGCGTTTCATTCTACTATTTAACTATTACTTCAAACAGGGTGAGCTCGACTCCAATCCTTATGGACAAGAATCACATGTTTTGTCCGAGTACTCTGGTTTTCTCCCCAATAAAAACTTAACGATATAGCTAAAAATAACTGAAAGAGGCGGTAAACACCATTCAAACAAATAACAAACAAACAATAATCTTATACTAAGATAAGATCTTTTTCCTTGAACATTCTAGCCAGAAATGTTAGATATCTAACTGACAATATCATTTTGACATTTGGTTATACTTCAGAATAATTTGATATTTACACACTTTAGTTATTTTAAGTGGATTATAAGCTGTTAATATGTTAAACTTCTAATATATTTGATCAATTTCGAAACGGATTTAAACGACAAATGAAAAGGCTTACTTTTTATCTGATAACTTTAATAGATTTTTTTCTTGTGAAGTTTATTTTGCCTTATTTTATATAAGTACCAAGAGAAAAAGACAAAATACGTTTTACAAATATTCGAATAACTGTTATAACTACCTTTGTTATTGCATCGGAAGTGAACGTAATGTTAAATTAAGGCGATGGTTTCTACCAAAGAGATTCATTATGAATAACAAGGATGGTTTGACATGTGAAGTCATCAGTAGTAAGGCTGAAGGATTAGATATGGAAGGGAGTGATATTGATTTAATGACAATATTTGATAAATATGGTGCTGCATGCGAACAAATCGAGTCATCTGCATTAAACAACGAGACTGTTAGAATGCAATATAAATCGTCAAATATTTCCCCTGGGTATGTGTTAGTAGAAATTTGCATAATGGGTAGAAATTGTTCTCTTTCAAGTTCTTTATTTAAAGATTTGGGGATAAGGGCTTTCCATAATAGTAAATACATATGGAGCACAAAGGCACACGGTCCAGCCCTTGCAAAAGCACCACTTGGAATGGACACTGATTTAGTCCTAGCTTTTAAAACTGAAACGTGGCCTGAAATTGCTAACGAATGGATACTACGCGAACGGAAGTTTGGATGGCGTGCCAAGAAACCATCAACGATATAGCTAACAAAGGATGTTGCATTGTTCCTGTTGGTAGCAAGGCATGCAAACAAACCAATGAAACTGAATGGAGACTGTCTTTCGCTTTGGCAGAAAAAGATCTATTTTTTTCTTTTTATCACACCCAACTTTTAGTTTACGGATTATTAAAGCTTATACTGAAAGAAGTAGTAAACCCTACAAAAGAAATATCATAATTGCTGTGTTCTTACTTTTTAAAAACAACATTATTCTGGATGATTGAGGAAACACATGCCTGTCTCTGGAAACCTCAGTTAATAATATTATGTTTTCAACTATGTCTTGAACGTTTAATTCAGTTTATAGTCGAAGAAAATTGTCCAAATTTTTTTGTTCGCACAAATAACATGTTTCAGGGGAGATTTCTGAATGGAAAAGAACAGTTGCTACAAATATTATGTGGCATTTCATGTAGAGAGATTAGTTTAATTGTGGAAAGTAAAACGATAAATAAACTTAAGTGTTTCATCAAACAACCTTTTACGCAAAAATGGCAAGATTTATGGGAAATAACTTCACACGTTTTTGAATTAATATACTGTTGCAAAATGGCTGTAGGTTATGCATGTAACAAGAAAGACATTTATTATCGAAGATGGCTTAAGTCACTCCTTGAGGTGCCAATCGTTAGAAAAAAATTTCGCAAAGAAATATGTCATTTTATAGATTATCTACAGACACATATTTCATCCAACGACAACAAAAATGTCTATAGCATGCATAAATTGCACTTATATCTGTTGTGTGATGGATGCAATTCTGATCCTGTAGCCGGAACATTATTATTTGCTTCCTGGTTGTACAATAATGGAAAATTAATTGAATGTTTGGAATTCGCAGATCTGGCTTTCGAAAGATTAAATACATTTTCAGAATTCTTATTTTATTGTACACCTAAAATTAATTTCGCAACTGAAGTTGATTTTATTGAACATGCACTTCGTTTTAGAAAGTCAAAAGCGGTAGGATTTTATGAAACTTCTTGTCTACTTCCAATTGAAATAAAACGCGCGTTTCTTGTCATGAAAACATGGCTGGCTGGATATGAAGATCAATTATTAGAAAACTTAATATTTTATCCAGAGCCATACTACCATTTTCTTAGATTTTTGTGCTTGTACAAATTGGAGGACATAGAACGCAGCTAAGATGAACTGGCAGCATTAGACTGCAATAACCATGAAAGAAGTCGTATGAATGTCCTTTTACGATTTGCCGGATATATGGCAAAATACAGAATAGGTCATGAAGGGACAAGTCATACAAATATTTTATTGGACATTATTCCGAATTTCTTTAGACTTTCTGAGGGGATAAATATGTCACATGTAATGAGTTTGCAACAACAATTGGACAAAATAGGCATTGATCCATCCTTTTTTCAGAAGCTTTTGCAGCAAAATATTACACAAGATTGGCTACATTATGGGATCTATACATCATACAATTTATATCTGGATGACAAGGTGCAGAGATATAGACACATACTGTATTGTCAATAATACTAGACGGAATCGATTCTGAGAATGAAGTAATTTGAACATCGTGATTGGACCATTCATTTCTAACGTTTTCAGTCATTTTCTATGCGTAGAATGCTATTTATTGCTTGAAGTGTCTTGGTGATTAAAGGGTGATAATGTAACTTATTGTAAAGATTAAATTATGTGAAAGAAGCAACATTTATATTCTGGAAAACAACCTTATAAATAATAACGCATCTTTTTTATTTAATTTTGTTTATTACCTTATTTGGTATACGGTACTGTAATATTTGTGTTATCGGTTGTGCTGATTTATAATGTATTACATGTATTCTGTTTACTATTTTAAGACCTGCCACTTTAAACATTGGCGCAAATGTTTTAGCTTCTATCAACCTAACGGAGGATCTCAAGTGCTCGACTTACGGATCTGACCAGTGCGTCCCAAGATTTTGGGATGTCAGGTTATAATAATGAAAGCGTAACTGTGTAGCGTGTTTGTAGGCTAACACACTCAGTAATGCAAAAAATCCATGGCTAAGGATATAACTAGTTAGTGAATATCACCTAGTCTGATATTTGTGTGAATCTCAAATTTAATTGAATAGATGACCTGTACGATAACACTTCTGAAATTCAAAAAAGAAATAACATCGTCGAAATATTATATTGAAATATTTGTGTTTTAAATGAGTTGTATGCATAGCAGACTATTAAGACGTCAGCTAGAGGTTGAACATTATTTTTAGAATAACAATTTCTACTGCCTGTTGAAAATTGTGCCCAACATTTTAATAAGAAATTCCAGCATAGTAATGATTGTGCTTTCAATTTGAAGCTTTACGCAGAGATACTAGGGCTACTTTACTAACAGACATTAAGCCCATGTCATAAATAGTATCATACAAATATAGCACACTGTTAGATGCTTCATTAGCAGGATTTCGACGATTTAGGCAATAAATTTAGTTTTTGTTTTAAGGGAATTTGGTGTGAAAAACGGGTTTTGAAAAATATATTTTGTATCTAAATGGAAACAAAACGAAAACAAATATAATTCGGCTCCATCAGTGCAATTGCAGTGCTTTTTTTACGTAAACTTTTATTTAGGCTCTACGTGGATTTCAAATTTACACTTAGGGTAATGTATTTATATTTCAGTGTATAGGTTTTTAGGAATGACGCGAACATACTATGTACAATACACAGACTAGTTACTGGCAAAATGATGGACTAAGATACGAAATACAATACGTAATAACGTAATAGGATATACACTTTTTTCACTTCGGTAGTAAGAACTAGCGCAATTGATGGAAATTTGACATAAAAAATATTGTGATCAGTGAAAAATATTCATTCGAAATTGCAAAATTGCATTTAGCCTTATTATAGATTGAACTCCAAGTGTGAGGTAAGATCATGAGAAGCGTCAACAAATATCGAAGTTAAAAAGAACTCTTCGTGGAACTAACTTATTTGAAATGCAGGAAAATCTGTAGAACTCCTACGAACACACGATGATTTTAGGAAGCTTATAAAATCATTAAATCAGTATAAATAACTCAGTATTATGCATGTTTAACTTCTTCCGAAGGTTTCTCTTAAAGAAATGAAAGGACCGGCATCAAATTTTTGACACAGAAGTTCTGATCAAGTGTGCTGGCTGAACAATATTTTTCCGCTGATGACAGATACAGGCACTGTAAATTTGTGGGACAAGCTCCACATTACAAGGCGGATGGAAGAGCCAATTGGTAGCATTAGCTGTTACTGGTCTATTCTAAACGAAAGAAATTAATAATGATAATTTAGCTGTGTATTACATATTAAACAAATTGTTATATCAATTTAGGGTTACTATCATGTGCATATACATATATAAAGGAAACATTTTTGTGTGCTATACAACCACTCAAATTTTGATATTCGCCTTGATAAGAGTGATTACATATGATGTTATGTTTGTCAAACTCTAAACAATATTTTAAAGCACATATTAATGTACATTTAACTGTGTGCCAGTAACTATTATGATTATTACACATTGCAACTTATCTAGAAAGCAAAGAAATAAACACAGATGTGTTTGATGACACATGAAATAGTGATTTCATGTACCATCATTGTTACTTATTCATTTGAATAACATATTTTTCATCTTGCAGTCTTGCAGAAGAAATTGCTGATCATTGTCTTTTCTCAATCTCCAATTCATTTTTTGGTTATCAAGTTGTCCTTGACTTGAATATATTCTTTTTCACTTTTTATTTTTTGCCAAAGAAAATATTCCAATTCTCTAAATTTCAGAATACATAAAAACGTTGTCAAAAGAAAACTGGTACATCTAGTCAATGAGTTTTCTCTAATATATGGTCTGATAATCTGCATCTCCCACCCCGAGAAAACTGAATAAACAAATAATATGATTTTCTACAAAAATATTTTGTAAAAAATGTGAAGTTAATGTTATTTGTTTTGGTACTGCAGATCCTATATTGCACGTAATACTAACTGAAAAGGGTAACGCAGTGCCGTTGCGAGTGTCCAGTTTATTTACCAACAATTTCCAGCTTATCCACTATACGACTGTTACATTGATTCTAATGGCTGATGAGAACTATGAGGGCACACATATAAAATGGTTTTGTTTATTAAATAAATATATCTATTAAGTTTATGTGTATTAAATTCATTAATTGTAAACTTTATTTAACGTAGGATTTATCATAACTGATTATATTCCATGTAATAATTTTTCCAAGTTTGTTCAATGTAAATTCAATATGGCCGCTGACAAAACTGAGCTGTTGATGTGGAATAGTTTTAAATACGTAATGTTATACAACGACAAAAAAAGCGTTATAACGTAAGACTATGTAAAAACAACTAGAAGAGGTTTTAGTTTCATTTATTCTAAAATGTATCAAAACCTGAATTTAACGATATATTTACAGAATAATGCAAGTTTTTTCTCTTTGGCATAAACTTGCTCAGAATGCTATGTCAGATGGATACAATAAAAAAAACGTGTTGGATTGTCCAGTCATCTTAGTTTCGAAACAGCTGTGTTTGACGAAGTTTCGTATTTATTTTTTTATCTTGTTTACCTCAGTGTGTTTCATCTCATAGTCACTAAATGTTGTCAATCCGGGTTTGTATCGCGGAAACAAACTTCTAATGATAACTTCATGAAATATGTGATTAGCTACAAGAACTGTAATACAATTTCGTATTCTCTAAAAACGTGTTCAGCATTGGTGGATATACCAATGTCATTGCTGCCGATCTGAATAAAAATTCTAGTTGGTCTTTAGAAAAATAGATGAAGGATCTTGATGCTATCTTCCTAATTTTTTTACAGCGGAACCACATTATCCAGCGATATGTAGGTCTATTTGGTCAAAGTTTAGAAAAGTGTGATTATGAGTTCGTCTTATAAAGCTATTGCCATTAACAGCAATAGTCATATATGGTGTATAAAAATTGGAAAAATAGGATAGAAAAGGATTAATAACGGACTATTTTAAGTCCCTGGTCACATAGAAATTGACCAACGTCACTGCAGGTAGATTTCTCCACCTCGCAGTCGGCGATTTAATTGGACTTAACAGGCCACGGTTGATGTCTATTATCCGGGAAAGTAAGTTGATTACCAGACTTGTCACCTATATTATATCTAGTTGGATATATCTACAGATGAATTTATTTAAAATTGCTTGTCAACCAACTCGAGTTAAAGTTTGAATACTTAATTCTTTCAAAATTACCGTTCAGCTTGAGCAGTTAAGCTGTGACAGTTTAGAATATGTTCAGAAGGCATTTTGGCTTTCATTGTGGTTTAATAAATCTTTATAATCATCTGAATGATTTTTCATTTAAAATTGCACTTTAAATAACTGTTAATAATAAGTGTTACATTTTTAATGTAAACATTTTTTTCACTTCTGGTTTAGTGTTTATTAATTTTTTATGTAAATATTTATTTTTAATTATTTTTGGTTCAAATTTAAAACTATAACTGTTAACAATTAATATGGATATCTATCCATGTGGTGTTTGTAACACTAACTGCTCTGATGGTAGATGTGCGTGATAAATAAACAACTTACGGATTGACTTACAGATTTACGGTTTAATTTGTGATAACTTTTGATGTGTGCCATCAATTCTTGTCATCGTTGCAGTTTTGTGAAGCATAATGTCTATAAAGTAATCGTGCCAATTTAGTTTTCCTTTTTGGACCTGCGTCTGGTATAATTTTCCTCATTCTTAAATTTACTATAAAAATGGTTGATGTCATTGTCTTAAAGTCTTTTTGAAGCGTTCAATAAAACATTAAATTAAACAAATTAATAATTTATGAAATAAATAAAAACTGAGATGCAGAGCTTTATTACTCTGGCATTAAAACACCAATTTTATTTACATTTCAGGTTTGAGTTTGTGATTAAACAAGTCACATCTCTATTTTCGTTCTAAACCTTTTAATATATTGTTACTTTATTCAGCAGTTTTATTTATTTAAGATATTGTATCATAGATAATGGTCCAAAAGTCTGAAATAAAAAAAATGTCCTTGTCTGATATTTATTTATTATCAAACCCGGAAACAAAAAGTAAAATGTGGTATTTGAAATAACACAGTGAGAGAGATCAAGCGATATAATGCCACAAAAATAACTTTAAATGATTGAGAAATAAAAAAAAATTGAGTTACTCGAAGTTTTTTAAGTTATGGGCTCTTTTTTATTTCTTTGCAACATATTTATAGCTTTTGATGTTTTTATTCAATTGAGTTTTTTTGTTAATTTAAATTTGCATATTGTATCTAATTAACGCTTAAGTAATTTTAATTTAAATAATTATGGTCTTCTTTATAGATACATGGTAATTGACATGATGGCGGACTTAATGAACGCACTGTGGATCGAGAGGGGAAATGTGGTGTGTTTAAGGGTATTCGTGAACTCTAATATAGCAATGAGGTGTTAAATTCACTACGGAAAAGTGAATCAATTGAATGGGAAATAGCATAAGAAGAATAATAAACGAAACAGGAGTTTAAATGCAAATTCAGGTTTGACTCCCCCTAGTAAACAAACAGTCAACATGGCGGCGATGAACCAAAATGTTTCACAGACATTGAGCCAAGCCCACGATTTTTTATATCAAATACATAACATCGCTAATATTGGAGGCAACCCAAATGACAGTACATGTATGTTCCCACCACCTAGGCCATCCATAATACAAATAACACCCGGACCAACTCAACACCCCCCTTTTTCCAAACTGGATACGAGCCACCGAGACAAAGCTCCCCTGCTTTACCAATAGCGTCACAAGTTCAGTTTAGCAGACCGATCGTGGACACACCTTCATGTACTTCACAATCTATTGTGCAACAGGAAACTAATCTACACAACTTTCCAAACACTATGGGTCATTCGAGTACACCCCAAAACATGTCAGTTATGTTCGATATGTTGTTTTCAACACTCAACATTTTAAACCAGCGATTTGACACTTTCCAAATCCAAACTAGTCAACAGCTCTCGAAACTACAAATGCTTGAAAATATAGATCGAAGATTGTCTACACTCGAAAGCGGTCTAAATGACATTAAACACGACATGCAAGCAATGAAAGCGACTATACGTGAACATGACAAAAAACTAGAATCGGAAGAACGAAACTATCATGAACTGGGAAATAGAATTGATGGCTTTGATCAAGACCGTGTTCATCTTCTTCAGGAAAGCGAAAACATGCGTGAAGAACTTTTGAAAGATTTCCGACCGTTTCCCTAGATCGATAGTTGCACGTTTTTCCCTATACTCCGATCATTAGAAGGTCCTACAAGCGCTTCCTCAAAACCTTAAAGGTACATCGTTTAAAGTATATCAACAGTACCCTAAGGAAATAGCTGACAGGCGAAAGGCATTGTACCCGATATTAAAGGAATACAAGCGACAAGAACGCCGAGCCAAAATTGTAGTCGACCAGCTCTACGTTGATGGAGTGCACTACCCGAATGGTGATCCGCCCATGGCAATTCATCAAATGAGAGGAAGAAGGGACATGCCCGTCTAGGCCAACGCATCAGCAATTTGCAAAATTGTAACAAATAAACTATATTGTACATTTTTAAATGTTTGTGGCTTAAAAAATAAACTGTTATTATCAGATTTTACCAATGAGTTACAAAAATATGACATTATTTTCCTATGTGAAACTAAACTAGACGATCTTGATGTAAAACAAGTGCCCAATGGCTACTCATACTTTTTGAAAAATAGAAAACAATTTAAAAGAAAATCGGGTGGTTTAGCAATTCTGTTTAAGAAAAAATTTGAAAATGAAATTACACTTATCTCAAGCAACTGTCAATTTGTTCAGTTGATACAATTATCTAAGAAAATTTCAGGTGTAGAAGATTTAATTATTGGGTGTGTATATATACCCCCTGAGCAATCAAAGTATTCTTCAAATGAAGCTTTCGATGAATTAGAAGAAGAGATAATTACAATGTCAAAGAATTCAAAATTTATTTCTTTAATTGGTGACTTTAATGCCAAAAGTTCAGTACTAGATGACTACCAGACGATGATTTGTTAGAATTATTAGATTTTGATAACGATCCAGATTTTTTGATTGATTTGTTCGACTTTGAAAATTTACTTAAGTATGGAATTTCTCTTAAACGTTTTTCTGAGGATAAAAGTCGTCCAAATAAATATGGACATACGCTTATTGAATTATGTCAAAAATGTTCAATGTACATAGCAAACTCACGACTTGGTTCGGATAAAAATGTTGATAGAAATACATGTATAGATTGTACATTGATTGATTATCTTATTGTCACATCGAATCCTTTCCCAGTGATTTCAGAATTTGAAATTATGGATTTTAATCCACTTTTCTCCGATGTACACAATAAAATGCGTTTTACTATAGAGAATACAGTACAATGTAAACACACTCTTAGTACCGTTAACACGAGTTATGACCGTAGCCAAACGAACCCACCAATTATAAGCTGGAACTCGTCCAAGTGTGACGAATTCAAGCGTATACTACTTGTAGAGGACGAGGTCAAAATAAGTGACCTCGAACAGAAGCTAGAAAATTTTATAAACCAAAATGACGTAAACAATGAACTAAATAGCATTGTTGAAGATATTGAAACATTGTTTGTAAATTGTGCAAGTTCTGCTTTTGGTCACAGAAAAGGCAAACCCCGTGATGAGGGCGGAAAACCATGGTTTACAAAACAATGTGATTTAAAGAGACAAGCTTTTAATAAAGCGAAAAAAAAATTATAACAAAGTTAAAAACGATGAAAATAAGAGCGAAGTAAACCGGACTTCGAAATCTTATCGTCAAGAAGTTGATATGTGTTACAAAAAATATAATAAAAAATGCGAAAAAGAAATGCGTCAAATGTCAAAGACAGATTCAAAGTCTTTATGGAGGTTGTTAAATAAATATTCTGGACATAGTATGCAAACTCCAGAAATTGACCATAACAATTTCTATGAATATCTTAAATATCTGAACTCAGGCGAAACTGAAGATTTCTCGATAAACGAAAATATAAATGTAGACCCAATGTACGATGTAATACTAAATTCTGAAATTACAGAAAAAGAAGTTGATGATAATATTAAGTTGTTAAAAAATAACAAAGCTGCAGGATTTAATAAAATTGTAAATGAATACCTTAAAGCTTCTACGCCTAGACTCAGTAAACTTTATTGTAATCTATTTAATTTAGTATTGAATACAGGTATGATCCCTGAAAGCTGGTCTATTGGTGTTATACAACCTATTTATAAAAACAAAGGTGGTCTAAAAGACCCAGATAACTACAGAGCCATCACACTCGTCAGTTGCTACAGAGCCATCACACTCGTCAGTTGCTACAGAGCCATCACACTCGTCAGTTGCTTAGGAAAACTGTTCACTTCAATTATTAATAAAACACTCAATATACTTGCAGATGAAATAAATCTTATTTCTGAATGTCAACCCGGCTTCGGAAAGGGGTATTCTACTTTAGACAACATTTTTTTCGTTACATTCTTTGATTTCTCTATATTTTTCTTTTGGCAAGAAACTTGTTTGCTCATTTATAGATTTTCGAAAAGCTTTTGATAAGGTTTGGAGATACGGATTATGGCAAAAATTACAAACTTATGGTATTAAAGGTAAATGTTTTAATGTTATTCATAACATGTATGAAAATATTAAATCTTGTGTAAGAGACAAGAGACAGCACTCAGATTTTTTTCCATGTTTTTCAGGTGTTCGTCAGGGAGAGAATTTATCTCCATTTCTTTTTGCTATTTTTCTTAATGATTTAGAAGATTTACAATCAAAACTACAAGAGCATACAATTTCAATGTATTTCGAATTATTTATTTTATTGTATGCTGATGATACTGTATTATTTGCAGTCAGTGAGGCTTTACAAAATAACTTAGATATTTATAGAATATATTGTGATATATGAAAATTGTCTATTAACTGTGCAAAGTCTAAGATTGTTATTTTTAGCAAGAGGAAATGTAGAAACCTTCTCGAGTTTAAAATTCATAACGAAACAATTGATATAGTAGATTCTTATACATATTTAGGATTGGACGTTCATTATAATGGATCATTTGTAAAAGCAAACAAAAGCTCATTACCCAGGCTAGACGATCTTTATTCTCTGTTTATAAAAGAATTAGAAATCACCCTATTCCTATAAACTTTCAGTTAAAATTATTTGATAGTTTAGTCGAACCTATTCTGATTCATGGTTCTGAAATTTGGGGGTTTGAAAATATATCTGAACTGGAGAGGATACATTTACATTTTTTTAAAAAGATATTGAATGTAAGAATATCTACTCCAAGCTACATGGTTTATGGGGAACTCAATTGTTACCCTCTTTCAGTAAAAATTAAAACGAGAATGGTATCTTTCTTTTTTTATATTTTATTTCTTTTTGTGCATAGTCAGGATTTTGACAAAAACTCTTATAGCACCACCTGACAAGGGTGTGACAGAGTTGTGCATTAAGATAAACAAACAATATACTGACTATACAGGATAATGTAATATTACTCATACATTCTCTCTCACACATCACTCATCCCTCACATTTTATAAACTTACACAAAGTACATACTAAAAAAAACTTTACTAAATGTACTATTTATTATATACAAATAGTTAAGAAAATTAAAATTTCGTTTTGATTATTTCTGTATTGTCCCTCCTTTTTATAAAGTTTTTTAAGTAAGTTATTTATATTTTCGTTTATGGGCTCTTTTTTATTTCTTTGCAACATATTTATAGCTTTTGATGTTTTTATTCAATTGAGTTTTTTTGTTTATTTAAATTTGCATATTGTATCTAATTAACGCTTAAGTAATTATAATTTAAATAATTATGGTCTTCTTTATAGATACATGGTAATTGACATGATGGCGGACTGAATGAACGCACTGTGGCTCGAGAGGGGAAATGTGGTGTGTTTAAGGGTATTCGTGAACTCTAATATAGCAATGAGGTGTTAAATTCACTACGGAAAAGTGAATCAATTGAATGGGAAATAGCATAAGAAGAATAATAAACGAAACAGGAGTTTAAATGCAAATTCAGGTTTGACTCCCCCTAGTAAACAAACAGTCAACATGGCGGCGATGAACCGAAATGTTTCACAGACATTGAGCCAAGCCCATGATTTTTTATATCAAATACATAACATCGCTAATATTGGAGGCAACCCAAATGACAGTGCATGTATGTTCCCACCACCTAGGCCATCCATAATACAAATAACACCCGGACCAACTCAACACCCCCCTTTTTCCAAACTGGATACGAGCCACCGAGACAAAGCTCCCCTGCTTTACCAATAGCGTCACAAGTTCAGTTTAGCAGACCGATCGTGGACACACCTTCATGTACTTCACAATCTATTGTGCAACAGGAAACTAATCTACACAACTTTCCAAACACTATGGGTCATTCGAGTACACCCCAAAACATGTCAATTATGTTCGATATGTTGTTTTCAACACTCAACATTTTAAACCAGCGATTTGACACTTTCCAAATCCAAACTAGTCAACAGCTCTCGAAACTACAAATGCTTGAAAATATAGATCGAAGATTGTCTACACTCGAAAGCGGTCTAAATGACATTAAACACGACATGCAAGCAATGAAAGCGACTATACGTGAACATGACAAAAAACTAGAATCGGAAGAACGAAACTATCATGAACTGGGAAATAGAATTGATGGCTTTGATCAAGACCGTGTTCATCTTCTTCAGGAAAGCGAAAACATGCGTGAAGAACTTTTGAAAGATTTCCGACCGTTTCCCTAGATCGATAGTTGCACGTTTTTCCCTATACTCCGATCATTAGAAGGTCCTACAAGCGCTACCTCAAAACCTTAAAGGTACATCGTTTAAAGTATATCAACAGTACCCTAAGGAAATAGCTGACAGGCGAAAGGCATTGTACCCGAAATTAAAGGAATACAAGCGACAAGAACGCCGAGCCAAAATTGTAGTCGACCAGCTCTACGTTGATGGAGTGCACTACCCGAATGGTGATCCGCCCATGGCAATGCATCAAATGAGAGGAAGAAGGGACATGCCCGTCTAGGCCAACGCATCAGCAATTTGCAAAATTGTAACAAATAAACTATATTGTACATTTTTAAATGTTTGTGGCTTAAAAAATAAACTGTTATTACCAGATTTTACCAATGAGTTACAAAAATATGACATTATTTTCCTATGTGAAACTAAACTAGACGATCTTGATGTAATACAAGTGCCCAATGGCTACTCATACTTTTTGAAAAATAGAAAACAATTTAAAAGAAAATCGGGTGGTTTAGCAATTCTGTTTAAGAAAAAATTTGAAAATGAAATTACACTTATCTCAAGCAACTGTCAATTTGTTCAGTAGATACAATTATCAAAGAAAATTTCAGGTGTAGAAGATTTAATTATTGGGTGTGTATATATACCCCCTGAGCAATCAAAGTATTCTTCAAATGAAGCTTTCGATGAATTAGAAGAAGAGATAACTACAATGTCAAAGAATTCAAAATTTATTTCTTTAATTGGTGACTTTAATGCCAAAAGTTCAGTACTAGATGACTACCAGACGATGATTTGTTAGAATTATTAGATTTTGATAACGATCCAGGTTTTTTGAATGATTTGTTCGACTTTGAAAATTTACTTAAGTATGGAATTTCTCTTAAACGTTTTTCTGAGGATAAAAGTCGTCCAAATAAATATGGACATACGCTTATTGAATTATGTCAAAATTGTTCAATGTACATAGCAAACTCACGACTTGGTTCGGATAAAAATGTTGATAGAAATACATGTATAGATTGTACATTGATTGATTATCTTATTGTCACATCGAATCCTTTCCCAGTGATTTCAGAATTTGAAATTATGGATTTTAATCCACTTTTCTCCGATGTACACAATCAAATGCGTTTTACTATAGAGAATACAGTACAATGTAAACACACTCTTAGTACCGTTAACACGAGTTATGACCGTAGCCAAACGAACCCACCAATTATAAGCTGGAACTCGTCCAAGTGTGACGAATTCAAGCGTATACTACTTGTAGAGGACGAGGTCAAAATAAGTGACCTCGAACAGAAGTTAGAAAATTTTATAAACCAAAATGACGTAAACAAAAAAAAAACAATGAACTAAATAGCATTGTTGAAGATATTGAAAAATTGTTTGTAAATTGTGCAAGTTCTGCTTTTGGTCACAGAAAAGGCAAACCCCGTGATGAGGGCGGAAAACCATGGTTTACAAAACAATGTGATTTAAAGAGACAAGCTTTTAATAAAGCGAAAAAAAAATTATAACAAAGTTAAAAACGATGAAAATAAGAGCGAAGTAAACCGGACTTCGAAATCTTATCGTCAAGAAGTTGATATGTGTTACAAAAAATATAATAAAAAATGCGAAAAAGAAATGCGTCAAATGTCAAAGACAGATTCAAAGTCTTTATGGAGGTTGTTAAATAAATATTCTGGACATAGTATGCAAACTCCAGAAATTGACCATAACAATTTCTATGAATATCTTAAATATCTGAACTCAGGCGAAACTGAAGATTTCTCGATAAACGAAAATATAAATGTAGACCCAATGTACGATGTAATACTAAATTCTGAAATTACAGAAAAAGAAGTTGATGATAATATTAAGTTGTTAAAAAATAACAAAGCTGCAGGATTTAATAAAATTGTAAATGAATACCTTAAAGCTTCTACGCCTAGACTCAGTAAACTTTATTGTAATCTATTTAATTTAGTATTGAATACAGGTATGATCCCTGAAAGCTGGTCTATTGGTGTTATACAACCTATTTATAAAAACAAAGGTGGTCCAAAAGACCCAGATAACTACAGAGCCATCACACTCGTCAGTTGCTACAGAGCCATCACACTCGTCAGTTGCTTAGGAAAACTGTTCACTTCAATTATTAATAAAACACTCAATATACTTGCAGATGAAATAAATCTTATTTCTGAATGTCAACCCGGCTTCGGAAAGGGGTATTCTACTTTAGACAACATTTTTTTCGTTACATTCTTTGATTTCTCTATATTTTTCTTTTGGCAAGAAACTTGTTTGCTCATTTATAGATTTTCGAAAAGCTTTTGATAAGGTTTGGAGGTACGGATTATGGCAAAAATTACAAACTTATGGTATTAAAGGTAAATGTTTTAATGTTATTCATAACATGTATGAAAATATTAAATCTTGTGTAAGAGACAAGAGACAGCACTCAGATTTTTTTCCATGTTTTTCAGGTGTTCGTCAGGGAGAGAATTTATCTCCATTTCTTTTTGCTATTTTTCTTAATGATTTAGAAGATTTACAATCAAAACTACAAGAGCATACAATTTCAATGTATTTCGAATTATTTATTTTATTGTATGCTGATGATACTGTATTATTTGCAGTCAGTGAGGCTTTACAAAATAACTTAGATATTTGTAGAATATATTGTGATATATGAAAATTGTCTATTAACTGTGCAAAGTCTAAGATTGTTATTTTTAGCAAGAGGAAATGTAGAAACCTTCTCGAGTTTAAAATTCATAACGAAACAATTGATATAGTAGATTCTTATACATATTTAGGATTGGACGTTCATTATAATGGATCATTTGTAAAAGCAAACAAAAGCTCATTACCCAGGCTAGACGATCTTTATTCTCTGTTTATAAAAGAATTAGAAATCACCCTATTCCTATAAACTTTCAGTTAAAATTATTTGATAGTTTAGTCGAACCTATTCTGATTCATGGTTCTGAAATTTGGGGGTTTGAAAATATATCTGAACTGGAGAGGATACATTTACATTTTTTAAAAAAGATATTGAATGTAAGAATATCTACTCCAAGCTACATGGTTTATGGGGAACTCAATTGTTACCCTCTTTCAGTAAAAATTAAAACGAGAATGGTATCTTTCTTTTTTTATATTTTATTTCTTTTTGTGCATAGTCAGGATTTTGACAAAAACTCTTATAGCACCACCTGACAAGGGTGTGACAGAGTTGTGCATTAAGATAAACAAACAATATACTGACTATACAGGATAATGTAATATTACTCATACATTCTCTCTCACACATCACTCATCCCTCACATTTTATAAACTTACACAAAGTACATACTAAAAAAAACTTTACTAAATGTACTATTTATTATATACAAATAGTTAAGAAAATTAAAATTTCGTTTTGATTATTTCTGTATTGTCCCTCCTTTTTATAAAGTTTTTTAAGTAAGTTATTTATATTTTCGTTTATGGGCTCTTTTTTATTTCTTTGCAACATATTTATAGCTTTTGATGTTTTTATTCAATTGAGTTTTTTTGTTTATTTAAATTTGCATATTGTATCTAATTAACGCTTAAGTAATTATAATTTAAATAATTATGGTCTTCTTTATAGATACATGGTAATTGACATGATGGCGGACTGAATGAACGCACTGTGGCTCGAGAGGGGAAATGTGGTGTGTTTAAGGGTATTCGTGAACTCTAATATAGCAATGAGGTGTTAAATTCACTACGGAAAAGTGAATCAATTGAATGGGAAATAGCATAAGAAGAATAATAAACGAAACAGGAGTTTAAATGCAAATTCAGGTTTGACTCCCCCTAGTAAACAAACAGTCAACATGGCGGCGATGAACCGAAATGTTTCACAGACATTGAGCCAAGCCCATGATTTTTTATATCAAATACATAACATCGCTAATATTGGAGGCAACCCAAATGACAGTGCATGTATGTTCCCACCACCTAGGCCATCCATAATACAAATAACACCCGGACCAACTCAACACCCCCCTTTTTCCAAACTGGATACGAGCCACCGAGACAAAGCTCCCCTGCTTTACCAATAGCGTCACAAGTTCAGTTTAGCAGACCGATCGTGGACACACCTTCATGTACTTCACAATCTATTGTGCAACAGGAAACTAATCTACACAACTTTCCAAACACTATGGGTCATTCGAGTACACCCCAAAACATGTCAATTATGTTCGATATGTTGTTTTCAACACTCAACATTTTAAACCAGCGATTTGACACTTTCCAAATCCAAACTAGTCAACAGCTCTCGAAACTACAAATGCTTGAAAATATAGATCGAAGATTGTCTACACTCGAAAGCGGTCTAAATGACATTAAACACGACATGCAAGCAATGAAAGCGACTATACGTGAACATGACAAAAAACTAGAATCGGAAGAACGAAACTATCATGAACTGGGAAATAGAATTGATGGCTTTGATCAAGACCGTGTTCATCTTCTTCAGGAAAGCGAAAACATGCGTGAAGAACTTTTGAAAGATTTCCGACCGTTTCCCTAGATCGATAGTTGCACGTTTTTCCCTATACTCCGATCATTAGAAGGTCCTACAAGCGCTACCTCAAAACCTTAAAGGTACATCGTTTAAAGTATATCAACAGTACCCTAAGGAAATAGCTGACAGGCGAAAGGCATTGTACCCGAAATTAAAGGAATACAAGCGACAAGAACGCCGAGCCAAAATTGTAGTCGACCAGCTCTACGTTGATGGAGTGCACTACCCGAATGGTGATCCGCCCATGGCAATGCATCAAATGAGAGGAAGAAGGGACATGCCCGTCTAGGCCAACGCATCAGCAATTTGCAAAATTGTAACAAATAAACTATATTGTACATTTTTAAATGTTTGTGGCTTAAAAAATAAACTGTTATTACCAGATTTTACCAATGAGTTACAAAAATATGACATTATTTTCCTATGTGAAACTAAACTAGACGATCTTGATGTAATACAAGTGCCCAATGGCTACTCATACTTTTTGAAAAATAGAAAACAATTTAAAAGAAAATCGGGTGGTTTAGCAATTCTGTTTAAGAAAAAATTTGAAAATGAAATTACACTTATCTCAAGCAACTGTCAATTTGTTCAGTAGATACAATTATCAAAGAAAATTTCAGGTGTAGAAGATTTAATTATTGGGTGTGTATATATACCCCCTGAGCAATCAAAGTATTCTTCAAATGAAGCTTTCGATGAATTAGAAGAAGAGATAACTACAATGTCAAAGAATTCAAAATTTATTTCTTTAATTGGTGACTTTAATGCCAAAAGTTCAGTACTAGATGACTACCAGACGATGATTTGTTAGAATTATTAGATTTTGATAACGATCCAGGTTTTTTGAATGATTTGTTCGACTTTGAAAATTTACTTAAGTATGGAATTTCTCTTAAACGTTTTTCTGAGGATAAAAGTCGTCCAAATAAATATGGACATACGCTTATTGAATTATGTCAAAATTGTTCAATGTACATAGCAAACTCACGACTTGGTTCGGATAAAAATGTTGATAGAAATACATGTATAGATTGTACATTGATTGATTATCTTATTGTCACATCGAATCCTTTCCCAGTGATTTCAGAATTTGAAATTATGGATTTTAATCCACTTTTCTCCGATGTACACAATCAAATGCGTTTTACTATAGAGAATACAGTACAATGTAAACACACTCTTAGTACCGTTAACACGAGTTATGACCGTAGCCAAACGAACCCACCAATTATAAGCTGGAACTCGTCCAAGTGTGACGAATTCAAGCGTATACTACTTGTAGAGGACGAGGTCAAAATAAGTGACCTCGAACAGAAGTTAGAAAATTTTATAAACCAAAATGACGTAAACAAAAAAAAAACAATGAACTAAATAGCATTGTTGAAGATATTGAAAAATTGTTTGTAAATTGTGCAAGTTCTGCTTTTGGTCACAGAAAAGGCAAACCCCGTGATGAGGGCGGAAAACCATGGTTTACAAAACAATGTGATTTAAAGAGACAAGCTTTTAATAAAGCGAAAAAAAAATTATAACAAAGTTAAAAACGATGAAAATAAGAGCGAAGTAAACCGGACTTCGAAATCTTATCGTCAAGAAGTTGATATGTGTTACAAAAAATATAATAAAAAATGCGAAAAAGAAATGCGTCAAATGTCAAAGACAGATTCAAAGTCTTTATGGAGGTTGTTAAATAAATATTCTGGACATAGTATGCAAACTCCAGAAATTGACCATAACAATTTCTATGAATATCTTAAATATCTGAACTCAGGCGAAACTGAAGATTTCTCGATAAACGAAAATATAAATGTAGACCCAATGTACGATGTAATACTAAATTCTGAAATTACAGAAAAAGAAGTTGATGATAATATTAAGTTGTTAAAAAATAACAAAGCTGCAGGATTTAATAAAATTGTAAATGAATACCTTAAAGCTTCTACGCCTAGACTCAGTAAACTTTATTGTAATCTATTTAATTTAGTATTGAATACAGGTATGATCCCTGAAAGCTGGTCTATTGGTGTTATACAACCTATTTATAAAAACAAAGGTGGTCCAAAAGACCCAGATAACTACAGAGCCATCACACTCGTCAGTTGCTACAGAGCCATCACACTCGTCAGTTGCTTAGGAAAACTGTTCACTTCAATTATTAATAAAACACTCAATATACTTGCAGATGAAATAAATCTTATTTCTGAATGTCAACCCGGCTTCGGAAAGGGGTATTCTACTTTAGACAACATTTTTTTCGTTACATTCTTTGATTTCTCTATATTTTTCTTTTGGCAAGAAACTTGTTTGCTCATTTATAGATTTTCGAAAAGCTTTTGATAAGGTTTGGAGGTACGGATTATGGCAAAAATTACAAACTTATGGTATTAAAGGTAAATGTTTTAATGTTATTCATAACATGTATGAAAATATTAAATCTTGTGTAAGAGACAAGAGACAGCACTCAGATTTTTTTCCATGTTTTTCAGGTGTTCGTCAGGGAGAGAATTTATCTCCATTTCTTTTTGCTATTTTTCTTAATGATTTAGAAGACTTTTTCAGGAGTCTATGTGGAATTTCGTTAGAAGATTTACAATCAAAACTACAAGAGCATACAATTTCAATGTATTTCGAATTATTTTTTTTATTGTATGCTGATGATACTGTATTATTTGCAGTCAGTGAGGCTTTACAAAATAACTTAGATATTTGTAGAATATATTGTGATATATGAAAATTGTCTATTAACTCTGCAAAGTCTAAGATTGTTATTTTTAGCAAGAGGAAATGTAGAAACCTTCTCGAGTTTAAAATTCATAACGAAACAATTGATATAGTAGATTCTTATACATATTTAGGATTGGACGTTAATTATAATGGATCATTTGTAAAAGCAAACAAAAGCTCATTACCCAGGCTAAACGATCTTTATTCTCTGTTTATAAAAGAATTAGAAATCACCCTATTCCTATAAACTTTCAGTTAAAATTATTTGATAGTTTAGTCGAACCTATTCTGATTCATGGTTCTGAAATTTGGGGGTTTGAAAATATATCTGAACTGGAGAGGATACATTTACATTTTTAAAAAAAGATATTGAATGTAAGAATATCTACTCCAAGCTACATGGTTTATGGGGAACTCGGTTGTTTCCCTCTTTCAGTAAAAATTAAAACGAGAATGGTATCTTTCTTTTTTTATATTTTATTTCTTTTTGTGCATAGTCAGGATTTTGACAAAAACTCTTACAGCACCACCTGACAAGGGTGTGACAGAGTTGTGCATTAAGATAAACAAACAATATACTGACTATACAGGATAATGTAATATTACTCATACATTCTCTCTCACACATCACTCATCCCTCACATTTTATAAACTTACACAAAGTACATACTAAAAAAAAACTTTACTAAATGTACTATTTATATATACAAATAGTTAAAAAAATTAAAATTTTGTTTTGCTTATTTCTGTATTGTCCCTCCTTTTTATAAAATTTATATGTTTGGAAAAATAATATCAATCGGGCCCCAAAATTGTTCTATCTTCTCTTCATGAAAATTTCTCTTGCCTATATAGCATTCTATGTTGTAAAAGCTTTTGATTTTTTGTTTAAGACCAATTAAACTTGGAAGCTTTTCATCTATCTTGCATCTAAAAATGTAATTTTTTGCAATTACCAAAAGAAGGTTTAACAGGTTCCCTTCTTGAAGTACACCAAGAAAAAAGTTATCTTTTGTCAATCTAAAATTTGTAAAAACATTTAGAAGGCACATATGAAAATTGTGAAGAAAATTTGCAGTGACGGTACAGTTAAAAAATAAATGTTCAATAGTTTCGCTCTCTGTATTACAAAAAGTGCAGACAGGAGAGTCCTTAATATGTATTTTGTACAAAAAATCATTTGTTGGAATAACCCTATGTAAAAACTTATATTGAAAGTTATACAAATAGGCATTTCTACAACACTTCTTACTCATAACAAAGTACCTTTTCCAGTCAGGAATATCTATATTAAGTTCATTCTCCCACTTTATAAACTTTTCATTGGGGAGATAACATATCTGTCTTATAAGTTCAAAATAAATATATTTAATTTTCTTACTACTGATCAATTTTTGTATAAACATGTCTAAAGGTATGTAATTATCAAAAATTACATCATCTATTTTCTCTTTTATACATTTTTAATCCCTTTTGGTATAGCACTTATTAATGAAAAATATTTTACAAAGTTGTTTGATCTAATGTTCTCTTTTATTTCCAGAAATGGAAGAAAATTACCATTCTGAAAGTCTATTATATCAACAATACACTTTACATTAGATTTTTCCCACCTCATATAATAATAAAACTCTTCTTTTGAGACAATATTCAAAATATCCATGGATAAACACTCTCTGATGTCAGTTTGCTTTGATGTTGGTCTATAAAAACTTAAAGCACAAAATACATCCCTCCAAAAAGGGTTTTTAATAAGTTCTTTTACTTCTAAGAGTTTTTCTTTTTGTAAAGAAAAAAGTCTTAGACCATCACACTGCTCTAGTGTTAATTTCAATAGAGTCTGCCATTCCCCGTTTTCATTCTTAAAAACTCTCCCAACCCATCCCAATTTTAAATATGTCATAAATGATGGAAGATGAATCATCTTTAATCCTCCATATGATGTATCTGCTATAAGTGTTTTGCGCTTTATTTTTTCATTTTTCCCATCCCATAAAAAATTATAAAACATCTTATCTAGCTCATTAATATAATTTTGAGAAAGATTTGGAAGAGCTGTTAGCAAATGGATTAATTTATGTAAAGCTAAACTCTTGATTACTGTAACTTTTCCCTGAAGGGTAAACTTCCTGTGCTGCCAGCTTTTTAGGAGCTTGGAAATTTCAAGAATTTTACCTTTGAAATTTAAGTTTACCATAGAAGATAGGTCTAAAGAGAAATCTATGCCTAAATATCGAAAGTTTGAGCTTGACCAATCCAGTGATTCCTCTTGGCAGAGGATTTCGGTAGAATATCTGTTGCTTCCAACCCATAGCACTTTAGTTTTAAAAATGTTCATCTTAAGACCTGATGCATCATAAAATTGTTTAAAACATTTTAAAGCTTCCTTTAAAGATGATTCCTTTTTATCCAATAACAGAAAAGTATCATCTGCATATTGATTTACTGTAGGTTCCCCCTTTTTAAAACTAACCCCCTTAATATGGGGATTTTCCTTCAACTTCATAGCAAGTAATTCAACTGCTAATATAAAAAGGTAAGGAGACAAAGGATCACCCTGTCGACAGCCTCGTCCTAAAGAGAAAAAATTAGATAAGTGTCCGTTGTTTATTACACAACTCTTAGATCTATGATAAAGAGAATCACACCACTTAATAAATGAATTTCCAAAGTTGAAGCTTTCCAGAGTTTTTCTAAGAAAATCCCATTCAATAGAATCAAAGGCCTTTTCAAAATCAATAAGTAGTAACAGGCCTTCTTCATTGTTCTCTTCTAAATAATGCATCAGATCATAAAGAAGTCTAGTGTTCTCTCCTATAAATCTGTTTTCCATAAATCCTTTTTGAGAGTCACTTATGATAGAAGCAAGTACTTTTTTTACTCTAAATGCAATAGCAGCTGATGCTATTTTAATATCAGTATTCATCAAACTAATAGGTCTCCAATTTTTAATAAATCTCCTGTCTTTCCAATCTTTTGGGATACAGGTGATAATACTTTGACACTGAAAATCTGAAAATTTACCAGCAGAATATCCAAATGATAATGAACGATACAAAAAAGCTGCTAAATCTTTCCAGAAAAACGTATAAAAATCTACTGTGAAGCCATCTGATCCAGGGCTCTTTCCATTTGTCATCCTTTTAAGACATTCAGCACATTCTTTAAAAGTTAACTCCCCTTCACACGATGATTTTTGTTTATCATTTAACTTAACATTGTGTTCAAAAAAATAACTATCCCTTAAAGTATCAATACGTTTGGAAGCATACAAATTGCTGTAATATTTCTGTTGTTCAAGCAAAATATTTGCTTGTTCAGAAATATGGTCACCATTGTCATCAATCACTTCAGAAAGTGTTTTGTTAATACAATATTTTTTTTCCAGTTTACAAAAAAATTCTGTGCACTTCTCCCCATTCTCGTGCCAATTGGCTCGAGAACGTAGGATAAGTCCATCCACTAGCTGTTGTCTTTTGTTTTCCAGCTCGCATTTCTTTTGATTTAAGGACAAAAGCAAGTTATCGCTAGGATTTTGTGTGACGTCATTTTCTAATGATTGAATTTCTTTTTCAAGCTTACTAAAGGTTTCTTTTTCAGCTTTAGACTTTTGAATACTATAGCTGATGGTTTCACTCCTGATGTTCTTAAGAACTTCAAAAAACATTTGATCATTGCATGATAGTTCAACATGAAGACAATCAGATTTGTCACCATCAACATAATATTCGTCAATGGATTCTTCAATATATTTTTTACTAATGCAATATATTCTGCATCTTTCAATAATGAAGCATTAAACTTCCAATATCCTTTTCCACGTTTGGAAAGAGATGCTGAAAAATTAAAAGTTATAGGAGAATGATCAGTTCTATACCCAGGAATTATCTTTGTGGATTTCATCAAAGCAAAAACATGCTCTGATACTAAGAAATAATCAATTCTGCTTTGTTTTAATGGATTTGGTTGACGCCATGTATATTTTTTCTCATCGGGGGAGCAAACTCGCCATGGGTCTAACAACATAAGTGAGCTTTTCATGTCCTCAATCTTTTCCCTAGCCTTGGGGTTCCTGTCATGCAGAACATTATAGGTATCAAGGTACCTATCCTGTACCACATTCCAGTCACCACAAAAGACATAACTAGTATTTTTAAATATGCATAATAACTGGAAAATATTTTGCAAAAATTGGGGTTCATCAGTATTATGACCATAGATACAAGCTAATGTAATTCTTTGTTCAAAGACAGTCAAGTCTAATAATATAAATCTTCCATTTTTGTCTAAGATTGATTCATGAATGTCATATTGAATCTTTGGTGATATCAAAATATATACTCATGCACTCTTGCTATCCCAATGACTAAAGAAACATTCATGACCCCAATCATCTTCCCATTGTTTTTCTACTTCAGGTGTGCTATGGGTTTCCTGGAAACAGACAATTGAAGCATTTTTTGACTTAGCCCAATTAAAGATATCAGCCCGTTTTTTAGAATTTGAGGCGAGGCCCCGTGCATTTAAAGATAATATATTTACATCATTATCCATTTCCTACACAGTCAATATACCAGAGTATACCAACAAGACAGAAAAAGCAATTTTTAAATAGTACAATATAAAGCAAAAAGTCATACATTCAAAGCAGTTTACATAAACAGACAAAACTTTTTACATGTATCAGAAGATATGTGCTAAAACAATAGTTTAAACGGTTCAATATATTTTAAACAATTTCTTACATTCCATTGTAAAGTAATAAAAAAATGGAGACAAACTTACAATACAATTAATGACCTGCTATTCTTTGATCAATGTCATCAAAAATGTCAAATCTCATTCTCTTTGCTGCTACTGTCTTACCATACACAGCACAGTTGTAATACCATGAACCGTCTATTCCAGTGTGTTTTCTAAGTTTATTGATAAAGTCCATGTTGTGCTTTGTCACGTCATCAACAAGTTTAAATGTACAGTCTGGTGGAAGGTTTTTCTTCTCTTTCATCACTCTATACTTGACTTCAGAGTTGGTAAGCTTAACAATTACCGGTCTATGCTCCTTGTCCCTACCCGGAATTCTATGAATTGCTTGTATCTCCTGTGGCAGTATTGTGACATTAAGCTTTTCTTTCACAATATTGTTAATAAAAATCTTCTTAATGTCTTCATCATTGGTTTCAGGAAAGTTCATAACTTTGATATTAAATTTTATGGTATCTTTCTGGAATAGGTTGATAAGTTGTGAAAACAAACTCAGTTCCATCTTATACAATCGGATGTTTAAATTACAGAGTGAAGGTTTTTGTAATTTCAAATGGGTTAGCTATGTGCAATCGATTTTTAATGAAGTAGGTTTGCCTTATGTATTTAATTCTCAACTTTCTTTTCATTTCTTTTCATTGTACAAATTTAAAGGATATAATTAGACAAAAGTTGCAAGATTTGTTTATTCAAAGGTGGTTTTCTGATATTGAAAATTCTTCGAGAGATTTCTACAAAATTATCAAGAATGAGTTTAAGCTAGAAGAATATTTATTAAGACTATGTTCTCAAGATAGATTATTTATTTCTAAACTTCGTACATCACATTTAAAGCTACCAATTGAAACAGGTCGATGAAATAAAATACCAAAAGAACACAGGTTATGTAATTTTTGCAGCGAAGCTGTGTGTGACGAATATCACATTTTATTTATTTGTAATAATGACACTATCTCTAACTTTAGGGAAAAATTTATTCCAAAATACTATTGGAACCCACCAAATGTACATAAAATGGCAGGTTTATTTTCTTTATGTAACACTAAAATATTATCAAAACTGTCAATTTTTATAAGAAAAATTTCAACATTATTATAACCTTTTATGTATTGTACCCTGCGATTCATAGTGTGTATTGCTCAATTCGCCATATATGTATATATGTTTTGTTTACGTTTGGACCTCATGTTGCACTGTATTGTGTCTGAGCGTTGAAATAAAGTTCTAAAGTTCTGATACAAGTTGAATGTCACAAAGTTAATGTTTTAGTTTAAATTCTGTAGTTTTGCCTTTATACATGTATGTCCCAACATCCCTTTGCACGTAAATGGTACAGGAAATGTATAGCTTTCAGAATTTTTTTGTTTTATTTAAGGCTGTTCTAGGATGAGGTGTTTTCTAAATTTTTAGTTTGTTTTTGCGGAGATTTTTTTTTTCGTCAGATTTCGAGTTTGTGTCTAATTCATAGGTTGACATGTTATTTGTTTTTTGTAGAACTTTGCATTAACAGCACGACGTAAAACATCTTACTCCATTTGGCTGCTTAGTTAGATAGAGTCATTTTCTAATTCACTCGCATCGGATACAAATGTGGAATAATGCTTTTTATAAAGTGTATGATATATGGCTTTAAACCCGTGTTTTGGCTCTGAAAATATAGTATGGGAGAAACTCATATTGCTTAATGTTTTAAAAAACTTTTACCGAGTCAAACACTTTTCTGGCGGATATTTGGCATGAGACTGTGTTTAATCATCTTCAATTCATTAATGACTTTGTTGAAAACAAATCGCACGACTCCTCAAACATTGCAATAGAAGACGTTAATAGCATTTGCAGAAGAAATGTAAAATTCGCACGAAGACATACTACCTTAATCGGGAAGGCTGATCGTCCAAATATTATCACGCATGCGTCAGCTACTCATAAAAAAACGATCTTCCCATGTTTTCCCCTCTTTGGACGCCATACACACTTATAACTGATGATCTGTTAGATTCATTTACAATTCCAAAAGGTAGCTATCATTAACAGAACAAAGAGATGTATATACAGAGTTTTTATATTTATTCTTTAAGAGACTATGATTATTTGATTCTTTAAGAGACTATGAATATATATATATTGAACAATCAACAATAAAAAGTATATATCATTTTCGATACAACCATCGCATTATTTTATTGCGTTTCCTTCTACTATTTAACTTTTACTTCGAACAGGGTGGGCTCGACTCCAATCTAAATGGACAAGGACTGCCAGTTTTTCTACCGAAGGTTTAGGGTTTTCTCCAAGTACTTACCCCCCAATAAAAACTGAAATAACTGAAAGTAGAGTTAAATACCATTCAAGCGAAAAAACAAACAAACAAACAAACAGACTATTATCTTTTACTAAGATAAGATCTTTTTCCTTGAAAATTCTACCCAGAAATGTTAGACAATATCATTTGGACATTTGGTTATAGTTCATAATAATTCGTTTTTTACATACTTCATGGTTCATTTTAAGTTGATTATAAGCCGTTTGTATTTCAAAAAGCTTAACATGTTAATTAATTTCAATTTTAAACGACATATGAACAGGCTTACTTTTTATGGTATAAGATTTCTGTCTTGCAAAGTTTATTTTTGCTTTATTTTTATAGATACAAAGAAAAACAGACAAAATACGTTTTACAAATACTCGAATATCTTTTATAACTACCTTTGTTATTACATCGGAACTGAACCAGTGTTCAATCAATGTGGCCTAAGGGGGTCATGATGGCCCTAATAACTTACCATAGGGGGCCAGAATTTATAGCTAGGGGTCAATAAAACCTATATAGAGACATGACAACCGGACAAATAGTGAAGGCTTATGATGTAGTTTGCTAAAACAAAATCCCTTCACTACCGGTTGCTGCAATTTTAGTCCACTTTAACGATTGTTAATGTGCCTCGTTAAAGTGGACGTTCTACAATTACAGCAACCGGTAGTGGAGGGATTTCTTTTATTAGTTTTTATGCAGATGGAACATGTCATGTGTTGCTTATCTTTATCAAAATGAAGCCAATCTTTATATTTAATATCAGATAACCAACGATCCTGAAATTTTCGTGTGACACTGATAGTATTCGATGTTGACTGAGAGCTTGATGCAGTCCGCGGTGCAGATTGTTCTGTTTCAGCTTCTTTGTTCGCATTCTCTGTCGGCGCGGTACCCGCTTCATTTTGATTTTCATCCGTTTTTGCACGTTTATGTCCAATGAGAGTAAAATATGAAGAAATACGCTTCATCTTGAAGCATGAACTTGTCTACGTGATTTAGACGCGTGCTAAATTGTAATTGTACATGATAAAAAGCGTACTTAGGACCGAGAATACAGTTAAATTTCCGGTATATTTTAAAGGGACTTTGTCAAAGCTGTTGACTATGGGGGAATTTCTCAAAGCAGTGTAAATTACGTTGCGCCAGTAATGACCCAGGAGGTTTTTTAAGCGCGTCAATTCAACAAAAAATGCGGGAATGGCGCAATGGCGCGCTCTAGATTGAACACTGACTGAACGTGATGTTAAATTAAGAAGATGGTTTCTACAAAAGGTCATTCAAAAATCTAAAGATGGTGTGACACTTGAAGTTATCGGTAGTAAGTCTGAAGGATTAGATATGGAAGGGAGTGACATTGATCAAATGGTAATAATAGATAAATTTGGTGTTGCACGCGAACAAACCGCGTTATCTGCATTAAACGCAAAGAGACTGTTATAATACAATATAAATCGTCAATTCCCCTGGGTATGTGTTAGTAGAAATTTGCACAATGGGTAGAATTTTTTCTCTTTCAAGTTTACTCTTTAAAGATGTGTTGATTAGGTTTGTCCATAATAGTAAATACATATGGAGCACAAAGACACACGGTCCAGCACTTACAAACGCACCACTTGGAATATACTTTGATTATGTCCCAGCTTTTAAAACTGAAACGTGGCCTGAAATTGCTAACGAATGAATACTACGTGAACGGAAGTTTGGATGGCCATCACAAGAAACCATCAACGATATAGTAAATAAAGGATGTTGTATTGTTCCTGCTGGTAGCAAGAAAAGCAACCAAACCAATGAAACTGAATGGGGACTGTCTTTTGCTCTGGCAGAAAAAGATCTAATTGTTTTTGTAATCACACCCAATTTTTAGTGTACGGGCTATTAAAGCTTATTCTTAAAAATGCAGTAAACCCTACACAAGAAGTATCAGAATTACTTCGTTCCTACTTTTTAAAAACAACATTGTTCTGGATGATTGAGGAAACGCATTCATGTCTCTGGAAACCTCAGTTAATCATTTTATGTTTTCAACTAAGTCTTGAACGTTTAATTCAGTTAATAGTTGAGGAAAATTGTCCAAATTATTTTGTTCGCACAAATAACATGTTTCTGGGAGATTTCCGAATGGAAAAGAAAAGTTGCTACAATTATTATGTGGCATTTCATGTAGAGATACTAGTTTGATTGTGGAAAGTATAACGATAAATAAACTGAAGTGTTTCATTAAACAACCTTTTGAACAGAAAAGACAAGGTTTATGGGAAATAGCTGCGTATGTTTCTGATTTAATATACGAATGCAAAATGTCTTTAGGTCATGCATGTAACAAGAAAGACATTTACTATCGAAGACGGCTTAAGTCACTCCTCGAGGTGCCAATCGTTAGAAAGAAATATGTCATTTTATAGATTATCTACAGACACATCTTTCATCCAATGACAACAAAAGTGTGTATAGCATGCATAAATTGCACTTGTATCTGTTGTGTGATGGATGCAACTCTGATCCTGTACCGGAACGTTATTATTTGCGTCGTGGTTGTACAATAATGAAAAATTTATTGAATGTTTGGAATTCGTAGATCTGGCGTTTGAAAGATTAAATACATTTTCAGAATTCTTGTTTTATTGTACACGAAAAAATGATTTCGCAACTGAAGTTGGTTTTATTGAACATGCACTTCGTTTTAGAATGTCAAAGGTGGGCTTTAATGAAAATTTTTGTCTACTTCCAATTGAAATAAAACGCGCGTTTCTTGTTATGAAAACATTGATAGGTGGATACGGAGATGGATTATTAGAAAACTTAATATTTTTTCCAGAGCCATACTAACATTTTCTTAGATTTTTTTGCTTGTACAAATTGGGGGAAATAGAACGCAGCCATGAAGAACTGACTGCGTTAGACGGTAGTAACCCACAAAAAAGTCGTATGAATGTCTTTTTACGATTTGCCGGAAATATGGGAAAACACGGAATAGGTCATGAATGGACAAGTCAAACAAATATTATATTGGACATTATTCCGAATTTACATACTAGACTAATTAAGGGGATTAATATGTCATATGTAATGAGTTTGCAACAACAGTTGGACGAATTAGGCGTTGATCCATCTTTTTTTCAGAAGCTTTTGCAGCAAAATATTAGGCAGGATTGGCTACTTTCTGAGATCTATACATCCTAAACTTTATATCTGGATTACAAGGTGCAGAGACATGGACACAAACTGTATTGTCCATAATACAAGACCCCATTGATTCTGAGAATGAAGTAATTTGAACATCGTGATTGTATCATTCATTTCTAACCTTTTCAATCATTTTCTATGCGTAGAATTCTATTTATTGCTTGCATTGTCTTTTATTAAAGGGTGATATTATAACTTAATCTTAAGACTAAATTATGTAAAAGAAGCAATATTTATATTCTAAAAAAACAACCTTATAATTAAAAATGCATTTTTCTAATTTAATTCTGTTTAAATGCTTATTTGGTTTATGGTACTCTAATATTTTTCTGTCGCTTGTGCCGATTTATAATTTGTATTACATGTACTTCCGTTTACTGCTTTAAGACCTGCAAACAATCAATGGCAAAGGTTATAACTAGACAGTAAATATCGCGTTGTCTTCGTTTTGTATGAATCTCAAGTTTACTTGAATAGATGACTTGTACGTAAACACTATTTTTAATTTAAAAGAGAAAAGAAATCGTCAAATATCGTATTAATATTAGTTTTCTATATGGGTTATATACATAGCAGAATATTGCCACGTCAGCTAGAAGTGGAACATTATTTTTAGAATAAAACTTTTTCACTGGCTGTTGAAAATTGCGCACCAATATTTAAATAAGAAATTACAGCATAGTAATGATTGTGCTTTCAGTGTGATGTTTTACAAGCAGATATTAAGGCTTCTTGTAATGATGTTTCATTAGCAGGATTTCGACGATTTCGACAGTAAATTTAGTTTTTTTTTCAAGGAAATTGTTGTGTAAAAGGGGTGTTTCATCGTTTATAAAAGACATTACAGCAATTGATCTGGCAAATGAAATGAAATTTAGTATTTAAATGGAGGCACAACGAATAAATGCATATAATTCGGCTGTTTGGGCAGTTTCCTTGCTATTTTTTACGTAAACTTGTATTGAGACTTTACGTAGATTTCAATTTTACACTTAGGAATGACGCTTATATATAATGTAGACTACACATACTAGTTACTGGCAAAGAGATGGACTAAGATACGAAATAAAATACGTAATAACGTAATAGGTTATACACTTGGCTTTTTCCACTCCGACAGTAAGAATGAGCGCAGTTGATATACATTTTTAACAAATTTTACATATATGTTTCTTTGAAAAATATTGCCATCAGTGAATAATCGATGGAAACAATATTCTAAATTGCGAAATTACATTAAGCTTTATCATTGGTTGTACGCCAAGTGTCAGGTAAAGCTCATTAGAAGCGACAATAAATATCGAAGGTAGAAAAAATGCTACGTGGAACTAACTTTTTTGAAATACAGGAAACTCTGTGGAATTCGTACGAACACTCGATGATTTAAGGAAGCTTATAAAATAATTAAATCGGTGTAAAGACATGTCATGACGCCCTGCAATTTGTATTTTTCAGAAAGGTACACGACATGTTTATTAGATCTCTTTAGTCCTAAAGTCGTTATTGATAATATATAAATGTACACTGCACTTAAGTAAATACTTATTGCCATAGATTAGCTTATCTTGTTGAACTCATTTATTTCTACAAACCTGAGCGATATTGCGATCTGACAGTTCAGCTTTCATCGATATGCCAAGAAACGCACGAACAAAAACATACGACAGCATGGTCTGTGTGAAAAAATCTACCAACTAGTCTTCGAAATGGCATAAAAATGACTGTAAATTGTCAATAGGTCTAACTGTGAATTTTGTGTGAATTACTTACAAATTTAAACTTACCTGTTTATTACTATTATTCTATAAAATTTATGTAACTTTAACATTTAAAAGATATCGAAGTCTTAAACTGATTTTACGTTTTACAATAATAATCCTGAAACGAATTTTATTCATTTTAAAATAATTTGGAGTAATGATTTTTGTAGATTATTTTCCTGAAATATGTCATATTTCATCGATATATTTTTTTATAACAATTTTTTATCTTTTATGATATTTTATCTTTACCTTTATTGCAATGTACCTAGAGATTTCATTAAGATGTGGTTCTATATTTTGTAACATGGCATGCATGACCGTATGTAAAGCGCTAAGAGCAAATTTAATTGTTATATAATGTGCTTTAAAAATGCTTCTTCTTCTTATTATTATTAGATTAACCGGAAGTTAAAAGGTGTACTTGACAAATCATATTGATAGAAGACTATACAGAAAGTTTAAATAAGTCAACAACCCCATTGTACTTTAAGTAGAGACAACACGGCGTGCATGAAAGCAGATGAAAGTAGATCGGGGATGTTTACAAAAAAACTTTATAAATTAGTACTTTTGATTTCATCTGTACTTACATGTAGATATATAGGATCTTACTTTGGTACGAGTGGATTATCGGATTTCTCCAATCGAGATAGTTAAATTATGGAATTTTAAATCCGAGCCTTGGCGAGGACTTAAATTTCCATAATTTAACTATCGAGATTGGAGAAATCCGATAATCCAAGAGTACTAATGAAAGATTCTGTTTCTCTAATTTTAAAAGTAGTAAATTTACGAAACGAAGTACAAATTCTCCCAACCTCAATTTTACGTTCATTACTTGAATACGCGGTAAATGGAAGGTGTTTTGTTTATGACGTCATGAGTTCTTATTGTGACGTTATTATTTTTAACCAATCAACTGCTGAAAACAACAAATTCACTAGTGACGAGAAATATTTTTTCCACACCGGTCAAGCGGTTGAAATATTACGTCAAAATTAGAGAAATAAGGAGAAATGTTTATTTGTTCATTTTAAATTAAAGCATGTGAAAGAGAGCTGTTTTTTTTTATTTGTATTATTAATGTGTTTCGCATCCAAATAAGAAAAAAAGTATTAGATCAACCACTACTGTTTCCAAAATTATTGAAAATAACAATTTTCTATGTAGAATATATATTGTTTTATAATTTTAGATATAATTAATGATACAATTAAGCAAATTATAAATAGTCATATTTCTAATGAAAACTGTTTTTTTTTAAATTTTATAATTTTAATATGTATATACATATATACATTACATGCATGCAAACATACATACACGCATACTTTAAGTGAACATACACCGGTTCGCGAGCTATAAAAAGTACTCGACCGGTGTCGTTTGATGGTTAATTTGTTTTGAACAAATTTTATGTCAGTTGTCGAGAATAAATGATCTAGTGGAAGAAGATATTCGTTGTCTTTCTCCATCGCAATTCGTCTTGCTTGCTAAAATACGCACAAACATGTTTTTGTTTTAACGATTCGTTGCTCTTTTTGGTGATGGGGTATCTGTTTTATTTTCTAATCGTCGTCTTCTAGTCGGTGCTATGTTGCTTTTTATTACTTAAGAACTAAATCTTCGATTCTGATACATGTTAAGCTGTAAAAAATCGAATATAAAGCGTAAACGAATTGTTGTTTAAAATAATAAACAAAATCTTCATATTCTTAATGAAACAACGAATAAAAGTAATAAATAAGATTGTAGCTTTGCTCATCTCTGTTTATTCAACAATTGGTAATGTTGACAAGTTCCCGTATTACGGAGGCTCATTTATGAAGTAATTATCTAAGAACATTAAATAAATTTCGGATCACAAAAACCACAGGCGTAAGAATACACAAGTATTTTTTTGTATTGATAACAATAAGGAAAATCTTGGAACCACATAAATTTGTCAGATACGACAATATATCGGAATACCTAGATCTCGGATTAATCACGTTTTACTGTACTTGTTTTGAAAATCTGCAGTTTTTAAGACATGACAATAAAAGGGATCAGAATGGTGTCATTCAGACCACGAGTTGGCGTTAAATATATAAATTGCGCTAACGCATTGCTAAAAGTATTGAACATGTATTCTAATCGAATACATTTCTTGAAATATGGAAACAAAGTCGATATAACTAAAAACAAAGCATGATTCCAATTAAAAATTTTTGCTATCACTAAAATTTACAGTGGCATATTTACATGTACATCTAACCGGTAAATCGTGTACTTAAATTTTAAATAGAAAAACCCCTTGTCTAACTATTGCAACATATAAAAGGTAACATAAACATACATTGATGACTTTAATTTATACACAATCAATTTAAATGACTCATCGTACATTCAATAAGGAGAAATGAGCAATAACAATACATTAAACAATACCACGTTAATTCTGTTCAATAAGATAATTAATTAATACCCAACATATAAATGTAATAAAATTCATTAATCCATGTTACGAAAATGCTAATTATAATAATTTACTTTTATGAAAAATAGATGACACATGTAAGACAAGACAACAAAATCAGCCCTTTATTTTCAAAGGAATATATTTTTCACATAAACATTTCTCCTGGTACTCCGGCTTCCTCCCTCAATAAAAACTGGACGCCATGATATAGCTGAAAAATTGCTGAAAGTGGCGTTAAAAACATTCAAACAAAATAAACATACACATAAAATTGTTATATAAAGAAGTTTTAAATTTATATTTTTATAATTCTAATATGATTTTGCATATTTAGAAATACGTTTGTTTGATTGGCCGAGATTACTTTCGGTTGAGATTAACGAAATTTATTTTGTTATAAATAAAGTTGATTCAATTTATTTTTGGATAAATGACGTTGCCCGAACGTTGTAGCGTAAACAATGTAAACAATGGCGGCTTTCAATATCGACGTCGATTACAAATTATTTGTATGATAAATTGACGTTAATGATTTGTTAAAATTAAAACTATTTTTTTTGTATTCAATAAAGGAAATAAAGTTATAGATTTAAGTGATTGTACAGGAATATCTGCATCACAAATAGCAATGTACCAAAGTCCTTTCATGACCACCATTGTTCCTGTATCAAGGTCCTTACTTGGCCACATATTTTGTTCTCTATGAATTTCGTTACACGATCACCATTTCCTGCATCACAGTCCTTACATAGTCATTGATCCTGTATCACACTCTTTACGTGGCCGCTTTATCACGTGCTGTACCGTTCCGTAATCAAAGTCCCAACACGGTCATAATTTGTTCTTCATGGTTACTTTTTGTCCCTCTATCAAAGTCCTCACGTAACTGACATTTGTTTCTGTAATACGTCCTTACATTAACAACATTGCTTGCACTTCCATCAAAGTCCTAACATTATTATCATTTGTTTCCGTATCAAAGGTTTTATAAGACCGTATTATTTTGTTCCTGTATCAAAGTTCTCACATCATCAAATGAAATCTTGTTTGAACCTGACGAGGAAAAATCCTTAATTTTTATCATAATTTTAGTTTATAAATATCTGTTACAAATTTCAGCTTCGGTCAAAATAAAATAACATATTATTGATCATATCCACAAGCAAATATTTAGACTGTACTAAATGCCACACCGGGGCCTCGCTGGCCGAATGGTTAAGGTACTTCGTCTACTATTGATCACGTGGTCTGTCAACACTGAGGTGTTTTTATTATTCCATATTTAACCTTTTTATTACGAAAACATTAGATACGATAACCTGTCCAGGTTTCATACTATGCCTCTGTTGCTTACTTGTTACCGATCGTCCTTTTAACTTTTGCTACGGGTGTTTTACGAGTCAGCGATTTTTATTTTTTAAAGGGTCCTTGCATTGTTTATAAAAGTTTTTTCTGCTTTCTTGATGTTCAATAGTATTTGGACAAACAGCGAGACACTTCCCGCCTTAACTGCAGACGAAATTACCGGAAGGATTTCGAATAGACAACAATCGATTGTTCCTAACGTACACCTACGTTCTAATTTAAGGTCAAATTGTACTATGAAAAATCGCCCATCAAAATGAAAAACCGCCGAATTTCAAAACGCTGAATATCTCGAGGAAATAATTGCTGATTTAAAAAATACCCTTCTTGATCTACGCGGTAAGCAGTTTTCATTTGTCACGCAAAAAAACCCTCGCCAAAATACATTCACTTGTAGCATAATATAAATACAGGAGTAAAAATGAAGCAAACATTGACCCTAATTTACATACAACATCCGTTTGTTCATTATTGGTTGCAGCACTAACTCTAGTGTTGGGTACATACCGATATGTCGACATATTGTGGTTTATTTTGAATGATCCATAAACAACAGTGAATAGAGATTATTGAGATAATGATAAATAATAATAATAATCGAAAAATACTTAACTGGGTAAAGACTATAGAGAAAACGATATGTTCAGAATAAAGAGATTGCATCCTAATATATATACGTTATATATATAGTTTTTTGTTATGTTGGCACAATCCTCTGTTTTTTTTTAATTATAATTGTTTATCTTTAATATCTTATTTTAGCGCCTTTAAAGAAAGAAATATTTAAATAGGTAGCTTGTTGGCAACATCAAACATATAAATGGTCTGTTATTAAGCATCCCAATACATCCCATTTCCTATTTCTGGATTTGACTTTTCCCTAGACATTACAATGAGTATCTCGACAGGTGTCTAATTAGAGACAGGCACTGCTTACTCGTCCGGAGCTCCTGATTACAACCATGGTTTTTATTGGGTTCGGGTTACTCTCTTTCTGTGTTTTATGTTTTTGGTTTTTGTGTTGTGTTTGTCTATATCCGGATTTGTAACTGTCCATTGGTTTTTGGCTGTTGTTGTTCGGTCGGTTTTCTTACTATTATCATCAATAGTACTGTCATTTCGTCTTTGATACTCAACCTTCTGATGCTGTACTTGAATGTAGAGCGAAGGGCAAAATACAAATTATTGCTAAGAAACGCATTAACCAATACATTAACAATATAACAAATTTGACCGATAATCTATTGTAGTTAAATCACAATAAGATTATTGCACAGGAAACTTAAGAAATTAATATCAAGGAAGATTTTGAAACCGATATTGCACTTTAAGATTTTAAGTTTGTCCGGTATGCATTGTGTATAACACATATTATTCTACATAAAATATGTATGTGTGTGTGTGCTGTTTGCTTTCATGCGTATTGCTTCTTTTCTTAATGAATATCTGTTAGTTGCAAAATCCAGTTTGCATTTTGGTTACGTCTAAGAATTTTTTCTGATTCATTTTGTCGGTGTATACTGTAACACTGAGCTAATGATACGACGTTAAATTGTAGAATAACACGTAGAAAAATCTCACCTATATAAAATGCTATCTTTTATGAAGTAGACATTTGAGACTTATTTACTAAGCATTTTAATTCAGTTGAAAAAAGGGTCATAAACAAAATAAGGAAACAATGTGGTTTTATTTTTAAAAGAAAAATACAGCTTTACTACAAATGAAAAATGTGTGGGTGAATTTGCTTACGCATTTTCAGTTAATTTGAATCGTAACAATTGATCACTTTAAGCATTAATTTGCTATTTTTGTGTATTTTATGTTTCATTGCATTAACCATTTAGCTCAACAAAGATTCTTACACGTTAAGCAAAATGTGATAAAATTGTATTGGTATATTGATGAGTATACTGCACGTTAACTCTTCGAACTCTTATGAAATCATTCATCTGTTCTGTTCGTCCGCTGCCTTTTCTAGTGTATAGCTGGATAAACATTTATGTATATAAACCAATTAACTTACATTTTCCCTCGTCGAGATGAGATTATTGCTGCATAAAACTACGAATCTAGAAATATTGTAACATAGATAGTATGAAAATATCTTATTTATTTCTTAAATTGTCCCAGTTTTCCTACTGCAGGCCAGGGGTTCTCTCCGGGTACACCGGCTTCATCCCCAATAAAAACTGGACGCCACGATATAGCTGAAAAATTGCTGAAAGTGGCGTTAAAACACCATTCAAACAAACAAACAATCTTAAATTGTCATCGGATCAAGCTGAGATTGTACTATCGAGTACGTTTAAGGGCTTGTTAGACTAATAGCAATATTGTTCGTTCCGACAATCGTGACGTCTAATCGGTTACCCCAATCAAAAACTGTTCGATGATAAAGCCAAAAATACAGAAACAAACAAAGCACTAAAATGTATACATTACGACAATCAAAAGGTTACCATAGTTCTATAATAGAGAATAGAGACTATTTCAAAAATTTCCATAATACTTTCTGTTCCACATGTAAACAGTTTTCATAATTTTATTGTATTATTTTAAAACGTAAAGTTTAACAGATATTGCACAATAATTTTGGATATTTTAGCAAATAATTTATTGCTTCTATGCTAATATTATAGTGCTTAGTCGTGAATGTCATAACGGTAGAGTAAAACACGACTTTTTGCAGTCAGGGGTAAGTACAACACGTAAAAAAGAATCAAATAAAATTACAGAAAGTAGACTTACAACATCCTCATAAAATTTAAACCAGGATTTCCCGTATTTACATTTTATATTATTTTCGTATTGATCAGATATACATTCAAAAGTATTAAATTGTGAACAACAAAAACTTGCAATCGCAATTCTGTCAGTATATAAATGGAAGAGGTAAACAAAACAGACTTTATTTATCCAATTTAATAGCATTTTTTTGCTTGCACAAATTTTTTATTTTCACTGATTGTATGTAAAAGAGTGAAGAAACATGCCTGGTTAGTCTTTGTTAACTGGGAAAACAGCTGTGATTGGAGACCGATCTGCTTCTTTAAATCAATTAATGTTCCTACGCTCAATTATGTTAAGTTGTTGACTTCTACCGTTACATCGTATCACAATCAATTTTGTTTTTCAGAAATCTATTTCACAGGGTTAAATGTTTGTTAAAAAAATAACTGTTGTCATGAATAACAAACTAAATGTTTATACACATGTTGTTATATTTATGAAGCCATGTGTGACAGACATAAAACTGTTAGGTGATTGTATTTAACGGTAGTTGTGAAAAGTTATTTGGCTTGTATTTAGCTTCAAATGGTCGTCAGTTTTTGTAATTGAAGAAGTAGTTATTGCACAAGATCCATTACAGGTCATCTCAGATTGACCAATATGATAAATATTATCCTATAAAAATTCGGAACCCACCCCCCCATAAAAAACCAAATACTAACCAATTGAACGTTATTGTTTTTATCTTACCAGGTCTATCAATGACAGTGGTACAATAGTTCGAAGCATTAAATGTATGAGTGATGCCAAATAATAACAGTAAATAAAATTTGGAATTACTTACCGAAGATCTGTGGAATACTTATGCTAGTTTTCGGGGTATTAATTCTAAACTCAAACTACCCATGGTTCTTTTTAATGAAAGGCATCCAGAGAAGATGCTTTTGATGTTGGACAAGAGTCGAAAGACAATTAGTGGTCTGCATTAATGCATGAATGAAAATTAAGTGGACGTACGCTTAGTTAAAAAATAAAACGATAACTTTAATAGTATTCAGGGTACTGAATTTGTTTTAACATTTAGGTATAATGCCAATAAATGGGATTGTCTGTTACAGAAATAATTACAAAACAAAAGGAAGTGTCAACATTACTTCTTTCTAATTTTTAAAAAGTACTAGAAAGACGGTTTTTTTAACCCGAGGTATTGATTCTGGTGGTTTCTTTTATGATAGCGATATAGGGAACACAAATGTAGGTAAATATGACAGAGATGGGTTGCTTTGCATAAATTTTGGGACGTTGTCTCTCAGAAACATTAGAAATTTACCAAAATGTTTATCATCTATACTACTTAAATAATAGACCCCCTTTTTGAAGCGCGCATCACAAAACAAAGAGAAAAATAAATAAATAATCGATTTTATCGATATCAACATTAAACATGTTTAATGTGCAACATCAACTGCATGTAACCTTATACATATTGAAGTACGAACTACAGCTACAGACTTCCGTCACGTGAAGCAAGCGTACAGTTCAATCTTGTTTAAATTCAGCAGGCTCACTTCAAGAAAAGGCCTTCTAATTTGATAGTTGCAAGTTGCAGTTGGGAAGGCGTTCGTTTGTTGTGTACCCCTCACGGGTTTTCCTTGCCCCGGAAATAAATTTTAAATGTAAAGGAGGACCGTATCCGGTACAAATTAGCGGACGTAATTCATCATTACTTAATAATTATTTAAAGCAATGATCGATATAAAAATTAAATATTTTCCATATGCAACATTAACTGCATGTAACCTTCTATGGGTTAATACTGTGCTTTTTCTCTGTGTTTTGTGATGCGCGCTTAAAAAGGGGGTCTATAATTTTAGAAGTATAGATTATTGGATGACTGGTGATAGTATTAACCACAACACTGTTAGGAAACTGATATGATATTCTCAAATTTATCTTACTCTTTGTATGTAATGAACGTTTAACTAAGTTCAAATTGATGACAATTGTTTTAATGACTTTGCTGAAAGGAACAACATGTTAAGGGATAAAAAATTTAAAAAAAATAAAACTGCAAAACATATTTTGTTGTACAGATGCATGTGCAGTTCGCAATGAACCAAAAGGGTTCATGTTGTTATTAAATTACATTTAAATGTAGTCCCGTGAACTACTAGTAAAATTAAATTGATCTATCTTTGTTTCTATACAAAGGTTGATCACGCAGGTACAAGTTTGGTTATCTCATTTTGATGTCAAAATCAAGTATTCGGAATAACAAATAATTAAAATGCAATATTTTGAATCACCAATATTTGGCGGTCGTGTATAAATGGCACCTTATCATTACCAGTTTTTGATTTTGTTGATGACTTGTTGTTTTTTACAGTGTATGTGCGCGAGTATAAAGTTTCCCTTAATCGCTACTGTAGAAAGTATGTATTTCGACTTTTTCTTTTAATTACGACTCTATATACCCACGAATTTCCATATTTAGTTTTTAACATGACTCGTTAATATTTTAGAATCATTTTATGATACTGTGGCAAGAAGTTTCATGGGGTGGGTATAACAATTTTACATATTAACCGATAAAGATTAGTTTGAATACATCACTTTAGATATTTTTATTGAATAAATAATTGGCGGTTCAGTACTTATTGCAGTTGTCTTTATTTGCATTGTGTAATAATACAATATTATACACTTAAACAAAATAAAACCATTATATATTCACATGAATCCAAGACTATGCGTTAGATATATGGTGTAAAGAAATTTGCTAATTTTGTTTACTGTAGATATGTAAGTGTTACTTATGATGCAATATTTTTAATCACAAAAAATAATAGTCGTTAATAAGATTTCTATATGCATCAGTTTAATAAAAAAGACATAAGAATAAATCTAGTACAAAATGAACGTATGACAAAACCTAAAATGTCCAGAATATCTTCATTAAGTTCTGGAACATGCTTGGTTTGATGGGATGTGTCCTACATGTATCTATATACCCTAGATATATTTTATTTGCTTTACACACAATTGAAGTGTTTTATTTTACTGAACTTAGTTAATGGATATACTATAGATCATTTTGTACCAAATACGAGTCCATTGGGAAAAATAAAGCATGTCTTCATGTCTTTTTCATTTAGTTATAGAAATTTCAGGAAAATTATTTTGAAGCGAAAAATAAGGAAAATAGTCATAACTTTTTATGTTTGTTTTAATTTTAAAATATTTTCTATAAAGTAATATTTAATTTGACAACAAGACGGCATCCGTAACATATGAAAGGATAGTATTTGGGACACAAGTGCTCTGTAGTATTATTGCTTTTTAACACGTTCTGTTAATTTGCAAACAGTAGAACATTTTAGAAACATTTGCAGTAAAAGATCTGCATTTAACGTTCTACTTGAACAATCCCCTTTGGCAGATACATGTATGAGTTCCGTAGGAGGGATATAGAGCAATTTGATTTCAATTTCTGATTAATAAATCTCCTACATACGATAGAACTAAATTAGTTACTTTATAGTTATAGAGTTACATGTCAGATCAAAATGAACTGTTATGACATAGACGCATATTGCTGAATTTTTCAAAACGTCTCCCATACACTTAAATAACTTTTTGATAAATATTTGGCATGATACTGTATTTGACAAACTTCAGGTAATTAATAACAAAAACAAATCGTACTATTCCGCAAGGCTAACTGTAAAGGAAGTTAGCAGGAGTTGTCGAAGAAATGTGAAATTCAGAAAAAATCTGCAAGTTGTTGGGTTCGACAATTCAAATATAATAATCAAAACAGTCTTTAAGGCGTTCCTGCGATTAGTCAAAATGATGATGCGGTAATGTTCAACTCTTCTTGGACGCCAAAAATACTTAGCAATGATGAACTTTTGGAAACATTTAATATTCCTCAGGGTATGTAGGAGGACGTGGATGATAATACATGTAGTCTTTTATGTTTCAATATTTGATGTGGGTTTTCTGGTGTATAGTGGTAAAAAGAATAATACATAACTATTAAAATGAATAAAAAGTATGAAGCATTGGTTTTTTGTATTTCCCATTTTACATATTAAGAAAACATAGTCGTTGATCATTTTATTTAGTTTTAATGTAATTGATCTGTTTTTTTCTTTTTAACACATCAGACTGTATAATAAAATCAACAACTGCATTACCAACACTGGATCAGAAATCGCCTAACATAATGTGCAACGTCGTCTTACCGAAGTTCTTTTGATTTTGTAATAACGAAACTTGAAAGACAACTAAATGACCTTTTTAAAATTTGGTAATATCATAAGTTGACCAGCTCTAAAGGATCGTGTCATAATTATAACTTTAAGCCCATCGTTTATGGTTTTATTGTTACAATATAAAATCCAAGGCGACCGACACATACAGATTGTTAAAAAATGTTTTTACTCTGTTACGTTTTGCTGCCAAACTAATCAGCTACATTTAAATGTGATACATGTGTTTGTCTACTGGCAAATCTTGTACGTTTAGGTAGTAAATAGTCGAAAATACTAATATTTAGTTCTGTGACTTGTATACCTTTCTAACATTAATCAGCATTTATCTGGACTGGAAAATTAATAAACTTTCATTCAACATTAAAATTAACAAATATATACCATATATATCCTAGACCAATTCCTTTTTGCACTTAGTTTAAACATTTTTAAACTCTACAACTTTTACAGGCAACTAGTTTATTTGTAAAATTACCAAAATTTCATCTTGTAAAATCTGAGAAAAGTTTTATCACTTTTTAAAACTTAATTCATGCAGGAGATTACACGCAAAAAATGAACACATCTAAACATCCAAACAGAAAAAAAGCACAGGTATAAATTGTCTGTTATCTTTCAAAAAGATGTAAACGTGAACTAAACATGTTTTGAAAGCTAATGGCATCGATATCGGTAATGACTATTTCCTACTTTCTAAAGCCAATTGGTTTTCCTCAATTTTCTATTGCTAAAGTATCTTTTCATAATGTCTAATTTATTTCCAAATTCAATGGTGTTATTTGTATATGAATATTGGTTTTTGTTGAGTTTGTTTATTTAAGTATATCTTTCCATTTTTTAGGAATTGCAGTTTTTATTGGAGAAAATCACTTTTGAGCTTTTTAATTTACCAAATTTCTTCGGTGTATTTCTATTAAGCTTAGGCCAGGTAGGGTTTTAAATTATTCTATAATGTTTAATGCCAAAAAATATCTTTCTTTGATTGTAGAAATAAAGTTGTATCATATGTATTTCATCCAATATAATTTGCATGCCTTTTAAATTTTTTATTCTCGCTGATTAATTTTCATTATTTCGACAGTGAGTACAAATAACAAAGCTGATATGACACACCCATGCCGTATTCTACGGTGAATAAGGACGGGGGTTCGTATCCATCCATTTTATGCGCTGCATTGTTGTGTACAGTATCTAATCTAATGTACAGACAATGTATTCATATGTTTTGATCATGAATATTCAAGTGAATTAAAGGCTTTAATGAAATCGAAAAAAATTACACAGTATTCTAATCTAATGTATAGACATTTTTAATCAAAATGTATTCATATTTTTTGATCATGAATATTCGAGTGAATTAAAGGCTTTAATGAAATCGAAAAAAAATTACACACACCTTTCTGAATAATCTTTGACGTCTAGTACTTTACGAATATTGAAACCAATACTCATATCGTTTTTTATATATCCAGTTTAGTAAAAACTTATTATATTAGGGAGTACAGGTTTTTGTACCTCGGCTAAGCTAGAGTATATTCCATTACCTCAGTATCTACATTTAGTAAAGTAATGGGCACAAAAGTATCCAATTTACAGGAATCATATTTATTTTCAAATAAATGATCTAAGCCTATTTATGTGAGTTTGATACATTTCCCTCCGAAAACAGTCACAACTTCCTATAGAATTCAACACTAAGTCCATCTAGACCTGGTGCCTTGTTAAGTTTTTAAAATTGCATTTGTTAGTTCTTCAGTAGTCATTTATCCTTCACATCGTTGATTTTCATTATCATTAAGTTTATAATTTATTCCTGTTTCTTGTATATATTTCTACACCTTAATCTCCTCAGAAGATGTTGTTTCGTAAAATTGTTTAAAATATTTTACTTCCAAATCAATTATCTCCTCCTGATCATTCTACCATTTTCATTGTATGTCTTATTTGTGACATTTTTGATTGCCTAGATTTTTCTAAGCCTAGGATAAATGAATTATTGTGAAGCCTTCTTCAAACCATTAAGCTCGTGATCTGATTTGTTTCTAATTTAGTTAGGAATTGTAAGTGTATCTGGTCTAATTTACATTCCGGTATTTCAAGAATAGATTTTTGCATTTTTTTTTACAAAATAACAATTATTCTGGCATTCCTAGCATTATCATTTCTTATTAACTCTCCTTCAAATTGATAATTTGTCTATATTATTTTCAAAGGGTATTTCTTTTAAAATGAGACTGTTTTTGCTCTTTTCTCCATTGTATTAATTGTTCTCCTTTTTTGTAGATGACTGCATGACTTTCACATTGAACATGCAAATATGTAAGGTGTTATTCATATTCATGATATACAGGTTTAAACAAAAAATGGCAGGTTGTATTTTCATTGTATTACCTGTAACTGAAAATATCCTCTGCTGGGCCTTTAACTGCGTTATAAATCTTGACCTTCACACGCTTTATTGGCTTTGTTATCGCACACTTTATATAAGGTTGCTGCGTAATTATATGCCAGATTCACTTTTAATATGAAGGTTTAATTTCAATTTTGTGCACATTCTTTCGGCTTTGGATTTTAATTTCTTGTTTATGTAAGTTAAATAAATTTTTTTTGCTATGCGTTCATTAATGAAATCGTTATCTTTTGTGTAATCTTTTTATTTACAGAATTAAGGTAATTTTTTGTCGATTATAATCACGTTACATTGTTTGTCAATAAAGACACGCGGCAAACATTAATGTACACAAAAATTGATAACAAAGTAGTACATTTTCACGCTCGTTGGTACGGAGTAGACAAAAATGCTTATGTAAATCCCTCCTTAATGTTTCTACGGATAAATTACATGACATCCCAACATATAACAACACACAACCATACATGACATACATACATTTTGTATACAGATAACTATTTACAATATGTATATATCGTTCGAAGAAGCCAGTGGTAATATACATTATATATAAAAACAGGACAAATACACACACAAATTCACATTGAACAATTTGCCTGGATATATGTTTATAAAGTGATGGCAATGCATGGATTTTGTTAGTAGTATTAATTTTGGCTGATATTTCAGAACAATGTCAAGAAAAGTGTTGTCATCATTTCACATTGTTGTAGTAAATTAAATGGCTTGTTGTTGCATTGTTCCTCTTTAGGATCGGAAAATTAATGGATTCCCCAAGACAGAATCTCCGACTGTTACACTTCCAAAGACATTTGTTATAAATCCACTTTACATTTTTGATTATATTGTATGTTGATTGCAAGATAGACATAAACATGAACAAACATCAATATTTTTCGTGTTATTTTGTTGTTTTTCTAAAAATTACAGAACATTAAGTTAACTAGTTCTTGGTTTTTTATCTGCAAGTACACCCGATGCGGAGATTTTTCGATTCTCCGAAGGTGTGCTCAAAATTAAAATCGCAGATGGCTTAAACCTGTAAGCCATTGATGACCCTAATGTATGCAAGCTGCAAGACAGAGTTTGACACAACAAATTGGTGCTGTTGAGTTGGGATGTCGGACTACTGAGGTGTTGACTGTTATTGGACGTTCATGTCACGAAAGGGTTATTTATATCGGATGAACTTTTTCTTTCGGCTTACAAGTATCACGATATTTTAAAAACATCGATACTTGTTAAAAGCATCGGCTTACTTTTGAAATGCAATCCGTTGAATGTATTGAAAAAGTATCAGCTTGCTTTTTTCAACTACCTAACCCATCGTGTCACAATTGTGTTCATATAACCGTATCTGAACTTCTTGGACCTGATATTCGTCAGATTTTGATAATTTACAATTATAGCTTTTTGATTTTGTTTGTTTGTTTGAATGGTGTTTCAACGCCACTTTCAGCAATTTTTCAGCTATATCATGGCGTCCAGTTTTTATCAGGGGTGGAAGCCTGAGTACCCGGAGAGAACCCCGACCTGTGGTAGAAAAACTGGCAATCCTTGTCAATTAAGATTGGAGTCGAGTACACCCTGCCTGCAGTGAGAATCGAACCCGAAATCTCAGTGTTGACAGACCACGTGATCAATAGTAGACGAACAACCTTAAACACTCGGCCACCGAGGCCCCTATAGCTTTTTGATACATTTCTTATCGCCTTGAGATAGTACCGACTGAGGACATAGTTAGTTGACGTGTATCGCAATAAACTGAAGGTAAAATAAGGGTACACCATTACAAATGTTAAAAAATGTATCTAGGCTAACAGTAACTATCGGATTGCTGCCTCATTTAAATGTTACTGTAATTACTCTCACAATGCTTTCTGGAGATTCTAGCTACAATAATGTACATGTAGCCCCCCTTTTATTTTGGTGGTGCTACAAAGAGGTCCCATTACCAGTAATGTAGCAAAAACACTTTAGTGATTTATACATAATTTCCGCTATTAAACTGTTGTCTTGGTTTAATAAATAATTATGCTTTTTTTCACCGTTACATGTCTAATTAAATAATTGTAACACTTTTTAATCTTTTCGTAATCATAACATTAAGACAATTTCAATTTAATACTTAACATTAGATTATTAAATTTCTTTACTATGACATCAACGGATCTGATAGAGCAAAGATTTGCCTGAATCGAACTATTTATGTATTTACGCGTCATACGCCATAACAGAGTTAATACCCTGCCCCCATTTGTTAAAACCAGATATGAGAAAGAAATTAGTTTTTTTTTTTTATTTTTGCTTTGTTTTTGGAATGAAACCTTAATTATTATTTTAATGTTTGTACTATAGTTTTTCTAGTTTTTCTAAAAAGTAAGTCATACTTATTTCAGTGTGATGTAAAAGGATATCGCCAATAGTTAGCTCGATATGAACAAACGCCATTCAACTGTGGTCAGTATAATTTGATTGTTTACTGCGTAATAACAGACAGTGAAAGTATAATATTAATATATACTGTTTTACAACATTTTAACAAAGACTTTATAATCTTTTTCAGTTGTCAAAATAAATGATATGTATATATGTTGGTAGAATAATGTTGCAAAAATATCAGAAACGTGTTATGAGTTCAGATAAATTTTAATAATCGTTGTCACATAGATGTTTAAACAGTTATCAATCCGAAAATGACATTAAAATATTTACATGAACATAGGTGAATATTATTTTTTAAGATACATGTGTACAATTATTGTGTTCTTCGTATATGTCACATGCTAAAAAGGGGTCACTTGTGATCTCTAGCCACTAAGAACACTAAGCCTTCTAATTTCTTTGTCAGCAGTCCAAAGTTCGAACAGATCTGGACTTCATAGTCAAAATTGGACCTATCGCTTTTAAAATATAATACTTTATCAATATTCCCCACCCACAAAGGAGTAGGGTATAAAGAGTATGGTCCATCGTCGCTCAAATTTGATTAATTCAATCTGGAGTTGATATCTTTAAATTTAAGTTAAGTTAAGGAGTTTTTAAAGATCGATCTATATTAGAATGCAATACAGGTACTATTTCATAATGTAATTAAGAAGCGATTTTCTCCTTCAAAATAAAATAACAAATATATGGTAGAAGATAGTAAACACATTTTAGTTGACGTAAGAAGTGGCAATTCATTAAATGTATTAAATGCAAAAACTGTACAGCTCTCTAGTGAAATATTAAAACAATTTAAGTTACGTAAAAAAACTAATATTTTAATTTGTAGACGTATATATAAATATTTGATATTAACCCTGTATTTATGATGCTTCATAAATCCGCTGGATAGATATATTATATGGCTGTCACAATACTTAGACGTTTGTATATATATATATATTTATTAAAGATCAATAAGGCCATTCATTGGTCAATCTGTGCCTGTAATTTTAACAACACACCGTCATTTGTATCGTTGCATAATCTTTTAGACTAGCATATTATTATAAATTAATGAACACACGCTTTGAAAGACTTTAATGGACACTTAACTATTACAAAGGCAGTGTGTATAAATGACATTATGACCTGCATAGACATGGGTGATAAATAAGCACTTGATGTTTACATAGATGACCTCTTTAATAAAGTGGTCTCGTTATTATACATGTACAAAATACTTCGTAACATGATCACTTGATAGCGTTTTCTGTTTACTTTATGACATTGAAAATGATTGTTTAGCTTTCGAAGACCCTATGTTGTATGACGTAAATTTGGATTTAAACCTTTAACTTAATTTTTACTACTATTTATCGATCATTTGTTTGAATGTAATTTAACGCCATGGTCAGCAATTTTTCCACAATGTCATTACATGTACATCTACGTCTTATTAGTGTAGGAAGCGGCATACTCACTGACAGCCCCGACCTTCGGCAGGTAAATAGGTATATCTTGGCAATTAAAGATGTTGCCGTGCACAACTTACCCACATAAGGAACCCACAACCTCAGTATTTACTAGCATGCAATCTAGTTTCACTGTTTAACATCAAATACAATGTCCTTTCTGGCCAATTTTTAGCCTTTTAAATTTTGTAACATGGCATTAGGCTTTCGCAGTTCACCTTGGGAAACCAATCCCTTTTTCTTTACTGAGTTATCTCATCTATCTCTAAAAAGCTTGTGTTCCGATAATTTTTGAAAGCATAACACATAATAGTTTTTACAAATTGGTCAGTACTGGATAGCGACTGATTGTCGATCCGATACTAAATAAGTGTATTGGTTTTGTAGCTTTCTTTAGACCCTTTATATAATATTTAGAACTGCCTGTATTGTGTATTTACACGATCCAAGTGGACTTATATAATTCCACCTTCCATTGAAGAATACTATTATTCCATCTCCCAATGAAGAATATCTTAAACGTTTAGAATTAAACGCCACTGATGAGTCTTGAATAGACGAAACGCGCGTCTGGCGTAATGAATTTGTCACCTCATTTATTTTGATTACATCTTGTTGGAATATTTGAGCAAAGCCAAGTTACAGCTCGTCCGCGGGTGGCGGACGGTGAAGCATATATATATCTATATATATATAATTAAAAACTATACAATAATAAATAAAAACGCCATATTTTGCCGACGTTTCGACGACCACTGCGGTCGTTTATGTGTTTAATTAGTTCTATTATGTGTTTAATTGTAACTGCAGTGGTCGTCGAAACGTCGGCAAAATATGGAGTTTTTATATAGATAATCGTTGTAATTAAAGCTCAGGTCGCACAAAAACATTGTGTATGTAAATGACATGTTCAACCAAAAGTAACACTAGGCCAGTGAAACTCCGTTTTTTAGCGGACGGATCTGGTCTAGAGGTTACACCTCTGTCTTTACATGCTAGGCGCAGTTGCCATAGATGTTATAAACTGACACGAGTTCGATTCCCGAGGTGGGACGGCTCAAAAATCAAATCTGTGTGTACAGATGATTTTCAGAGTGGAAATTACAACGACATTGTTTGGTTAATTCATTAGACACTTATATATATATATAGATATATATACTTCTAAAATTAAGCCCAACACTGTTTGAATTAGATTTTTAACACTGTCAAATTTTTGTTTACCCTCAGCGGGATTCGAACTCACACCGTTGTAACACTGTGGCACCAAATCGCCTGCACTATGTCCAGCGGTCTAGACCCCTCGGCCAAATCCGCTATATAAAAATATAGCTTCATTAACCGGGGTGAAACGTAGACATCGACATAGTGCATGTGTACTAGCGTGTGACGATGGAATTTTCGTAACCAATACATATTAATTTGACAGTAATCTAATTCAGCATTTTTGTATATATTATATAGGATGACAAAGTTACTTGTCATACAGTCACAGTAAGTAAATTATATACAAAGGTCTAAGTATTGTGACAACCATATAATATATCTATTATAATATATATAATATATAGAGGGGTCTAGACCGCTGGACATAGTGCAGGCGATTTGGTGCCACAGTGTTACAACGGTGTGAGTTCGAATCCCGCTGAGGGTAAACAAAAATTTGACAGTGTTAAAAATCTAATTCAAACAGTGTTGGGCTTAATTTGTAGAAGTATATATAAAAATTTGATATTAACCCTGTATTTCTGATGTTTCAGAAATCCGCTGGATAGATATATTATATGGTTGTCACAATACTTAGACGTTTATATATATATATATATATATATATATATATATATATATATATATATATATATATATATATATGAAACCTTATGTCATCGGCCATCATGACCTTGACCTTGAAAATGGATACAAGGTTAAAGGTCTAGGTCACATTCTAAATTTCGACATTTTCTTGTCGTCGCTATTCCTTTGAAACGATAAAAGATAGGCTATAACTTATAACTAATAGAATGTCGGCCTCATAAACAAGCAACTTTTTCCTATTTAAAGGAAACTTATTTGACTTAATCTTATAGGAGTTACCTCCCATTACAACTATTGATATTGAGTTTTTCATTGATAACTTATTAACTATTGATAGTAGAGGCATGGGGTCTTCACCAAAGACCATTATGACCCTTGACCTTGAAAACAGAAACAAAGTCAAAGGTCAAGGTCATCTTATAAATTTTGGTATTTATGATAAATAGTCATGTCTTCATGACTTTAAAATATATTGGCATAGGATCTTTATTGTTGGTCCTTTTTTGACCTTCAGCAAGGTCAAGGTGACATTGTAAGAAGTCAAGGTCAAATCCTATTTTTTTGGAAATTCTGCTTTTTCGTGTATATAAAATGGTAAATACTAATAAATGATTTGTTTTTAAAGCATTAAATATGCAAATATCAAACACTTGGTAGTCAAGGTCATTTATCTCAATTAACGTCCTATTTTATGACCTTTTTTAGTTCGAAAGATGTACGAATGGTTTTTCTTTCGTTTATTTATTTTGAAAAGACGATTCGATTTCCATATAACCAAAGTCAAGGTCAGGGTCATTTTTGCAATAAGTGGAACGCCTATCATTTATTCGGTAGAATCAATGAACTTATATTTATTATAATTATTATTTTCTCTTTCCTTCCGGCAACCTTTTCGGTGTGTTTTTTCTTGCTGCGAGACATTTGTTCATATTTTGCTTGCACCCCTTTTAAAGTTGCTAAACAGCATGTTATTGCTACTCCTTCTAAACTAATAAAGATAGCAACACCAAACCTTTACCAAAATTAGTCCTATATCCTTGAGCAAATTTGGACCGATTAATTTAGGAGATCTGACAACATTCTATATGACACGTATGACGTGAAATTCTAACAAATCTCAAAAACAAAAGAGACAAAGGCATAGGCATTCAAAATAGAGCCTTGTGACGTTTGATCTAGAAAACTGATACAAGGTCAACGTTCTTCATTTATACATTTCTTTGTTATCGCTACTCTGAAATGAAGTTCTAAAAATAGTAAAATACATATTTAAGGGATAGTGTTCGCCTTATTAAGACGCCACTTTGTCACAATTGTAATTTTATGAAACATTATAAACCGCAAAGACACTTGATCATTAGTTTTTTCATACAAAACTTCTAATCTATCGACAGTAGAGTCATGGGGTTCTAGATGTTGCAATTTGAATGCTATTGTTAGTCTTTCAAACCGTAAGTGATAAATAGAAACGTAAATTAAAATGTTGGCATTGTAGGCTTTGTAAACTCCATTAAATCAACTAATTATTAGTTTTCAAACATATCTATTTATAGTAGTCATTGGAGCTTCACCAAAAACCTTATCGACAGGTGACCTCGAAAATGTGCACAATGTCAAGGTCACTTACTAGTTTTTGACCTTTGCTTTTTTTATACATATTGAAACTATTTTTCTTCCTAAAATGTTCTATTAATGATAACGAGTAAAGTTAAGACAAGTCGTGAGAAGTTTCATCAACCGTTTATAGTAGTTATCTATCTTATGATGCAAATATCTAGCAAATAATACAAAATAATAAAAGGTGTATATCGCATTATTAAAACCTATCAATCTGAAATGTTTATAATGTTTGAATCTGAACGCCGTTTACGATCAGTTTGTGAGTGAGTAGACCTCGTGCATACATCGATGAATAACCGAAAATATGCGATTAATCCTTATAATTCTTCCAAAACTGTTTTTAAATGTTTACTATCTTTTCCTCCAACATAAAATTCCATTATCAGTGTGTAACGCGTAGGACTATACTCATGTGACTAAAGACGAAGACGTGGTCGGTTTGGAGGAAAAAACTGGCATTGACAACAGATATATTTTACAATTAGCCGAGAAGATTTTACACTGAAAACAAAAGAAGACAGAACAACAAACAATTTTTCCGCGAATTCAGTATACTAATGTTCCTCATTGTACCACGGTTTATAACGTCATGTGTGACGTCACATCATTTATAACCTAGCTAGGCGTTCTTTCCTTAATACCAACAGGAAAAAACAAAAATTGTCATTATTCGACGGATTTACCACTGAAAATAGAAGCAGCATAGAGTTGTAGGCAAAACCGTGCATCTTGTTTATTAAGGTGATTTGTTGCGAATGAGGAAATAGATGGTAGTTTTAATATTACGGCTATTGTGTGTATTTGAAATGATTTGTTTAATTGAACAGACTAGAAACGCACATTTTTAAGTATCGTTTATACATGTATATGCCGATACACACGCATTTCGTCCACACTCTAATTCGGGTATTTCCCTTCATTTAGCATTTAGAAAATGAACCCAAAGCAGATTATACTGTTAAAATATTATCTTCTAGGCATTTCTCTAAAGAAACGATTCTGTAGTAATAATATACAGCTACTTTAACTGTATAACTTTCCGTTTAAGCCATGCAACGCTTAGGATATTTTTATCGCCAATATCCCAGTGTAATGGCTCGAATTTATTGTCTGAAGCGTACACGACACATGGCCGCCATATTTGTTTACGTTTAGCAACAAAATTAGTTCCCCGAAAGTAGCTCATCAAAGTGTAAACGGATCAGGGAATTACTTGTTTAAGGTTTTTTAACCAATAAAAAATGACTATAAGCGTAAACGACTGTATACAAACTTTAAATTTTAGTAAAACCTTTACTAGCAAGTGTCTTACATCCTTGCGCAACTTAAAGACAAATCGATTGAAGGGAACTGACTACATCTTACAGGAGTTGTCTCCTTTTAAATTAAAGTTATAAGTGACATTTAAACAAATTTCAAGAACCAAAGAGATGGAAGCCTATGGTATTTACCATAGACCCTCGTGAATTTGACCTTGAAAAAGGACACAAGGTCAAATGTCAAATAACGTTCTAAATTTTGACATTTCCATGTTATCGCTACTCTTTTGAAACGGCAAAAGATATAAAAAAAACTTTAAAAAATCGGTTTGAGATAATATAGTTAACATATAAGTTTAAAGTGATCAGTAGGAAAATAGAAGAGCTTCAAATTTAGCACAAGGTCAAAGGTCACGGGTCAAGGTTATACCATAGCAACAAAGCCACGATTATAAAAAGTCCTTATCAACCATATATTTTTGTATGATGATGTACTTGACTAAAAAATGTCAAATTACTACAAGAAGTGGCAGTTTGTTCCTAGCAACGGTGATAAAAGTCCTTAACAACCATAAATTGTTTAACTCGGGACCAGTTTCTTTACTCAAATAATTAATTTTCATGACTGGAAGTGACATTTTGTACTTAGTAATGATTCATATATTTTCTTACTTAACACTATACGGGAAAGACCTTCACATTTGTTCCCATTTGTTTTTCTTTCATGATAATATGTTAACTATAGAAACTATTAAATCGATTGTAAAAGTGATTGTATAGCTTAAAGGGCTGAACAGATTTTGTCATATTATGTTTTCTGGCCCTATAACATTAAATCTCACTAACCAAATACTTGTAAGTGTTATAATTTACAGGGATACAGAAGAGACGAAAAAGGAGGTTTTCGGAACTATCTAAATTGTTGTATAAATATCTCTGTTGTCATATCGGCAGTGATAGGATCGTTAAATTGCGACGTTTGTGTATACAACAGTTGCTTACACCAATGATGAGCACTTCTTCAGGAACAAGCATATTTTTTGGAAGTAAGGCTGAAGGACTAGATATGAAAGGAATTGACACAGATATCATTATGCACTTTGGCTTTTCATATGAGAACATAAACCAACTACTTGTGGCTTTAAATGTTTTAAATACGACTCGTTATCATCTAGTCCTGGCTACGTTTTTCTTCAAGACAGGATTGCTGACCGTTATCTGTATATTTTTGCGTTTCAGCCATCCATGGACGATACTCTGTATCGTTTTTATCACTACGGTCCTTCGTCTGCTACTGAAAGATGTAAAGAGAACATTGATTTTGTTTTAGGATTAAAAGTGACTATTGGCCTGCTGCTGGAAAAGAATGGAAAATACGTCAACGGAAGTTTGGGTGGCCATCACAGGAACTTGTTAGTCAGATAGTAAATCAAGGGTGTTATATTATTCCTGTTAGTAGTACAGAACAAAATGTTTATGAATAGAGATTATCCTTTTCTATAGAAGAAATGAAGATCATTCACTCCTTTAATCATACACAGATCTTGGTTTAAGGATTGTTAAAACTAATTGTTAAGGAAGTAATAAGCCAACACTATGAGTTATCCGAACTACTCTGTTCTTATTTCTTGAAGACTGTATTGTTTTGGGGAAACTCATGCCTCTGTCTGGACTCCAAAATATATCATCTTATGTTTTCAGTTGTGTATTTAACGTTTAATTCAGTTCATAAGACATACAAATTGTGCAAATTATTTCAAATAACATGTTTCGCGGTAGATTTTCTGTTTTTGAAAGAGATAAGATCCTTAAAATACTTTACAATATTTCGAAACATGGACTTGCTTGAATATGGAGAAGTGAAACAATGGTAACACTTTCTTTCTTTTTGTAATGACCCGTTTAAATTCCAAACATTGACACAATTGCAGAAGAAAAACAACTTAATAGCAATATATCGCTGTGTGCTAGATATGGATAGACAGTGTAGAATAGCACTGAACTTTCGCTGAAGTCACCTGAAAGAAAATCATGGATCAAGTTCTTATTGAAGAAACCCATACTTCGGAAAAATATTCGGAAGCATGTCTTTAATTTTATGGATTCAAATAGTAATCAAAATGAAAACAAAGTAGCTTATAATCTGAATAAGTTACATATTGTTCTGTTGTGTCATGGATGCAGATCCGATCTGGTAGCCGGAAAATTAAAATTGGCTTCTTATCTGTACAATCATGGACGGTACAATGACAGCTTGCAAGTTATTAGTATTGCATCGGAGTGTTTTGAATTTCGCGTGTTTCATGAAGGGTTTCACAAATCGACTGAATTGCCAAAAAAATTAAGTTGGATAATCAAGGGTTTAACAAGATCGGAAATCATTCAAAATTTGTACAGATTTTCTACGGTAGATGTAATTTTTTTGGACAATGGTCTAATAATTCTAAACGAATTATATCGCATTTTGTTTTATATTATCCACAAGCTCATTGAGCCAATAGTTTTAACAATCCATTTACTTTCTTTCCAGATACCCTATGCCACTTTCTGAGGTTTCTATGCTTGTTTAAATTAGGCGATGTACAGAAAAGTTACTAAGAACTTATAAAAATAAATCACGTTCAATTTATTGGGTCAGCGTCTGAGAAAAAAGGTATATGTGGGAATAGCTGCAAACCTTCGATAATACGGAAATATGATAATAAACAGAACAGAGAATGAATGGTTAAAAGACACGGAAAATCTTACCAATTTCAATTCTAGTATATCAACCAGTGACATGACTGGAGTGAACACAGACGCCTTGCATGATACTTTAGAACAAATGGAAGAAAGTGGGTATAATGTAACAAGTGACCTAACACAATTACTTTCAGACTACCCTTTTTATAGGGTTTCTATAGTGTTAATTTCATTTTATCTATTCAGCGTTTTGTCGGTCCATAAGATAACTTGATAGATATGTATTTGCTTTAATTTTGTAGTATGTTTTTGCCATCAGATTCGTATAGATCATGTTAGTTTGTATTGGCGCTGGTCGGATTTCCGTATATGAGTGATTAATGTCATTTAAAGAAATTTATTTTAAAACCAATAATTCGTTTTAATAAAATCTGGTCAAATTATGACTTAGCAGTGTAAATATAAAGCAAAATAGTTCTATCTTCTTTCAAAATAATGCATTTTCGAGTTTGTATGTTTCTGTTCTTAACATGTTGTAGTAGGAAATACGAGCTTGCCAGTATTTCAGTAGGTCAACGCCACAACGTCTGAGTTTTGCGTGATAGAAATCAAGACAACATACTTTAATAATAGCTTTTTTCTGGTCGTAAGAATAAATACACAATCTGTACCAATGTAATCGGTGAACAGTGAATAGTATTATTATTCAAAATATGTCAATTTACTGAGTGGGACTACAAACAGTTGCTGCTACTATTGATTTGATATGATAAACAAATGTTATTGAATGATTGCAACACAAGTTATGTTATCATCGAAGTAACAATTTTATGGCGCGATTTGCTTAGCTTTAAGATTATGTGAGTAACAGATAATCTACGCAATCTATTAAAGATGAGTAAGCTTGTTCATACAATTAACAAAAATATCATGAATTTACTTTGGTAAATTAATGGGAAAGTATTTTCTTCAACACATTTTTAACAACGTTTACAAAAATCTTTTGCAATATTGTAAGGAATGCTATAATTGCATAAATGACGAGTTACATAGAATACTTAAACAGAAGCGTGTTATAAAATATAGATGGACTTGAAGTAGATGGACTATTAACCCTAATAGTAAAATAAACATTCTTTACAAGAAAGTGTTTCGCCTTGAAATTGTTGCGCAACTTTCTGTTTAATTTACGTCAGTGTTTTTATAAAGAAAGCTAATTTTGAACGTTTACTCTAGGCTGATGTTATAGTATATGGCATCTACAATTAAAATTATCAATCAATTGTAAACATTATCATGAATCCGATTAAGTACACCTTTTGTTCGTAATTAAATTATACTTTCTTGAAAGGGTAGTGCTTGACAACAAAGAAAAACTATTGCGCTGCTTTCATTAGACTTAGATAATAAATTATTATCAAGAAATACCAATGATACAATTTTAGATGTATATGTGGATGAGCTGGCATGCCAAAGGGTCTGGGGGTGTTATTCACACGTGTTCACAAGTTTTTGATACTTCCTCAGTTAATACTATATGGTACAATTTGATCTATAAATTGAGTAAATATGAATTTTAGAGTAAAAGCTAGACTTACATATATGAAGTAATTCCAAAATATCTTTATAAAAACATAAATGTACAGTAAAAACATATGTTTAATTGAATGATATTATTATGTTAAGGCTGAATGTTTTAAAAAACAATAATAAAGTTTTATAATATATTTGTCAAATCCATACAGCTGAAAACCTACTAGCTAAAATTTTCATAGTTGCTTACCAATATCCGGGTATTAGTCTTTGGTTTGCTCTTTAGCATGCTGTTGGAATTCAGGTCCAATTGCGCCACCTCTGTATAGCTACAGTACGAGAAGTAGTATTCCAAAACGAAGAAATGTTGGAACCAAGTTAATTGGACTAATACAGGTATAACCCTTAGTGTTTTGTTTGCTTGATTATTTTGGTAACATGTTAAAAAAATCTCGATGACATCTTGTTTTTATTAGAAGCCAGAGTTACGGTTTGAATACATTATCTTTTGTACAAATCCTTTAAATTAAGGTTGCAGTCGATGATACATTAAAAGTCGACATTTAGCACCACGTAACAGTATTGACACTGCAGTATTTTATTTATGCATCAAAATGGGTAGTGTTTAAATAGAATTCGTATCACAGAAGAACCAAGAGGAAATACTTTTCTCAAACTACCAACATTAAATGTAAACTAGGTATATGTTTAACATGTAGTCCGTAAATTTAAGTTGATTGTTGCTTTTTCTGCAAGTAAATGATGGTTACTTGTGTGTTGTTAATTTAATATAAATGGTTATTCATGACATATTTGTTAGATATTCCTTATAAATTATTATTTTGACATAAGACATTGGTTAGACATTTAAAAAACCTTATTATTATATTGATTTTCAATAATGTTTAACGTCGCTGTTTGAAATTTTTATTTATATCTTGGCATTTAGTTGGTATTTGAAAGGAATCAATTTTCCAAAACTGCTAACTCATCCTTGTCAATTAATGTTAAAGCCAAGCACACCCTGCCCACAGTAAGGTTCTACCCGCAACCTTAGTGTTACCTTGATTACCTTATCGCCCGGGTCTTTGAATCCAGATTGACATTCATCAAATACGTGTACTCGTTAGAGCCTTCTTTATAGTTCTTTTATCAAAAGTAAAATCCAAAGTGTTAAAAATAGTTCGGCTCCATGTGTACATTTCTGCTGGTAAGGACTAATGTATATGTTTATTTCCGTAGCCAGACGTTTTGACAATTTTTTTTGTCGTAGTATGTTGGTTACAAAAACTGCACTGTGTACATTTTGTTGCGTAAAACTAGAAGGGTTGTCTTAGAATAATTTTCATTTCCGCAGCTAGTGTGTTAAAGGCTCCCAAGGAGGAATCTTTGGTTCTACACAATGTTTTATCGTGAGTTGACATTTGTGCACCCCAATTGCCCATGACACAGCACCAAATGCATTGTAGACTACTATGTTTTGTAAGCCATCTACTAGAATCATTCTGATATAGTTTATATAACCCTAGCATGCTTCAAATATTTTTCTGTGGTCGAATCAGGTGCATTAATACAAATTTACATGTTGTTGACATTCTGTATAATGCACTACATTCGTTTTATTGTTTATAATGTAGTGTAATTTCCTTGTTTGGTTTATACATCAAAGTCGAAGATACTGTGATTACTTCTCCTTGTATTGGTGTATTGGACACACAAAAATCCATATAGCTTTTAAAGGTAGGATTGTCGCATTGTACACCAAACCTCTATAGTAATTCATGAATACTATTTTAACGACCTCAAAAATACACTTGCTATTCCATGAGTGGCTTAACTGAACTGTGGCTACTTACACATTAAAAAGGCCTGGTAGACAGAAATCTTCAGATTTTGATCTTTTTTAAAGCAATTAGAGTCACTCAAATGAAAGTAGATGACGAGCTAATTCAAAGTATAATGAATAAAACACAGACTTTTGTGTGATAAAGCGACAGCGGCTGTATAATACGTTGCTATGTATAATACACGTTGTGTATGCCTATTAAAAACGAGTGAAAGACGAGAGGCATTTAGAGTCACTTAAATGAAAGTAGATGCCGAGCTAGTTCATAGTATAATTAATAAAACGTAGACGTTTGTGAGATGAAGCGACAACGGCTTCATAATACCTTGCTATGACCCTATATTGTTTACATAAGAAATTTGAATTGGGGACGAGCTGTCACTTGGTTTTGCTCAAATATTCCAACAAAATGTTATCAAAATTAAATTAGGTGGGGGATGGCTGTAGCAATGTATAAAAGTTTTAAGTTCAGTTGAAGTGATAATGTTCAAGACCAATATTTTATGATTTGTTTACGTTATTTATTTATATTGACACTCAATGATTATGGCCATTCCTTGCTCAGTCTGTGTCTATAGTCTTGACAAAAACACCCTCACTTTTATCGTTGCATACTCTTCTAGACTTGTATATTATTGTTTGTTTATGCTGTATCGTCATGTTTGGCGACGTACTTAATAAGTTTACTGGTTGTTACTTTCTTTAGCCTCTCTATATAATATTTTGAACTACCTGTATTGTCTATTTGCACGATGACAGTAGACTTGTATTATTCCATCTCCAAATGAAAAAATACTTTAAGCATTTAGAGTTAAACGCCACTGATGAGTCTTGAATAAACGAAACGCGCGTTTGGCATACTGAATTTATCACCTTTTTAATTTTGATAACATTTTGTTAGAATATTTGAGCAAAGCCACGTGACAGCTCGTCCCCAGGTAGGGGTGGTTGGAGCAATGTATAAGTTTTAAGTTCAGGTTAAGTGAGAATGTTCAAGACCAATATTTTATGACTCATTTACGTCATTTATATTGACACTCAATGATTAAGGCCATTCGCTGGTCAGTCTGTGTCTATATAGAATGACATAGTTCAGTTTAATAGCCACTTCGTGTTACAAAAATGTTTACACAAGTCAAGTTGCAAACAGCGTGACTGCAGCTTTAGTTCAAGTCCAAACTTGTCTTAAATTCTTCGAAACCATATATATGCTTTGTATTCTAATTTGTTGCTTCGCTGAAAACACAGAGTGAAACCGATGATAGTTGTAAGAAAACATAAAGTCACAAATTTGACAAACTTGCGTGAGGGCTTTTTTTTCTTACAATAGACAATGCAAAGAAAATGAGACAATGGCTAACAAAACATGTTGGCCTCCGTTTCAGTTATACCTGTGACGGCATACATTTGAAAAGCGTATTACCGTCGAGCATATAAAAATATCTTCATAAAAGACGAACTGAGTTTAACAAGAACGTGTATATGAAAAACATACTAAGTACAAATAACGAAGTTGTCCAGTCGAAACGAATTGCTTAAAAGGCACACACTGACTTAACCTTCTATATAGTAACCTGACGTGAGCATGCGACATTTAAAAACCCAAATAAAACAAAGAATAAGGGTAAAAAAAGACATAACTTTAAGATCAAAGCAGCGGCGACACAAATTATCGTACTAATCCGATGATCACTTGTGCCAAAGATTCGAAGATCCTATTATAAAGAAAATTATTTGTGGGATATGAATTGGTTACAATGCCGCATTGTCACATTTTATTTCAAAGTAGTGAATCGGATGTTGCGCGCAACACTGCTTCTAAATATGCTTATTTCATCGGTCAGATTGTTTTAAACGAATGATGCAGGAATAAATTAAGAAAATTGTGGTTATTTATGCCTCTAGAATTTAATGCGGGAGGGGTCTTCTATATTGATGGAATTTCTCTTCATGTGTTCAACATCACACCATGTCAAATGCTAAAATATTAGAAAAAAAATCACTGGCTTCTTGAAGAAAAAGGTCATCGATAAATACAAAGGATTTTCTATAAACCAAACATTTTCTATACATTCTATTGCAAGATATACCAGAATTTAAGAATTAAAAGCAACTTAAAAAGGAAGACAAACTACTGAAATATTACTTTTACTCTCAACTGCAATCCTTCAATGCATGTACACTGTGTATAAATTAAACACGTATACACTAAAATTATGAATACGACTGCGAATCAACAGTTATTTGTGATATTACTATTCACTATTGCAGATGACCTTACAAATTGTATGTGTCTGAAAAGTTCCAAGTCGATGTCAAAAAATAATCATATGATAATCTTATATGAATTACACACTTAAGACAGGCACAGCATGGTTTTGTTCATGTCATCGCCATGAAGCACTTGCATGCAGTTTTGACATCAGTGATCGGTATTGTCCAGCTTTTATTATGCCATCTGCCCGAGAATGAAACTCTTATATATATAACACAAATCAGTTACATCATGAAATAATACATATAATATACTAATTTACAGTATTTATTCGATCAAATGGTTGTAACGCGCTAGCTATGGTCGTATAAAAGATGAAGCATATCCAAATAAATAGTTTCAATTAAACAATTGTTTGTTATTTGCCTGATGTGTACTTGAAAAACAACTAAAGTTAAAAAACCTCGGAAACGTGTTGAATGCTTGAATTATTGTTTGTTTACGTTTTAATAGTAATATTATTAATAATATTTTTAAGCCATCCAATTTTCCAATTATTAACAATAAAAGACCGTGTATGCCTATTGTTCTGCCTGGCATGTTAATCGTTCCAGATTAAGCTTGATAACTTGAAAGCAATTGTCCCAAATTTATGACGTAACCTTCAAGAAACTTTGGTTGATAACGCCTGTGGGAAAGTCTTGCATCTTTGTAAAATTATATACGGATTTGAAATTGTACATATAATTTCTGTTACTAAGGTATCTGTAGTTAATTTAAAAGTCCAAGAGTGTCCAAACAGTAACAATTTAGCCCATGTATCAGCAATGGACTTATAATAAGAAAGAACGCCTATAAAAACAGAAGTGATACAATTTAGTGAAAGGTAAGCGTTTATTTCTACAATAAACCTGTCGTTGATTGTCATTGTTAATTAAGACCACTCGTCAATGAATTTTGACTCTGTGACGTCAGTAAATAGGACATTCATCAACATATACACAAGGCAATGTTATTGCTGTCGTTAAAAATAAGAGCATGCAAGATAGCCGAAAAACAAGCCAAAAGTCACTTGACGATCAAAAAGCAGGATTCAGACAAACATACGCTGCATGAGACAATCCTAGAACACTTAAACAGAAAGTGAGTAACGCAAACCCAATAAAAACTATGCACGCAGGTTTTCGGACAACTGAGTTGTATAATTAAAGACCGATTGTGTTAATCATTATCATGTCCAGAAACATTAAAATCCAGGAAAGGTATATATAGTCCATACCTTGAAGAATATGTCTAATAGTATCAAATATGTATTTACTATAACACAATAACACAAAAAATTTCTTGTGGCGACATCCATCAAGCTTCTGAAGGCATAACAGCATCTAAGGTACAGCAACGCGTATTGTTATAGTAGCAGTTGGAATGCCGACTAGATTTAGCATAACACATTACTTTCTTCAACGTCGTATTAAATACAGGAGAGTATCAGAGGCTGTGTCATTTAATTATACGTATACATATGTTGATGTCCTGAACGTCGATTTGCTGAGTGCCTTCCGTTAATATACCTTCAGGTCTGAACTGTCAATAAAAAACCGCATGGCAGATATGTCTGCATCGTTTTTGGATTAACACCATGACTGTGACGCCAGTGGTAATCCCGGCAGCAACACAATATTACGGCACATGAGACGATTTCAAATTTTTAAGTGTTCTTAATGTTGCAGCAGTGTTCCAGCTTCTCCTGCATGTCAAAATTTGTCAGTTGATCAAGTATGCAGAAGGCTGCAGTGTGTGTAGTGGTTGTTGCAGACGTAGACAGTTTAACAAAATAAACTTGTGGACCAATGTTTTAAAACAAAGCGACTCATTTGAGGCTATTAAGAGTTTTGATGTAAATACCCTTTTCGTTGCTAATAAAAGTTTCAAAATATACTGCAATTGGTTTTCCTGGTTTTGGGGTTCAGACATAGTGATTGTGGAGCGATGGGCGTTGAATACACCTGTTCCTGCCTTGTGATGTGTTATACCCGACTGTTCTCATCAGCACACTAACTCACACTACAGTAATTGAAGCGGAAAGTTTCGGCATGCCGTAAATATTGGTTTAAAGAACCAGCGTTTTGATGACACTGACAACTATGTGATGTGATATGTAATGCTGGTTTTTTAACGGTGAATTGAAGATCTATAAAGGTAAACATGTTACCGCTTCCGTCTCAGAAATGGTTAAATTCAATGTTCAACCGTCAACCACTTGTAACTTATAAGTAAGCATGCAAGCTATGAATGGGCTTGTCAAATGTTTAAAGAAGTCCGTAACAAGAGTGTATCAAAAGAGGAAAACATAAGCATAAATTATCAGTAAAAAAACGCAACTAATCTAAAAAAAACCACACAAACCGATAACATAAATACATGTATAGATTTTTAAGTGACATAAATAATGTGACAGATCAACCTCCGTTACAAGGATCTCTAACTAGCCTTTTTCTTAATTCCCAAAATAAATAAGTCCTTAATGTTTTCTGCCGGGTCCGATTTGTAATATGTAGAACTTTACATTTCTTTATATTCATTCTTCGTGTGTGGCTAAAACAAAACAATTTGCGGAAGCTTTGAACGTGATAACATTTTTCATTGTTTTTCATGATATCACATTCTTAACTATCAGTTTTTTACAAGTGATTTGGACTGTGACTTTGGACTTTATCCCGCCGATCTTATATCACGATGAGTTTCTGTGTGGGGAGTGATATGTGCTCAAACATTTTCTTCATTTTAGTGATCTCGGGTGTGTTGTTGATCTTTAGGGGTTTTCGTGCGAATTATCGTTTCTGCAGACACTTAATCATACTTTCTTGAAATGTGATTCGCTCTGTCAGTGATTTAATTTTGTAATGTGCTTGCTTTAATGATTTTTTATTTGACTTTGATTTTTTTTAGTATTCTGTCTCTCGGTTTTAATGGTATTTGATAGTTCAGAAAAATTTGTTAAAATTATAAATTGAAGATGAAGCTATACAAATATCGCTAAATGTTGAAACAAAATATAATGTAACTAAACAACTTACCAAACTTTTGTACTCCGTCTCGTAAGAAAATTTTGAATGCAACTTTATGACGTCATTTATTCGTTTGTGTACAAACAATTCTATGACGCAAGCTAACGGGGAAATTGTTTTTTAAAAAACTTGGAACGTTTCTCTTGTGTACCAAATTAAATTTTCAGCCATACGAAGAATTATTGAGATCAAATAGAGTTATATTTAATAGACGGTATATTGCTCACAGTAACAGTAATTTAGAAAGGTAGAACAAGCATGTTGCAACAGATATATAAAAACCATTGTAATGTATCTGTTCAAAATTAAATTACTAATTCAGAATAGAAGAAAATGAAACATAGTAACACTTTTTTCCTACATTCTACAAAGGAAGGAGATTGTGTCATATATTTATATATATTTTAGGATTTTCTTTCATTGTATTTATTTATATTAAAAGAACATTTGGTTGTATTCAAAATTCCGTAACCTATCTGTAGATTTGGCGACAGGCGAAAACAAATTAACAAAATCCTAAATTTCATCACTCCAGTCAAACGACATCAATTGAAATGATCAAATCAATCATTTTGTATACTAGATTTAAGTATGTGATTTGGAGAAATATTAGCTATATTTAAAACACCTTTATTTTCAAATCTCAAGTAAGCTTAGGGACATAAACAAAACGTAAAAATCGGACCTTATTCGACACCACACGTAAATTCTTAACCAAACAATAGAACATGAAAAGAAATGCCCCAGTTTTAGTGAAATACTATTGCCGATCAAAACACGTTTCCATGCTTTCAGTAAAATATATATTCAAAATAATTGCCAGAGATAGGCGTCTTCTTAAATTGTCCCACTTAACTGAGAATGAACGACCCTATAGCGGAGAAGCGTTTTTCTGCCTACAGCGTGAAATGTAACCTGCAAAATATAGGTGTTGTTAATGCAGTAATGAACAATGTATCTAATAAAAGCTATGAATCTCAGCTTTCTATTTATGTAAAACAAATATTTATTTGTTTTGTGGTTTGTCCATAGTTTTAAAGAAACCACGATGAATGCTACCTGAAATTTTTGTCAGCGTTACGACAAAATGCTGAAAACCAAATGCTAGTAATACACTAATTTTTCCCTTTGACGACACTTTTTTTATTGTGTACTATGTAATACAGTATTTATGATTGTGCCAGCTTTGTCGATTTATTTATATCAAAAATAATATCTAGAGTTCACTATAGTTGTATAAATCTTTAACGAAATGCGTCGAGAAGAGTTTCGGACATCAAAATAAAGCACATTTTCAGTTTAATTTTAGAAATGTGAAACATTATCCCAGAATGAAGGTCCAAAACTAATACAGGATAACTCCACGGTTTTATGCTTCACAAAACTGCAAAGACAATACAAATGTATGACCTTTATCAACAGTTACGATCATTAAAACTGAATAAAAAGATATAGGTATGCATATATTTGTATCAGTGAGACATTAAGAAGGAAGACAAAATAATATAGTATTATTAAAAAAATGAGATATTTATAATAATAATGAAAAACTTTCACCATAGGCCTATAAGTAAGGAGCCAAAAAGGCAGCAGCAAAACTAATACAGTGGATCCAGATGTAACCAGCCGTATTTGTACCATGTTATATGGGTTTGTTTAGTTTGATGGAGTTTACGTTTTGTTACTGAAACTTAATGTAAGAGCTTGTGGTAGTATCACCACTTCCCAGATCGAGATACTCCATTCACGACCAAACCGAAAACACAGGATTTGTTCACACATATTGTTATCTTCAATGTAGAAGTTCATACACTTGTAGACCAACTAAAATACTAGATATGTGTCACTGATATGATTACAGATACTTTGAAATAAAGGATTTAGTCAGGGAAGTATTTATAATTGTACATCAATCATCATTTAAATGGGACTAGATCAACTAAAATAATCTTTAGGAATATCATCATTATTCCTTTTTGTACATGTAAATACACGAATCATAACACTAATATCATCAACAGTTTAAATTCAAACATTTTCAAATGTCAGTTGATTTGCCGATTTTACATAGTCGATTTATAGTAATAATTCAAACACAAAAGAATGATCAAGATGAAAAAAATTGCAACGAATAAACCGCCGGAATTGATCAATTTTGAAAATCTTTTTAATAGCCTGATAACCTTGCCTACATGTAATTGTGACCTTAACATAAACTATATGTAAATGCATGTTTGGGCATACAGAACTTTAATTAATGGCGATAGTACTATTAAATCTCTACGTAGCTTAGCTACGTTCAATCATTTTCAACTGTTGGATTCTATTGTTTGCCTGTAATATACATTTGTTGCAATAAACAAAGATAAATTAATATACGCTGTCTGTTTACTTGATGTGCAGTAATGTGTGACTTTAAGGTATTTTCGTATTATCCGCATATCGTGCCTGTCGGTACAGGTAAAATGTTATTAAATTATCTAAACCGAAAGTGGGAAACAGTTGTTCAAATGATTGTACCTGAAATGAAAGTTTAAGGAAGGTTATCAGTTTAAGGTAACAGTTAATGTATAAATACAAAAAACATATTTCAAAATAAGGTATGTTTTTCAATTTTCAATGGGGTAAATCTATAATTCGATGAAAATTTCATGGGTTCACTGAACCGTTCAATCAGACGCCATACTATATATTTGGTGTCAAATAAGTTTTATTACACATATTAAGTTTTATTTCAAACATGCTTGATTAATAATAATGACACAGAGTTGTTAAGCATATTACAATATACTTAAAATGTTTTTTTATCCCCTTGAACTAACTATTCAAAAAGTACTAAACATTGGTATTTGTCGGTCGAAATTAACTCCCTTGTTTAAAATGTAAATTTCATTATTTTTGCCTATACTGTACTCGTTTATGTGAAAAATCTATTTCAACCATTAATAAATTGAAGTAATACTATAGGTATAAGACTTTCATACTATTATCAACAAATCTTTTCTGAGGGGCCAGGGCACTGCAAAATTATTTGCGATCAATTGTCATTAACTTGCAATAGAGGTAATTGCTACATTTATCTTTAATAGTGTATCCAGTTTGTTTCTATATTAACAAGTGTGTTGCTGTCATATTAATGTATGTTGTAACTTGTAGAGGAAAAGCTTTTATATGTTGTAATAACTTGTACCTCATCTCATCTTGCCTTTATAATATAAAAATAAAATATGTTAATAACAATAATAATCAGCATACAAAGTATAATTTGCAAATAAATTTTCTTAAAACTTTCCATATATTAGCTAACTTTTTCTATTTCGAGGGTTAAAATATTATTTCAAATTTGCTTATAGACTGTGAATAAGACAAACTACACTAAAATATTTGATGAACAAAATTATACCCAATATTAATACCAAATGTTTTAAAATTTTTGTTGTAATATCAAGCAATTATTTTACACTTTATTGATAATAAAAGTAGAGCTATTTGTTTTTTCTCAGTAAAATTTTTGTTTCCACGGGAATAACTGATACAAAATACTCTATGCTTATACTGAACACGTCTAAGTTATGATTTTGTCTTAAACATTAATAAATTGGTGTAATATTATAGGTGAAATGTCTATCGTTGTCTTCAAGAGCTACTAATAAAAGAAAAAACTAATTTTACCGTTAACGTCATATTCTTTCTGAGATTTTTCCCGAAAAAATTCAGTTACTGTTGTTGACCTGCATTCCGTTTGGTCGAGATTTGTGTTTACGCTAGTCTGCTCTTCATTTAAAGTTGAATAATGCATAAGCAACATACTATCTTATTGAACTTCGTCAGTACAAGTAAAGAGACATTCGTATAACAGGTTTTTTTAATTGTTATATTCTAGTTTCAAAAGACACAGAATGACAACAAGGCATATTGCTGAATACTTCCAAAAATCAACAACAAAACCAAACAATATTCTAACAGAAATTTGGCATGACAATGAAGTAGATCATCTTAATGTAATAAATGACTTTGTGCATCATAAATCACACAACACAATGAATCTAAGTGTGCAGGAAGTTAGGAGGATCCGTAAAATCAATTCAAAACAATCACTCAGGAAATCACCCTATATTAAAGAGCCTGAGCTGGATATCAAATGTTCAAATATGTTCAAGCAAAATGTCAAACTTCAAAATGTGTCAACTAATCGTACTGAAGTTGATTGGCCAATGTTTATCTCTCCATGGACGCCAGACACTCTTATTCCAGATAATCTGCTGGATACATTTGACATTCCAACGGGTACGTAAGTATAATGAACGCGGGACATCTATTAAATGTATAATATACTATTTTTAATACTGAAAGCACAGCTGCTCAGAATTAAAATAAAATAAATGTGCTGATTGATTACATTTCAAGAGACACTACTGTTTTAGATTAAAACATTTTTTGTTTGTGCTTTTTGTTGTTGTATGATAATATGTTTATCACTAAATTAATAATGAGTATTTTTACATTATACGATTAACATTTTCTCAAATTTATTTAAATGGACTTTGAAACATACAAATATTTTCAAATAAAATAGATATAGATTTTCACACGAAAAGGAACATTTCTTCGCAAAACGCCAAAACAGGTTTTGAAAGCGAACAATATGAAGATTTTGTCTAGTACCATATGTTTATCCATCATCAACCGTCAATGAAGACATTTTATAGAAACATCATGTACATATGATTGAGCCCCTTGGCATCCAGTCATTTTCGTGCAGAACAGTAATTTATTTGGGCATTTGAAGTGCTGCGTTATTTTGTTATTTGGATAGGCGATTTTCCATAGGAAATTTTGTCATGTTCTGTATTTGTTGATGTTTGTCTACTGCTATTGTATTAGTGTTTTTAACTGCGAGCTTTGATTGCCACTTAATATGATATTACTTTGTTCATTTAAATAAGTACATGTATTTAGTAATAAAGATATTGCAACTATTATTATTTACTTAAATTTTACATCTTTGTATCGTTTTTGACGACTGCAATAAAATATTATTAGAATAATCTGTTGTGTTTTCCCGTAGTAACATACCAGTTTACAGCAAAGCTAATAGAAAACAAGCACTACAATAAAGTTGATTAGATTGTCCCGTAACATTCGTGTATTTTTCTCTCTTCGTAATGGAGGTATCTTTTCAGAAATCGAATTGACAAAAGCAATACTTTCGTTGTTTATTTTAACTGTGCAACAATTTAGACAAATAACAATTGTTTTTAAACATGTTACACGCAAACAGTCGTGAATAAACAAAAATGTCTTGTTATGTTGAAACTCATAAGACATGATGCTAGAAAATTTTGATTTCTATTAAGACAATCTGATTATGTGTGTTAAGTCTAGTGAACAATGCTAGCTATTAAAACGTTCTGGCTCGTTGCAAATGTCAGCAATGCACGTACCCCACATGTACAAACAACCCCCCCGTATCTTATTACTTATGTTCAGTGACGTGTAATGCATGTTCATTTTTTATAGGTAACAACAGTGAAAGACTTAATAGGTTTTACAAGAACTCCGAGGTGATATACCACTACTTGTGTTATTGCATCGGAAGTGAACGTATTGTTAAATTAAGGCGCTGGCTTCTAAGAAAGAAAGTCTTAAAAAATCCTGGGAATGGTTTAATTTTGGAAGTAATTGGGAGTAAGGCTGAAGGATTAGATATGAAAGGAAGTGACATAGATATAATGGTAATTGTAGATAGTCTTGGTGTTGCATACGAAAATACTGCTGTCTCTACACAAAATAGAGGTACTACTTGGATACAATATAAGTCATCGGATCTGTTTCCTGGATATGTTTTAGTGGAACTTGTATCCAATGGCAAATATACATCAATGACAAATTCTCTATTTAAAGATTGGTTAACAAGACTTATTAGTGATAATAAATTGTTATTTAAGACAACAGCACATGGTCCTGCATTGTCCCAGTCATCTGCAGGCGATGACATGGACTTTGTTCCAACTATCAGAAGTAACACGTGGCCCGCTATAGCAAAGGAATGGATCGAGCGAGAACGAAAGTTTGGATGGCCATCACAAGAAATGATCAACAGCATAGTGAAACAGGGATGTTGTATTGTTCCTGTCGGTATTAAGGCAAAACAAGACAGTAACAGAGAATGGAGGTTGTCTTTTTCTCTAGCAGAGAAAGATCTAATTTTCTCTTTTAATCATACTCAACTTTTAGTGTATGGCTTATTTAAAATTATTCTAAAGGAAGTTGTTAATGCAAACAAAGAAGTGTCAGACTTAATTTGTTCTTACTTTTTAAAAACTGTTTTATTCTGGACAATAGAAGAAACGCCGTCCATTGTCTGGAAACCTCAATTTTTTATTCTGTGTTTTCATCTTTGTCTTCAACGTTTAATTCAGTTTATAGCGGAGGTAAACTGTCCTAATTACTTTGCCCGCATTAATAACATGTTTGCCGGTAGATTTTTGAATTATGGAAAGGAGAAATTGTTGCAAATATTTTGTGATATTTCCGTAAAGGGATTAAATTGGATTCCGCAAAGTGAAACGATGAATAAACTAAGATATTTCATTGAAGACCCTTCAAATTTGATGCATTTAAGAGGATTACGGAAAAGGAAAGATTTGATAGCTATTGTGGAAAACGTTCTCGACTTAATTAGATTTTCTAAAACGTTGTCATTATACGCCTTCGGCTTGAAAAAAGAGATGCCAATTCTCTGGCTTAAGTCACTCTACAAGGTACCAATCGTAAGACGATATTTGCGTGCAGATGTATGTCATTACATAAATACACAACGAATGTCTGATGACAACAAAAAGGTTAACAGACTGCAGAAATTGCACTTGTTGCTTTTGTGTTCGGGATGCAACAACGATCTTGCAGCTGGAAAATTAATATTAGCGTCCTGGTTGTACAAAAATGAAAAATTTATTGAAGGCTTGGAATTTGCAGATATGGCTCTTAAATTTACTCAATACCGAATTCTCCATGCCGGTATACAAACAACGACAGAATCACAATCTAGTTTCATTTATAAATTTGATAATGAATCTGAAGTCGATTTGATTCAAAATTTACTTCGTCTTTCAACGGCAGATGTAATATTTTTTCATAATTCATGTCTGCTTCTAGATGAAATCAAAAGTGTAGAAAGCGCTATGCGATGTACTTTGACTGCTTTCAACCCTAATATATTTCCACAATTTTTTTTTCCAGAATATTTTTCTCATTTTCTTCGATTTTTATGTTTGTTCAAATTAGGCAAAACAAAAGACAGCCAGGACGCATTGATAGAAATGCAGCATGTAAAGCCAATAGGTTCTAAATATGAACAAATGGCACATTCAGTACTTGCTACAACTCTACAAATTGCCGGGAACATTGTACAAAATAGAACAGAGTATCAATGGAGAAATCACACTAATAATGTAGTGGATGCCTTTGAACATCTTTCAGCAGACAATTCTGAAGGGGTAAATTATTTCGCATGTATGACTGTGATCAAGCATTGTGAAGAATTCGGGGTAGACCCATCAATATTTATCCACATGTTGCCTCTTGTAATGTCATCGTTCTTTAACTAATTGGCACGTTCATAGCTAGCATCAATTGAGTTCTATGCTTTAACTTTAAATATGCATACAAGGTTTTGTTGTAGTTCTGAATATATATCAAGAACATTTTGATGGTTAAAAGCTGAGATCTATATGTGTTCATAAATATCAGCATACATGTAAATGTACTTACAAAATTATTATTACTTATTAACAGACAATTATTAACCTCGGTGTTAGAAGGTAAAACAATGACATCCATTATCTGACTGTTCATTAAACTTTGAATTAGTTTTAATACAAATTTTTAATGGTAATTTGTTTTATTTTCCTTTGATGTGTGCCAACTGATAATGCTTGTCACAGCATACTAGCCGTGATACAAAAAATATCAGACAGTTCATTACCGGGCTTGCCTGACTAATAACGTAGGAATCTAAAAATGATTACGTCACAGTAACTAACAGAATGTTCAAAAATAAACAAAGCAAGATAAAATAAAACACGACCTAACCACCTCCGAATGATAACGAACAAAAAATAAACAACAAAAAATCACAACATCAATCCTACACATTTTCCTAGAAATATAGCATCCCCACCCTCATAGCACTTGCGTTTAAATACGTTTGCTTGTATTATGAACCTCTTATAGCGCCCTTTTGTTTTAACGGTTTCATAAAGGGCATGCAATATTTTCTGCCCTCCGTTCTCGACCATCAGAGCTACGTTTTCGAAGCTTCCTCCCGTTGGCCATCATACACTTTAAATAATATGAACTAAATTCAAACTGCACAAACATCAACATTTAACGGCAAGTGACAAATCCCGAATTCCTCATCATTCACCAGAAGAACTTTCGAATAACCTCGCCATTTGTTAGGGTTAATCCGACAAATCACAAAACTGTAATAGGATCATTACGGCAATAAAATTTGTTCTACACAAGAATATACAACGCATCACATTTGTGTATACATCAATGCATTATAATTAAAATTGGATCTAAATAAATGATGTGTAAATCATATCTCCCCTGGACACTGCAAAGTACTGCAAATTAAAAGTAACAAAGCACCAATCAGTTACCAAAAAGAGATAACGATATAAAATACAAAATATAGAAAACAATAAAAAGTGAAACTGAAACTCCATTGGAAAATCGGTCAAACACGTTGGCAGCATAAATTTGAAATAATACGGTTCGTCAAAGAGCAAAATATTAAAAACACAAAATTTGACAGCCCATATTACACTTAAGGGTAAAATAAAAGATTCTTATTAACAAACTATTAAATAAACGATTAAAAATGACTCACGCCTTACACAGGATCAACGAAATACACGTCCATTCATTACACCACTTTCCCGTTTAATGACGTTGATGCTAAATACGTAGCACACGGTATTTCGCATATCAAAATAGTTCCTTTGAAATTAGTTTGAATAACAGATTGATTTTGTATTTGTTTTAAACTTTTGCATGGATTTCATAAAAATATATTCTTGATTATAAATTACCGATAAACAAAATATAAGACAATAGGTTGTAGGTAGTGGCTTTCTCACGGTAATATCTCAGGTTGGTTCTAATGGGCTCATTTGAGATACACTGTGAGAAAGCCACTACTAAAAACAAATTGCCTTATATTCTGTATGTATCTGGTCATCTCTATTTTGGTTTATCCAATTTCCATGTTTTTCACCATGTCATGTAAGTTTACTAAAACAACTAAAATTTGTTCCCATTATGGTATTTTACCAATTGACCTTCATAAACAGTCAACTTACAATAGCTTCAGCAATGCCCTACATTACGTGACCATTGCCAAAAAACCCACACGTTTCGCTCATAACTATGAAGTCTGTCACTTAAACATCACAAACATTGAGATCATTTTAAAAGTTTAAATCCTCTACAAAATATGTTACTGTGAATGTTCAGCTTTTTGTGGCAACATATTAGATGCGTTATCGACATATTACGTCTAAAGTGATTCGTTGGAAGAATAGCATGATAATAATTTGTTTTATACTGCAATAATTCTCTAGAGCATCTAATGCGTTGACTTGTTATTAGTTTTAGATTATAAGTATTTGGTTATGACCTATTTAAGCTATAACTTAGTCAGGCCTTCTTTACGATTTACAAATGTAATTGTTGACCTTTTCACAGCAATGTTAAAACAAATCGATATGTTGCAATCACGCATATTACGTGTTTCCTTACTTCTTTTGATAATTATGTTTTTTAAATGTTACGTTCTTTACCTTTGCATATATAATTTACCCCGAACAGTAGAACTCGTTCGTCACGAATCACTCAATTTCACTTCATTCATTTTAAATAACTAAATACTGCGCACAATATGAGTATCGTTTTACGGGTATAATTTTAAAGTGAATTTAAAAGAATGAAAACATATTTTAAATGGGTATGGGAGTAATTTAGGACAAATATAATATTCGTGTAGTGATTTGACATAAACACAATAAAAGGACTAGGTTTTTTTAACGAGTCCTTTTATTGTGTCAAGTCACTAAACTAGTATTATAAATCACTTCATTATATATGTTTAGGCATTTTAAAATGTTGATACATGGCTCATTCAAATTTAAAAAAGTATAAGTGATCTGACATCACTTACCAAATTCGAATTCATCATGACGACGTAACAGGAACGACTTAATTTTCTTGTCGTTGTGTAAAAACTCATTTCGCACTTGACTAGAAGTACATTTCTACTTCCAGGTGATGTTTATTTCATGTAGTGCTTTAAAAAACTTTTAGACTGCAATTGACCTCTGTTTGTCCAATCCCTCCACATAGCCTCGAGATGGACAAGATATGTTTACCCTTGCGTTTCTCACTCTAGATATAGAAATATCTCGTGACTTCCTGTTGGTGGGATTTCTGTTCATATTGTGAACATTTGTTTCACCCCAAAACAGGTGAATTAACTCCAACCTTGAAAATATAACCAAGACCAAAATATGTCCGCCATTAAGAAGAACAACTAGTCAAACATTCTCATTAAACAATAGATTCCCGCGAAAGTCACTGACCAATAAATTACCACAGACATTGACACCAGTAAAATAGATCACGTCCGCTTTCGGAAAAGTAGCAGACTACAAAAAGACTGTAAATAAAATATATTAATCAAGTACTAAAAACAAAGTAAAAGTATTTAATTACTCTGAAAAGAGAACTTGAGTATAATTATCAATATTTTAAATAAATAAACTTATAATCAAAGAAATATTGTTCTACCACAACAGTACAACATTTTTAAAGTTTTCAAACATAGAATACTAACACAATTCAGATTGAAACAAAGACACATAACACATTTTAAAGGTAGAAAAGCTAAAACAACTATTGCCAAAAGTAACATGAACCCAAATAAAACATGGATGTTATCACAAGCTCCGGTAAATAAAGGGGACAACTTATCACACCTTTCAGTAGATCACCATAAAATAACTTGATTATGTGTTGCCAAATCGTCTATTCGCAAAAAACCATCTAATTATGTAATGGGGATTAAAAGACCCGTTGAAGGTATTTTGCCTGTACTTTACATGTAAAATGATTTATATTTCGAGAGTAGACTTTTGCGGACAAAAGATGTTTAAAGAATATTAACATCAAACTTGGGGAATAGGAGGAATTTATTTGTAGAATAATTTATATGTTGCAAATGTACGATTTTTCGGACAGTCTCTATATGACTCATAATTTATCTAACCTTTAAAATGTTTAAAGAATATTAACTTCAAATTATACAAATAGCACTAATCAAACATTTTTTCAGTATTTGTTTCATGATATAGCTTATAGATTGTTGTTTACAGGTGTTCATGATATAGTTGAAGGACTGTTTTCAACTTACATGTAACACTTTCTAACCGAAAGTTGAGGTTTTCAAGATATAGCTGAAAATTGTTGTTAGCTTCACATTTTCTATCAGGAGGTCTAAGTTTTTCACAATATAGCTGAACAATAGTTGTCAACTTGACATTTTTAACCGGAGGTCGATAGCGTTCACTATTTATCTTAGCGAAAATTAAATCACCGCGAAAAAACCACTTATACGGTACAGAGATCAGATTCTGGACCCCCGTATAGTGCCCCATTTTGGTGCGCATCCATTTGGAAACAGACCCATGTTCATGGACGACAACGCAAGACCTCATAGAGCACGCATCTTCAAGGATTATCTTGCAAATGAGGCCATTGAGACATTACCATGGCCTGCCATGTCTCCGAATATGAATCCGATAGAGCATGTTTGGGACTATCTCGGCCAGAATGTGAATGAACGTGACCCTCCGTGTCAGAACATTCTTGACTTGCGTGATACTTTAATTCAGGAGTGGCGGCAATCCCCTCAACGTAGACTTCAGAGACTTGTCCAGAGCATGAGGGGACGAATTAAGAATTGCACCGGAAGCGTGGTGGATACACACGATACTGTCTCTTTTCTTGTGAATAAATGTTTAAAAATGATGTCTTCTAACATCTTAATAAACCTCAAAAAATCACCTCCGCTAAAATCCTGGTGGTCCATAATCAATGGCCAAGTGAATATATTACGAGAGAGAGAGAGAAAAAAATGCATATGCTTGTTAGTTGTTTATGTTTAGGTGTTAAAGTTTTTACAACATAATTGTTTTAAGTAATATAAATGAACCAAAAAAACTGTCCAAGGCTCTAGCTACATGTATATAACCACGAAGAATACAGCTAGAAATTATAAAATTAGCTTTATTCTTAAATTCTAAATCTTTGATTTAATTCAATGTTTATTGCTGTAATCTGAACTCAACGGTACTGCATCCGTAAACGCAAGTGATTGATGACACATAGTACTCTCATGTACTTGTGCACTGTGCAACGCCCCACCCCCCCCCCCCCTTTTTAAAAGTAAAAATGACTAAGTACGCGCTTATATCAGTCCAAGCCACTTGATGTCAGACGGTGCTATCATACAGATCAAGGCGTTCGCTGTGTATCACTGTATTTAGTAATTTTTTAATTACACGTTCTTTGTGTCTTGTTTATTTATAAAAAAAAATCACACTAAAACTTCTTTGCATTTCAACAATAAACAACAAAACTGGTGTTATTTGCGCAATTCAATGTACGTTAATAATAGAGAGACGTAGTAAATGTTTTGGTCATATGTAAAAATAGTTGCATTTCTGTGATTTTCAGGGCGGGTTTGAATTACTCCTGGACTTGATGTTCAAAAGTTGTTGCATATATAATCAGCCATGGTCAATCATTGATATCTTTTGAAGTATCACATTTTTGATGGTTTCGAGTTTACGATCGATCATTATTGATACATGATGATATTTGTAGCCGTTTTAAATAACCCGATGTGCGTCATGTGTCAATTGACATTTGTGCCTCAGTTAAAACACGTTAGCTACATGAAAAACATTAAAAAACTCGAAAATGGCGTGTTGCATCTTAGGAACGTGTATAACATGTAAATTATTAAATTCTTACTAGGGAGTAGTTGTTACAGTATGCAAATTAGCACGATTTACCTAAAATTAGGTCACGTTATCCATATACAGAAAAAAGATTAACATAGCATTTTCCACTTTCATGTTGAAGATAAAAAAGAAATTTCTTCAATGAAGATTGTTTTCCGATTCTTTATGTCTGAAACTTTCATAATGCATACGAAATGTATATTACGTTTGAGGTTAGAAATTTTATGTCTACATTACGAGATATAGGACTAAATTCTGCCGTTAATACGACAAATCACAAAACTAAAATGGGATTATAACCTTTACGGTAGTAAAATTCGCCCTAAGCCGTGACCAATACCTTTTTTAACTAGTTTAAACGTTTTGAGAGACTCCCACTTTTGCAAAAAAAAATGTACACATATGGCCTCTATTGACCTTATCAGATTACAACGTAGTATTCAGTGTTGTACTTGATGTAGGGTACAGAACCTGGTAAACTGTTACTGGTACACATCAACCACCGTTATACGTATAAGGAAGCCCCACTAGCTCGAAGAATGATGAGTTTTCGTTGTGTATTTTTTGTTTACGATTTTCGGTTTTGTCTATGAATAAGAAACATATTTAAACAATACACACTGGATGTAAACTGGTAAGTCAGTTTTTATTATCTATATTTTTAAAAGTTATTGACATTGTGGCATGCACGTAGTTCAACAATAAATGAAAAATTAATTAATAACCTATGAACTAAATGGCACACAGCAAAAAGGGAAACATGGGTGGGTTGTTGATACACTAACGACTTTTAAGCTCACTAAACTGTCAAAAGACTGTTATAAAATTCAAGAGATTGAATGTGTTTCAGAGAGTTTAGTTTACCTGGAATTTTCGCTTAATGCAGGTGGATACATATAATTGTCGTTGTACGCTAATATGTACCTGCTGTGACTGTTTTATGGGTCTTATTTTACATGTTGTCGCTTAAACTAGACGGTAACCTGTCTTCCAGAGAGTGTTGTACACTGAAGGTGATTGTAAGGTCACTTAATTATTATTTCATATGTGGTTGCTTAGTACAGATGGATTTTGAAAATAAGCGGTTTTGTGAAACCGCCTGGTTTAAAATGTCATTTTTAATGTGGAAAGAAATTTTTCTTCAGATCTTATATTTAAGGTCTTTCCATTTTCCGAATTGTTTTTCGCTAAGTTTTAATTTCCAATTATAAATTATGTTTATGTTATAAAGACATTGTACAAATGTAGAAGACGTTAGGCTTTCGCAGTTCATTCTAGCAGACCAAACTTTTTTGTCTTTACGGAGTTATCCCATGTCAAAAAATAGCTTGTGTACAAATAAACAATAAAACCATAATCGATGTCGCATTTAAAAGTGTTCGCATATGGTCAGTGACGGACTGCGACACTTTATAACATATCGTAATAAATGAAAGTAAAAAGACGAAAATCGTGAATCAACAACCAAAAATGAAGCAAATTCAGATATGGTCCAGACTTGGTATAAGCATTTCAAAAAAAAATAATAGGCTCATTTGAAAGGGAATTTTTATTACTTTAAGGAGTTATTAACTCATAGACCAGATTGAAAAGAGGAAGACATTAGAGTTATCTTTCTTTATATACTATTACTAAAGTACATACAGGTAGAGTCAGAGTAAATTATTGATTTAACCTGAACAGGTCAGTAGGAGAACCGGTTTGTCTAGTTATTCATAGTCAGGTGTACTCTATTAGTTGGGGAACTGGACATTGAAAGAAAAGGATGTGCTAAAGTAGCACATGGTGGAGAAATATAGGAACGGGAAAATGCTATCAGAGATTATATATTCCAAATATGATTGATCAGTACAGGAGATTTCCTGTATATAAAACTCACCAGGGTATCAGTTAACCCACATGTAAATTTCATATAGACTCAGCCTCACACTATTGATAGCTCGTAAACATGGCTAGTGTGATATCTATATACAAGTTTATTATGTAGTTTGTTATTTGCGTGGATATGCGGCAACGGTTCTAAATTGTAAATAAAAAATAACGTTATAAAGAATGGTCTTTTGTTCCTTTCACAGGGGACTTGTTTATTGTTCGATGAAGTGTTGCCCAAAATTCCTTGAACATGAGTGTCTAAGGAAAGAGAAGGACCCAGTGGTTAAAATAGCAGGAAAAGGCTTACCATTGGCATATACACGTCATTCGGCATATTTAAGAAAATATATGGCTGAAAAAGTTATTTAGCAGAAAGTTTTGAATACAAATAGCTGTAAATGTATATTTGATTTAATTATTTATAGAAAAATATTTTGGACTGGACAGACAATATAAATTTTTTTCAATTATTAGTAAACGTTAGCATCAAGTGTAGTTAATTTCGAATGACGTTTATGTTTGATATTCAGCATGGTCAATGTTACAATGTAAGAGGTCAAGATTAAAGTCGTGCTGAAAAAATAATGCTAATGAATGTGAAGGTTCGTTCTATATAACTTCATATCTTCATATTATTAACTAGGAAGTAATACAATGTATATGTTAATATCAAAAGTTAACTGGTCAATGTATTTGAAGTCTGTATTGGTAGTAAAACCCTTTAATTGTAAAAATATCTGAATGTTGTTTCTTTTATTAGTTTCTATTGTGCAGTAGATTCAATTTAAATATAAAGAGGTAAGGATGATAATGTTCCACGATGCTCTCTCAAATTTGTTAGTTTATAAAGACAAATTACGAAACATTGTTTAAAGGTCAAATTTCATAGTACTTTATTACAGATAGTTTGTTTTAGTTGCAGTAAGTTAGAAGCCGACTATGCGTTCAGTAGAACGAATACAAGCTTAAACTTTATTTATACATTGAGTACGTCATTTTTGAAAAGGAAAAAGCAAAACATCCTTCGTTGCAGTATAATAGAGATTAATTGCATGACACTTACATTTGCTTCTTTATAGACTATCATTGTCGCCAGAGTAAATACAAATTGACGGAGCTTTCTACCGGTCACGAGTTAACAAAATCTTCACAAACACTTCACTAGAGCAAAGGTGTAAAGAACATGTTAATTTAATTTGATTACTGATCGAGTAAATAATTGAAATCAATTACATCATTACATTATATTTATAATACTGTATATGCCGTAAGCAAATAACCGAAAACACATATTCAAAAGCACAGATCAATCGCTAGAGACAATCACATATAACATCATGTCACGGGGTTGAACCGGTTTAATGGATCTTAATCCACATGTTTTTTATTTGAAATTCACAAAACAATAATTGGGATATTTTAATATTGCCACTGAACAAGTACACAATTTTTCTAACAAAACATTTTGTTTACAAGGAAACGTTCACTGGTATATAATTGTACAGAAAACCCGTTCTCATATTGGTTTTGAAAAGGTAACGGTTTTCCCGTTTACAGGGGTAGACTAGCTTTTCATCTTCCCTCACTTTCTGTTCAGTACCATTATATGTTTATACTACATTTTATTCCATACCTTACCCTGTTAAACTCGAGTCTATCAAATACATTACCACATTCCCACTCCAGTCTCAATATTTTACCAGGATAACAGTACTATCTGTTCAATGTCTTACCATGCTTCAACACCACTTGTGTCACTACTTGACCATATTCACAAAACATACTTGTCATTACTTCTCAATATTCTTGTAGAAATAACTGCTTATAGCGTCATACACATATACAATATTTGAAATAATAATCGTTCAGAACTATAGGAAACGTATACAAAACGTGTACAAATTCCAGTAATTTTTAAATAATACAATTAGTTTAAACATATTTTATTTATTAACTCTATATAAAAGTACAATATTGAAACATTTAAATTACATTATATTGTATAATAATTAAAAGGATTGCGAAACAAGTTAGTAGCATTAATAATTATAAATTACTATTGGAGGATGTCAAATAGGAATCAATTAATTCATTATGTTGTGTGGGTTGGGTAGGGTGGGGGAGAGGTTGAGGTGTGATAATAGAAACACAAATTTGAAGATGTCTAGTATTGCTGAAGTCTATAATGTGAAACGTTTACTGCTGACTATAAAGTTTCGTACACATGTGAACAGTTTTTCATTTTGATCGTCCGTGAGATCAGGCGATCCAAATAATATACGATCAACTGTCAAGTTCCGCGGAATACCAATCGAGTGGATGTATTGGTCTCTCGACTCATTAAATCGAGGACAGTTGTTGAGGACATCTTGTTGACAGTTTGGCGAGTTTACAATGTTATAGATGATGATTGAGGGAGCTGCATAATGTTTGCAGTCTCGAGTGAGAATTTGACAGAGTCGGATTCCAGAAGTGTTATAATTGAGTATTTTGATACTACTGGACTTGGGGTTGGATTTGAAAGATGCTAGAGACGTATTTTGTTTAATTTCGCCAGGCGCCTGGTTCCATAATCTAACCGAAGACGGCAGAAAATAGTTCTGGTAAAGAGAAGTTCGAGCTTTAACTTGGAGTATACATGAGGTTTGTCTAGTGTTATAATTGTAGATGTTTCCCAAATTTCGAGGACTATGTCACAGATATGTGGGTACCTGACCTTTCACCATTTTATAAAAGTATGTTGATTAGTGATGTTCACGTCTTATTTGAAGTTGTTGCCGTCCCGTTTCTTTATACAACTTATCAACAGAAAATTTTCGGGTCGCCCTAGTGGATTTAAGCAGCCTCTATCTGAACGTTTTCCAATTTATTTATAAAACAAAGAGTTTTGCTGTCGCAAACGACATCGGAATACTCAACAATAGGTTGACATTCAATGTTAAGTAAATTTTTTCCAAGGTTTTTTTTATCAAGAGTAAATTTAAATCGTCTAAGAATATTAACTCTAACAAACGTCTTTTTGGTTATCAAATCGATATTCTTTTCCCAGCTGCAATCATACGAAATTTCTAAACCAAGATGTTTATGTTCTTTAACACTTGTTATTATAGTTTTATACATAATTAGAGGGGGTGGGAGGGATTTTTGTTGCTTTTTGTTTAAGGTATCTCTGAGAATTAGTGATGATTTGTATTATCAAATATGCAAGTTGCAAATAGTCCTTTTTCAATGAACAATTTCTTTTCACAAACCATTTTAATTATTGGAAGATTCTAAATCTGGAAATGGAGATAGTCATGACCATCGGATGACCTTTTAATCATTGAATTTTTAAATCAGGCGAGCAATGTCTACTTTTCAAAAGTTCGGTTGAAATATATATTATCTGATAGATTGCGATTTTTTTATAGAAGTTTAATTGTTACTAACATCATTCACGAATGATTAAAGCCCAGACGTATAAAACAATTAAAATTGTATTACGAATAATAATTGTCAGATCTAAATGACTTAGCAGTTTTAATAACCTGCATTATTCAGGTATCCTGCATATGAACACAAAAATGTAACTTGACACGAAATCAAAATATTAGTTATTAAGTGAAGTTTAGTTGTAGTTGTCTTGTAGGTAAGAAGAAAGAAAGACTCAATACATTTTACAAGTGCTCAGATATCACATCGGAAGTGAACGTAATGTTAATATACGAAGATTGTTTCAACAAAAGAAAAATACTGCAAAATTTGATAATGGTATATCAGTTGAAATCAGTGGGAGTAAGGCTGAAGTATTATACATGAAAGAAAGTGACATAGATTTAATGGTAATTGTTGGTGATGCATACAAACATTATACTTAATCTACACCATATACGAGCTCTACTAGGTTATAATTTAAGTTTTCAAATATCTTTCCTCCTGGATATGTGCTAGTAATTCAAATATGGGATTTTTAGAGGTCCAATGGTGCATAGTAAAACTTTACACGGGCCTTCATGGACAATATGGCCTGAAAGTTGCAAAAGAATGGATTATACGAGAACGTAAGTGTGGATGGCCATCACAAGAAATGATCAACAATATAGTGAAGCAGGGATGTTGTATTGTTCCTGTTGGTACTAAAGCAAACTATGCCATTGACGCTGGATGGTGGTTGTCTTTTTCTCTAGCAGAAAAAGATCTTATTTTCTCTTTTAATCATACTAAACCTTTAGTCAATGGCTTGTTTAAACTTATTCTTAAGGAAATTGTTAAACCAAAAAAGGAAGTATCTGAATAACTATGGTCTTACTTTTTAAAACCTACACTATTTTGGATTATTGAGGAAACACAAGCCTTTGTCAGGAAACCTCATTTGATTATTCTATGTTTACATCTGTGTCTTGAACGTTTGATACAGTTTATAGCCGAGAAAAATTATCCAAATTACTTCGTTCGCATTAATAACATTTTTGCCAGTAGTTTTTTAGTGTCTGGAAAAGAGAAATTGCTACACATATTTTGTGACATTTCTACAAAAGAAATAAATTGGTTTTAAGAAAGTGAAGCGATGTATAAACTTATGTATTGCATTAATGGCCCTTTCAAATTGCATGGTCTGAGACTATTGCAGAAAAGAAAGATTTGATAGAAATAGCTAAACATGTTTTGGGCTTAATCCAAAAGTGTACTTCTTTGTCATTTGAGGCCTTTGGCAGTAAGAAAAAATTTTACATACCACATATTAAGCAATTGTAAAAGTACCAATCGTAAAAACGTCTTTTCGTGCAATAGTCTGTCATTTTATAGATACAAGTCGCAAAACAAATGACAACAAAACGGCGAATAGTCGACAAAGCTTACACTTGTTTCTGTTGCGTGCCGGATGCAACACTGATCTTGCAGCAGGTAAATTAGCATTTGTATCCTGGTTGTATTACAATAGAAAATATACTGAAAGCTTGGAACTCGCGTATCTAGCCCTTGAATTTTCCAAATTTCGAATTTTTCATGCTGGTGGACGACAGATCACGACTAAACAGCCATTTAATTGCAATCTTAAAAACATTATTGCACCTTAAATTAATTTTATTCAAAATCTAACTCGTTTTGCATTATCAGAGGTCTATTTTCATAACAGTTTGTATCTCTTACCAGCTGAAGTTTTTTTATAATTATTGACCTAATTCAGACGGATTTAATTTTTATCCCGAATGCTACTCTTTTTTCTTCAATTTTTGTGCTTGACGCACTACTCACTATACAGCATGTGAAACAGGAAGGAACTAAATGCGACAAAATATTGCATAATTTGATGAATATGAGACTGCGCTGTGTCGGAAATAGAATTGAAAACATTCCAGAGAACGAATGGAAAAATTCAGTTATTTTGCCATATGTTTCAAAAAGCGACTTTAAAAGTATAGATTTTTGTATGCTTATTAGCTTAATTGCAAACTACCACGAATTAGGATTAGACCCATCGTATTTAAAATATGCCATTTATTGTAGGCTTTAATTAAGAATCTGATTCTTTAGTTTGTGTTACTATGCTTGATTCTTAATTGTAATTTACGAATATTCAAGTATGTGAATTTTTAGTTAAAAATGCAAATAAAATTTCAGCGAAGATAACAAGGTTCATAGAATTTACTACTCCAGACACGCGTATCGTCTAATCAAGACTAATCAGGGGCGGTTAAACCCAAACATAATTTAACTTCCAAAAGATAAAAATGTTGTAGAGCTTTTATCAGCAAAATTCTAAAATGTTCTGCCAAATCCTGATGAAGCCATCTACACCTTGAAGCTAGAAAAACCTTGGAATTGAAATAATTTTCTAAATTCGAGGGCAGTAAATTTAGACAATGACTATATCACAGACAGAATCAATTATATTTCTGTCAGCACCGAAGTTTTGTATCTGGACTGGTGATACCCTCGGGATTAATAGTCCATAAGCAGAGGCATCGACCCAGTGGTTGCAAAGAAAACGTCATCAAAGATGACACAATTTCATAAAATTTACTACGCCAGACGCGCGTTTCGTCTAATCAAGACTCATCAGTGGCATTCAAACCCAAATATAATTTAACATCGAAAAGACAATGAAATTAAAAAATGAACTATTTAAAAAAGCTTTATATATTGTGTATGTAGGGAGCTACACCTGCCGTCTGATAAATTGTTAATCACGGCTATGTTAACACATCAGTGACCAATTAGTTCTGATACAGTTCGTCGTTGATTAACTAGGAAACATTAGATGTCGTTGTTCCGCCAGAAGAACCGTTCTGACACCCGGACAACTTCGAACATGTCATTAATGGGCTTTACGGAGACAAAGTTTACGTAATCAGTGGCTTAACATATTGTTTCTGACAAAAGCCGTTACTACATATCTTCAGCAGATGACAGAGATGGCGTGAAAGACGTTCTAAAGACAGTTGCATCCTGGAAAGTGATGCTTGGGTGGTCTAAATATCATGGTTTATGGTGGATTGCATTAAATGAAAAACTTAGGTTCGAAATCCTAGGCTAAGGAAAATGCAAAAGAATAACAGCTGCCGGGTACACCCAAATCTTGAGAACGCACTTGCACGAGCATTTCCAGATGCAAGCTATACGGATACATCAGTATGAGTAAAAAAATTTATAAAAAACAACTGTATTTCAGTGGTAGCTGAACAATTATTGTAGAATAACAGAATAAAATATTTAACAGTAGTATAAGAGAAAAATAAGTTTGACATCGATAAAATTAAAGTGTTTATTTTTAAAATAACAATAAAAATATCAGACAACTTTTCCGCAATTTCTAAAACGCAGGGAAATTAACAGGAACTTGAACTATTTCTCCTTGACCTCGATAACAGCAGGTGTCAAAGTTATTACAAATAATCCGATTAAGTGGTCCGTGGTCAATAGTAATACTTCAATAACGTGCCTAGGCTTCTTCTGATTAAATATTTAATTACATATTAAAATTAAATTTTGCGTATTTTACTAATTTCTCCTACGTAGTCTGTGATTGTAATGGATTAAGCGCTATTTGGTTACTTCTGAGATACGTCTTATAACTGAGTTGACCAGTAAGAAAAATGGAGAGTACCACGTGCACGGCACTTAAGAAATAGTGTAACCGACTGATAAACAAACGCATTTAAGCTAGTTTTAAAGTAAAGTTATTTCAAAAATTTATAAATAAAAATTTTTTAATCACTGGTTTTGAAAATGTATTTTTAGCTTCTATTGAAGCAATATGCTTTTTATTTTGTACAGTATATGTTAATTTACCATGCATGCTTCTGAGCAAATTTAGCACGCTAAGTGACTAAAGCCTTTAAAATCCTGAAAACTTTCCTGTGCTGTATTTCAATTTGACTTTTTGTGACGTCAACAATAAATTATAGAAAAACGTCACGTTACAAATGAAATGCAGATGGATTTTTAGGCTGCACTTAAGTAACGTGATGAACCATAAAATATACTCATATTATTCAGAGTTGATAACATTTATTAAGTTTTTAAGTTCAATGTCCGAAAATCGAAAGGTAAACAAGCATTGAAAAACATAGAACCGTGATTAAGACAGACCCTTGCCATATATAAGAACACAAAAGTATAAGAAAGACCAAAAACAAGTAACCAGAATCCAATAAAAACATCTGTGCGCTCAGGTTCTCCTAACGAGTAAACAGTGTCTCCGTATATGTAAATCCCCGTCGAGATACACATAGAACAATTCAAATCCAATAACAGTAAAAAAATTTTGCCGCAGAACAAATGTCTGATGGCATTTGAAAGATGGATATGTCATTACGATCAGATCAACTAAGTCGTGATGACAGCCATAGACACTCTGCAGAGATGCCTGCTATCAACCCAGGTAGAACAAATATAGAATGAATGCAGATAGAATATAGCATACGAAGGAACGGGAAGGTTGGCAAATATGAGTTGAAGTCATCAAGCATATTGTAAAGTTTAGTGTAGTTTGTTATTATGTCTCCCAAACGAAGTTTTGGGAGACATATTGTTTTTGTCCGGTTTCTTCTTCTTCTTCTTCTTCTTCTTCTTCTTTCTTTCTTCTTTTTTTCTTTTTTCTTTTCGTTCAATCTTGTCCGCACATTTTCTCAGAGATGCAATGTCCAATCAAGATGAAACTTTGGGAACATGTTAAGGGTGACCTGAAGTTGTGCAATCCACTTTTGAAATTAAAAAAATGGCCGCCGTTAAAAAAATGACGGCCGTTGTCAGATCTCAGTAATTGCCAAAGCAATTTCAATGAAAAAAAATTGGTATACTGATACAGCTAACTATCCTGAGCATTTTTGCCTAAAAAAATTTGACGCGGCCGACATTTCAAAATGGCCGCCATCCGAACACCCCTCCCCTAAAAATGTAAAAATTTAAACCTCATCTGATTTAGACGAAATTTGGTATACAGGTAGCTTATGACACACTGAGTGTGCCACTATTTAAAAAAAATTTGTCTGACTTCCGATTTCAAAATGGCCGCCATTTTACTGCAGGAAAAAGTCAACTTTGTCCGATTTCAACAAAATAAGATTTCTAGACATATTTTAATGTACTGATTTGAATGAAATACTATCTATGGGGATTATAGTGGCAATGGGGGTTCGTTTGGGAGACATTCTGTGTTGACATCCCAACACAATCAGCACTAGTTTTATATTTGAGTCTATTATGAAAACAAATATAAGAGGCCAGCATAGTTGAATCGGTGTGGTCCTCTATCTTCAGCCCCTTATGATAGGTAAAAATGTTAATAAGCGAAGTTTGAAATTATACCCATTTTATGTCAACATGACATATAAATCTAACAACAAACATATTTGTTCTTCATGGAATTTATTTCTGGATGTTTATTAATGATGACAAAGTATGTTTTGTCGTGACAAATCACTAAATACCAGTGTCGAGTCTTTCTAAATTTTTTCTAAAGATACGAATCCTATTACAAGATCACTGTGTCAAAATTTAAGCTGCATATGAGAGATTTTCGAACACCATAATAGTGGATAGTGGGCTAATTCAGATTAAGACGACGTAAAGAAGAAATTAAAAACAACATAAAAATGAATAAATAATATAAATTGGAAGACAAGTTTTTTTACACTATTTTATGCAGATTTATTATGTCTATATTTCTCATGATTAATATTCCAACTTAGACCAAACGCCAAATCCAACCCTGCCTGCTGAAAATGAGTTTTTTTTAAAGTGTTTATGATTGTATTATACAGCACTGGCTTTTTTCATATTTCATCAATATTTGTCTGTTCTTTTCTAAACCGAACCCTTATATTAAATATGCATTTGTATTGACATTAATGAAATTAGGTAATAAATACATAACGATAAAATCTGTTAAATGCCAGATAGTGTTATTGACTGCATATTTTACATGTTAGGTGACATGTTTCTATTCCCATTGACAGTAATTACGCTCCTCTCCTTACCCAGCGGTTGTTTTTTGTACTCCTATGAGGAAGAGGTTATAGCAAGCCGTCCGAAGAAGAAAGATGAGACCATTATTTCTACATTTTGCTATATTGATGATGTCATGTCTACCCTCTGACTACGACAAACGTAATAACTTAAACTTTACGAAATTGATAGAAATATTCCATGAGTTCCGTATTGTGTATAAATTACGAAAATTATATGCTGTATCCTGCTATCAGAATTACTATGTTCTAGTCAATTCACTGCTGACTAACAAAGCTGCGGAAACAAGAGTTAGTTGTTTCAACTTGATGTTATCTGTTTAAGGTTTGCGGCCTTCACCATAACTTTATTAATCGTTATGGGAAATCCATCTCTCAAATACGATTGGACATTTTTGCCGAGTGGTTAAGGTAGTTCTATTGATCACGTGGTCTGTCAACACTAAGATTGCGGGTTCGATTCTCACTGTCGGCAGGGTGTACTCGACTCCATCTTAATTGACAAGGATTGGCAGTTTTCCTACGCAGGTGGCGGGTTCTCTTCGGGTACTCTTCCTACCCCAACAAAAACTGGACGCCACGATATAGCTGACAAATTGCTGAAAGTGGCGTTAAAACACCATTCAAACAAACAAACTTATTATAGGCATGCAAAACTTACTTGTCCAAAGCACTTGGGTGCACTCACGGTTTTTATTGGATTCTGTTCCTTACTTTCTTTCTGTGTGTTTTTGGTTTTGTTAAGTGTTTCTAATGTTTGTTTAACCAAGTTTTTTCATCGTCCTTTCTAACTACTCTCTTTTTGAATCTATAACGTCTATTAACTGTAAAAGCTGACTACTGTGAACAATGCTTAAAGATGTATAATTTTAGATACACTTAGCTTTTAGCTAAACATTTTTATGATTGAATTCAGAACGGGTCTGCAATGAATTAATATCTGATTGACGATTAATGTATGCGCCAATTTGTTTAAACAGATTTTGAAGAACATCACCTGTATAATATATAGCAGCACTTGTTATGTCGGATTTGAGTTTGACATAGATCCACCTTTAAAAAAGAAAATATTGTATTAATAAATGAAGATTTTTTTTCAAGTACCGTATGTTTAGCAAATCCAATTTAATTGTAAGTATTTTTTAGGAAAACATTTGTATGTATCATTATTTCCTGATATTTTTCATAACTAAAAACAATAGAGAAATAGTTCCATTTAAAATGATATTAGCAACACGATAGAAACCAATATCTCCACTTGATATTTGAATTTATATCAAAATCAACTTTCTATTAAACTCTACGACAAACTTGATGATTTCAACTTTACAATTGTCAACATTTCATTCATGTTCAGCAACATTCATATCGCCCCAGCATACTGAGTTTACGTTTCTCAACTGATACCTTACTCCAGAGATTGTGGAGGAATATCTCAATTTTCCTTATGGAGCTATTCGATTAAAGCGAAAACTGAAAACAGGGTTTTGTTGCTGAAAATTTGTTTTCGTCATTAAAGACATTTTATAGAAGACATACTTGAAGACAAATGTATGTTTCTCTGATAAGTACATAGGTTGGTTTGTCTTGTTAAGTTTATATTATATCTTCCTGTACAAGATCTGATTTACACTAGATTGACTATCATAGACATGAAGGATGTGTTGCAACATTCAGGAACTGCTATCTCTTCCGGAGCACCAGATTTCAATTTTAATTTCTGAAGAGTTAATGTTACTTGTTCATGTTTTGTTTTGTTCTCTGTATGTCGTTGTGTATCAGTTGGCTTAGTATTTTGGACCACCGGATTTGATTGCCACTTTGGTATTTTTTTTCGTCTTTATAATGTACTCGGTAAATATATGAGGCATAGAGCAACTGCGTAAAATATATTCATTATGTTTACTTAACAAAACTAGCTGCATGGACCGATTACACCGGGATAAGTGTCATGTTTGCACGGACGTAAGAAAAAACTAATTTTAAGCTACAATCATAAACATGGCTATGAAAAGTACTATTAAAATGTGTTAATATCGCCGGTAAACACAAATATAGACGACATAATTACGATGTCTACTACTGCAATAATAATAGTATGAGGCAAATCGGAAAGTTATTAAAACCCATTTTAAGTCATTCATAAGTGTATGCCTAAATCAATTACCAAAATGGTAACATAACATGACATTACTTATTTAATGCAAAGTTCAAATAGTTCATAACGACATTTATTACACCAAAGAACAAATAGAAATAGGACACAAGTTTAACTAACTTACAAGGTCTTCTCCCACAGAATACAATTATACACAATATACATACACATAAGAGCACAAACTATAGAAAAACACACATGTTTGCGTATATACAGTATAGATTAAAAGAAATTATATTTTAATCCGGTATATAATGTTGTGAACACGACTTTGGAATTATCTTATGATTTATAATACGAGGACACGTTTATCTAAATACAAATATCTCATTATTAGTTTCTTCGGATAGGGTAGCTCAAATAATGTAACTCCTTTTATTTGTGTGGAGCTACAAATACGTCCCATTACTTTTAAAATTATTTTTTCGCGTGCATGGTCAAACGTCCTTTTTACTTTAAATATCATAAAAATATATATATTCCAGGTAATACAATCTAAAATCCGTTTGTATTGAGTGTTGAAACAATTATTTTTGTCTATGGGTCACTTGGTCAAGTAAAAGTTTGTAGTAAATTCGCCATGAGAGATAACGTAAAATCTCTCTGAATTAAAGGAGGCGGTGCGTACCAAATATGGTTATACTTACTACGATGATAACTTCGAGTCACATTTTTGCGGAAAATCTTAATTTTTATTAATGGAGATTGAGGGTTGTTGCTCTTGGGGAAAGAAGTTAACAAAAAACGGACAAAGGGTTCAATCGGAAAAGTTTGACATCGTGCATACAATGGAAAGATGTAGATACAACTGTAAAGATGTAATAAAACATGAATGTTATGTCATGTTAACGCCAGATAAAAAAGAAATCATTTGTTTCTCATGTTCGTGGTAGTTGGTGATGATAGCGAAATACACACAAATGAAATTGGAAGCATCTTCAAACCTGAAGGCTTCAATAGATGAAAAATTGGATATAAGGCAAAGATAATAAATATCAGACGACCCTATGTAACACCAAGGAAAATTAAGGGACAACGCTTGTCTTCATCATAAAGGTTAGTAAGGCGAACAAATAAAATCAATATATCCAAAGTATATATCACATCAGAAGTACAGCATGAAGTCTTTACACAAATATACCCATCCACCTAAAACAAATAATTAAGAAATAACTCACTGTGGCACGAATACATACTGATTTTACCATGGGGCCTTTATGCTACATAGTTTACCCGATCGTTAGCAACAATATTAAATAAGATCACAACTAGAACAGGTTATGAAGATTTGGGGAAAGACCACTCCTGTTATTTAATCATTCCTGTGTAAACTTCTACATCTCATTAAAATAAAAACACAGCACTCAACGCAAAGTTTGATAAATTGATTTATCTCATAACTCATAAGAAGTGATAATGATAGTAATAAAAAGATAAAAACAAATCTACTTAATTTTTTTAGACACATTGAATCAATGGATAAAGAGTAAATTAAGGTATCCAAAAAGGTACACTAAACCTGAAATATATATTTTCAAGACACAGTGTTTTAATGGTTCAAGTATGAATAGTTAATGTGAAACTTTTTGTATTTAAACTATTATAACTATAAAACACATTGACAATAACAACATACATTTCTGTAAGCCGAATTTATATATCGGTTTTTCAGAATGTTTAGAATTTAGCACCTTGATTTCAAAACTTTATCTTTTTTCTATTTTTAATACTACAAGGGAAAGTTGATAATTTGACCAAGTTATATCAGTCATTATTCTGCACATTAATACACACGCGTAGAGAAGTTTGTCATTATCTAGATATACACCACATACTAAATGACAGCAAACAAAGCTTATTAGCTCCGAAAATTGCATTTATTTTTATTGTTTTCGGGCTGCAACATCAATCTTGCTGATGGAAAATTAACATTAGAATCATGGCTATACTACAAAGACAAATTTAGTGAAAGCTTGGAATTTGCAAATTTGGCCCTAGAATTTTCTAAATACCTAATATGTCACGTTGGAAAATATTGTTCAAATATATTGCAATGTCGTTTCATTTAAAAAAAAACAAGATGGTGCATCTCTAAGTGAATTAATTCAAACTATAGATCGTTTCGCAACGACACGTGAACATTTTTGTTAAAATTCATGTCTACTTCCAGATGTACACTCCTTTTGCGCCTTTATGTCAGTTGTTGGTCTGAATGGTGTAGAAGTATATTTGTATATAGCTTGTTCACAGAACAATATTCCAATTGTCTTCGATTGTTATGGCTCTACAAATAGGGGCATATAAAGCGCTGCCATGAGACTATGGTAGAAATGCAAAGTGTAAAACGTATTTGTTCTAAAATGGCATTGAATTGCACACTGAGGTCTAAATTCATTTAAACGCATTGTCGGAAATATAGTAGAGAACAAAACCTAAAATCTATACAAATATGACACAAGTAGTATAATTACGAAAGCCCAGAAGGCTCATTCGATATTCTAAATTCGAGATTCAAGATTCGAAACTCGAAATTCGAGATTCGAAATTCGAAATTCGAGATTCGAAACTCGAGATTCGAAATTCGAAATTCGAGATTCGAAATTCGAAATTCGAAATTCGAAATTCAATATAGTTATAACCAATCAAATTGTGTGTAACATAATCGTCTACCAATCAGAATAATTCTTATATAAACGTAGCCACGTGCTATTATGTTTATTTGGTGTTTTAACAGTCGACATATTTGTCAACGAATGACTTGTTCAACATGGTTTCGTTAAAAAATCTAATTTATAAGCTTTATTTGTTATTTTATCAAATTAATTCAGTTCACAATAACATCTTGATTTTACAAATCAAGAAACAAAAATATACATGTAAAACGGAATTCAACAAAACTTGGTGTATAGGAAGTACACCATATGTAGTTTTGCATGTTGCCAGGGCATTTTGGCCCTCACATTTTGTGTGGGGGCTATCAGGGGTGGATCCAGAGGGGGCCCTCCCTTTTGACGGAAAAATTTGGTTGGATACCTAGGAAATCATTGAAGCATGACCAAAGTGGCCCCTTGGCCAGTCAGTGGCCCCCTTTTCGAAATTTTGGATCCGCCACTAGCTTATTTTGGCCCTTTGAACTTAGAAATGTGCTGAAAATACCCATTAATTATCTTGTCAGCACAAATCCTCTGAAACTACTCAGTACTATATAAAATTTTATGAAACTTGGTATGTAACTAGTACAGCATATATGTAGTTGTGCATATTACCAGGAATTGTTGATTCCTAAATTTATATGGTAGTTATGGCTCTTTGAACTTCGAAATTTTCAGTAATCCTCAATAATCATGGTTTTCGCTTTAACTCCCCTAAAACTACTCAACCAAATTTTATGTAGTTTCGATATAACCAACGAATTCTTATTGGTAGAGATTATGTCACACGCAATCTGATTGGCTAAAACTATATTGAATTTCGAAATTCGAATCTCGATTTTCGAATTTCGAATCTCGAATCTCGAATTTCGAATCTCGAATATATAAGAACTATTCTGATTGGTAGTCGATTATGTCACACGCAATCTGATTGGTTATAACTATATTGAATTTCGAATTTCGAATTTCGAATCTCGAATCTCGAATTTCGAATTTCGAATCTCGAATCTCGAATTTCGAATTTCGATTCTCGAATTTCGAATGAGCCTTCTGGGCTTTCGTATATAATAGATTCTTTGGTACATATTTCAGCTAGCAAATTTCAGGGGGTAAATTTTTCCAATTTATACCAAGTCAAACATTTAGAGAAATTAGATTAGACATACCAATAACGATTCTGAAATTTCGTCGAGGGGAATTGAGAAGTATTTATAGCACTTCATTTCTTGCCTAATTGTTAATATACATTTTATGTGAGAAGTCGTCATCTCAAAAGAAACATAAATATAAGTTATAAAAACACAACACCATGTTTGGATATCAGCCCGCCTGACACTACGGTAAAGAGTGGTTTATTAAAATATATAAATATAATCCATATCACTGTCTGTCATGACCGCTGCAGTACTATAAAACATATGTATAATCTACAATGTAAAATCATAATATAACTAACACAATTTTGTACTATTTCTGTAAAAGTATTTCGCACGTGATTTGAAGTTTTAATCACAAAACAATTTTTGCATAATTATGGCGTTTTGAGTGCATTAGATAATCATGCAGATCTTTGGAAATCGCTTTGGCAGTCTGTAATCGGATAAGGGATGGACAAGGCGTATGCGGCAATCACGAGAGTATTTTTCGACAAGGAAGTGGTATCTATAGTAAAAGTTATTAAAGGCGCGGACAAGTAGTTTTTCCATGTAACATTTAAAAGTTCATCCCGAGGGTTATTGTGAGTCATAAATCAGTATACTCGCTTAAAGGTCTTGCATTCCTAATCAACTGAGCGATATAGACACCATATGTACGAGCAACACGAATAGTTCTGCAGAAGTGAGGAAAATTCATAATTTTGAAATTACAATCGTCTGATGTGTCTTAAATTCTTGTGCTAAAATCAGAGTTAGTGTCCAATTAGAGATGTAAGTCTAAAAATGATGTAGATGTTGCTGTTTTTTTTATGTCCAGTTCTGAAGGATATATTAACGGAAGTCATTCAGCAAATTTAGGGTTGTTATTTGAAAAGACGTCATCGATATATCTATATGTGACCTAGCTTCTGCTATCTTAAATAAGACGTAGAAAACATTCAATTTCGTAGGAATAGAGTAACATATTGGCAAGGTGTGGGTCGCAGTTTGAAACCATTAGAATTCACATCGCCTGCTGAAAAACACATCCTCCAAAATATGTTGCCGATCAGAAAATCTAACCTACTATAACATTTTCTTCTCTGTAAAGTTATTAAAGGTAAAATATAGTAAATAGAGTAAAAATATTAAACAACTAGTTTGAGTCTCACGGTGGCCAGAGTGCACTCGACTCCAACTAAAATACTCAAGGATAACATTTAAACAAACAAACAAACCAAACAAGAAATATTTTCCATTACCCGAAAGTAAGACTTATTACTGGTGTTGTTGGCAATGACCTTAATAATGGTTAATAATGCTTGCACCTACAGACCTCCTGTAGTCATTTAGTATCTCTAAAATGAAAAGATTGATCGAATGAAAGTTCTTTACCAGATATGAATGCTATTGAGCATAACTACCACCAAAAAAATGTCTAATTTAAAGTTGTTTTATTAATCCTGTATAAATGAGATGAAAATTATTATTTCTGTTATAAATTAAGAATAAAGAATCAAGGATACTGAAGAGCATTTAAACGAATATAATTTAAAAGTAGATCTTGGTGTACAAAGATTTAACTATCAAAAACACCTAAGACCGTGATCTTTTAAAACGAATTTGATCAATCCTATTGACAAACAGAATCATCAGCAACAATTTAGAAGACATGCTGAGAAATAATCATAAATTGTTACACACTTCGCAAATTTCTTCTACCAGTTGGCCAACCTTAAAGACAAGCAATGAGTTTTTCTGCCAAAGGGTTTTACATAGTCTTCCTGCATCCTCTCCCAATAAAAGCCTAGGGATATAATATAGCTAAAATGATTGAAAATGATGCAGTATATCCTTTATGTCCGTTTTCTTTAAACATCGACATTAAGTGATTTTTAAACAATGAAAAAAATGTTTCCTTACACATTCATTGTATGCGGGGCGGATCCATGAATTTGTGTTAGGGGAGGCGTAAAAATTTGACGAGCAGTCCCCCGGAAACTCCGGGTATCTAAGCATTTGGTAGCCATCCAAACAAAGTTTTCTGAACTCTTTTTTTACTTTTTCCCCTTCTTGTAGCTGGCTTTATTTTTCAACTATGACCATAAATACTGAATTTTCTTTAATGAATTATCAAAATACAAACTAGTGAGCATAATCAAACTTCAAACTTAGAAAATGCCTAGCAGAAGAACCCTATGACATTCATTCTTTCCTTTTTGTCTCGTTCTCTCATTTTTCCCTCTCGTTCTCTCTCTCTCCCTTTTTAAAAGGGGGGGGGGGGTTTACGCCCGGTACGCCTTTCCTTGGATCCGTGCCATTATTGCCAGATTTGGGTTTTTGTGACTTAATATTTTCACTCAATACGGTACGGAATAGCTTACATTCACTTAGCCCCTTAATCTCACTGCAAATTTAAAAGATATTTGACTAATCAAATCACATTTGTCTCGTATATATCAAATTGAGTGGATAAGATTTGTCATTTCAACTTGTTTCTTTCCCCCACATCATGTCACACGATATCACCCAACCAATTGAACCCTATTAAACTATTTTGCTTTGCTGAATCAGATCAGACATAGAGTACCATATTTAATAACATCTGGAAACAGAACATCATCAATTATTTTGTGTGCTTCACTCATATTTCCCACTTTAATGAGACATTTTATGTATTTTCTAGAAAGAGTTAAAACTTTTTGCAATACTATTCGAATTGTTGTTTGAAGGTGTCAATGGCCTCCCAGTTTTATTTCGAAACTCAGTGTCGTTTTCCTTGTCTTAATGGTATAATTCCTTAATACTGATATTCAGACGGTAAAGATTTTACAAAAAATATAAAATATTTGTAAACGTAATCACCGAATTTGTCTAAAAAACCAGTTAAGTTTAGAAATCATTTCATATTTATCATTTGATTTTAATGATCGGTTGACGAGTTTTAATGACGATAAGAACATTTTTCAGAGAATTGACAAGGGTTTTAAGTTCATTGAGTACTAACTAGCAGAAAACTGAAGGTACATGGCGATGGTAACGAAAACCACTTAAAATGACTTCAGGTCACTGGGCATATAACTACACATGGAATTACTTCAGATTATTAGGAAGATATGCAACAACGACATCTTAGGAATGACCTCATTGATTCAATGGGCACACAAACGGGAGCAACACACTAAGGAGCTATGTTAGTTAATTGACGGTATATATCAAGCAGAGAACTATACAAAATAAAGAAGATGACCTTAGATAATGTATTTATATAGCAGAGAAGTGCATTTCACTGGGCATATAACTACACATGGAATTACTTCAGATTATTAGGAAGATATGTAACAACGACATCTTAGGAATGACCTCATTGATTCAATGGGCACACAAACGGGAGCAACACACTAAGGAGCTATGTTAGTTAATTGACGGTATATATCAAGCAGAGAACTATAGAAAATAAAGATGACCTTAGATAATGTATTTATATAGCAGAGAAGTGCATTTAGTCAGAAGACAATTCTAAACTACAAGTACACATGGAAAGCCCTCACTTTATTGTATTTTAAAACTCATAAGGATGAATTCATTGTAAAAACGAATGACGCAGCTAAAAACACCTTTAATATTAAGTACGCCTGGCATCAGCTGTCTTTTGGTGGACTCCCACATGACTGTAAATCAAGAACGACATAACCTATTTTCAAAAAGCTACACAATTTGTAGATTTTAAAAAATTTAGAAAAAAGGGTTTCAGGTTTGACATTTCAATAGCAAGAAAACATGAAAGAGAATTGCTTGCACTATCTTTGAAGTCAGAGTTCGAAGCAACTGTATGATCGTCTTTTGATCATTGTATAAATAACACTATGGCCCCATAATAGTAAGATTTTATCTCTGCAATTTTGTAATATAATTAAAAGGTACATATATGTAAGGGACTTTAAATATATATTGAAATCATAAATAAATGCCAGTTTGAACCACCGGCATCATGTGAAATTTCACTCGCAGCGTTTTCCAGCGTTTGTCAATGGCACCTGGTTATTGCTAATTAAACAATCCGAAAGGTATAAGCAAAAATACAAGTTGGATAAATGGGAAAACACGAATATGAAGTACACCTTTCGACGTATAATTTTATCAGTGTATAGGTGAGGTGTGTCTTGATAATTTTATTATTTACTATTTATATATTAATTGCGTCCAAGTACATTTAGTATACTACTTTATACTGCGAGACTTTATACTGCGAGAACGATGTACAGGTAAATATGAATTAAAAGTTTACTTCATTCTTATTAAAATCAGACATGTATTACCTGGAAAAATTAATATTCGCTCAGCCAAAGGCGAGGTGTACATTTCTTTTTGAGGTTTGATAATTCACTGTTTCAACCTTTATATAATAGTCAATGATTATTGTTTATTGATTATATGTTTATACTATAGGTATTTTTCAATTTTATCTATCCATGCCAACAATACTTTAAAGGAAATTTAGGATTTTAATTGTTGTCCTAAACCTGGTAGACATTATAATCAAAGTCTTTTTAAGGTTTCTTGGAAAACTGTAATTTTTTTCTTCTATTTGTATATCAAACCAGGTTGACTTAACCCACAACATTGCCTTTGAACTATTTTTAGCACATGTTAGACATTTCGAAGTTTCTTTAGCTTCCACACTAAACAATACGACAAACAAAAAGCAATATAAGGCTAAAAGCTTGAATCCTGGTTTTGTAACAGGCACACATAATTAATTTGTGGGTTAAATCAGATAAAGAGATTCTAAATCCCCCTGTTTATTGCTATTTCCTAACAACACAGACATGCAAACACGCTTTTACGGCAATAAAAACATCACAAACCTACATCTGGACAACACGCACAGAACCAACAAATGCTACAGTTATTTCCAAAGACCTATACATGGAGTGAAATGAATACCGTAATCTAAGTGGATAATATAGCGATTTCATTTACAACTTTGTGATGAAATTTTAATTTGTTTAGGTCCTCTATATGAATCCGCGCGTGCGCATTGGTTGTTTATGTTACTGTAGGGTGTTACTAAATTTGTTAAGTTTTATTGATCGTAGACACGTTATCAGGACAATGATCTGAGTTTCTGAAAATAAACGTACTTGTCGTACGTGAGATTTTCTATCGTATTATGTACACCAATTACTTTATTATCCTGTCGCTATTTAAACGATATGATAAATGGCCAGATCGACATATGTTCGAAAAAGGGTGTTAAGTATAAACGCACTGTGTGTAACACAAAGAATATAATAATTTAAAACGGTTTAAAAGGTTTATTATGTGTATGTAAGTGATTAATGTTCTCGTACATAAGTTCTTTAATTGTTGTTATAAATTATGTGAATTTATTTGTTTTTAAGTGGTTAATTTGATTATTGCTTGTTTTCTTGTCATAATAGATGTTCATTATTATAAGGTTTGCACCAACATGCTGCATTACTAAATATTGACAATAAATGCAAGTTACAAACTAAAATGCATTCTAGAAGGTTGATTTTATTTTTTGTTTAATACTAGCTTTCTCAGCAATGCATGTTACATACACATTTCAAATATACTCGTCATTGCTCTATAACGTCTACAGAATAGTGAAATCGTTTATGATTTCATGCAAAGTATTGAGGCAATGTTAAGATAAACGTCATCGTGGGAATACCTAAACAAATTTCACGATCAAATTATTAAACTTTATATAAAACTAGGTAAATTTCACAAAGTTTATCTATAACGTACTTCACACTAACAAGTTATCAAACCCATGTACCGATATTGCCAGATAGATGTAACATATGAATGGGTGTTCCATTACTGTTGTTTATAGTTGTTCGTGTTTTGTTTGTAGTTTGTTTGGAACTAGATGTATTACGGCGTACTGTTAATCCAATATTCTATACATACATGCGACACGACAAATAACTGCTAACCACGACTAAGACACAACTCTAAATACGACACTCAAACAAACTAATATATTAAGGGCGTAGATGAGATCATTCAACAATAATTACCTTTTTAATTTCACACTAAACCTGAAATAGATGTTCAGATACATTCCCTTAACGTTAAGTTATACAAAAGCAGCTTGGAACATGCGCATATTTTTGAATGTTATAAAACATCCATTGAAATCAGACAGTTTTCTGAAATATATCTGGCGTATCATTCTAATTTAAATCATCTTATTGTCATAAATGACTTTGTTGAAAACAATACTAAAGGCAAAGGCAGGAGGATTTGCAGACGTAATGCAAAATTCTCACTTAACCAGTCTTCACATAGAGTGGAAGCTAAGCTGCAGAGCGATTGTTCAAGTTTTATCAAGAAAAACCAACTACTTCAACGTGTTGAAATTACTTGTCCAATGTTTAGCCCTCCATGGACGCCAGACGCATTAATCACCGATGATCTGTTGGATAGATTTAACATTTCCGCATGTAGGCATGATAAACTGAAAACAGAAAACTTTTCTGCGCTTTAAAAAACTTTTTTTGCTTTATTTAAGTAGATATTTAATTACTATTATGTTTACACTTAGCATAGGTTAGTCGTGAATCCCTTTTTAAAACAAATATAGACGACGGAAGTGTTGAATTTTGTGCCTTTTATAATGACAGTTTCTGATTTGAATTCGATTTAAATTCGTGACACTAAGTGAGTCTGACAGGCGTCAATTTCCCGTTTACATTTCATCTGAGTAAATCTGAGACCATACGAGGGGAAAATTCGCAGGGATCGACGGATTTGGCTGATTGATGGAGCCTCCTCGTTTGGAGCTGTCAGTATGGAGTAGATTACAAAAGAGTCATTGAAGCCGCTACAAAAGGCTAAATTGTCCGCCACTACCTAATATTTCATACTTGTTAGTGGCAGTCAAAATTGTGTTCCTTTCAGCAACTCCTTGTTGATTTAGTGCGTGTCATCTTGTTCATGGGTATACAGCCAAATCAATCAATGTATCAGTTGAATAAGCCAGTTGCTAACTTTCTTCCTGAACTGTTTAAGCGCTGTTATTATAGCTGTACAAATGCTAAAGATCGTAATTGCATAAACAGACTTCATGTTATTCCTTTGATTATCAAGACTTACAACTTTCCAAAAGGAGTTTGCTCTATTTCTTATTAGGGTTTTTCACTTTAGGAAGGGAAACTGTTTGTCTCTTTGGTATTAGGAATTTATACTCCGATTCGATAGCCTAGATTTAATTTGTCTTTTTATTAAGGCTTTCTACTTTCAGAGCATAAAGCCTTCTTGGTATGCTTTTGTTTATTCAGATTTTTATTTTATTAGTTTTTTTTATCAACTTGTTTATTCCGCAAATGTATCATGTATTGCACGTAATACTAACTGAAAAGGGTAACGCAGAACCGTTGTAACTATCCAGTTTATTTGGACTCCATTAGTTAACTACGAAGGTATAATTACGATTACCAGCTATTTTGGTATACTATTATTACATTGATTGCAACGGCTGATGAGAGCTATAAGAAAACATGTAAACTTGTTTATTTGATTAAATAAATGTGTGTATAAGGTTATTGTGTATTGCATTCAAAATTTGTAGCCTTTAATAAACGTAAGATTTATCATGACTGGTTTTATGTCATGTAATAATTTTTTGTAAAATTTGTTCGATGTAGATACAATATGGCGACTTACAAAACTGAGCTTAAAAACCGGGTGTTGGTTGGGTGGAACGGTTTCGAGTACGATAGGTAATTAAAGGTTACACAAGGAAAAAACATTATAAGACTATAACAGAACAATTGGAAGAGGTTTTAGTTTCATTTTACAAAATATATTAAACTTGAATTTATTAAATGATATATTTACAAAATAATGCAAGATTTATCTGTTTGGCATGACCTTGCTTGACATGCTCTGTCAGATGGACACAATCAACAAAAAACATTTCGTATTGGATTGACCAGTCCTCTTAGTTTCCAAAAAGCTTTCTTTGACGAGGTTTCGTATTCGTTTTTCAGCCTGTTGTTAACCTCAGTGTGTGTTATGTGGTAATCATTAAATCTTTTGAATCTTGGTTTGTATCGCTTAAATGGACTCCGTGTCCGCGATCAGTTACAATGGCTGTAACAAATATGCCCTAAATACTTGTTCAGCACTGGTGGATTTAGCAATGTCGTTGCCGCGAATCTGAATAAAAACTCTAGTTGGTCTATAAAAATAGTTGAAAGAGTTTGTTGCTGTCTGCCAAATCATTTACAGTGGAATCGCCTATTTCAGCGACATGCAGGTCTATTTGGTTGAAGTTTAAAAAGTTATGATTCTGAAGACGTCCTGTTAAGCTATGGCTTATACAACAAGAGTCATTTTTCGTGTATAAAAATTGAAAAATATGACATAGAAATATTTATTATTGGCTATTTAAAGACATTTTGTTCTTTGAACATTACCCAAAATGATACCCAAAAGATTTCAATCACAAAAATGGTGTTAATTGAATGGGATTGTGATGTCTCAATTAAATAATCAAGCGAGTGTCAACATCAATTTATTGCAATTAACAACCAGACGTGTGACCAATTTCCTCTTTAGTTGGATATATCTACAATTGCATTTATTTAAAACAACTTGTAAAAAAATTGCGTAAAACTCTGAATACTTGTTTTCCTAAAATTACAGTTCAGCTTAAATACTGCGAAAATTCTGAATATTTACAGGAGGCATTTTCGTCTTTCATTGTGGCTTTATAAATCGTTATAATTTTTGAATGATTTTTTTTTTCATTTAAAATTACATTTTAAATAACTGCAAAAAATAAGTATCATATTTTAAATGTAAATATTATGTTTTTCTGTTTTATTATTTATGAATGAAGAATATAAAAAAATACCGAACACCGATGAAACTGTCAAAAGAGACAATCCACAAATCATGGTCCGGGAAACCGGCAAACTCCATAACCAATAACTAAAAATACATCAACTGCAGCAGCAATGGTTCTGATTTGGTACAGGCATTTCAAAAGAAATGGTGGATTAAACCAGGTTTTATGGCATGCCAAATCTCCAGCTTCAATTACTGTAGAACGTGAGTTGGTTAGTTGACTAAACTAGATGGGTATCATATACCACTAATCATGTCACATTTATGTAATTATTTATTAAATAATTAGTTGTTTTTACTTTTATAATTATTGCACCTTTTGTTAAAATTTAATACTAATTAATATTAATTAATATGGATATCTATCCATGTGGTGCCTGTAACACTGACTGCTCTGAGCCATAGCGCGTGATACATACTTTACTTACTGATTGACTTACAGATTTATATTTTAGTCAATAATCTGGTGACACCTAATAGTATAAAAAATTAGGACAGACATTTCTTTAAATAAAAGTATTACATTTCGTACATAAATTGGGGGATGACTAAACGTGAAAACTATGTGGCTCACCCCACGTAGTTCATAGCTATGACATGGGATCCTTTCCATTATATATTTTATAATACATATAATGCATGACATTATGGTCGAAATCTGAAACACAGTATGAATTACACATTGCTAAAAACAGGGTCGACATTCACATGCAAATCATGGGTATTTTTTGAACTCAGACAATCGGTACAAAACCCGGTTATTTCTTTTCTTGACTGCATTAGTAAAATAACATTCTGATGTGGTGACGTTATGCCTCGGTCAGATGCCGCTAACCGGAATATCGCTATCGCTCGAATCGAGGCTGGTGAATCACAGAATGCTGTTGCCAGAACGTACAATGTTCATCGTAGCACAATTTCAAGCCTTTGGAGACGCTACCAGCAGCTTGGTACTACGACAGACCGACTACGATCAGGGCGTCCGCATGTTACAACTCTGGCGCATGATCGTTCTATTAGATTATTCGAGGTTCGGAACAGGACTATTGCTGCAACAGGAACAGCTGTAAACGTCCTTGGGTTGCGCCGTATTTAACCACATATAGTATGCAATCGGTTACGGTTGCGGGCAAAAAGACCTTACGTCGGAGCAACACTGAGACGCCAACACCGCCGAGCTAGGGTTAAATGGTGTACAACCGTTCGTGTACGGAATTTACAGACATGGGGAAGAGTGTGGTTCAGCGATGAGTCACGTTTTCAGCTTGAAAAGCGAGAAGGTCGCATATGAGTGTACATGCGCCGAAATGAACGTTTTGCGCAAAACTGTGTTGTAGAAAGAGAACATTTTGGCGGAGGCAGTATTATGATGTGCGCCGCTATCTCTTACGCCAGGAACACACATCTGATACATACCCAAGGCAATCCCAATGCTGTTAGGTATTAAAAAACAATTATATTACCCTTAATTGACATTCAAAAAGAAATTTTTCAACACGACAATTCCCGATCACATACAGCACGTGTAACAATAGATTTTTTTTCGAACAACAGAATGTCAATGTGATCTGTTGGCCATCAGTAACTCCGGGTCTTAACCCAATTGAACATATGTGGGATGAACTGGATCGATGCGTGTCCCAACGACAACCACCGCACCAAAATTCGCAACACTTAGAGCAGGCACTTCATTATGAGTGACAAAGGATACCGCGTGTTCGTACTCAACGTTTAATTGAATCCATGCCAAGAAGAGTAAGAGCTGTGTTACAAGCAAATGGTAGGCACAACATACACTGACATTTTTTGCGTGATTTATTGACAATATGCGACATATGTTGTGTTCCATTATAGAAGATTGCATGAACAAGAAGTGTGTCAATTTTTAAATTTCTGTATCATTATTGAAATTACGAATTGTTAAAATAATATATTAAGTCAAATTCTAATTTTTTGTATGTTGCGTTTCTTTTTTGAGTGAGTATATATAAGGTTTCAGGATTGAAACTATATGCAAAATATGACTTAATTACATCATTATGATCTTATGATTGATTTTATATGTAAATTATGGTTTGTATTTGAATTGCTATAGTCTCATATGTGAAATAGGGTTTTTTTAATTGCATCACTAAAGTTTCTGGAGGGATTTTATATGAGAAATATAAGTTTGTAATTGCATCGCAAAGGTTTTTAGAAATGATATTATATATTTAATTTGGTTTTTAATTTACATTTATATGCTCCCTGGAGTGATTTGATATGAGTAAGAGGTAATGAGGGTGATTTGTATTAATTAAAGGGACATATAATAAAAAGTATTTCTTGGGATGTCGGAAGCCAAGATTTGAAATATATTTCATATTATTAATTTGCGATAAAGTGAAATGTAAATTATTAATAAAAGATATAGTGTTACCGACATACGTGTAACTTAACAGTATTATTGAAATGAAGTATAACAGGTTTGAATTTATACTTGTATATTTTTATACAACTGTACGAAAAACTTAGATTGCGCAATACTACTACTACTTCTACTAATACTAATAATAATAATAATAATTCTGGCAATCAGGAACCTATAAATCAACGGAACTGGAATCTGAAGATATCGTATATTTTTCCTCGTCGCTAATACATTCATTTGCGAACAGGTGTCGACACGAATATGACCATATATACGGCTTTTGTACGATACAATCTGTTCGAGACTCAAGCAAGTTACATGTATATATCAATACATTGATGAATTTAATAACAAAAATTAAACAAATAAGAAAAAACACAACACACACATAATCAAACACAAAGAAAAAAAAAACCAAACAAACAAAAAAAAAAAAAAGAAAAAAAACCTACACAGCAAACAAACAAACAACAAAAACAAGTTTTTATTAATTCTAAAATTCGATTGTTGTACTAGTTCCAGTGAATTAAAATCAAAGCCGCCTTGTATGATTTTATTTGATGTTTATGGTTTTAACCAAGTAGACAATTTATATGATGACACCGGTATTAGCTACAGAGGGCGTACCCTCAGACAACTTATGACATCGTTGTCTATTGAACCATTTGTTCACCACACCTGTGATTACACAATTGCAACAGGTGTACGCCAAATTAAAAGAGAATGGGTTGTAAATAATACTACTCCAATTCTGAAATTTGTTATCATTAACAGTTAAAATTAAAGAATTTGTTGTAAAATAGAAGCTTAAAATACGTAACAGGATGGAGATGTCCTCGTGGAAAAAAGTGTTCCAAAAAAGTTCAAAAAAGGTATGCTTATTAATCGTGCTATCAATTATTACCTATAACTGTGCATTTTTAATACATTATTCTTTCAGAATGTGAAAGAAAAAAGGAATACTGCGTTTATATCAAAGGCGTTAATTGGTCTTATTTAAGGGGACCGTTTACAAATTTGCGCCGTTTGCTCAAAAACGTGATAATATTTCATGCTATGTAATTTGATAATAACTGGAGATTCACAACAAAAATAATATATGCTGCAACGCGACAAAAAAGACGAATTGGTTGGTCTATACCTTTTAAATGTGTAATTTGGCTTTATATATGGTCTGAAAATATTAATAAGGCAAATAAAACACTTAAAATAATATATATATATATATATATATATATATATATATATAAACGTAACACATATAAAATCATAGAAGATTATGCAACGATACAAATGACGGTGTTTCTTGTCAAAAATTTAGACAAAGACTGACCAACGAATGGCCTTAGTTATTGAATGTCAATATAAATAAATGACGTAAACAAGTCATAACATATTGATCTTAAACTTTCTCCTTTCCAACTTAACACAAAATAGTTGCTTCCCCATTTGTATCGTTGCATAATCTTCTAGACTTGTATATTATTTTTTGTTTATGCTGTATCGTCATGTTTGTCGATCCGATACTTAATAAGCTTGCTTTAGACTTTTATATAATATTTTGAACTACCTGTATTGTGTTTTTACACGATCCCAGTGGACTTATATTATTCCATCACCGAATTAAAAAATACTTTAAGCATTTAGAGTTAAACGCCACTGATGAGTCTTAAGTAGACGAAACGCGCGTCTGGCGTAATGAATTTGTCACCTTGGTAATTTTGATTACATCTTGTTGGAATATTTGAGCAAAGCCAAGTAACAACACGGCACGTCCCCGGCTGGCGGACTTGGGAAGCAACTATTTTGTGTTAAGTTGGAAAGGAGAAAGTTTAAGATCAATATGTTATGACTTGTTTACGTCATTTATTTATATTGACATTCAGTGACTAAGGACATTCGTTGGTCAGTCTTTGTCTAAATTTTTGACCAGAAACACCGTCATTTGTATCGTTGCATAATCTTCTAGACTTGTATATTATATTTTGTTTATGCTGTATCGTCATGTTTGTCGATCCGATCCTTAATAAGCTTGCTGGTTGGTAGACTCTTTAGACTTATATATATATATATATATATATATATATATATATATATATATATATATATATATAATATTATTCCATCTCCCAATGAAGAATATCTTAAACATTTATAGTTAAACGCCACTGATGAGTCTTATGTAGACGAAACGCGCGTCTGGCGTAATGAATTTGTCACCTTGATAATTTTTTATTACATCTTGTTGGAATATTTGAGCAAAGCCAAGTAACAGCACGGCACGTCCCCGGTTAGCGGACTGAGAAGCAACTATTAAAAAAGTTTTGGGTTCATTTAAAATGAGAAAGTTTAAGATGAATATGTTGTGATTGTTCACGTTATTTATTTATATTGACACTCAATGACTAAGGCCATTCGTTGGTCAGTCTGTGTCTAAATTTATGACAAGAAACACCGTCATATGTATCGTTGCATAATCTTCTAGACTTGTATATTATTATTTTTTGTTTATGCTGTATCGTCATGTTTGTCGATCCGATACTAAATAAGTGTACTGGTTCAGCAGCATTCTTTTAGACCCTTTATATAATATTTTGAACTGCCTGTATTGTGTATTTACACGATCCCAGTGGACTTATATTATTCCATCTCCCAATGAAAAAAATATTATTCCATCTCCCAATGAAGAATATCTTAAACATTTATAGTTAAACGCCACTGATGAGTCTTATGTAGACGAAACGCGCGTCTGGCGTAATGAATTTGTCACCTTGATAATTTTTTATTACATCTTGTTGGAATATTTGAGCAAAGCCAAGTAACAGCACGGCACGTTCCCGGTTAGCGGACTGAGAAGCAACTATTAAAAAAGTTTTGGGTTCATTTAAAATGAGAAAGTTTAAGATGAATATGTTGTGATTGTTCACGTTATTTATTTATATTGACACTCAATGACTAAGGCCATTCGTTGGTCAGTCTGTGTCTAAATTTATGACAAGAAACACCGTCATATGTATCGTTGCATAATCTTCTAGACTTGTATATTATTATTTTTTGTTTATGCTGTATCGTCATGTTTGTCGATCCGATACTAAATAAGTGTACTGGTTCAGCAGCATTCTTTTAGACCCTTTATATAATATTTTGAACTGCCTGTATTGTGTATTTACACGATCCCAGTGGACTTATAGTATTCCATCTCCCAATGAAAAAAATATTATTCCATCTCCCAATGAAGAATATCTTAAACATTTATAGTTAAACGCCACTGATGAGTCTTATGTAGACGAAACGCGCGTCTGGCGTAATGAATTTGTCACCTTGATAATTTTTTATTACATCTTGTTGGAATATTTGAGCAAAGCCAAGTAACAGCACGGCACGTCCCCGGTTAGCGGACTGAGAAGCAACTATTAAAAAAGTTTTGGGTTCATTTAAAATGAGAAAGTTTAAGATGAATATGCTGTGATTGTTCACGTTATTTATTTATATTGACACTCAATGACTAAGGCCATTCGTTGGTCAGTCTGTGTCTAAATTTATGACAAGAAACACCGTCATATGTATCGTTGCATAATCTTCTAGACTTGTATATTATTATTTTTTGTTTATGCTGTATCGTCATGTTTGTCGATCCGATACTAAATAAGTGTACTGGTTCAGCAGCATTCTTTTAGACCCTTTATATAATATTTTGAACTGCCTGTATTGTGTATTTACACGATCCCAGTGGACTTATATTATTCCATCTCCCAATGAAAAAAATATTATTCCATCTCCCAATGAAGAATATCTTAAACATTTATAGTTAAACGCCACTGATGAGTCTTATGTAGACGAAACGCGCGTCTGGCGTAATGAATTTGTCACCTTGATAATTTTTTATTACATCTTGTTGGAATATTTGAGCAAAGCCAAGTAACAGCACGGCACGTCCCCGGTTAGCGGACTGAGAAGCAACTATTAAAAAAGTTTTGGGTTCATTTAAAATGAGAAAGTTTAAGATGAATATGTTGTGATTGTTCACGTTATTTATTTATATTGACACTCAATGACTAAGGCCATTCGTTGGTCAGTCTGTGTCTAAATTTATGACAAGAAACACCGTCATATGTATCGTTGCATAATCTTCTAGACTTGTATATTATTATTTTTTGTTTATGCTGTATCGTCATGTTTGTCGATCCGATACTAAATAAGTGTACTGGTTCAGCAGCATTCTTTTAGACCCTTTATATAATATTTTGAACTGCCTGTATTGTGTATTTACACGATCCCAGTGGACTTATATTATTCCATCTCCCAATGAAAAAAATATTATTCCATCTCCCAATGAAGAATATCTTAAACATTTATAGTTAAACGCCACTGATGAGTCTTATGTAGACGAAACGCGCGTCTGGCGTAATGAATTTGTCACCTTGATAATTTTTTATTACATCTTGTTGGAATATTTGAGCAAAGCCAAGTAACAGCACGGCACGTCCCCGGTTAGCGGACTGAGAAGCAACTATTAAAAAAGTTTTGGGTTCATTTAAAATGAGAAAGTTTAAGATGAATATGTTGTGATTGTTCACGTTTTTTATTTATATTGACACTCAATGACTAAGGCCATTCGTTGGTCAGTCTGTGTCTAAATTTATGACAAGAAACACCGTCATATGTATCGTTGCATAATCTTCTAGACTTGTATATTATTATTTTTTGTTTATGCTGTATCGTCATGTTTGTCGATCCGATACTAAATAAGTGTACTGGTTCAGCAGCATTCTTTTAGACCCTTTATATATATATATATATATATATATATATATATATATATATATATATATATATATATATACCAAAAACTTTTTACCTGTTATTGACATTCGTTGTAAAAACACTGACGAAGCCTGTTGGTCAGGCGAAATATTTGTGCAATTTTTTAAAGTGTAAAACTTTGTTTTCGCTTTAATTATGTATCTAGATGTTGTTGTACATCTTTTTAAACGAATATATTATTATTTTAGTCTGTACAGTATCGTTATCTACCGTAACGATCCAACATCCCGTACGAACAATTGTTGACTATTTCTTTAGACGAATTATTGTCATTCGTTGTAAAAACACTGACGAAGCCTGTTGGTCAGGCGAAATATTGGTGCAATTTTTTAAAGTGTAAAACTTTGTTTTCGCTTTAATTATGTATCTAGATGTTGTTGTACATATTTTTAAACGAATATATTATTATTTTAGTCTGTACCGCATCGTTATCTACCGTAACGATCCAACATCCCGTACGAACAATTGTTGACTATTTCTTTAGACGAATTATATATATATATATATATATATATATATATATATATCGGATTTGGCCGAGGGGTCTAGACCGCTGGACATAGTGCAGGCGATTTGGTGCCACAGTGTCACAACGGTGTGAGTTCGAATCCCGCTGAGGGTAAACAAAAATTTGACAGTGTTAAAAATCTAATTCAAACAGTGTTGGGCTTAATTTGTAGAAGTATATATGAAAAATTTGATATTAACCCTGTATTTCTGATGTTTCAGAAATCCGCTGGATAGATATATTATATGGTTGTCACAATACTTAGACGTTTGTATATATATATATATATATATTCGTTTAAAAATATGTACAACAACATCTAGATACATAATTAAAGCGAAAACAAAGTTTTACACTTTAAAAAATTGCACAAATATTTCGCCTGACCAATAGGCTTCGTCAGTGTTTTTATATTCGTTGTAAAAACACTGACGAAGCCTATTGGTCAGGCGAAATATTTGTGCAATTTTTTAAAGTGTAAAACTTTGTTTTCGCTTTAATTATGTATCTAGATGTTGTTGTACATATTTTTAAACGAATATATTATTATTTTAGTCTGTACAGCATCGTTATCTACCGTAACGATCCAACATCCCGTACAAACAATTGTTGACTATTTCTTAAGACGAATTATATATATATAATATAATTGTTGACTATTTCTTAAGACGAATTATATATATATATATATATATATATATATATATATATATATATATATATATATATATATATATATATATATATATATATATATATATATACACCTGAAGATTGTTTGTAAACATGAAAGCGCTAGTGTAAATACAGAACAAAGACTCTGGTTATGTTTTACTTTTATTGGACACATATATACAAACTGTATACAAGTGTAATTTTTCCGACATATATATATTATATGTTATTCCGGTCTTAGACAGGGTATATAATGTCACATTCACGGCTTAGGATTTATATTCCATGAGCCGAAGGCGAATGGAATATACGTCCTAAGCCGTGAATGTGACATTATATACCCTGTCTAAGACCGGAATAACTATTATATTATAGCTCACATCTTAAACGAGGAATATTTTACGGGAAACACAAATATTTAAGAAAGAACTAGGTCTATGTAGCGTAAATTTTTTTGGATATGTGATAAAGTTATCCGTATTTGTTTGCAAAACATACATTTTAAGAGAACGCATAATATTTAAAAAAAAATGCATTTTTATTAATAGTTTTTATAACACAAAATTACACTCTGGAATTGGACAAATTACGTTATTATTGATAAAATCAAAATATATTCAATAAATATTGTCCCTTATGGCACCCCATTATTACTTTTATGACGCTTAAACGATCGAGGCCCATTCGGGATTTATAACTAAAGTTTATATAAAAACAAACTATATTTTTGTTGAACATTAAATTAATAAAAATAAGAAAACAATATTATATATTAAATAACAGCGAAAATTTATCTTTTTTAAATATTAATGGTCTTCTATTCAATAAATCACCCAATTGTATCCTTAAACTGGGAAGTGTCAAGGTAAAAGTTTGCGAAGCACCAAATTCAATATCGATGGAGCTTGTATTGGTTTTGATTGATGTGTGGATGTCGACGTTGATAAGTGAATTAAAATAAGAAAACTAGTTATTGACGGTAATATCACTTTGATGGCATTAAAATGAATATCATTGGATTTTGGACGATGGAAATCAAAATGAATATCAACGGATTTTGACGATGTCTTGACTGAAGAGTGCATGATGATGCAGTGTAGGTACATATTTATTAACTTTTAGTGCGCTTGAGATCAAGTTTCTCGTTTGTTGTTTTGTGCATTGGCACACTTTTATAGAGGACACAAAAAATCATACAGGATTTGTGACCTGAGACTGACATTATTGACCCAAAACCACCCCCCTTTTTCCGTGCCTTCTATCGCTGATATTTGAGTAGATTTGTTTCTTAATTTACTTCCCTCCTGTTATTTAAACAAATATATTACATATCATTTTATTTACGTCGTTTAAAACATGTTCGGGTTAGACATTGTTTCATTTTGTTACTTTTTCAATCGAAGCGGAACGAAGGCGGCCATGATGACTTGTTTTCCCCAGGGGCCCCATACGGGATAAAAATTGGCTTTATGTATACGGCTGCATACGTATACATAGCCTAATGTATACGGCTTGTTAACCAATCAGAATTCAAGGTTTTTATGTGAGCTATAATATATATATATATATATATATATATATATATATATATATACATGTCTAGAAGATTGTGCAACGATACAAATGACGGTGTTTCTTGTCAAAAATTTAGACACAGACTGACCAACGAATGGCCTTAGTCATTGAGTGTCAATATAAATAAATAACGTAAACAATCATAACATATTGATCTTAAACTTTCTCACTCCAACTGAACCCAAAACATTTTTATAGTTGCTTCCCAGTCCGCCATCCGCGGACGTGCCATGCTGTTACTTGGCATTGCTTAAATACTCCAACAAAATGTAATCAAAAAATTATCAAGGTTACAAATTCATTACGCCAGACGCGCGTTTCGTCTACTTAAGACTCATCAGTGGCGTTTAACTCTAAATGTTTAATATATTCTTCATTGGGAGATAGAATTTTTTATTTCATTGGGAGATGGAATAATATAAGTCCACTGGGATCGTGTAAATACACAATACAGGCAGTTCAAAATATTATATAAAGAGCCTAAAGAAAGCTGCTAAACCAGTACACTTATTTAGTATCGGATCGACAAACATGACAATACCCATCTGGTTGGAAGATTGCAAATGTTATTGCAATATTCAAAAAGCGTGACAGTTCAATACTGTCTAATTATAGACCAATATCGCTTATCAGCTGCGTCGGCAAGGTAATGGAACGTGTTATTTATAAGTATGTATTCAACCATATGCAAAGAAATAATCTAATATATCAATACCAGTCTGGCTTTCTTCCCAACTGTTCTACAGTTCACCAGCTGTTAGAAATATACAACTGTATTTTAAATTCACTAGAGAAGAAAGAAATACATTGTTTTGTTTTCTGCGATTTTTTCAAAAGCTTTCGATAAAGTTTGGCATAAAGGTTTATTACATAAAATTAAATCGTATGGAGTAAATGGAACTTTATTACAATGGTTTAAAAGCTACTTGAATAATAGGCAACAGAGAGTAGTAATCAAACAATCGTCATCCGAGCTTTGTAATGTGAATGCTGGTGTTCCGCAGTGGTTGGTGCTAGGTCCTTTATTATTTATCATATATATCAATGATATAGCTGAAAAACTTGTTTCACTATGTAGACTGTTTGCCGATGACAGTCGTGATCCTGCGCAGATTCAGGCTGTTATTGATCACGATTTAAAAGAGCTGAACCAATGGTCACAAAAATGGTTAATGTCATTAAATCCCGAAAAAACCGAAATCATGTTATTTTCAAATATAATGCCACCAGATATAAGGTTTACACTAAATACCAGTCACTAAACTCCATAAACATCTAGGTGTTACCTTCAGTAGTGATGCTAAGTGAAATACACACATTGATAATATTATATGTAGTGTTTCAAAAGCACCTGAATGTACTCAGGAAATTGAAATATAAACTTACTTGAAAAAACTTAGAAAAATTATATTTAGTCTTTATAAGACCACTTTTTGAATATGCCTGTGAAGTTTGGGATAACATGGGAGTAGGCTACTGCAATAAACTTGAACAATTACAGCTTGAGGCTGCTCGAATTATTACGGGCCTACCAATTTTTACCAATGCAACAAATATTTATAATGAAATTGGGTGGGAGTCTTTGGATGAGCGCAGAAAACGCAGGAAGTTACAAATATTTTATAATATACAGCACGACTCTGCACCAGCATATCTCTGTAACTTAATTCCGCCTACAATACAAAGCACGACAGTTTATCCCTTGCGTATTGGTAACAATATTATGACTCCCTTCTGTAGACAATCCCTGACTGAAGAATCCTTCATACCATCAACTATACGACAGTGGAACCGTTTAGATCTATTAATCCGTAATGTTAACTCTATTTTTAAGTTTAAATCGGAACTAAAGAACTTGAACCCACATAGAAGAGTTCCAAAGCATTATGAATATGGTCTTCGAAAACTAAATTTTGTCCAAACCAAATTAAGATGTTCAGCATCAATATTAAAGTATGACCTATACAGGGTAAATATTATATCTGATCCATCTTGTCGCTGTTGATCCGACCGCGAAGACTCAAATCATTACTTCTTTGAATGTCCGAGATATGCTAATATTAGAAATAGATTATTTGAAAACCTTCAGTGGCTGCCAATCTACTGTCCAATAAATCTAGAACTCCTTACATCTGGTAATTCGCAATTGTCTAATGAGCAGAATGAACAAGTCTTTAAGCATATATTTGAGTATATCAAAGGGTCAGAAAGGTTCCCCATAGTTTGAATCATTACTCACAAGGATTTGAAATCACGCTCATCATCACATCCATCTTATCTATCACATCAATTTTTCTCTTTTTAATTTATTTTTTTTTATTGTTCCTTTAATATGTGTCATCAAAAGTTTTGTTATGTCTCCAACAAACATAATATAATTTGTCTTGTATTACAATGTACGTTGCTCTATCAATATATTTTTGTAACATACTGTATACTGGAGAAGACTTCATAAGTTTGATTAACTTGTGTCTTATCCAATTTGCATATCTGAGCAAATAAAATATGTTTAAACTAAACAAGCATGACGATATAGCATAAACAAAAAATAATAATATGCATGTCTAGAAGATTATGCAACGATACAAATGACGGTGTTTCTTGTCAAAAATCTAGACACAGACTGACCAACGAATGGCCTTAGTCATTGAGTGTCAACATAAATAAATAACGTTATTTATTTTGCTTTTGGTAAGGTTTTTTTTGTAATAAAACGCTATCTCTAACAATATCACTTGTACATGTAATTAATAAAGAACACAACACATTAAGCGATGAGTAAAGGGCAAACACATATCAAGCTGCCATTGATAAGTTACAAATAAGTCACAGCAGTTTAATCACTCTCAAATCAGTCGCACAGTCCAATGTCGCATGAGATAACAAAATGATTGGACTAAGAGGAATGTCTACTTCAGCGATCACTGGCAGACCAGTCAGCGATAATCGGTCAGTTAATTTGAACATGTTGTGTTAAGGGTGCATAAAAATATGATATAATATTTTTAAAGGGGAATCAGTTATTTCTGTTTAAATAGAATAATTTGTGAAGACTTCAAAAAACTATATTATCATTTATTCAACATGTTAAATATTAACGCCAAAATGACATAATATCTGTCTTATTATTTATAGATTGAATGTTTAAAATATTTGTAAAAAGCTTTGTGTATCTGCAATTTTATAATGGTTTAATTGGACCATAATGTGAGGGTCACAGTGCTCTACCCTGCTATCCAGGTGGCGGACAATAAAGTTTATTGTTTTTAACTTGTTCTCGTCTACTGAAATACTGCTCACTGGAACTAAATTAAAAACATCTAATCAATCAGTATTAACATGGTTTAGATAAATAAGAAAAAAATAATCTTAAGATAAGATCAGATCGAGGGTGCTTTTTATTGTATTTCCATTTAAATTACAACGATCGAATACAGCAATTCATTTATTGAACCTTGCTATTAATCATAGTTGAGGGATCCTTAGAACAGTTCAAGTAATTCCTTTAAATTTATTTTATTAAACAACTTTCATATATTTTGAATTGCCTTCGATGATTAATTATTTAGACTATATTACAACAAAAACTTCAGATAATATTGATCTTAGAATCATACTTCATAAATTGATAGTTTTCATGTTTACATTTTAAAGACTTAAAGTACATAGATCAAGAATAAACTATCGTTATATGTTCTTCCGAGAGATTGTAGTTTATTTTATGAAAAAAATAAGACAATAGAACTACTAATCTAAAAAACAGTAAGTTAAAACAGTTGATGGAGTTTTGAAACCAAAAAGAATTTTAAATGACAACCTATATGAAAATTTCTCACTTAAAAACAATGAAGCAAAGATAAGCAGATCAGCATTCTTTCGTTGCCGTCCACCATACATCTTACCGGTAACTTTTTCATCAAGGAGAACGCGTCGTTGTATTTAGCATCGGAATATGACTCTTATGTAAAAAGTATTACAAACCTTTCAAACTACGGCATTACGATGCAGATGCTATCTTTAAGAAGTACACCGATGATGAAATTTTGTACATGGTTGACGATTTAAACATTATTTACATATCAACATAGAAACGAGTTGATATTGGTGAACGAAAAAAAATTCAATCTGGTAACAAATAGAATCGCCAAAGCAAAATTCCAAATCATTATTCACTAAATGTATAGAGAAGTTCAGAGAGCACATTAGTAACAGCACTGTGCACGGAGATTACGAATCTGAAAGACACATTACCAACAGGTCAATTGAAAATGCAGATGAACTTTTCAGAGAATTATACATGCACTAGCATGGAGGACATATTACCTGCCAACTGAAACCAGTCCAAGTTTACAATACATCTAGTTGTCTACTACAAATGACCAATTGATGCATAAATCATTTGCATTTATTTCTAATGAATTAAGTCACACAAATCATCAGTATATGCATTTATTAAGAACATAGCTCTATGTTAAAAGATATTGTACCATTCATGTCATACCTTCATCACATCAGTGATATTCCAGCAAGTCAATACAGAAACAAGTATAGTTTTGGAATGATAGCTAATCACAAGAATTTGTTTGGTATACTCACTAGCTGGCATTTCTTTCAGACGGCACGGAAAAGGCCCCTGTGATGGTATCGGTGTGGTCAAAAGAGAACAGAAGATTATTCAAGATGTTTGAAGTGTTTACTTATGGGCCAAATATATCAACGATTGTGCAGTCAAATGTATTTTTGTTAGGAAAGCCCAGTGTGCTTTTGCGACCACGAAATACGGGCAAAGAAACTAAAACCACTAAGAGGACTTTAAATCTGCATTGCAGTTTTGCATCAGATGAACACAACGTTGCTATAAAGAGGGCCTCATGCTTCTGCCAACATTTCTTTAAAGATGGAGTCTTACAAATGAGTTGCTCTTGTTGGGAGGAACACAAGTCCGTACCAACGGAAATGAAATTCTACATAAAATTGAGGCTGATATTCCACAGTGTGACGGAGGACAAGTAGAAATACAGGAACTTCTGGTGGAACAGGTTGCCGATTTATACGACGATGACAATGACAATGGTACTAGAAAGTCCTTAATGTGCTTCTGAAAAAGACTATGTCTAACGTAACGTAGGAATTTATACTTATCACATTTTCCGTCAACTTTGAGCTTATTTTCCTCCAAAATAGATCAAATTTTAAATCCTAATTTTCCTGGATTCGGAGTGTTAAACACTGACTGCATAAAATATGTTAAATGGTGATAATTTCTGGCCATAATGTATTCAAGCATTATGCATGATTTAAATGTGATAAATAATAATCTAGTTGAGATGTGTTTGCAAGTCATATGTAGCAACGGATAGTATTGAGGCGGAAAAACCTTGAAGATGGTATGAAATACTGTAATTCCTTCAAAAGACCGATTTTTTTTATTTGATTAAACGGATACAACCAATGACAGTATCTTTGCTTTCATTCGTAATTGTAGCAATTAAAGTAAATAATGTATAAATGTCGATAATACGGAAACAAAAACATGTTTATATCTCTCGCTCTCTCTCTGATAGTAATAACAGAACATTTTGACAGCTGACTGTTGCATAAACAAATGGAACTATTTAATTGGAATGCTTCACTGTCCTGTCTGTCCATACTTTGCGCCATTACCAACTCCATAGACTTTGTTCTTGTATCCTGAAGTAATAATTGTCATATTACAACTGATATCTAACAAATATTATGCAACAACCGGTTTTTAATTCTTACATTTCTAAGAGCTTTCTAGTTCAAACCGAAAAATAAAGAATATATCAAATATCAGTTGCGTATGTAATCAATACTACAATATACATGACACGTAACAATCTAAAGGTATGTTCATTACTATAACACTTTATCGCATGATTATACACTTTGCGTGTTTTTGATCCGTCTGTAAATACTTTCGGTTCATGGCAACAGTACTAAAATTGCATCAAAATGTCGCTAGTTTTGAACGCTGCACAAGCGGTCAAGAAAATCTAATTATATGCTGAAAAAACACTTGGAATTTTCATTGAGTTTTTAAAACATAAATATTGGATTTGTTTTCAAAATACTGAAATGAAAATTAGTTCCGTAATTAACAAGTTGAATCTACAAGACATAGATGCCCGTGTCAGTTAAATTGTAAAACGCAATGAAATAGGAAGTCATGCAGAGTCGTAAATTCTATTCCACAGAGAGGAAGGCAGTGGACCTGAGGTGCTGCTCCTTGTCCCAGCGGCAAGAGAGATTTTGACAAAAACACATACTCACTCACTTTCTGGCACATGCACATTTATAAAAGGATAAAAGTTTGTTTTTATTGACTTGTTGCTTGACTGCTTAAAAGGGGCATTTTTTTAAATCTAGAGAAGTCGCTTCCCTTCCCTGCCTACATATAATTTACGGTACTGTCATGAAAAATAGGAATCACTTAGTCATGACGTGAAAAAATACGTTCACTGCCACTACCAAGTGTCTTGTGTGTGATAGGCAATTGTAACTATAACATCGTTGGGTTGACAGTTTATAATGACTTGTGGAATACCATTTCATATTTGCAATAGAATTCTGTGACGACATCAAACCCGTGTATCTAATACGCTCAATCAGTTCCTTGAATTTTATAAATAGTGCATTGGAATGAATATAACTGTGTATTTTAATACTTGTTTACATTTGCAAGAAAGAAAAACAAAAAATATATGAAACCGCCATTTGTTAAGAGTACAAATGAAAAGGTCTGTTCTAAAGTCAGAAAATATATGTGATGCTATGGGCTTTTGTGTCTGTTGCTAAGCACAAAATGTCACTTCCAGTCATAAAAATGGGTTATTTGAGTAAAGAAAGTGCTCCCAGCCAAAAATAGATGGTTGTTAAGGACTTTTATGCCTGTTGCTATGGACAAAATGCCACTTCCGGTCATAAAATGACATATTTCAGTAAAGTACATCATTCTGAATCTAAAAATATAGGTTGCAAAGGACTTTTTATAACAGTTACCTTGTTGCTATGGTATGACCTTGACCTATGACCTATACCTTGGCTCAAATTGAAGCTCTTTTCCTACTGATTACTTTAACCCTATATATTTACTATATTATCTCTAACCGTTTTCAAGTTGTAACCAAAAACCGATTAACCGAAACGCATAAAGGGCTGTAACTCGAAAACTGTTCTTCGCACAGCTTCGGGGCATGTACCAAAATGAAGGTCTCGATAAGAGGAGTATTTTCTCCATTTATTGTCTGCTACTATCTTTTATGGTTTATGAGATATAGTGCTAACAAGACTAATGGTGACCTTTGACCTTGACTTTTGAATATGTCACTAAGGATCAATGGTGGTGGTCCCAAGTCTCTAGGACTTACGGTTTTCGAGAGAAAAATTTTGACGCGTTGAGACATTTTTCAGGTCAAAAACACGTAAACAGGAAGTTGATTGAAAGAAAAAAAATTTCCATGTTAAATCATTGCCATATGGCAGCCTACATTTTGTACACTTCAGATTTTGAGAATCGGTTACGGTTTCTGAGTTTATCTGCTAACAAGGGTTTTCGTGTTCGGGCAGATAACTCTGTTGCTAAAACCAGATCGGTCTAAAAGCATGAGCCATGTCATCTCCGGATATGACCGATTAATGGTACCAAGTATAGAAATGAAATGTTGAGACACTTTTTGGCAAAGCTCCGCGGAAGAAGAAAAAAAATAATAATCATAAGAAATCCACTTGGAAAGAGGACAGACCTTAATTAAACTTTATTCCCCATATCATAATGTCGTTTTATTTTGCCGTTCCCCAAACAAACAGAAGGAACGATATGAAAGCCGTATTTGACTATTTTGATTTTTCTTATGTTAGCTATTTTGTCATGAAATAACAAGGCGACAAAAACAGAATGTGTGATAAAAAGTATTTTTAACAAGTTGCTGAAAGTGGCGTAAAATCACATTTATTTTGGAGTACAGGAAAATACAAAACCAGGAATGCATTTTAAGAAATAATAGGATAACATTTTGAGTTACTGTGTTTATTTATTATTTGTGTAACTTTTAACTATAATTTCTACTGTTTTGGTGCTTATTGAAGGTCATTTAACAAAAAGATCTTTTTACCTAAACATTAAACAAGCAGACCATCTATTGTAATCAAAGTTGAAATACATGTTAGTGAGACAACAGTCCAGGTAAATATACTGTTTGTATTTATAGTAATTCTCTTTTCAGATAGACGATTAGGACATCGTTGCCAAATCACCAAAAAAAAACGGAATTCTTACGACACGTTGAAATTTCCTGGTTGCATGGTGAAGTTATAGCCTCAATGACAATAATGTTGCTCCTTCGACTTTTTGTATCTACGCTGAGACATAAAATTGTCACAGGAGCATCATAATTGTCGCTAATTGAACTTTGTGGTGTCCATAATGAAATAAAAATGAAAATGAAATAACCGGGTTGATTTCAAAAATTATTTCAGGAAAAGTTATGTTTAACTGTTAAACTTATTTACATTAAGACAGCATCTCTCTATGTTTTCTTAAGCCTTAAATAGGACTTGCGCATTTACTCTAAAATCAAGGAAATAGGACCACTAAGTATCTATTATCTGGATTTTTTTTTGTTCTTTCAAAAGGAAAAATGAAAATGCCCGATACAGAAAGGAACACAATGAACATTGTGAATGCGTTTCTTCATAGAAGTACATTTGTTTAAATTTTCGTTCGCACCAAATTTTTATATTTGCCTATGATTTTTTAAAATATCAACATAAAAATATAAAAAAAAAGATAGGGCTAATTGTTCAAGAACAATTAGAAAGGTCTTTCCCAGATCCCTTTAAGAAATTAATTTTTCGTTACCTGTTGTTTTAAACTTGACTAGATAGGTTGATTGACTATTTCTGTACTACTAAGGTAAAACAAATCATGGTTGTCGAAGTCTTTTGTGGCTGTTGCTAGGGACAAAATGCCACTCCCGGTTGTAAAATGTCATATTTCAGTAATTTACATCATCCTAATTTAAAAAAAAAAATACATGGTTGCTAAGGACTATTTGAAATGGTTACCCTGTTGCTATAGTATGACATTGACCCGTGCCCCTGGAAAGTGGGCTCAAATTGAATGCCATGACTCGATGATCATATTATTTCTATATGTTTACTATATTATCTCTAACCGTTTTCAAGTTATATGCAAAAACTGATTAACCGGAACGAGTCAAGGGCTGTAACTCGAAAACGGTTCATCGCACAGTTTCGAACCAAATGTACCAAATGAGGGTCTTGATGAGACTAGTATTTTTGCCCATTTTTTGTCTTCTATCTGTTATAGTTTTTGAGTTTTAGTGATAACAAGATTGGAGGTATAAGGTCGTGGTCGCTTCTGAGCTTTAACTTTGTGATTTTCTTTAAGGACATGTCAAAGGATGACACAGGGTGAAGTCCTCAGGTGTTTTCGACTTATGGTTTGTGAGTTTTTGTGATAAGCGCAGTCCTTGGGGCATTCCAGGTATACTGCTCGCCTCCGCTACTCAAAAATTTTAGCCAAATTATGTCATAAAGTTGTTTCAAAAGTTCCTCAACATGTCGAACTTTTCAGATTTCTTCTATCTGTTATAGTTCCAGAGATAACAAGGTTTTCGGTGTTTGGGCAGATAACTCGTAAAGAAAAATGTTTCGGTTTCACAGGATGAATTCCGAATAGACTTTCAGTGGCCAAAACTTGTCGCGAAAGACCAAAATGGTATGTATAGTAGTTTTTAAACTGTTTGGTTTTGAAAGTTAGCGGAAAAAAAGATAGGGCTAATTATTCAAGAACAATAGAAAGGTCTTTCCCAGATTCCTGTAAGAAATGTATTTTTCTTCATCTTTTGTTTTGAACTTGACTACATAGGTTGCTGGACCATTTTTTAGGCGGATTACACTTTCTGTGGTCCCGAGTTAAACAATACATGGTTGCCAAGGACTTTTGTGGCCGTTGCTAGGGACAAAATGCCACTTCCGGTTGTAAAATGACATATTTCAGTAAAGTACTTCATTTTGATTTAAAATATATATGGTTGCTAAGGACTTTTTGTAATGGTTACCTTGTTGCTATGGTATGACCTTGACTGGTAACTTTTAAAAATGACCTCAAATTGAAGGCCTTGACTTGATGATCATATCCAACCTATATGTTTGCTATATTATCTCTAACCGTTTTCAAGTTGTATGAAAAAAAACTGATTAACCGAAATAAGTCAAGGGCTCGAACTCGAAAACGGTTCATCTCACAGTTTCAAACCAAATGTATCAAATGAGGATCTTGTTGAGAGGAGTATTTTTCCTATTTATTGTCTTCATCTATCTTTTATAGTTTTTGAGTTGTAATGATAACAAGATTAGAGGCCAAAGGTCGAAGTCACTTCTGAACTTTGACTTTGAGATTTTCTTTAAAGACATGTCACAGAACGACAAATGGTTAAGACATTTCATGATTTCGACTTACGGTTAGTGAATTTTTGTCGTAAGCGGACCTTGAAACATTCCAGGGATACCGCTCGCCTCCGCTAGTCAGAAATTTTCTGCCGAATTATCTCATAAAGTTGCCTCAAATGTTCCTTAACATTTGTCACTTTTCAGTTTTCTTCTATCTGTTATGGTTCCGGAGATTATGCGATAACAAGGTTTTCGTTGTTTGGGCAGATAACTCTGTAAAGAAAAACATTTCGGTTTTACAGGATGGATTCCGAATAGACTTTCGAACCTGCAGCCTCAGTGTTAGCAGACACGTGATCAATAGCAGATGACCTTCTACCTCAACCAATCGGCCTCCGTGGCCCATTGTTCTGTATAACAATTTTGCTGGTCGAATATTTGTATCGTCAAATTATTATTGCCGTTTCGACGATAAAGATGTCTTACAATTCATCTGCAATTTAATTCTCAGTCTTCATGCAAAAAGTGCAGAGTGGGTTACAGTTCTAAACTATCGTTAATATGAACATAATGTGCAGAACAAATTGTAATTGCAATGTAATATTGATGGCACATACAATGATACTATCTTTGTCATGTCATACAAAAATATATCCAAAGGATATTATCATATCATATCATATTTATTTGTACAACCTGAATATTGTAGATTTACATAAAAAAATAGATGAAGAAAGTATTTCATATTGTTTATGTTTATATTTAATTTAAAACATTGTTCATGATTTTAATGAATTTATAGTTTTAAAATAAATACACTTTATTGTTCAGGTTATTTTAATTTGATAACAGAATGTAGTATTTTCTATCAGTCTAACAAAGTGTAATATATTTTTCTTTTTGCGAATGCTGACGAACGAATTAACCTTATTTTGACCTGTACTGCGCATGAGGACGAACGAACGAACGGTTTTTATTTATTTGTTTTGCGTATGCGGACGAACGAACGAACAAACGGACGTACGGATGGACGAACGAAAAACGATATACGAACGAACGGAAAACGAAAAACGAACGCATAAATGGGAACGTTTTACGCTTCAGGGGGTGTACTATGAATATTCAGTATGCCGCGCCTACATACATATAGCAATCATAATACCACCTTGCTTTTTTTCTTTAATAAAATATGCCAGAATAATACAGTTATAATTAAAGTTTCTTACATGAATAGAAATAAAAAAACATACAGATAAGAGGGTGGTGGATCAAATTGTAACATTGCGAAATACAATGGGTGATAGATCAGATTGTAACCCTGAAAAAAACATTGTCAACCGAGGTTTGTTTGTTTCGAAAGGGAACAGTTTAATCTAATACCCTCTCATCTATATTTTATTTATTTGATTATACGAATGATTTGGCATTTTAATTGATTTCGGTGTTCAATTTGTATATGAAATGTTTGAGTTATTAAATTAAAAACGTGTGTTGTTATACTCATACTGCCTTGAAATCAGGTGTTGGGTAGTTATCACGAAGAAAACATTGTCAACCGATACAAAATCAAGGGCGGTATGGTTTTTATTATACTGAATGCATATTATCTAAATACAAAACGTGAACATCCATATAGATAATGCACTGGCAAATATGTTCAATGTAAAATGCTTTTCGAAGTGAAGGTAATAACAAAATACCGAACACCGATAAAAATGTCAAACAGACAATCCACAAATCAAAGTGCGCGAGAAACCGGCAACTCCAGAACTAACAGCCAAAAACACAGTAACTACAGCAATGGTCCTTACTTGGTACATGCATTTCAAAAGAAATGGTGGGTTCAACCAGGTTGTATGGCATGCCAAACTTCACCCTTCATTACTGTAGTATTTGAGTTGGTTAGTTGATTAAAAATGTAGGTATCATATATCACTAGTCAATAATAGGTTTATCCAACAATCATCGTAGCACATTCACTGTACACTAAATTCAAAATTTGGGAAATCTATCTGTAACCATATTTTTCAAACGAGATAAAATATTTTTCGACAAGGAAGTGGAACCTATAGTAAAACTTATTAAAGGCGTTTTTTCTTGTAACAAAAATAATTGACATTTTCATGTATTTGTTGTGTCTAAGTCATGTTTGTGCGGAAACAAAAAAAGGTGGTATAAACTTCAGCTAAAGTGGATGATAATTTACCAGGTCGTAATTTTTGGTCTGAGCGTATTATAATTTGTTGTATCAGCTACAAACTTCGACTAGACGGGTCATAATTTTCCAATTGGCAATCTCCGTTCTAAGCAGGTGTTGCTTTAATGGTCGGGGCTAAGTCGAATCGGTAGAAACGCTTGGTTAACTGTACAAAAACAGCATTTTTGCGTGAAGTATAATTAAATTTGAAAGGGCCCATGAAACATCCGTAAACATTTTAACGGAAAAGGTTACTGCTTGATCAATGGCAACTAAGAGTGTAATGAAAACAAGTCATTATCAAGCGCACCCAAGACCTACAAGCCACACAAGAAGGCCTTAAATAAGAGGGTGACATTATAACAATTTATACCGCCTGAGCAAGGATGACATATTAAATTGTTACCCTCGCCTTATTAGACATATTAAATTGTTACCCTCGCCTTATTTAGTAAAATTACAACTTTCATACATTATCTAAAATACATTTTAATATCCTGTGTATACGCATAATGTGAGCGTGTTTGTAATACAATTACCCAGGAAGAGATTGCACAATAAATTAGTTTTTTGTATTAAAAGGTTAGTTCAAACCGCAAACATGTTGATTTATGTAAGTCTACAATTGTTTTTTTTTGCATGGAATCGAAATTTAAAAATATCCAAATAACAACTATTTTATATTTTATATTAAAAGCCACATTAATGATTTAGTAAAATTAGCTTTGTAGATTAATATTGCAAACAATTAGATATCGATATTAGAGAACTTTGGGTATCGGAGGGTCAATACATCTTCGACTCTTTCTAATGATAAATACATGTATTCGCAACCTTTATAGTATCCCTTAATATTGTATTTAATTCATTAAGTCTTTTCTATCTGTTATAGTAAAGTTATTTTATATATTTCTAGAATTTATATTTGCTGTCATTATTTAAGTAAATACGCTTATGTTAAACAAACGTTCTTCAAACCAATTATTTAAATACAAAATATACTTTGTATTTCAATGTACTATGAAGTGTATCAATAAAAAGTTATTTACTCGGAAAAGGGTTACAAAATGCTGTTGTGTCGTTGAATGAGGTTAACGTCATTTAGTAAGTTTTCAGCATGTCTTTGCTATTCTATTAATAATTCTAATAATATCCTTGTGTAATTTAAGGATCATATCGGGGAAGTTATTCTACCTAATGGGACAACTCAAAAACTTTAACTTAAAACTGTTTGACTAGTACTTATATAGAAGTAATTGCCTTTAACGCAGTTGTCATTAAACTTCTAAATGGAAGACATCAACCTAAGTACAACAAATTCTTTTTTAAGTAGCGTATTGATCAACCGCAGTGTCCCTCTGGTCTAGAAAATTTAAATCCTGATCCCAAGATCGAAATCAACGTATGAAGTATGAATAACACTATACGCCACAGCTTATGAATACACGTGAAGTTGACAAATAGGAAGACGAAGTTATCACGCTTGCTGTAGAGTTTGATTTGTATCTTCATATTTTGTCGATTTCGAGAAGAAATTTAACGTATTTGTAATGTTCTAAATCTCGAGCTCCTTTGCAAAAATAAATAGAAATAGTAACCATACTAAGAGTTATACATTGACAAAACATTATCTAAAGAGCGTGATGTAAAATTAGGGGCAATCGTCTTTGCCATTTTTGTCAATAGGCGTCGAGATAGATTTATAAAAGCAAGTAGACAACGAATTGGGCATAGTTTGTACCTATTGTATGGAAAGCAAGAAGTATCTTCATACTTCTGACTTCAGAGTTTAGACTTCAGAGTTCAGAGTTCACAATTCAGATTTCAAACTTTGATGTACAAATTTAAGAATTCATTCTTCTGACTTCAGAGTATGTTCTTACATATATAAACTGCCCAAATTGTTCGCAGTTCAGATAACGATCAAGTCAAACGATCATGTTGAGATAGGATTGATAAAACTTTATTTCTGTAATGGATTTTCACACAGGAAAATTCAGAACACGTTGCTGTGTAAGCATGGGCTCGTCATAAGCCTAGTGATATATATACATTTCAATATCTTGCGTAAATTTGCACCAGCTTACGGAATATTAGTCATAGGATTTCTTGAACAAAATATATACCAAAAAGTAAAGATATTAGGCCTTGAGAGGGCAAAGTACATAGAAAATTAATGGTATAGATTTTTGGATGATTGTTTTATAATCTGGACAAAACCTGAAAATAGCTTGAAAACCTTTAGTGAAATTCTAAATGACATGCAACCAGCCATTAATTGTACTTCGGAAATGAGCAATTAAAAATGCTGTTTCTGGACATCTTAGTGGAGACAATAATGATGGAGAAATTATAACCTATATTTACTACAAAGATACGGACACTCCGTATTTGTTTAGCACGAAAACTTTGCACAATTGTAAAGAAACCGGAACTACAAAAAGTACGACTTGAAGAATTAAAAGAGTTCCTGTTAAAACAAGGATACCCATTTACTCTTATAAACAACGCCATTGCAAAATCGACACATATTCCAATCGCCGAACTTCGTGCTACTAAAAATGTACAACCGACGGACAACAGCTTAATTCCTTTGTGGTTACTCACAATCCGTGCAATACAAATATATTCAATGTCGCAAAACAGAACATTCCGATAGTTGCACAGAGTAGTCAGCTAAAAAACTGAATAAACGATAAAAGGTTACTCAAAGGAAAAAGTCAACCTCAAAAATTAAAACGTTTATAAACCAAAGCACAATTTAATTCGAATTCACCACAGACTTTTAAAGTACAAAAATGCGGTGACAAAAGATGTGGAACTTGTGCGTACATTCATACAGGAAATGAAATAACATTAGACGATGGAAGAAAAAATTCAACAAACGCAGATGTGAACTGTAAAAGTTACATGTATTTTACTGCCAATTAATATTAATATTTATTTTAATATTATATATATATTATTAAAGAACTATTAGAGGTTACAAGACTAATATTAATAATACGTTATGCGTTAAACGTATGCCCTCAATCTGCCCACTGTAAACTACTGGATAATTAGCTTTGTTCTCAGCAGGCACACTGTTTCAAGGAAATCCTAATAGGAAATAGAGGCTCTTGAGTACCTTATAATTTTGGGGAGATGTATACTTCATACAATTGCTGCTGGAATGTTACCACATAAAAATGGAAGGTTCTCAATTATAGGAAAATTATGATTATCGATTTTGTCGAAAATTTGTCAACCGAACTTTATTGTCAACTTATAGATGTAGGTCAATGTTTGGGGCCGACTGAGATGCCTCTTTGGTGTCCTTGATTTCAAATTCACTGGGTACAAAATAGTCACCTAATTTCGGAATATTAAAAAAAGCACGTCATCTTAATAGCGGAACCTGAAATTAAAGGTGTGTGTTATCTTATTGTACTTGTTTTTAAGAAGCCCTTTAATAAATTCCGCTTCATACGTATTGAAGTAACAAGTCAGCAGGAAGAAGAGTGCAGTTGATACCAGTTAAAAATTTGACGGGCCATTGAAAAAACGTCAAATAAACATGACAAGCAGAAAATAAAGCATTCTGATGATTAACAAAGATGCCTTGTTTCCTGATGTGGACGAACAACATTTACAAACGATGAAAACATTTGACTTAGGCTAAACACAAGACAGCAAGAAAATAAATATTGTCTTTATTCAGAAAAGTTCGATTTTATTAGTGAAGTATTGTGTCACCTGTTATTTCTTTGAGCTAGAAGCCAACTGAATTTTAAAATGGCAATTCTCTTTTAATAGCTGAAAGATGTTCAAAAATGTTCAACAATGTAAATGGTAGGTTACACTTAAATTAAATCAGCGAGCGAGAATCAGACACATTTATTACGCATATTATTGAAATCAGTTTAAATCGTTCAAACAACAATTCACAATTTGCGCAAAAAATTTTTGTTCTTTATGATGGGCACTATCGTTCGCTTTCGACATTTTCATACACACTCGAAGGACTCAGAATTCCTAAATCATATACACCAGGGAGACTGCGTGCTCCTAATTCATCATATGTCTCGTTTCTGAAAGAAAACAAAAATAGCAGAAAACACAAGAAAATTCTAAGTGTAAACAATCTTAACGTAATGTCATAATTTTGTAATATAGCATGTAATATGAGCTGATTTTAAAGCAATTTCAATGTAAAATTTCCTCCTTCGTAAAGTTTTAAAGATGAATAGATTTGCAACATGTTTACCGTGAAGTTTATATTAACTCTTTTTTCCCGTCTCACTACAGAATGACTGCAATTTGTCTTGTATTAATATATTCATTTATATACTCAAGAACTGTTTGCCATTCGCCGGCATTAATTCCGAATGTCGGTGTTTTAGCTGGTGTTCCGACATTGTCCCACCTTCTTAAATACAATACATCATTTATAATACAAATAATTATATGATAGGAAACAAACTTACGTATTTCCCTTATGTTTTGCGTGTTTGGTGCCTACGAAAAAACAACAACTATGTAATTTTCACAATTTTGTTTCAAGTGCTTAAATTAAAAAAAAATAGTGTAACATTTTTAAAGACAATAACAGTTTGAAAAAATTTTTTCTGTAGCTTGTGGTACAACCTAGTCCCTTGATTGCCTAAAAGCACGAATCGTGGTTTGACAATAGTGAGATATTAGAATAAAATATACTACAGTATCGTACAGTTACTTAAATGAAAATGCATTATTCACAGTAGAAGTAAACCATTACCATCAACTTACAGAACGAACCATTATACTTTTTGTTGTTTGTTAAGCATGTTGACATTATTTTTTCTATTCATTATTAGCAATGACTTGGTTCTAAATATTTAAAATCTTGTTAATTTTGTAAACAACCTAACAGTTGATAGATGTTATGTCCTTTGACTAGCTAAAACTTACCTTTTCGTCTTGCCATAAACCATCGGAAAAAAACGTGTCCCATTACCGTGACAATAAATGTAGCAAAAATACAACCAACTGCTACACTAGCTGTATACTCAGACGACTGCCCTGAGCATATTGTATCTGAAAAAAATACAAGAATTTTCAGCTACAACATATAAGTTGTTCACAAACTAATGATTTTTCATTGTGAAAGGATATACATTATCCTATATTTAATTGCGGGATTTTTATCCTATTTCAGAATTCATTTAAAATGTAAATCCTAACAAAAATAGGAGAAAAAGAACATTCTTCTTTGTGAAATTATTTATATACCTATATTGTTTCATTGTATGCTTATGTGATATTAATAGAAAACCAACCGTGCATACCATGAAAATCAATTTGTGTGTTTATATCCAGTGTCGTCTTTGCTATGTTGTTTTCCAAAATGCATGTATAAAGTCCTTCGTCATTGATTGTTTTGTTCCGAATAGTGAGTTTAGTAATATAACCTTCGATGAAAACAGAAACGTCATGCAAAGTCTGTGGTATTTCTGATGTGATAGTGGTATTGGTATATTTTAATCCTAATTCTAAAGACTTTCCTTTGAAAACCCAGTGTCTGGCGTGTCTCGGGAAGGGAGGAGAACATCACATAAATGTGTAAATCAGTCCCTAACACAGTGACATTATAACTGGAAATAACTGGTGGACCTGAAAAAAAAATTTTCAATGACTTAAATAACTATAAATAAAGATAAGTAGATGCAATCCTTTTTTAAATCAGATGTAACATTAGTCCCATTCCCTTTATTCGTTGATCATTTTAATTATAGTAAACCACACGTTGGTCAAGTTTTGGTCCCCATCAATCAAATTTATTTTTAAGTCTACTTTTAAACTTAATTTTAGTGCTCTTCTTCATTCACTTTATGACTGTTTTTTGACAATATTAACTTTCGGACGAAATAAAATCAATATCAGCATTAAGAAGATTTTGGTCACGTGATTTGATTTTGATCACGTGACACAAAATTGCCGTAGAGCTCACCGCTCGCTGCGAGCTATGCTCGCTATTATAAATAGGAGTACAAGACTTAAAAGACGTAGCGTAAATTCAAATCCGAATTGTAAAATATAATTAGAATTATAAAATTATTATTAGAACGATAACAGTTACATTTTTAATGTTTTATGAGCGGTATTTGTATTCGAACTTTAAATGGTTCAAGGTCATATCTGACTATATGTAAAATATCGGTTTTACCTTGTTTAACTGCAACAGGGTAAAAGTTGTGTTTCAATCTACAGCTACATACATTTACAACTTATTCGTAGAGTCAAGTTTTCTAAAACCAGTATCTAATATTGAAACTTAACCAGGAAATCAAAGACGTCTTCTGGCATTCTTTGAAAATTTGTTTTTAGAGAGTTTATATGGCAAAGATTATTTTATGATTGCTCATGTTAGACAGAAGAAACAATACCACAACGCATCCGTATAAACAAGAGGCTTTTAACTAGTGTTACCTAAATCAGTTTCCATGTACGTATATTATATTTCATTTAAATATATTTTCAGAGACTAGGATCTACACTTACCCGTAATAAGCAACTTTGTAGTGGTTTTCATAGTAGAAAAACTTGGTAAATCTGTCTTCCATACACAAGTATAATCACCAAGATCTTGATAAATGCAGAAAGGTATATGAAGTATGAACGACTTATCGTTTTGCCTCCCTTTTAATTCTCTGATAATTCTACCATTATATGAGTGAACCCATCCAAAAGCCTCGTGGTATCCAACATAGGTAGTGTCAAGTGTGCAGTTTAATTCTATGGCGTTTGCGCTTTGGCATTCTTCCAATGTCGGAAGGAGAAGAGTAGGGAAGTCTATTCATTAATTCATGCAAAATAAACAAATTAAATCATTATATGTTACTGTTTATAGACAAAATATATAGTTATGAGCATTATAAGTTTTGGGGTTTTTTTAGGGGGGGGTGGTGGTAAACGGCTTTTTTGCATTAGATATAGTTAACTTAACAAGACACTTTCTTCTTAATAAAATAAAAATCACGCAAATCTGCGAGAAAATGGACAAACAATTGACATATGTTTTAACATGTGTGTAGTTATATCTTTATACAATGACCCAAAAGTTATTAGTACATTTTTTGCATATAGTTTTAAAAAGTTGAATATTACACCTGTTTTATTAGGTTTTGAAGCTATAAAATTAAAATATGTACACTATTACCCATGGTATTCAATGCAACTATGTTGCTTGCGCTGCTGTTGAATGAATAGCCTTGTAAACATTGCCACTTAACTGTCAAGTCTTCATATAATATCTCCTGTGGTGTGATTGTTAAGTAGTAGCGTTGATTAAACATATCACTTGAATATATGTATGTAGATAATAAATCCGGGTATCCCATGTGTAAAAACCAGGGTTCTATTGTTGAATTGTAACATTATTCCTCTTCCACGCAACACTATATGTATCTGAAGTTGTTACACAAGTTAAAGTCACCCCAACATTTCCATTATTGTAAACAACATCTGTTGATAAGCTTAATCTGTAATTGTCTAAAACAAAGAAATAAAAAGATATAAACTACTAAAAATTACGTCCACATATATGATTGGTGGAAGTATATTTACTGCAGAATTATATTTAAATTTGTGTTCTTATAAAGAGTAAATGTCTCAAAAAAGACATGTCTGTATGTGTTATTAATTTTAAATTATACAAACTACTAACGGTAAATATCATTTAGTTTATGAACGTTTTGGGCCCAATTGTTTTAGTTGATATTATTCTTGCCTAAAAACTAATACATTTTATGAGGTTTGGTGATTTTTTGATAAACGTCGTCTTTCGATTTTTTTTTACTAAAAAGAGTTACTATGTTTTTTATAGAGGCTACAACAAGCCTACTCTTATCGATATCTAAAAAGGGTTCTTTATCGTGCATGGATTTAAAACGTTACCCACTTTGATTCTTATCGTATTATGACCTCACAACCCCACCTGCCATGAGAGGTCATCCCATATCCGCTACATGGGGACGCGCTGGGCAGCTCGGTGGGGGCGAACACTGTGAACCCTCATAATATGGTCCCAGTGAAAATTTACAACCTGACACCTCGACCGTTGTTTCTGCCCAAGCTAATACAGTTCCTCCGCTACTTGTACCATATTGGACTTTGCATTTCACACTTGTGTTGTTGTATGTTGAAGTAATATTTCTTATATACATGTCAAACCTCGCTTCTGTGATAGAACAATAAAACGTATACTCTGGAGAGTTTGAAAAGCTTTCACATTTGTTTGATGCATTGAGAAATATTCCACATATAAAAGTTCCATTCTTCAGAATTGCATCATAGAAAATTGTTGAATGCCAGTCATTTCTAACGGGTGCTAAACATATAAACGTCTGTTGTCTGCCTTCCCTACTTATCGCGATTGGCCCTGGCTTCATTACTACACGTAGGTCAGATGCTGTAGAAAACAAATAATGACAAGGGTTAATAGTTTGCGTCTTTCAATACAAATGTCCTGAGTACTATTTTGGTATCCATACAAAAATTGTCTAAATACTTTTTCAATTAAATTTTATGGGGTTATCTACCAGATAGCTTTACGTTAAGCGGGCAGTATTTCAGCTATATTTAAGACGAGAACAAATTTTACAAACCATAAACCAATTTGTAAAAGATTGACAAAAGGCAAAAAATGTTGACTGCCACTGGAAAAATATTGGATATTGGTAGAATGGTTTCCAGACTTTTGCAGCGGCTTTAACGAACCTATTTTTATCGACGTCTTCAGAAAGGTTTTTATCGTGCAAGGAACTCTTGAAATATTTTTCCTGAACAACACGATGTGTCTTTGTACTGCGATTACAATTATGATATCAGATTATATATAGAAAAACAGACAGACTATACATTGTATTCTCAACAACAATAAATTAATTGATAACTTTTAAAATTTATGTTATATGTCTGAAATTGGGCATTTTTGCTATTTTGACGAAAAATTAATAATTACTTTGTTTTTATATGTGACACAAAGATGGCGGCGTAAGCAAGAAGCGGAAAAATACCCCTGCAGAATTCTGTATAATAAAGTAAAGGTCTAAAGGTCTAATAAACAACAATATTTGCAATTATACTTACAGTTCGAGACAGACATCAACAAACATATGATTGTAAATCCGAAAGTATACATTTCTTTTTGCAATACAAAACTATGATCATTACTTCCTGCCAGTATATATGTTTATGTACTTCCTTTTGTCAAAATTTTAATAGAGTGAGAAGAATTGGGTCGTAACGACGACCTTTAAATCATTTTCAATAAAGAATTACGCATTTGTATTACATCTTAAGTTTGGAATTTTTTTTAAATTGTTATCGATACAACATATTGGATTGTAAATAGTCGTCTTGTGACAGTATATACTGGGATGTAGCATATATTCTCTTTCTTAAACCAAAGATTCCGCTTTCTTCTCGTGTAAAATTATGTTTCCCCAAAATGTAGTCGAACAGAGTAAGGGATAGTGTTCAACATACATTTATACTTTATGTTATATCACACCGCGCATATCTATCATCTGCTAACTGTTGACATAGATGCTATACTTGAGCACCGATAAGAACGGATCCAGCATTTCTATTAAGATAATTATTAAATATCAGAAACAAATAAGCTTGTTAAACATGTTAAAAGAATGTATATTTGACTCCACAAACTATTTTTTTCACAATTCATATGCTTACTCTTGTGACTTTACAAATCACGCCTATTAAAAGATCGTGCAACGATTATAGGTAAAATTACGCTGTCGTTAATATTATTACCGTCTCCCATGGGAGACGGTATACATTGTCAAATGGCGATCAGTCTTCGGAGTAAATGACTCTCTGTTACTTGATTGGGTGGTTAACTAAATCTATAAATATTTTTCTCATTTCATTGGTTTACGTCAGGATCGCACTAGTATGTGTACTGAAATTTCGATATTTTCTTAGGTTGAAACGGGGTTGTAATCAGTATTTTATTGTAGTAATGTTACGTTCCACATATTGACTTCTATTTCATTCAATGCATTGGTCAGTGAGCAATTATAAGGTAAACATTGTACCAAAATCTCCCTACTTTATAAAGCTGTTTTGGAAAAAATTATATGTTCTATATCATTCTTTATTTTCGTTAATCAGTATTTTAGTGTAGTAATGTTACGTTCCACATATTGATTTTCTATTTCATTCAATGCATTGGTCAGTGAACAATTAAAAGGTAAACATTGTACCAAAATCTCCCTACTTTTTAAAAGCTGTTTGGGTTAGGAAAAAATTATATGTTCTGTATCTTTATTTTCATTCTGATATTGATGCAAATTTAACAAAACATATTTTTACCGCTAATTTTGAACATTTGTTGTTTAGGGAGTCAACTTTTGTTTAATTATTTTTTAAAAAGCACGTATGAAGTGACGACAGGCATTTAAATCTCTCAAGCACCATTGGATAATAGTTTAGCGTAAACAATGTCCTTACAAGGTACATTGTACATTGTTTACCTACCCTACAGATAAATTACAAAAAAACAGATTCTTTAATAAATCCATAAAATTTGTAATGCAGCTAAGAGACGGTTAGCTTTTTAGAAAAGCTAAACTTGTGGATAATACAGTCGCTTCAAAGCCCAACGCATACATCGCCTTTTATCTGACGATGAGGATTAACCGAGATCCTTAAAGTACGATTAACCAACCATATTTTTTTTCTCTGTATTAACTATATCTGATGCAATATTCCACCAGCATGTGCACAATTCATATAGTTTGTCTTCGTCACCTGTTTTTTATTTTATTTTAAGTCAGTTTTGCTGATGCTGAAAAAAAAATTATTGAGATATTCTCTTTTTATTTATTTATGGAACCGATAAATAATCCTAATTGTAAAATATAGTAAAGACGCCATATAAATGATTGAAAGTTTGCTGTACGTCAAGAGAGAATTATTACAGCATAATTCAGGACGAGAACAACTTTACATACAACAATCAACGAGGGTAATGGGTAGGTTAATTGATTGAAAGTTTGTTGTTGCTGTACGTCAAGCGAGATTTATTACAGCTTTATTCAGGACGAGAACAAGTTTACATACAATAAATCATTGGGGATAACGGAAAGGTTGATTGATTTGATGTTTGCTTTTACGTCTGAGAACAAATATAAAGGTCCGATATGTCTACCAAGTTAGATTATGGTTGCTTTAGTTATGGTTTCACTCGCAAGTCATATGTCAAAATCCTTGATATAGCTCACATCAAGGATTGCGACTATGTCTTGGAGAGTTTAGAACCACACCTGTTCAAAGTTTGTATGTTGAAGCAAGAGAGCCTTCTTTTTATTAATGAAGACTAAAGCTGTCTCTGCAATATGCAGCTAAACTAAAAGCACACCCTTCATTCCTGCCCACGACTGTGTTTTTAAACCTCTCTACGAAACATTTTCGAAAAACACACAATGAAAATTAAACCTTTTGGCATTAGAATAAAACCCCATTTGGACAAAATCTGGTAAAAAGATGGATGAAATTCTCCAAAATCACCCTAGGTTAAAAACTTACCCTACATTTATTTATGATCTAAACAAGTTTTAAAGTCCGACACTATCCCCCGTTTAATACAACAATATTTTGCAGAAATTACATCTTGCTATCTTGACCAAATTGCAATTTATACAGATGGATCGAAGGACGGTGATTAACTTGCTTTAGCCGCTGTCTTTTAGAGCGTGTTGAAACTCGCCGTCTTCCTTTTACTTAATCTGTATTTAGTGCAAAGGCACAGGCTATTCGTTTTGCACTAAAAATTGTTGCGTCGTCAGTTGTTTGTAAATTTATTATCTGCTCTGATTCTTTATCACGTAGAACACATTCGGGAACGCTTTTATTCTGTTAATGCATATTATAATTGATTTACAACTCTCGCGGGAGCCACAATTTTACAGTTTTTAAAAGAAATTAATGTATACAGAAAAATTTAATTGGACTTTTATAAAAATGATATCAAATATTCCAAGGTTAATATAATTTACTATACCCGACGAGCGTTTCGTCTAGTCAAGACTCATCAATGGCGCTCGAGCCCAAACAAGATTCAAAATCCAAATGAATGAGATAGTGTAGAGCTTTTATTGCCAAAATTCAAAAACGTTATACCAAATCCGACTAAGGCTATCTACACCTTAAATTATGATATTGCATACCTTTGCTTTAGTTGTCTTCTTGTTATTAACTTCATTTTATCTGTGGTCATATTATTGTATGGGATCACGTTTTAGAATTAAAGGAGAGATATTCTTTCAATAATTTAATTAATTTTCTAATTTTAACGCGCTGAATACATGTATAGCTAAAATAGTGCTTGATGGACGTAAAAGATCAATCAATCAGTCAATCAATCAATCAACCGAAGTCAGAAAATATATTATTGGATGATATGGAGTTCTTGTCGGGTGCAAAAGATTTAATGACACTTCCAATAATGAAAATTGGTTAAGTAAAGCAAGTGGTCCCGATTCAAACAATAAATGGTTATTAAGAAATTGTTTTAGCAGATAACTTTGTTACTAAAATTAGATCGGTTTCAAAAAGAGTGTCCGGTCATCTGCGGGTATCACCGATTAATGGTACCGAGTATCGAAATGATTTGTCGTGACACTTTTATGCAAACCTCCACGGAAGAAGAAATATTACGACGATGGTGATAATCATAATTACATGTATAAAGATAGGGCTAATTGTAGGTCCGTCCCATATTCCTGTAAGAAATTAATTTTTCTTCATCGACGGTTGTTTTAACCTTGACATCATAGGTTGCTGGGAAAAACTATTTCTGTTGTCCTGAGTAAAACAATACATGGTTGTGAAGGACTTTTGTTGTCATTGCTAGGGACAAAATGCCAATTCAGGTTGTAAAATGACGTATTTCTGTAAGGAACATCATCCTGATATAAAAGATATATGGTTTCTAAGGACATTTTATAATGGTTACCTTGTTGCTATCGTATGACCTTGACCAGTGACCTTTGAAACTGGGCTCAAATTGAAGGCCTTGACTTGGTGATCATAATAAATATATATGTTTACTATATTATATCTAACTGTTTTCAAGTTATATGCAAAAAAAAAACGATTAACCAAAATAAGTCAAGGGCTGAAGCTCGAAAACGGTTAATTGTTTCGGACTAAATGTACCAAATGAGGGTCTTGATGAGAGGTGTATTTTTGCCATTTATTGTCTTCTATCTTTTATAGTTTTTGAGCTGTAATGATAACAATATTGGACGCCTAAGATCGAGGTCGAGATTTTCTTTAAGGACATGTCACAAGACAACAAAGGGTGAAGACCTTGGGTGTTATCAACTTACGGTTTCTACGCTTTTTGTGATAAGCGTAGTCCTTGAAAAATTCAAGGGATACCGCTCGCTTCTGCTAGTCAGAAATTTTAAGCCAAATTATTTCATAAAGTTGTCTCAAAAGTTCCTCAACATGTCTCACTTTTTAGTTTTCTTCTGTCTGTTATAGTTCCAGAGATTATGCGATAACAAGGTTCTCGGTGTTTGGGCAGATAACTCCGTAAATAAAAATGTTTCGGTTTCACAGGTTGAATTCCGAATAGACTTTTAGTGGCCAAAACTTGTCTCGAAAGACCAAAATGATATATGTTGCGTAGTTTTTAAACTGGTTTTGAAGTAGGAGGAAAAAACGAAAAAAAATTAATCGAAGCAAAACAATAAGGTATCCCACTTCCTAAGTGGGAAAGACGTTAAAAAATAATAAAAGCAAAAACAATAAGGTCTTTCCACGGAAGTGGCAAAGACCTTAATAAGACCTTAATCAATGAACGCAAATATATGTAGACTATCTGAAAAAAATTTGGAATATAGGGTAGTGACGGAAAATTCAGACTTTTGTAGAGGCTCAAATCAACCGTATGTTTTATAAAATGTAAATAAGGGGTCTTCATAATTCAAGGAAGAAGCGTTCAAATCATTGAACACGTTAGTAGTCCGCAGTCAGGATTTCCGTATAATAAATCTGACAACCGCCCAAATAGAGGGCCTATCCGCCACCTAGGAATGCGCTGGGCAGCTCTGTTGATTGTGTCGTGGAAACCCTACCAGTATAGACCTATGACAGCTAAATGGACATAGTAAATATATCAGAAAATATTGCATTAAGTTTTCAGTATTGGTTGAGCTCTTGGTCCTAGGCTAGCATTATTGGACTTGATCTTGTACCTGGATCCAGAATATAAAGTTTTGTTGAAATTTACACGTTTCATTAGACATAAAAGTACACAGGTACTTCCTTGTTGTATATATATTTAAATTTTTTAAATTCATTTTATGCTAATTATTGAACTAATAAACTATCACGTGATACGTTTATACAAAGCACTTCTTCAATAAAAGGACATTCATACACTAAAATCGGATCCGTTTACTCGTTTTGTATCGATTCAAAATAACTCGTCTCGTTCCCTCGACTTTGAGTGTGAATTTTCCTAAGTAAAATTACAATCTATCTACAATTTTCTCTAGAATACATTTATAAGTCAAAGCATCTGTGGTCTGCATTGTCAGATCGCTTGTAACATATGTATAATCTGTGGAGAGCCACTTTTCCAACAATCTTATACAGAAACACTAGTTAAAATAGGTCGTTATCTATCTATTATCTATTCCTAAACTGTTCATGCCTAAACCTTATGATCACTGATGCGTCAAAAATGAAGTTGCAAGATGAATTCCGATATCAGACAAGATCTGCTCCTTTCTTCTTTGCCAGTTTCGAGTCGAAGGTTAAGGGTTTCAGTTTTTGTTGAGAAGGATGCTGGAGTACCTAGTGAAAATGTAATGAAATCGATCGTTTTCAAGGTTTTACTCACATCGATATTCTTTTAAAAACAATGTTTATTGTCCTTACCTCGTAATTTCATTATTTTAAAACGTAAGTTTTTGTTTATTGACTGATAGCACAAAATCATAACCTGTTCATAAGTATTCAGCACATCAAACATAGTTGGAAAACAATGACTTAACATTTATAAACCAAACATATTAGTCATAGCTAAAACAAGCTGCTTGAAATAAAGAATTAAATTGTGTTTCCGTAATATTTAAAAAGTACCAATCATGGACCTGCTATCTTCGAAGTGTAGACGCCAGAATTTCAACAAAGCAAAGAACGTGGAGGTAAAATTTTATTATGTGCAGACAAACATCGAATATATCTAGAATTCCAAGTACCGGGATAATCACAGCTGCCATATCCGGAGTGTACACGTTCTCTGTCAACTTGATGTGATCTTACTATTTTAATTGAATCTAACAAAGAATGTGTACTTGTTCGTGAAAATCTTCCACAGATACACTAGGGGACCAATAGCTGATAACAGTTTTTAGTATCAGATTAAACGCTTATTTTCGGTAAGTCATCGATGTATGAACGAGGTCGAATCACTCACAAATGAATAAACGGCCGAATTTTTTGTGAGTGAGTCGACCTCGTTCATACATCGATGAATTACCACAAATATGCGTTTAATCTTTATAATTCTTCCTATAATTGTTTTTTTAATATTTACTATCTTTTCCCAAAATAAAATTCCATTATAAGTGTGTGACGCGTAGGAATATACACAACGAATTGAAGACGAAGACGTGGTCGCTTTGGAGGGAATAACTTGCATTGACAACAAATATATGTTACGATTAGTCGAGAAGATTATTAATGAAAACAAATGAAGACAGAACAAAAAACAAAATTTCGTGAATTCCGTTTACTAATGTTCCTCATTGTACCCGCGGTTTATATGTAACGTCATGTGTTACGTCATATCTGTTCAGACGCAACGTAAACCTAGCTAGACGTTAATTCTTAAATACGAACAGGAAAAACAAAAGTTGTCATTGTTTGATGGATTTATCAGTAAAAATGGATGGAGCTGTGATGAGACGTTGAGTTGGTGGCGAAGCCGCGCATCTTGCTCATTTTATTGATTTGTTGTGACTGAGAAAATAGAGGTTAGTAAGTTTTACCGCTAATTTCCGGTTCCGGTCTGAAGACAACGTGATTGAAAATTTGCCGTTGTGAAATTAATGATAATCTATCATCATCAGTGTCAATAATTACAATCATATCACTATTTTTAAACAACAATGGGTCCATTCTCTGCAAATGAAACCAAAAATATGGTCACACGCGCCTCCAAATGCCCTGGAAACGCGAACTAAAAAACGGGGCGTACTCTGCAAAATTCTGCCTTAAACAAAGCTTCTCCTTTTACTAAGCCACCTCGAAAAATGCCCAATAAGAATACAGCTAATTCTTTTGAGGTTTTTGAGTGAAGAAGTTTGGAACTGTAAACTTTGTAATACAAACTTTGATCAAGACAGTGATACTCTTATGGAATGTGACCGTTGTCAATCATATTTTTGTACGTCCTGTTTGAAAATGAATGATACTGAGTATAAATTCTATAGAGATCACTCCGATGCTTGTTGGTTCTGTTTTGCATGTAAAGAAACCGCCATCAAATGTTCGGGACGACTTTGAAATAGAAGAACGCTGCGCCGAATACATGAGGAAATATGACGCGAAATTCATAGAAATCGAAGGCGAATTGGCACAAAAAGCCGATAAGGCTGTCATTGATGATTTGGAGGCTTTGGTTGAAGCAAATCCCCTTGTAATTGAGGGTATTGCCGATGATGTTCAAAACCTAGCAAACAAATTAGACAATGTTATAAATGAGCCATTTGAAATACATGTAAGTAAACGTGAAAACAGTATCAATGTTCGGGGTTTGCCAGAATCCAGCCACTCAAACTTAGATGACGCGAAGCAACTTCTTATGCTTTAAGGGTATCAATTGTCAAGCCAGTTGTAGCCCACCGTATTGGAATGAGTCAAATTTAACAACAATGATGAAAATATTAAAAGTTTTTGGTTTAGCCAAAAATTTGAAAAATGCAAGTAGTGAACATTTTAACACTTCCGAAATTTAGATTTATCCTGATTTAACAATACTACAACGTGAGCGGGAAGCGTACATGACATATGGCCGCCATATTTGTTCGGTCGGTTTTCTTTGCTATTTTCTTGTTTACGTTTAGCAACAAAAAAGGAGTTCCCAAACATCCGTTCATCAAAGTATGAACGGATCTGGGAAGTAATTGTTTAAGGCCTTTTGACCAATCAAAAATGAATTGTAAACGAATGTAAGATAAGTTTTATAACGAAATAATTAAACACATTGTTTTTGCAATGAACAAAGAACCGTTTTATGGTTTTTTGGCTGTAAACTGTACCCACTTTTCATTAGTCGGCGTTGGTAACGTTGCTTATCGCACAATTCTATACACGTCAAACTTTATCACAGTTCATATATGATTATTTTCTTATTTGTTTTGGTTAATTGTCTGTTGATTACTGAAGCCTATTAGTGCCATATTTGTTTTTTTTTTACTTCTTATAACATCGTAGCTAACTTGTTATAACTACTTAGCTAACTTCTTATAACAACTTAATAACTTGTATATAATAACTTAGCTTACTCGTAATAACAACTTAGCTTACTCGAAATAACAACTTAGCTTACTCGAAATAACAACTTAGCTTACTCGAAATAACAACTTACCTAACTTGTAATAACAACTTAGCTAACTTGTAATAACAACCTAGTTAATTTGTTAAAACAACTTAGTTAACTTCTTATAAAAACCTAATAACTTGTAATAACAACTTAATAGCTTGTAATAATAACTTAGCAAACTTGTTATAACAACTTAGTTAACTTGTTATAACAACTTATTATACAGCTATATAAACTCGATTCAAAGTACGTCAGTCATTTGTAAGGAAAGGTTCCGACTGTAGCAGTCGGAAGATAATGAGATGTGGAATAAGTGTACGCGACACAACATACATATATAAACGGCAATTTAAAAAATCCACAATGAAAAACAGCCAGCAGGCTTCAATGTGACGCCTGCAAATTCAAGCCTTCAATAAATCAGTTTTTTAAAGCCAAAAGCTTCAATAATATTAATTTGATTTGCCAATGTAATCTACTCCTAATGGCCTAGGTAACCGTAAGCTTAATAAAAACGTGATTGCGACCAAACCCCTGTAAATCCTCCAATGATATGTTTTACTAGTCTGATTCACGACAGGCTTACATCCCGGGCCATTTAATAATTTATTATGGTGTTCATTAAATAAACAACAACAAAAAAAACTACTACCCCCCCCCCCCCCAAACCAACAAGAACAACATACACAAAAGCAATAGGGAGTTTCCGCTAAGGGCACTTTTGTGGGGTTTTAGTTTAACCAAAAAAAGAGTGGGGGGGGGGGGGGTAACTTCCATTTTAAAGTAGGTAGGTACATATGTTAGGCCCAAAGGGTCTACTTTGTTGGGTATGCAATATGTGAAAATGGTGGAAATTTGATGTTGCATATGATAAGGTTTTTTTCACAAAAGGTCCTTATCAATAGCCTACAATTTGCAATTAATTTGACAGTGACACCAGAACTTCAGCAGACCAACATGACCAATGACAACAGAAGACGATCAACAAGAATTGTTATATATGCATAAATATATAAGCATTTTAGGATAATGATTGAATCTGCATATTTATAGATACTTGTATATAGACAGTTCACATAAATGCATTACAAATATACGAATGGGTGTCTTTTTTTAGCAGGCGTATATATGAATGGGGTGGGTAAAATATTTCTGGGCCGCACACCTAGCTGTACCCTAAAATATTTGGAGTAAGCCGCCCCCCCCCCCTGGAGTTTTACAGACTTGGTTTTCAAATTTATGGATAGGAGGAGAGGGGAAATAAAATAATAAAATTTAAGAAAGGTATAGGTCGTACAAGAAATATAATTTAGGTTAATAAAATAGAACTTTTATTTAATGACTATTTTAAAATGGAAGATTCTTCTCTAGTGCATTGATTTATATAAGGATTGAAGTTTTTATAACAAACCGGGTAGTACGCGAGATTTCAGCAATCATCTTTGACCTCAAAAACTGTGCAATCCGTCTGATAAAAAACTTGCATCCCTCAATATTAAAGTATTTTCACCAACGTCTGCACCATTCTTTTTTTACCTCAAGAATAAATTCATCAATTAGGACTTTTTTCCCATTTTTGCAACACTGTATGCAGTAAATTCGAGCAAGGGGCAATCGTTCTTACAATGAGATTGGAAATTTCTTTCGCGTTTTTCGCGCTCATAATTTTGATCTTTTGTTAACTTTGGGTCATCTTCATCTTTGTCAGTCTTTGTTTTTGCATTTAATGACGCATGACGCATTACCTGTAGCAGGTTTTCTTTCGCGGTAACCAAACATAAACCCTGCCTCATGTAAAATGAAGGTCCGTCGGGTTCAGCTAAAAACCAACCGCAAGTCCGATCGCAAATAGTAAAGGCCCCGGACCTCGGAATAAATTTAAACTCTTGATTTTAAGAGACTATAAATTGCGTATTCCAGTTAAAACTTATTAAAAGTACGTCAAAGCCGACACCCTCATCAAGTGTATGTAGAAATCATTTATATTCATTTTCCACGATTTTCTGGTCCGAGAAAGGGTATAGACAACACTGCTGCGCGAAAACAGGAGCTTCTAGCTTGTGAGCCGTTTATGTCAATGGTTTCTGACCGTCTCCGCCGATATTCGTCGTAGACCTGGGGAATTTGATGCTGCTGTCATGATTCAGTTTCTCTAGTAAAACCTCCTTTGTTGTGAACTTGAGGCTGTTGATGTGACTATACCTCGATCAGAAGCTAAGGCTGTTGTACTGGGTTGCTGGTACAAATGCACGAGTTCAGAACTCATTCTGTACTTTATATTTAAAAAGTCTTGCAACTACACTCTTTGATAGACTCGTCTGGAGACTATCAATTGTGATTTTACGTGTACATGTTACTGCCATCGAGAATTCGCATATTAAAGCAAGGTCGTAAATTGTACCCATTGAAAACCGCTTTATAATAAGCACACGCAACGCCCCTACTTATTCCCACCCGCTTGCAATTTTTCACGTGCTGAACTTACATTCAATAATCAAACATTAAAGTTTTAAGATGATCATATTTTCATGTATCAATTATGTAAATTAAAAAAAAAATGCTTCTTACGTGGATTCTTGCTTCAATGTAACGTAAAATATATTAATGTGAAAGGGATAACGAAGAGGGATTCGAAAGTAATTGAAACCCGAAAAATAATTCCTTTGATTTATAGTACAAATATTTGTATGCCTATTTAAAATGATGATTTATGTTCAGGAATTTTATATCTACATCAATGTATTCCATTTTACATTAAAGGAGAACACCGTAGTCTTGTTTAGAATCCCCAATCCCACCCTCCCTAACGTAAAATGTATAACGAAAAGCACTAACAAATTATATAATTGGCAATGCTGGTCTAGTTCAATCTAATCTATTATTTCTACTTCTCACGTTAACTGTAATTTTGTATACATGAATTTAAAACTTCATTTTTTACCGTAGTTGTCTATCAATATTTAGAGTTAATAACAATCTATTTTTGTTTGTTTGTTTGTTTGTTGGATTGAATTGGTGTGCCTCAAGCCACTTTCGGCAATTTGTTTTGGTATATCATAGCATCTTTTTTGTGTAGGGGAGGAAGACGTGGTACACAAAACTCTGTTCTATTCAGTTAAACCTGGCAATTTTTGTCAGTTTTTGTTTGAAGTCGAGCACGCCAAGCACGAAGTCGGACTCGAACTCACAACCTCACCCCTTATTAAAACAAACACACCGGTAATCACCTGTTTATGGCTACCAACCTAGTCAACAGTAGCCGTTGCCCAAGGACGTATCAAATTCTAACGGATTCTGTTCTCAGGGGAATCTGTATTTCTCCCTAGCGCCGTTTGCACGAAAGCAAGAATTTGTATATGTGTGGCATCATATAGACCAATTTTGCACACACGCAAATGCTTTATAATACATTATTTGTCTAAAGAGATATGAAATATGGCATTATAAGTTTCAATGAACAATCCTTGGCTGAATTTAAGTATAGAAAATGTTAGTATCAATTACGGACACACTTTGCATAGCATGTGTCGTCTATAAATCATATTGGTTGGTTGCGTTTTAATGACAAAAATATAGTAAACAGAATCTGTAATAACATTAAAGGACGTATAGTGTGATAACTTTGCTAAGTAGCTGTTACAACCAAGGACCATCAAGAGCCTAAAGTCAGTGGGCGATTATAAATCCACATTAAAACAAATACACTAAACACAAAACAAAAACATAGGACTCCGAAAAGGTATGATATGTAAACATTGCAATGTTATTTTAAGGATCTGTACTGCCATATTAAACATGGATATTATACACAATCTTATTGGTGGGGGGAGAATTTCAACCAAATAAACATTGTAGTCGAGTATACCCTGCTTACACCATGAAGATATAATTCGGCTATTGCAAAGTAACTATTTATCAGTATACATAAAATTGTAACATTTATGACTGTCATGTTAAGGTTGATTATACTAATTATACAATAGTTGCTTATATAGAGGGCATTGTCATGACATCTTGACAGCACAAGGGAAAGTGGTATTGCCCGAAACATTAATAAAAAGGCGAGGGCATTATCAATCTTGAAGGCAATACATCCGTCCCGAGTAATATGTCAAGTATCATGACAATGCCAACTATATAAGCAACTATTATATTTATTTCATTCAAGAATAAAGAAACCATGTGTATGAGACTGTATTGTTGTATTTGTAGCTGCTTGCTGTATGATTATGAATGTGGGCCTCATGATATATCACTGTTTGGCATTTTTAAGCAATACACAGTTAGTTTTCTAAACTTTCTGACATATTTTCTTCATTTATGTTGTACATGTACATATATTTATTTATTTAAATTTAAAAAAAAACAGTTTTCTGTTGCCTGTTACTGGAGAGGAAACTACCACGACGTGATAACGCCCACGGCGTGATAATGCCCTCATATCAAATTACTGCTGATTAATTAATACAAGCTGACCTTGTTTTACCCAATTGAAATTTCAGTGACTTAAATTAACTTGATTTTTCTCAATCTACAATTATCAGCTTGTCATATTGATTTCAAACAAAAAAAGCTGATACTTATAATTTATTAAGTTCAGTCACAAAAAAATTATTTTTATGTAAATTTAACCAATTAAATTCACATTCTTATAATTATTTGAAAAACATTTTGCCAAACACACATAAATCTCGATAAAAATTCTTTTATACACTTGTTGATTGTTCTTAATTGGTTTAACAGGTAATCGGCAAACTGGGAAAGATTGTTGTCGTCAACTTCATATTTTCGTACAAATGTGAAGGTTTTCACGATATAGCTAAAAGATTGTTGACAACCTAAGTGTTATAGAATGGAAGCTAAGCTCTGCCAGAAATACTTTGTCTTGACCCCTCCGTTTGACTTTATAGATAAGGCTTCAAATGCAGGTGGCACCCCTTTTTGGATAGAATTTTAAATCTTATTTAAATTGAATGTTTACTGAGCATTTACCATGTTGAACTATGATACAAAAGTATGTTTTAATACACACTTTTAGTCATCCTCACAAGTCAGGGTTTCTGTGTCCACACGTGTCCACGAAACCCTGACAAACTTAGCTAGGAAATTCCCGGGCTAGAATTCCCTATTTTGATTGGCTACATCATACCTTAATGTAGCCAATCGAAAGCTCGCTTTTATTCACGACTTGGTTAGGGGATATCCCGATGTCGATTGTAAAAAAACCAAACGGATGTGTTGCGTAGACGATGTGAAAATCAGTGTATTTTGTATAGTAGTGTTAATAGTTTGTTATTACCGCGTTATTTATTTGTTGCGTTACGTTTTCTTCACACTCAAGAATGAATAAGAATGACTACTGCCAAACAGTTGATCTTTTAAGTAATTTCATTAGTTGATATTTTGAAGGAATGACGTCATATGAAAATCTTCTAGCCCGGGAATTTCCTAGCTAAGTTTGTCAGGGTTTCCTGGACACATGTGGACACAGAAACCCTGATTTGTGAGGATGACTTTTAGTCTATACTATTTAATACCCAACCTGGACTTTTTATGTACGGCATTCTGAACACAGCAAATGCAGGCATGGGCTGCTGAAAAGATGGCATTTTGATATGTATTTATGTATTTAATATGCATACACAGTTTAAAATATAGACTGTTTTAAATGTGTGTAATATATACATTTAAAACAGTCTATATTACATACATTTTTCTCTTTGGCATACTTTTTAATTGTGAAGCAACAAAAATGCCAACCCAGTCTTGTTCCTTTTAGATATATCTTATATATCTTATATATTTTAATTCTTAACTGGAATTTGTTTATATTACATTTGTACAACAATATGATTGATGTTACATTTAATTACAGGTAAGGTGAACAACTCATACTCTTCAAAAGCCTATTATTCCCATTTTTTTATTAGATGTTTATTTCAGTTTTTACAATTAAAATTCGGAAATAACCGACAGCAAGTCCTAATTCAGTATTCATTTTATTAATACTTTACTTCTTGTAACCTGAAGATTGTTGACAGCTATTCAAGTGTATACATGAAAATGTTTTCAAAGATGCATTTTCGCAATACAACCAAACGTTCAAAAATAATATTAATGTAATATGCACCAATTAATTTAACTATACTAAAAGTCGACGTGTTTTGGTGGAGGTTTTTGTCTCACAATTAAAAAGTGTTTACCGGGTATGGTCGAGCTTTGATTCTTGTTTAGATCAAAAAAATTATATGTTGAAATCAACAATTATTTCCGTCAGATATTCAGCGTTTGGAAATGCGGCGGTTTTTCATTTTTATGTTTTGGTGGCCTTAGTGGTCTAGCAGATAATTAGGCATCTACGTTTATTATGAGAGTGTCAACACTAGACTTGCGAGTTCAAATCCGACTTCAGCCATGTGTACTCGACTCATTAGTTGTGAGGGTGGGGATAGAGGGTTCTTACCGGGTGTTTCCTGTTTCCTCTCCCAAGTTTCACGTTAAAACTTAGATGAACTATTGTTATAAGTGTTTAAACAAATATTTAGTATACGTTTACCTACATACATGTACATTAATACAAACACATATCAAATAAATACTTTTAAGCGTTACCATGGCATTCACTGTTTAACACTTCCTCCAATAAGATGCATACTTACCTGCACATGAACGCTTCGTTGACGTTAGCGACGCATACACTGTCATTTACTTGAACATGATACAAACATCTTTATCTTGTTGAAGATGTTCACTAACCGGATCACAAAACGCTATTCCCGCTACTGGAGCATAAAAACGCATTTTGTCGTCTATCGAGTTACAACAATGTTGTCCACTTGTACAATTGGGAAATGCAGAAGAACTGAAGAAAAATATTGTCTTAGTGTTAAAGAAGTTTGGTTACCGGTAGTTTCCTCCACATGAACATTTGTTATTACTTAACTGTTATTTTACTTAAAATTAAAATTATTATTTATTTATTTATGTATTTAATTAATAAACACTATAAATAAACTTAAAATAATTGCTAATTATCACGGTTAAACACAAAGTTAATTTCTAGCTAATTTTTGCATTTCCTAACGTTCTCTGTAATACTTTCTACTGTTAACTATTTTACTCTTAATAATTTTTTTAGGCTAACCAGGATGTTAATGTCATTAACGATCTAAGGACCGGCGTTTAGAATCCAAGACTTCGAGTTTGACTCCTACTTCGGAAAAGATAGTCTCGAATTTAACTTTAATTGATTAGACATTTCGTTTTCTCGAATTTGTTCACAAGGTACTCCGGCTTTCTCGCCAACAAAAATAGTAATCATATCACTTAAAGATAATTTTTTAAAAGCGTATTTTTCAATTTGAACTGAAACTGTGTTCGATTTCAACAGTCAACTTTTGAAACCAATATTTTGGATACAAAAGCATTTGTTGAAAAACAGAACATCTAAAAAAAAAACATGCTAAATAATGTAAGGATATATATTTAATACGAAGATACAATTTATTTTTTAAATCTTAAACATATTGGTTTAAATTAGGAAATGACTGCAATAGATTATATACATTTCATTATAAAACGAGAATGTTGCCAAGTATTGTTGTATTTCAGCACTTTATGCTTTACAAATTTTCATACTGTCGAAAGAGTTTCCTCCAATCGGGACGTTTGACACAAACTCGATATTTAAAGGGGCAGGACAAATAATGAAACTCGGTATATAATAGATCCAATATCAGCGATCATCATTCTTGGCAGTATCACTACATAATGTGTCGTCTAAGAATTTTAGCTTTGCTTGTGGTGTGTTCTGTTCCTTCGATAGCAGGTAAAATATAATTACTAATTTTGGGGCATAAATGATAGGCAATTAATAATTGTGTATTTGATGGTCAGATATTACCATTCGCTTGAAACCATTGCTGATTTACTATATGTAAGTTTTCCGATGTTGACATGAAATTAAAGAAAAAAGTGCTTATTTTCTTGTCATCGATATTCTTAGATGAATACTTCTGGATTTTAATGTTTTTACTCAATGTGTGTATGGTTTTATTTCAAAGTGTAAGATCTCGATCGTTGCGGTAATCGAAACGTGCATTAAAGCATGCGACTTAAACAAATATATGTAAAGTTTATTAAGTGTTAAATCTTTACCCCCAAAGGAAATCTTAAGCATGGTGGGGCTTTCCAATACTTTGAGATAAAAGCACAGTCGACGTTCGCGATTGGTTGAGATGCAATCAGCGCTAACGCTAAGATCCACCAAACCGTTGGGTTTTAAGGGTGCCACGTTAAACACACTTGTTACAATTGTTACAAGTTGTACGTTTTATTGTTGTTAGAGAATAACTGCACTTTAACGCCTTTCAGTAATATTCATCTTAATACAGCTTGGTATTTCTTTCTATGCAAAAATCCTCTGCAAGCAAATTAGTATCTCAAATACGATCTGACATTTTCGCTGAGTCATAGGTTGTGTTTCCTATTCCTGGATTTGATTTTTCCCTAGACAAGACAATAAGTAACTCGACGGGTGTCTAATGAGGGACAGGCACTGCTTACTCGTCCGGAGCACCTGAGTACACCCATGGTTTTTATTGGGTTCGGGTTACTCTCCTTCTGTGTTTATGTTTTTGGCTCATGTTGTTCGATCGGTTTTCTTGCTATTTTCTTTCATAATTTCATACAATTGAACCTTATTGTAAACAAAAAAGCATTCGTAGAAATGATAATTTAGAAAAACAACATTTAAATCTTTAAAAAAAAGCAGCACTAATAATAAAATTAAATAAAACCAGTAAATATCTGTTCTTCTTTTTTTTCGGTTTTAATGCACGAAAAGTTTGAAAAAAACTTGATAATATTTTATTAGAAAATATGTTTAAATCAGTGACTTACTTAAAAGTTAGAAACGTGTATAAGAAATGAAATAAAGGCTGTCGTGATTTACCTCCACTTCAGTATATAATTCAAGACAGCAATTGGGGGATCTAGTCTATGGGGAAGATGATTTTGTTTGTTTGCTTGAATGGTGTTTTAACGCCACTTTCAGCAATTTTTCAGCTATATCGTGGCGTCCATTTTTTATTGGGGGAGGAAGCCGGAGTACCCGGAGATAACGCACGACCTGCGGTAGAAAAACTGGCAATCCTTGTCAATTAAGATTGGAGTCGAGTACACCATGCCTGCAGTGAGAATCAAACCCGCAATCTAATGAGTTTAGAGTTATATCCCTTGATGTGGTTGACGTTCGATTTTGCTCTCTACGAAATTTGAAATTTTCAGTGAATTAAGACTCATTTCAACGAGTATTTTGGATTTAGTGTTTGCGACTATCATGTATTTATTCGTTGCATTGTGAGTTTTTACCCAGTTTTGACTTTATATTGCTTTATAAAAAACATTATAATCTGAAGGCATAACACAACTCACATAAAACTCACAACACCTTAATCCGGAATTGATGAACTCTAACGGTATAACGCCAATCAGCTATACAAAGTTGGACTTTGGACTCTGTTAGCCGTAGGCAAATATTTATACAGTACGGTCTCAGCGAAACACGCATTATGGCTCTTGCGCTAGATGAAGGGGCGTGCTATAAACTATCACCGAAATCGAAAACAAAGTATTCTGAAGTTGAAAAATTGATTCGAGATAAACATCTTGATATTGTCAAAAGTATGTCAATTACAGAATTAAAGGCTCTGAAGAAAGCAGATTACCGAGACTTAATGAAACACGAAATGACTGAACTTATCCCTGATATACCGGAAGTCGTCATACACACAGGTTGTCACTACATATCAAACGCTATCAGTAATCGCCGAGATGACATTATATGCGAACAAAGAAGAGGTAGAAATAGAGTTGAACCGAAACCTACAACTACGAGTACTGAGCAGACATCCTCTAGTGCGATGAATAATCCTAAATCTCCAAGAACCAACTTTTCCGACTCACTTCAAAAACTTTCGACCACAAGGAATTCATTCGATGACACTTTCGACAACGATATTCATAATATAACAATTCATGTCGCACCAGATTTAAATGACGACAGCATCACGGAAGTGAAAAAGGCTGCACAAGCAGAGACCTCAACACAAAGTACAGTCAAAACTTCGAAGCAGAAGAAAGTTTCGGTAGATACACACGATTCTTTGACGGACTGTGTTTGTGAAGGGCGCTCCAAGGGCAAGAATATGATAAGGTGTGACTGGTGTAGAGTATGGTGCCATGAAACGTGCGTTGGTGTTAATACTCAAGACTCAATAGGGTTCTGGGTCTGCCCATCTTGTAGACATCTACCGAAAACAGTAAAGAAAATAGAAAATCAACTAGAACAACTAATTTCACAAAACAGTGAAATGTTTCGTCAGGTTGTTAAGAAAAATGAGGAACTGGTGGATCTTCAAAACGAGAACAATAGGCTTAGAAAGATGATAAAAGACACCTCATTTAAAGATAGTCTCAACAACGACCACCAGAAAGTTGACAAAGAAGAATTACGAGATGAAACAAACGTCACTTTGGAGGCTGAACTAGTGATCGGAAGTAAGAAACCGAGTGGTACACTTCTTGCAGGAAGTTCTGTGATACGTGACATAACGTCAAAGAAATATGACATTAATCCACCTCCAATTTGCGTGCGTGGAGGCCATGTCGCCGACATCACTGCAAAGATACTTCAGCTTCCGGTGGATACTAAGCTCGAAAACATCATTCTTCAGGTTGGTAGCAACGACTGTTCCAGCAAGAACTTTAACACGGTGACCTTTGAAGAAGACTACACTAGCCTCGTAAAAGTGTGTGCTTCCGTATGTGAGAACGTAGTTATATCTGGCCTCTGCCCTCGTCTTGACGACAAAGAAGGAAACTTGAATAAAGGAAACCAGATCCTTTCTAAAATAGCAAACAACGAAAACTGCTACTTTGTTGACAACGACAACTCTTTCAGATTACTTAGCGGAGCGGTGAATATCAAACTATACAGCACAGACGGTATCCACCTTAACGTTAATGGCTCAGAGAAAATCGCACAGAACTTGGGCATAAAGAGAAGAATGAAGGTATCGAAAACCAGACAGGAACATGAGAAACACCAGCCTTCTGCTTCTCAGCAACATCAACAGAACAGGAACACCACCAATATAAAGAAGAGACAATTTGTACACAAAAAGAACAAAGACGTGAAAGATACTAAGAGAGTTAATGGACACGAATATGGTAACAGTAATCATAAGGATAAGTTAGACATTGAACCCATGGAAAGTTCATTTAAATGCTGGTATTGTAATGAATCTGGCCATACTGCATCTGTTTGTAGGCATGGTGACTATGTTATGTGTCATAATTGTAAGGAATTAGGTCACAAGGCAAAGCATTGTCAAAAGGTAACTGCCTTTCATTAGGAAAAGGGCCAAGAAGGGTGTGCCGTTAACGGCGAGTCTCACACCAATAATAGTAACAGAAATGTCAAAGTTCGTAAGGTTTTTAAACACAAAAGAGGTGGTAAAACAAACCAGAGGCTCTTAAGAGCCTGTATCGCTCACCTGATTTTATAGGCAATGAAGATGGCATTTCCCTGATGTTAAACTAAGTCCTGTAATTTTCAATAAACTTTAAATAGGACCATCCAAACAATATTACTAGAAAGCTTTGTTTCATTGGTTAACCGGTTGTATAGAGAAGATTTTTTTTATTTGCCCATAGGGTCCTATGTTAAACTAAGTCCTGCGCCGTGGTGGCCATTTTGAATTTCCAATTGCCATAAAAAACATAAACTTTATAAAGGACCATCCAAACAATATTGCTAGTAAGTTTTTGTTTCCATTGATTAACCTGTTTCAGAGAAGAAGCCTTTAAAAACTTTTTCCCATAGGGTCCTATGTTAAACTAAGTCCTGCGGTAGCGGCCATTTTGAATTTCCAATTGCCATAAAAAACATAAACTTTATAGAGGACCATCCAAACAATATTGCTAGTAAGTTTTTGTTTCCATTGATTAACCGGTTTCTGAGAAGCAGCCTTTAAAAACTTTTTCCCATAGGGTCCTATGTTAAACTAAGTCCTGCGGTAGCGGCCATTTTGAATTTCCAATTGCCATAAAAAACATAAACTTTATAGAGGACCATCCAAACAATATTGCTAGAAAGTTTTGTTTTGATTGGTTAAACGGTTTCAGAGAAGAAGCCCTTTTAAACTTTTTTCTCATAGGGTCGAATGTTAAACCAAGTCCTGCGGTGGCGGCCATTTTGAATTTCCGATTGGGATAAAAAACATTAACTTTATAGAGGACCATCCAAACAATATTGCTAGTAAGTTTTGTTTCCATTGGTTGACTGGTTTCAGAAAAGAAGCCTTTCAAACTTTTTCCCATAGGGTCCTATGTTAAATTAAGTCCTGCGGTGGCAGCCATTTTGAATTTCCAATTGCCATAAAAAAAACAAACTTTATAGAGGACCATCCAAACAATATTGCTAGTAAGTTTTTGTTTCCATTGATTAACCGGTTTCAGAGAAGAAGCCTTTTAAAACTTTTTCCCATAGGGTTCTATGTTAAACTAAGTCCTGCGGTGGCGGCCATTTTGAATTTCCAATTCCCATCAAAAACACAAACTTTATAGAGGACCATCCAAACAATATTGCTAGTAAGTTTTGTTTTGATTGGTTAAACGGTTTCAGAGAAGAAGCCCTTTTTAACTTTTTTCCCATAGGGTCCTATGTTAAACTAAGTCTTGAGGTGGCGGCCATATTGGTTTACCAATCAAAATAAAAAACATAAACTTTGTAAAGGTCCATCCAATGAACATTATGGCCAAGTTTGGTTTCAATTGGCCAAGTGGTTTCAGAGAAGAAGATTAAAATGTAAAAAGTTTACAGACGACGACGACGACGACGACGACGACGACGACGACGCCGACGACGACGACGACGACGCCGACGGACGCAAAGTGATAACAATAGCTCACATGACCCTTTGGGTCAGGTGAGCTAAAAACGGTAAAGATAATTTTGTTATTGATTTTTTAAATATAAGAGGTTTATGTAGTAAAACATATGAACTTAATAAGCATTTAGATGATAACCATTGTGCTATCTTTGGTGTTGTAGAAACGTTTCTAAAATCTGACAACAGACCACCTAACCTTAGTAAAAACTTCAAATGGGTTGGTAAATGTAGAAAAGGAGGGACTAGAAATGGAGGCCTAGGTCTATGCATTAGATCCGATATAATGATATTGGATGAAAACCTGGTCAATTCTCTAAATGATAAACATGAAAGATTGTGGACGTTAGTCAGATTAAACAACACCAAGGTTGCCATTGGTGTAGCATACTTTCCTAATGACGGAGTTGATAAGCTTAAAACTGATGAATTATTGTTTGAACTGCTTGAAAACACAACTGAATTTCAAAGTCTTGGATATGATACTATATTAATGGGGGATTTTAATGGTAAATGTATAATTAAATGTCCTCTTTCTGGATGCAATGTAACATCAAATAATATAGCTTCCTACAATGGAAATAGACTTTGTCAATTTATTGAAGCTTCTGAGCTTAGGTTGGTTAACACCTTATCGTGTTGTAAAGGGTTGTACACTAGAATTATGAATTCCCAAAGATCCACCATTGATTATATTTTAATGTCTAATAACCTGATAGACAATGTTATATCAGCCTACGTAGATGAAGAAGGTGTCTTCAACCTTAACAGCGATCACGTTATTTTTACTTTAAAGTTGAAGAGTTTTAATAAACTAAAAATAAGGTCAAGACCAAAATTCACATGGAAAATTAAGGAAGATACAGATTGGGACTCCTTCCGGTCTTTTTTAAGTATTGAACTTCGAGATTGGAAAGTGTCCTATTTTAATGGTAACGTTGAACAGTTATGGAATACCTGGAAAATAAGGTTTACGGGGCCGCTGAAATTTCCATCGGTAAAAGTAAAAAACCATCTAATTTCCGTTCTTTTTGGGATAAAGATATAGATCTACTTATTAAATCTCGACAAAGTGTCAACCGGTTGAAACGGATTCACGATAAATCGCGCCCCCATGACTCTGAAACCGGAAAAATTCTATCCGAATCGTATCAGAGACGAAAACGTTTGGTACAGGATGCTATTATAAAGAAAGTACAGAACGATAAGATTCGTCTATTTAATAGTAAATGCGCATCCGCGAAGCAAAAGTCTAAAGGGTTTTGGGACTTTCTTAAAGGCAGTCCTGAACGCAACCTCCCTTCTTATATCTTGAACCCAGATGATACACCCGAAATCTTGACAGAGGAATGTGAGATAGGTCCCTCTTTAGAAAAACATTTTAGCGGCATTGGTAAACCTGAAACTTTAACCCCAAGCTTTAAAGAAATGATTAAGGATTATGTAGATAAGCTTGATTCTGGGGATGTTAAAAATGATAGGTCGTTCTCCTTACATATATCTAAGGATCAAATCCATAATATCCTCAAGTCACTAAAATCAGGTAAAGCGATGGGTTATGAAGAAATACCAAATGAATTTCTCAAATTCGGGGGTGATTCCCTACTTGATTCACTGGTCGATATGTTCACTGTGATTGCCGATGTAGAGGTGATTCCCTCAGATTGGCTTAAGGGTATCATAAAGCCCATTCTGAAATCAGGGTCGGCTTTTGACCTCGATAACTATAGAGGAATCACTTTATCATCTAATGTTTACAAAATATTTTCAAAAGTTATTGAAGAAAATGTGGTTTCGTTCCTCGATGATAATAACGTGCTTGGGGAATGTCAAGGGGCTTGTCGTAAACAAAGAAGGCTTGAAGACAACATATTTACTCTCCAAGGTGTCTCCACTATTCAGAAAAGTAAGAAAAAACAAACCTATATTGCTTTTCTGGACCTGTTGAAAGCCTTTGATAGAGTTTGGCGAGACGGTCTTTTTTACATACTATGGAAAAGCGGCGAACAAGGGAAGCACTGGCGTTTGCTTCGTTCACTTTATAGCCAAGTCGACAATAAAGTGGTTTTTGGGGACGTCGAAAGCGAATGGTTCGAACAAGAGTATGGTGTTAAACAAGGTTGTGTTTTGTCCCCTACACTCTTTTCGATCCTAATGAATGACTTGGTCGGTATGTTAAAGGAAGCCGGTGTTGGCATTCGGATCTCGAACCATCTAATTAATGTGTTGTTGTTTGCTGATGACATTACCTTGATAGCGGGTTCGGAATCTGAGCTAAACACACTTCTTGATATCTCTGCTAAATTTGCTAGTAAATGGAATCTGAAATTTAATGCTAGCAAATCGAAAGTACTGATAGCTGGCAAACGAATTGATAAGAGCAAAAAATGGTCGCTAGGTGATCAATTCATATACGAAACGAACGAGTATAAATATCTTGGAGTATACTTGTCACGGACGTTGAAACCACATTTTCACATAAACTCGTACATTAAAGAGAACATTGATAAGAAATTAAATTACACGACCCGTATTTTGGGGATGCACGGAAACTTTAACCGTATTATTTTTGGGGACGCCCTATGGAATAGCGTTTTAAGACCTTCTATATCGCATGCCTGTGGTTCATGGATGACCTTTTCCCAAAGTGACAAGGATATTTTGAGTGGCGCTCAGTACAAAGCGGCCAAGATAACATTGAAGACTAAGGTCAATGTACCCAAGTCTTCATTATTGGCCGAATTAGGGTGGGAACCGATTAATGACTTTCTCGACAGACAACGAGTCTCGTATTTTAAATATATCTGTGAACTACCAGAGACAAGACTTTGTAAAGTTATATTTTGGGAGTTAGAAAAGGTTGCCTCTAACGATTGGCCCTACTTTACGTACATTAAATCTATCTTCCAAGATGTTGGTCTCGACTTTATGTTTACTGATAAGGCCTTTAATACAGGAAAATTTAACCTCTTTATGGGACAAAATTCAGCTTCAAAACTCACAGTAGATATTTTGTCAAAATCTTCTCTCGCCAATTATGTTTACTTTTACCGACGAAAAGGAAGAGAGAAATATCTAGAAGTTCAATCAGATTTTGAAGGGGCTAGACTTAAATTTCTCTGCAGAACAAACACCTTATGTCTTTACGAAAATCTGCAAAGATTTCGCCTTAGTAACTCTTCAACTTGAAAGATATGTGCTGAAAATGTAACTGAAAATATTAATCACTTTTTATTGGAATGTCCTGCCTTAGCTGAAATTCGTAAAGACACCTTCGAAAATATTGATTCAAATATCCCAGACCTCAATTTTAATTTTCTGAATCCTAATGACAAGATAAAGTTTTTAATTGGGGACTGGGGCTATTTCATTAATGATGAGATTGGATCATATTTTGATAACAAAGGTGTATACTTTATCAAGAGTCTTTTTAAACAGAGGTCGAAAACCTTAAATGAAATCTTAAATGATATCATTGTGTAAAATGAACTGTCCATGTTTTATGTATTAAATATTGCCAATTTATAAGTACCATATATATATATATATCGTTACTTTTATAGTCTTATATATATCGTTACTTTTATGTGAGATTCGTATTTTTACTGAGATCCAGTTAAATTAACTCTATATGATCTAACTTTATTCAAAACAGACTGTTTTAGTGTGAAATACGATTTTACTTTTTGTATATATACTAGTGCACTATGTATCTTAACTGTTTGAATGGCTTTTACCTTAATGATATATTTGTACCTTGTGTTATTTTGCCTGTACATGTATCTATTTTGTTTTATAATGCTTGTATGTGGACGCAACCACCATTACCCCGATGATGGTTGCCCCCGTTGTAAAGGGGTAGTTATCCAAATAACATATATATATATAACCCGCAATCTAGGTGTTGACAGACCACTAGATCAATAGTAGACGAACTACCTTAACCACTCGGCCACCGGTTTATTCCAGTTCTGCCCACTTTTTAAATTTTATATTCTTGTTCTGCCCACTAGTCTTGTGTAAACAAATTGGTGTGATTGTTGTTTTAGTGTCTATAGTTTGTTTCATAAAGCATAATTAGTAAATAAATCAGGTAAATATGATAACTGCTCAGCATCAAAGCAAAACTTACTAACTTCTGAACAGTGTCAAAGCTGTATAGCAGTCTTAAAAGCAGGAAACTCTAAGGTCAAATCAGTTCTATTTGGCACATGCACAAGTCCAATTGGTACGTAACAAGTTTGAATCACAGAACTTAGCATACCGAGGCTACATCTACATCATCAAAAACAATCGTGGAGAGAGAACCAACCATCTTCAAGGCCCCCTGGGGAAGATGAAAGCTGTTGATTAATTACATGTATTGCAGTTTAATTTCTGATAAAAATTTTACTTTTTTGAAAGTTATTAACTTAACAAAATATTTGTAAACGACACGGTATTCAGTACAAAGAAGTTTGAAGTTATAAAAAAAATATTGAAAAAAAAGTCTCGAAAAAATATGAATACCATTTAAGTTTATTTTTAATAAATCCCTACATCAGTGTACATGGTAAATATCGCAAATGTTATTGCACTATTCCAAAAGGATGACTATTCATAGGATCTGATTAGTCAGTGACGTCTTTACAAAACCAATATACCCGACGTTGCTAACCATTACCGGGAGAACGTCACGCGCAAAATTACGTGAACTGCGTCTATATTAAAAATGGCGAAGCGGATTGCTTCTCACAAAGAACGTGAATCAAGTTGGTTTCTAGTTCAACGTTCAACATTCAACATTCAAATAAATACCAAAGACCTCTTCTCTCAGTTTAACATTTAGCACTCAGTTCCTTGTTCAACATTCGCAGTTCCTAGTTCAACATTCGATTTTTCAGTTCCTAGTTCAACATTCGCAGTTCCTAGTTCAACATTCGATTTTTCAGTTCCTAGTTCAACATTCGCAGTTCCTAGTTCAACATTCGTAGTTTCTGGTTCAATATTCGACATTTTTAGTTCCCCGTTAAACATTCGCAGTTCCTAGTTCAACAATCGATTTTTCAGTTCCTAGTTCAACATTCGCAGTTCCTAGTTCAACATTCGTAGTTTCTGGTTCAATATTCGACATTTTTAGTTCCTCGTTAAACATTCGCAGTTCCTAGTTCAACAATCGATTTTTCAGTTCCTAGTTCAACATTCGCAGTTCCTAGTTCAACATTCGTAGTTTCTGGTTCAATATTCAAAATTTTTAGTTCCTCGTTCAACATTCGCAGTTCCTAGTTCAACATTCGATTTTTCAGTTCCTAGTTCAACATTCGCAGTTCCTAGTTCAACATTCGTAGTTTCTGGTTCAATATTCGAAATTTTTAGTTCCTCGTTCAACATTCGCAGTTCCTAGTTCAACATTCGTAGTTTCTGGTTCAATATTCAAAATTTTTAGTTCCTCGTTCAACATTCGCAGTTCCTAGTTCAACATTCGATTTTTCAGTTTCTAGTTCAACATTCGCAGTTTCTGGTTCAATATTCGACATTTTTAGTTCCTCGTTAAACATTCGCAGTTCATAGTTCAACAATCGATTTTTCAGTTCCTAGTTCAACATTCGCAATTCCTTGTTCAACATTCGTTGTTTCTGGTTCAATATTCAAAATTTTTAGTTCCTCGTTCAACATTCGCAGTTCCTAGTTCAACATTCGATTTTTCAGTTCCTAGTTCAACATTCGCAGTTGCGCTTACAAGGGATGTGGACAGACGGACAGACAGACAGACAGACAGGGTGATTCCTATATACCCCCCAAAAAGGAGCCACATTAAAAAGGGATAGTGGAGTACACGAGGGGTGGCATTGATCATATGAATTGTGTGACGAAAGTCATACAATTGACTTACTAGGGTGTCAAGAAGGAGTGGATTGTTGAAAAGAGCGGGAGTTAAAGCTATAGTCAGACTGGAACTAAAGGATAAAATATATAGACGCAAACAAAGAAGCGGGATACAACAAATGTATTTCCCCTGTTACCAAGCTTTATCGAGGCAAATTATCTTCTCCACAAACATGTTATTAAAAAGTACAGTTTCACTCACAACTACTGCCCGCTGAATAAATTAGCGAATGTTTCTTACTCGATTATCCTGTAAACTGATATATGAAAAGGGAATGAACTGCGGGTTAATACTTTTTGTATCATTGGTGTGGCAAAATTGATTATCTGGTTTTTAGTATTAAAAGAAAACGTAACAACACAAACAACCTCCATCCACCCCACCCCTACAGTTGAATTACAAGTGTCAAAATCAAATACCTTATCAATAAAGCTAGGGTTAACATTAAACACCTTCTCTTCGAAATTACTGTGAACCACTTTTTGATGAAAAATAAAGCTGGATTAGACAATGAAATGAATTATTTTATTTAAGTAATTGTAGCCGTCTAGGTTAAAGATGTGGCTTTCGGATAGACTTTTGAAAGATGAAATAGTTGACAGGTCCATTGTTTCTGAGAATGTAAAACGTTTACTTGACGAATACAGAAGATAAGTGATCGCGATAGAAATCACCATAACGTTTAGCTAGATGCGCAAAAACTTCACTTTGATCCGTCCAGTAAAACATGACATCGCACGTCCCCACAGTGGTCATCGATTAGGCTCTCCGTGTTATACCACGACCCCGTTTCATACATCCTATAGTATTGTTCCATTGGCATTATAAAAGCATGATTACCAACGAATTTTCGATGTTTGTTTATTTGTTTGTTTGAATGTTTTTTAACGCCAATTTCAGCAATTTTCAGCTATATCAGCTATTTTTCAGCGTCTAGTTTTATATGGGGAAGAAGCCGGAGTACCCGGAAAAAACCCCCGACCTTCGGTAGGAAAACTGGCAATCTTTGTCAATTAAGATTGGAGTCAAACGCGCCCTAAAGTTCATACAAACGATCAAATTGAACGATGTGGATTGAGTCAGGGTGTCGAACTATTACGGTTTTGGACAATATGGTGTCGGACTACTGAGAGTCGGACCAACGGGGTGTCGGACTATTGGCGTGTCGGAATATAGGGGTGACCCCGACGTTCCAGTTTTGGAGAAATGAACATGACAAGTAGAAATAAAAATAAATCAGCAATCGAAAACATCTTTCTATCAAAAAACACCTTTACGAGACCATAACAGTAACTGCATACGCCCTCGATTTATACGTACTTAAAACATCGGAAATGGGGCCTCGGTGGTCTGTCAATACTGAGGTTGCGGGTTCGAGTCTCACTGCGGGTAGGGTGAACTCGACTCCAATTTTAACTGACAAGAAGGATTGCGCAGTTTTCCTACCGCAGGTCGGGGGTTTTCTCCTGGAACTCCGGCTTCCTCCCCAATAAAAACTGGACGCCATGATATAGCTGAAAAATTGCTAAAAGGCGTTAAACAATATAAAATAAACAAAAAAAATTTAAAAAAACAGACAAAATTTCCGTTGTGAGCATTAAATATAATTCGATACGCGGATAATACAATGTGCAAAACAGAAATTTTATTTTTAAATAAACATTTACATAAATGAGGCTTTAATTAATTTATTTATTTGCGAAAATACACCCGTACGGGTCAAAGCAAATATAAACTGTTACATAATAAACAATACACATGGTAATACGACAAAACAGTTTAAAGAATATCATTACATAATACAAACAAAAATAACAGCAGTGAGATAAATGCGTGTATTTAAAATAGTATACTAGAGGAACTTTGACCAAAGTGGACCCTTTGTTCGTAGTGCCAATGACTGCTTTATAAAGTCGCATACGATTGAAATCAGTTCCAATTTCGGATTCAAAATTGGTGCATATGAATAATTTGATAATTTAAATCAATATTTTTATTTCAATTTAATTTATAGAACATAGTTCTTCTTAATTCATTGTTAATATTACAATGCAAGAGAAAATGATATTCGTCTTCGACAACTTCACATACAGAACACAATCTATTTTCTCTTGCTATATTTCTATATCTTAATAATTCTACATTAAGATTGTGGTCGCTGACTCTTAGTTGTGTTAAAAGTTGTTTAGTTTTAAAACTTGTTTCTTTCAATAGATACTTTTCTAAGCCAAATTCAGTCTTCATTTGTTTATATAAAAATAATTTAGAATCATCGGTAAAGCTGGATTGTTTCTGAATTATTTTATTTTTTTAATTATCTTCTTTAGTTTAAACATATTTATTTGAAATCTTGCAATTGCAAATACATATCACAATATAAATTATAACACAAAAGGATTTGGAAACAAGCTGAAACAGCTTATATTAATCCATCTCCTAATTAATTATATATCACATGAAGTAAAAGCTCATCACAGTTATTTGCATGCTTGTGATTTCAACATACATTAGTAGTAAAAATCACAAGGTATTATATACATGCTATATATAATGTAGAAGAAAAACAGAATTATGACAACATTAATAGTAAAACAAAATCATTAGGGTGTTGGATGAAATGTATGCAACATTATGATTATTTTTCTAGAGAAGTGACAAATCGTTTGCTTTTTAAAATAAACTTCTGGGTGTCGTTTCATAAAGCGATCGTTATCTTAACGTGCACGTTATCCCATTTAAATTGCATGGTATAACGAGCACGTTAGTTAGCGATCGCTTTATAAAACGGCACCCAGGACTTTTAAAAAGATTTCTTTATTTTGGATTGTATTTAGTAAATTTGACCCAAAAAGTAAAAGGTGGGAATAAATGGGAATTGAAAATGGGATTGATAATATAGTTCCTCCCTAATGGTATCATATTTTGTACAATTTTAACAGGAAATGTGAGGAGGTTTCAAATTGTCCGCATGTGCAGTTAGGAGAGTCCACCAGATTTCGTACGTAGATGTGTTCATTTAGCGAGCTACTCCCCAGTCGCAATCTGGTGTGTAATACCTGTCCCAGTCGGGTTCCTACGTAGTAATAATCTGGAGGCTTTATGACACGTTTACTTATTCGTTGTTTGAAGATATTTAACGATGTAGAATTTCGAGTATACAGGGGTAATCTGTTCCATAATTTTATGGTCGAAGGCAGAAAATATTCCGAGTAAAAATTTGTTCTTGTGCGGACCTCAATAATATTTTGTGATTGACGGGTATAATGTGTATGCGTATTGCCAATTGATGAAGGTACCAATTCCCGCAAATAATCTGGGGTTTCGAAGTTAATCATTTTGTCTGTCTGAAAGCGATTCCCATCCCGTTTCTTTATATAATTTTTTAATAGAAGTTAATTTAGTACCTCACGTTACAATTCTCATAGCTTCCATTTGAACATTTTCTAATTTATTGACTAAACTTTTATTGGTGTTGTCCCATATTACATCCCCATATTCCAATAAAGGTCTAATAAAAGAAAGGTAAATTTTTTCTAAAACGTGCCGATCAAGACAAAGTCGAAATTTGCGCAGAATATTTATTCTAGTAAGCCTTTTTTACTATATAATCAATGTGATCGTACCACGCACCATCTTTGGAAAAGTAAATACCCAAATGTTTATGACAATGAAACTCTTGTATGTCATAATTATTCATAAACAGAGTAGGATGTACCGGTTTCGTTAGCTTACGAGAGAGTAATAAAGTTTCCGTCGTCTGTGGATTGAAGTTGACTAGTCACTTATTTGACCATTCGTGTATTTTGTCAAGATCACTGTTTAGTAATCTTGCAGCATTTTCTGGGGTATCGACAATTAAATATAAACTTGTATTATCAGCAAATAATTTGATGCTGGCACTGATCTCAGTGACTATGTCGTTTATAAATAAAAGAAACAAGAGAGGACCTAATATAGACCCTTGGGGAACCCTTGCTTTAATTGGCTTCCATGCAGAGCAACTGCCATTTGACACAACACGTTGATATCTAGCATTTAAGTAGTTTGTGAACCAGTTTAGCAAGTTGCCTGAAATTCCATAGTTTTGCAATTTAAAAAGCAAGCCTTTATGCCAAACTCGCTCAAAGGCTTTGCTTATATCACAGAATACCACCCTTATTTCTTTGCCACTGTCTAGGGCCCTCCCAAAATCATTAGAAATATTAACAAGTTGGTTTATTGCCGAGTCTCCTTTAATAAACCCAGATTGGTTAGGAGTAATAATTTTATATTGTGTTCAATAATTATGAACGTGTTTGTAAACACATCTTTCCAAGCACTTGGCCATTGCACTTAAAAGGGATATTGGCCTGTAGTTTTTAATTTCAGTGGGATTATTACTTTTAAAAACCGGCGTAACATTAGCTTTTTTCCACTCTTTGGGAAAATAAGCTCTATTTAATGATAAGTTAAAAAGTCTACACAGTGGAGATTTTAACTGGGCTGCTGCCTCCATTAAAAGACGTGGGCTAATAAGGTCAGGACCTGTGGCTTTAGCGGGATTTAGAATTTTTAACACATCTTCAACTTCATTTTCGGAAATAACAATATTACTTAAATTGTGCTCAGGAGTTATAAGTTTTGGAAGTTCAACTCTAGAGTCGTCAAGCTCGGTTTGCGATATTAAGAAGTCATTTACTAGTAACTCATTTGCCTTGTCAGTATCTTCGAAAATTAAAGTGTCGTTTTTAATTAAAGGAGGGATGCCTGATTTTATCGGCTTTATACCTGAAATCTGGTTACAAAGTTTCCACCAGGATGTGGACGACGAGTCTACATTAGACAATTGATTGATGAGTTTAGTTTGATATGTATCGCGTGCTTTCCGCACTACAGACGTTACTTTGTTTCTTATATGTCGAAATGTATTCCAGTCTAAAGGATTATTATGACGTTTTGCTTTCGAATGAGCACGATTTTTTTTTCCTGATAAGTCTTCTTATGTCATTAGTAAGAAATTTTCGATCAGATTTACGTATGGTTGCTATTTTATTAGGAATTGTTTTTTCAGCAGCACCTATTATGTTACTGGAGATACCTAGGGTGATTTCGTCAATATTATCACTATTGAATATACTGTACCAATTAACTACGACTAGATTCTGTCTAAACTCATTAAAGTTACCTTTATTATATAACCGTACCTAACGCTTAAAGGATTTACTATCGGGTTTAGGGGTGTTTAAGAAGCCTACAACGGGGCAGTGATATCTTACTTGATCCAGTAGGGGAGGACCTACTCCAGAATATGTCACAAAGTTTAAACTGTTTGATATCACTAGGTCAAGTAGGGACGAGGAGTTTTCTGTAAAATAAGTAGGTTCATCGATAAGTTAATGAAGACCATAATTGGTAAAAAGTCGTTTCATGTTTGAATTATCTGTAAACTGATTATCATTAAAATCACTTGTTATCAATATGTAGTCTATATTACAATCATTTCACAGCTGACTCTATCGAACCTTTTACTTTCGCCCATGTCTCCATGTTACTATGCGGCGGTATATAGAAAGTGCCGTATAGTACCCGTTTACGGTTTATGATTAATTGAACCCATATAGCTTCTATGCCCATGGGTTCCAAATCGTTACGTCTTGAGGGATGAATATTATCTCGCACATAAATATTCTGGTACCCTGACGATAATATCCTCATAAGCCTAAGCGGCCTTCGGATATAACGTCAGGTCAGGAGCATTGGATTTCAACGGTGACAGCGTTGAAATTTGACGTTCGGGTATTCTCAAGACTAACCCTTTTGTATTATAGATAAGTTCAAGTAGACCGAAAGTATTATGACGTCATTCTCTTTATGACGTTCAAAGTTTATATTTCTCAACTGAGTTTCCATAATGATTTCATAATTTAAACGTAAAGTTAAAATGTAATTTATATTTAAATTTTATAAAGAAAAGGTATTCCCCGTTTAAAAAAAGCTTGACATGTGCATGTGATATTATCGCGTCATATTATCAACCAATGAAAATGCTTATATCGGAGGTCCTGACCTGGTGTTATATTTGAAATGAAGCTTGCGTCAATAAAAAATATTGCACCAGGAGACCAGGTTAGCACATAAACAATGACCCCGCCATTATTTGTTAAATCCCAAATTCCCGGCGAATAAATCAGCCTTTCCCGCTGTCCCGTAAAAGGTCCTACCGACCCTCAATTAACAAAGTCATAACTACAAGTAATATGAAAAATGTACTTAGGATACAACCGATTTGAAAAAAAATATTGATAAATCACAGTTTCTTGTCACTAAACCGTTTGATTTTATTAAGTTTTTCTGTATAAGGTGTTTTTCCGAAAGTTTTTTTCAAGATAAGCTAAGTCATCAAAGTTCTAGATAAACACAATCACTTGAAAAGTGTTAATTTTTTGTTATAGAAATATAACCAGTACACGAAAAAACTTTCCAGAAGTGAAAGTTTTAATTTTGACCTATGTGACAATGCAGAGGCAAATAGGCCTACTCTCAAACGATATTGCTCAATACTAATACCCATCAAGTTACACCTGACTGATCGACTAAATAGTGAGAGTGGCCTAGAAACAGTACAATTTGATAATTAGGTCTACAGTATATGTATGTAAAATATAGCAAATACTTTTGTACTATTCGGTGTGTTACAATTGGTAGCATAAACATTTCATCCATGAAATTAAATAAACACTGCAAAGATAACATAAACATATATACACTGAAAAAAGAAAAAGTATCTTCTTTAATTAGCTTTACATTTAAAAAAATGTTTATGAATTTTTTATTCTCATAATTTCCTATATTAAACTATGTCCTGAGATGCTGGTAATTTTAATTTCTTCTTGGAATATACAAATATAAACGTTGTAAAGGACCGTAAGAATATTTTTCGTTTAATTTTAGATTATAAATTAGTATAATTATATACTCCGATTCTGTTTAGTGAAAATATGGTGGATTAAAATGGTTTATCATCTACTCTGAGGTTGCCAGTTTAGCAAATTGTGATCGACTCCAGCTTAATTGACAATCACTACCATCTTTCCTGCCGAATCCACCACTCCCCAAAAAGGGGGTTATATGAATACCGTTTTGCTATATTCGACTTGTATCCTAATAAACTATTAAACTATAAATAAAAATAAAATATTTATATAATTTATTTTGTGATACCAGCAAATAATAACTGACAACAAAAATATGATATAAACTTGTGATTAATTAGTACAACAGCGCCTAGTATTTCTGACGAGGTTTGCAATAAAATTTTTAACTAAGAAATCAAATAGGAATGCATAACATTGAATCTGTGCATTCACATAACTTTGCTCATGGTTTGCTCATGTTTTATTTCAAATATGATTTATGTTCAACATTTATGTCATTCAACATGTCAGTCATCCTGGCACCCGCTTACCCCCGTGTTAGTCACACAATTTACGGTTATAATATATAATTTAAATGGGTTACGCAGTAAGTTGTTTGTTTGTTTGATGGTGTTTAATTTCACTTTCAGCAAATTTTCAGCTATATCATGGCGTCCAGTTTTTATTGGGGGAGGAAGCCGTAGAAAACCCCCGACCTGCGGTAGGACAACTGGCAATCCTTGTCAATTAAGATTGGAGTCGAGTACACCCTGCCTGCAGTGAGAATCTCTACGCAGGAAGTGAATAATATGGTTTAACGATACATGTAACTGTATAATAGCAAGAATAAACACATTTATAACGGCAGTCCGCCTATAATTCATATATTGGAATTTGTTCAGATAAAAGGGGATTCTTTAGCAACATTTAATTTCTACGTGGAAGGAAAATAAAACCGGATTGGAAGTTTAAATTTAAATCGGCAAAAATACGTTCAAGAATGTACTTACCAAGAAATGCTTTTCAATACTTAGAATCAATTATATGTTGTCCAAAGAGGGAAATCGATCAAATACTGACACTCGCAAGAAATACTGTCTAACCCAAAAGCACATTAACAGCAACCAAACGAAAGTGAACTCGCCCAGATCGTACCGTGTGAAACTGACATCAAAAGAACAGAACAACTAACAACAAAGGGATATTGTATTTAAAAGCCATCTTATTGTTTGTTTAAGAGTGAACTTAAAAACAAATTTTCACATAGCAATCCCAGCTTAAAAGCAACGTTAAATTGGTATCACTTTTTGATAGAATATATTTGTTCATCATAATGCATATTATTCCCCTAAGTGTTGACGGTTTACACATAACATGGTGGTGTAACATAAATCACAGGCTAATACTTCGGATTCCACAATAATAAAATTGGGCTCTGTGTTATGGATCGAAACTTTCTTTAAAGCAACAAACATACATATCAACATAAACATTAATCAAAACACAATTCAATATTTATGCAGATGTATGTCAGCTTGCATTGCAAAAGACTTTTTAATTCCACATGTTCATAAGTTCAACCTTATTGACATTGCAAAGTTTGCACTTATTTCGTTTTCTTGCACATTGAATGAATAGTTTATTTGCAAAAAACAAGAACATGCTATGGCAAACAAATAAATATATATACAATTTGGACAATATAACAATATAAAATAAACAATCAGTCAGCAGAGAACAAACAATTCGTCATGGGATAATGTGTGATCTAACTTTCCATGCTGCTTTTAAATAATTGCATAGTATTAATGTGAGAGATTTGCTTGATGGTATACAGTTTGTGTTTATTTGTCCAACTATGATAGTACTTATGTAAAAAATGTGTTCTTAGAAATCTTTACGTAGGGCAAACTAAAACGAAGTGATATTCATCCTCCAATACATTCATATTGCAACAAGTGCAAAGTCTGTCGTTTCTTTCTGTATTGTTGTATCGTCCGACCTCAACATTTAACTTAAGAGAGCCTCTTCTTAATTTGGTAAGTAAATAAAAATTACAATTAAAATCAAGGTAGCGTTCAATACAGAAATCTAGTTTAAATCTTCTATAAATATGGAGTTTGCTACATTCTACTAATTCTGTATTCCAACCTTGTAGATATTGGTCTCTATATGCGAGTTTTGATATACTCTATTGAAATTGTACTTGGGTCTTGAGATATCCATATGTTGTTCAATCTAAGATTGAATAAAAAATCTTTAACATTCGATGACTAGTTGATTTTGCCATTATTACTGTCATTATATAACATTTTGTAGGCTTCATACACAATAGGAGGTTTTTTAGTTACAATGTGTATCCAATATTTCAAAATTCTATGTTTTCGTAGAATATATAACGGTAAGTGACCGAGCTCGCCATACAAAAATACAGTGGGCACATTTTTATCTAGTCTCAGAATATATTTACAAAAGCGAACTAGAATACTCTCAACTTCTCTTGCTCGGTGAAAACCACATATTTCTGACGTATAATTTAGAACAGATCCAACAATACTATCGAATAGATACATCTTTTGTTCATTTGTTTAAATGAGGATAACAGTAATGACAATGCCGTCGATCCTTGTTGCGAAAGTCTTCTCTGGGTTTGAAGAAATTTTCCATTGTAGTATAATAACATCCCGAGATATACGTATGAGGTGACAATTTCTATTTCTTTATCCTTGTAATAAAACCGCTCTTCCACTTGCTGCCATCCATTTCTGAATACTACAACTTTTGGCTTGTCGGTATTCACTTCGATATTCAATTTATTACAATATAACAATAACTTATCTAAAAGATGTTGTAACATAATCGATGATTTTCCAAATAACACAATGTCATCGGCGAATAGAATTAAGTATGTGAGATACCAATTTAGCGGACGGTATCGTTATTCATGTTAGCAGGAAGGCCACTGACAATATCAATAATAAAAAACAAAAACAGTGTTCGTACCACTTTAAAAAATAACAATTAACTAGGAACTGAGGATGTTTAACCAGGAAAGGAATATTTTGAATATTGAACTAGAAATTACAAATGTTGAACTATGAACTACAAATGTTGAACTAGAAACTGAAAAATCGAATGTTGAACTAGGAACTGAAAAATCGAATGTTGAACTAGGAATTGTGAATGTTGAACGAGGAACTGAAAATTTCGAATATTGAACCAGAAACTACGAATGTTGAACTAGGAACTGAAAAATCGAATGTTGAACTAGGAACTGAAAAATCGAATGTTGAACTAGGAACTGCGAATGTTGAACGAGGAACTGAAAATTTCGAATATTGAACCAGAAACTACGAATGTTGAACTAGGAACTGAAAAATCGAATGTTGAACTAGGAACTGCGAATGTTGAACGAGGAACTGAAAATTTCGAATATTGAACCAGAAACTACGAATGTTGAACTAGGAACTGAAAAATCGAATGTTGAACTAGGAACTGCGAATGTTGAACGAGGAACTAAAAATTTTGAATATTGAACCAGAAACTACGAATGTTGAACTAGGAACTGCGAATGTTGAACAAGGAAATGAAAAGTCGAATGTTGAACTAGGAACTGCGAATGTTTAACGAGGGACTAAAAATTTCGAATATTGAACCAGAAACTACGAATGTTGAACTGGGAACTGCGAACGTTGAACTAGGAACTGAAAAATCGAATGTTGAACTAGGAACTGCGAATGTTGAACGAGGAACTAAAAATTTTGAATATTGAACCAGAAACTACGAATGTTGAACTAGGAACTGCGAATGTTGAACTAGGAACTGAAAAATCGAATGTTGAACTAGGAACTGCGAATGTTGAACGAGGAACTAAAAATTTTGAATTTTGAACCAGAAACTACGAATGTTGAACTAGGAACTGCGAATGTTGAACTAGGAACTGAAAAATCGAATGTTGAACTAGGAACTGCGAATGTTGAACGAGGAACTAAAAATTTCGATTATTGAACCAGAAACTATGAATGTTGAATGGGAACTACGAATGTTGAACTAGGAACTAAAAATTTTGAATATTGAACCAGAAACAACGAATGTTGAACTAGGAACTGCGAATGTTGAACTAGGAACTGAAAAATCGATTGTTGAACTAGGAACTGCGAATGTTGAACGAGGAACTAAAAATGTCGAATATTGAACCAGAAACTACGAATGTTGAACTAGGAACTGCGAATGTTGAACTAGGAACTGAAAAATCGAATGTTGAACTAGGAACTGCGAATGTTGAACGAGGAACTAAAAATTTTGAATACTGAACCAGAAACTACGAATGTTGAACTAGGAACTGCGAATGTTGAACGAGGAACTAAAAATTTTGAATATTGAACCAGAAACAACGAATGTTGAACTTGGAACTGCGAATGTTGAACTAGGAACTGAAAAATCGAATGTTGAACTAGGAACTGCGAATGTTGAACTAGGAACTGAAAAATCGAATGTTGAACTAGGAACTGCGAATGTTGAACGAGGAACTAAAAATTTTGAATATTGAACCAGAAACTACGAATGTTGAATTAGGAACTGCGAATGTTGAACTAGGAACTGAAAAATCGAATGTTGAACTAGGAACTGCGAATGTTGAGCTAGGAACTGACAAATCGAATGTTGAACTAGGAACTGCGAATGTTGAACGAGGAACTAAAAATTTCGAATATTGAACCTGAAACTACGAATGTTGAACTGGGAACTGCGAATGTTGAACTAGGAACTGAAAAATCGAATGTTGAACTAGGAACTGCGAATATTGAACGAGGAACTAAAAATTTTGAATATTGAACCTGAAACTACAAATGTTGAACTAGGAACTGCGAATGTTGAACTAGGAACTGAAAAATCGAATGTTGAACTAGGAACTGCGAATGTTGAACGAGGAACTAAAAATTTCTAATATTGTACCAGAAACTACGAATGTTGAACTAGGAACTGCGAATGTTGAACGAGGAACTAACAATTTTGAATATTGAACCAGAAACTACGAATGTTGAACTATGAACTGCGAATGTTGAACTAGGAACTGAAAAATCGAATGTTGAACTAGGAACTGCGAATGTTGAACAAGGAACTACCAATTTCGAATATTGAACCAGAAACTACGAATGTTGAACTAGGGAACTGCGAATGTTGAACTAGGAACTGAAAAATAGAATGTTGAACCAGGAACTGCGAATGTTGAACGAGGAACTAAAAATTGTGAATATTGAACCAGAAACTACGAATGTTGAACTAGGAGCTGCGAATGTTGAACTAGGAACTGAAAAATCGAATGTTGAACTAGGAACTGCGAATGTTGAACAAGGAACTGAGTGCTTAATGTTAAACTGTTAGAAGAGGTCTTTGGTATTTATTTGAATGTTGAATGTTGAACGTTGAACAAGTAACCAACTTGATTCACGTATTTAGAAGATTTTCTACAATATGTAAAAAGGTACCTCAAGGATCCTCCTTTAAAAAAACAATTTTATCAAACATGAAGCATTTAGTAAATCACATCAGTTTTCAAAAAGCTTTTACAGAAATAAAAGGTAATGCATAGGTCACACATTCACGGATCAACTCACGGGTTCCTCTTTGAATTAAAGTTTATGGATGTTTCTGAAATTTGCTGGCTGTTGAAGTACTGGCAACCTTGTCTTTATCTTTCTACAGTGTACATTTAATAACCAGTTACTGTTAACTGAACAAACACAAGTTTATATACATGTATTTTAGTATACCAAAGGGCCAAAATATTCGTATTGTCTGATTGTCTGCTAACAAAATGTTTACGCCTTCTTTATTCTTTAATCTTTGCCACAACATGTAGTTCTTTTTATTTCGTCTCTACCTCTTATTCTGGGACCATACTATGAGGGTGCACAGAGTAGTCAAGCGCGTCATGTTTGGCATATAAGGGAGACTCTTTCGTTGGGGGTCCCAGGACATAAAACGGAAAGCCTGACAGGGTCCCGTAGTGGTAACATGTTTGTGAGTGCCACGCTCCTTGCACAATGACGACACTTTTGTAGATTTCGAGTAGGCTTATTGTACCACTACAAATGGGTAATTATCCGCCCTCACCCAATACTCCGCACTTTTCCTGTGCAGTCGAAGTTTTGTTCACCAGGTCCCATCCCACCCCTTCCTTTATCCATTGATTTATTGTATGTTAACTTGTCCTCGTCCTGAATATAGCTGAAATACTGCCAACTGGACGTAACGCAAACATCCAATCAATAAACCTCTTATACATATCTCTTAGTCTCACATTTAATGAAAATAATTATCTGCTAAAGCTTGTATCTTTTATGGATCTTGTTCATTTGGAACATTTGACATATTTGTCAAATATTGTAGGTTTTAGCGCTACTGTTGAGAGTTTTGATTCGACATACCGGTGTACTGAATTGCGTAACCAAGGTGTATTTGATGACATTAATTTCCAAAATTAAACAACGTACCTAAAATTGTTGTCTTTCTTTTCAAGTGTTTTGTTTTGCAATCATTCAAATTACAAATTGCATTTATTTGTTAAACAAGCATTAAGATACAAAGAAACATTGTATTTTAACAGAATGTGTAGATAACATGCAAACACGATTTTTTGAAGCCACGGGAATATTTATGTATGCAAATCATTCAATTATAAGACAAAGAATAACTTTTTGAATTTGGCTTGCAATCACTACAAGATCTTTTAAAAGAATAATGTAGGAAACAATTCTCAGACATTTGAAAAAGATCAGGAAATAGTGAATCAAAGATTAATGATTTGGCGTCTTGACGTTAATTATATTAACAGACACGCACGCATGGCAATGAGATAGTACATAAAAACAAATGGTTCAACACTGAGCCACGAGTTCTTGATAGGTCAGCTGCAAGTCCGTGAAATGTTTGACTCTACAATTTACCAGTCTTTGATCTCCCCTTGTGCACAAATACTTGTTCACCCCAGCAGTATAAACATAATCATCAGCCATTGGTCATCCAACAGAGACAAACTGTTCATAAGCAATTCTCTTGTCTTTAGTCACCAAATTAGTGTGACTCCGAGTCAAAAGTATCAATTCGCTACAATAGTGTAAGACCACGAGATGGAAGTGTGTGCATTTTCTAAAAACTCAAATTAATTGACTTTTTACATTGCAGGAATTAATATCGGAATTGAATTCAAACTTCCGTATATGCCGAGCGTGTCCTTGCATCCATAAAAGTTTATAATGTTTGAATACCAACAAAATTCATTCATATTTTGTTTTAAAAGGATCTACCTGTAGATTACCTGTAGACTTGCAAGGGTCCATCTGGGAATACAGTAATCCATATTATTCATTTCCAATACAATTTGGAAATTCATCCATATCAGCGTTTTCACTTATCGCATTAGGAACACAACTAAGTACTTATGACTGCATCTCCAACGCGGACAACATCTTTGCCTTCCTTTATCCATTGATTTATTGTATGTTAACTTGTCCTCGTCCTGAATATAGCTGAAATACTGCCAACTGGACGTAACGCAAACATCCAATCAATAAACCTCTTATACATATCTCTTAGTCTCACATTTAATGAAAATAATTATCTGCTAAAGCTTGTATCTTTTATGGATCTTGTTCATTTGGAACATTTGACATATTTGTCAAATATTGTAGGTTTTAGCGCTACTGTTGAGAGTTTTGATTCGACATACCGGTGTACTGAATTGCGTAACCAAGGTGTATTTGATGACATTAATTTCCAAAATTAAACAACGTACCTAAAATTGTTGTCTTTCTTTTCAAGTGTTTTGTTTTGCAATCATTCAAATTACAAATTGCATTTATTTGTTAAACAAGCATTAAGATACAAAGAAACATTGTATTTTAACAGAATGTGTAGATAACATGCAAACACGATTTTTTGAAGCCACGGGAATATTTATGTATGCAAATCATTCAATTATAAGACAAAGAATAACTTTTTGAATTTGGCTTGCAATCACTACAAGATCTTTTAAAAGAATAATGTAGGAAACAATTCTCAGACATTTGAAAAAGATCAGGAAATAGTGAATCAAAGATTAATGATTTGGCGTCTTGACGTTAATTATATTAACAGACACGCACGCATGGCAATGAGATAGTACATAAAAACAAATGGTTCAACACTGAGCCACGAGTTCTTGATAGGTCAGCTGCAAGTCCGTGAAATGTTTGACTCTACAATTTACCAGTCTTTGATCTCCCCTTGTGCACAAATACTTGTTCACCCCAGCAGTATAAACATAATCATCAGCCATTGGTCATCCAACAGAGACAAACTGTTCATAAGCAATTCTCTTGTCTTTAGTCACCAAATTAGTGTGACTCCGAGTCAAAAGTATCAATTCGCTACAATAGTGTAAGACCACGAGATGGAAGTGTGTGCATTTTCTAAAAACTCAAATTAATTGACTTTTTACATTGCAGGAATTAATATCGGAATTGAATTCAAACTTCCGTATATGCCGAGCGTGTCCTTGCATCCATAAAAGTTTATAATGTTTGAATACCAACAAAATTCATTCATATTTTGTTTTAAAAGGATCTACCTGTAGATTACCTGTAGACTTGCAAGGGTCCATCTGGGAATACAGTAATCCATATTATTCATTTCCAATACAATTTGGAAATTCATCCATATCAGCGTTTTCACTTATCGCATTAGGAACACAACTAAGTACTTATGACTGCATCTCCAACGCGGACAACATCTTTGTCTTCAGGTACGTATTCATTCCCACGGTTCGAAACATTTGTTTGTTGAGACAAGTATGCAAATTGAACGTCATCATCGCATTTGTGTTCAGGGCATCGTCATTAACTTTATACATAGTTTGTCCGTATTACCAGTTGAAGAATAAATATTTCTAAGTTAATAATATATCATTACAGCATGAGATAATGAGATCGATACATGATTTTATCGCACCAACCTAGAATAAGAATATTGACCAAGGACGACGTCCGAGATCAATAATCTTAATATTCGTTGGTGCAATAAAAAAATACATCGACTGAATCACCATTCTGCAATTGCTTATTTATTTATTTATTTATCAAAATTTCCAAAATTTGAAAGTTTAGCAGAGTAATTTTTGCATATAAAGTATGTTTTGGAAAGTTTTACTGCCATTACCGTGTTTGTTTTTGCATTTGATGCATCCGTATTCTTCAAATCTTAGCAAGATCCTCATCATCCACTGTTGCGACCGCTGTGTCTTCCAATATTCTAAGTTAATTACTTAAGGAAAAAGTAAGAAAACAAGGAAGACAATCGCAAGAAACTGGAGGGAATATTTGAAAGCAAAGCTATTTATGGAAAGTATAGGTTTACAATAGTATTGTAGCATGCTAAACAAATTTTCATAATTTGTCATGTGGTACATAATAACCCAATCACAGAAAGCTAATTACAATGAAAAATATTACAACTATTTATAGATTTAACCTTAAACCTCTGAATGCTGTATTGTGGATACCACGTAATATTTATTAACAAAATCTAAATATTGGCATTATGTGACATGTACAACACGCTGTAAACATCATTTAAACACGTGCTTTCATTGTTTTTTATTCAGGAGTAGATATGCGTATTCTGATCGTGGCAATGACAGATATGTGTTTCTGTGTGTGCGATTAACTCAAGTATCTAACAATACGTTCTATTTTTACCTTTTGTCGGGTAAGTATATAAGTAAATGGCAGTGTTATTGACTGATGTTGATACGATATTGTCGTTTAATTTCCAAAAATGTGAAAAAAATTAATTCTGCTTTACGCATAATTTTAACGACATTAATTAACATGTTTGTTTCATACTGACAAAATATAACGCGACATAATTTAACTTGTTATTAGTAAATACTTCATTTTCTATACTTTTATTTTATTACATGCATACCCTTCGTGAGTAATTATGTTTTAAGTCCAGACTTTTTTATTATCTGTTTAACGGAAAAATTTGAGAAAATTTAGGGTGGGGCGAAATAAAAATAAAATAAAAAATGAAAAATTAGACCAGTCGACACGAAACAAATTCATGTCAATATTTTCAGTAGGATTAGATTAATCAAAAACATTTTATGAAGAAAGAGAATGACAACAGTGAATATATCAAAGAGACAAGAACCTGACTAGAAAGCAAAAACAAACCAAAGCCATCCATGGGTGTCGGAAGAATTTTTGTTGTATAATAAAATGTCAATAAATGAGTTTCCAACATTTGGCAAACCAGTCTGACATGTCTCGTTGCAAAATATTGTCCTCAGAAAAATCATCAATTTCACTTTAATTTTACTTCAAAATAAATTTTTTTTTCTGACAATATTTCGCAACAACAAATGTCAGACCGGTTACCAAACGAGTAAATACCTTTCGTGAGTACATATAATATACGAAGGATATGAACTCATTCATTGACATTAATTCAGTTAAAATATCCTGACCACAAGTGCTAGTGAATAGTATGAATGGTGAAACTTAGTTAAAAAGTACACCGAACCCTATGTAAAAACAACTAACAAAACCAACTTTACAAAAATGACAAACAAACTGAAAAAACCAAAATACTACTAGCAGTTTCTTTAATGTAATCAGAATAGCTGTAACTTGCGTTGTTGTCACCAATGCACGCAAAGAGTTCTGAAAATGCAGAGCTAAACAATATGTGCAATTCCTAACCGCGATTTTTTATTGCCACGAAAAGTCGAATCATAATTTTGGCGAAGAAAATACAAATAAAATTCAATTGAACAGCTTTTATTTTTACTCCTATTTCGCCTAAATTGGGTCGGGTTACATGTTAAACAGAAAATAAAAACAACTGCGGCCTTACTTTAACACCCATTCGTTTTACTTATCTGATGTGTGTGTGCGTAACTGACGTTATTGTTGATCTGTATTAACATTTTTAGAAAACGTTATACAAGTATTTTAAATTATAAGAATTTTTTTTACACAGATCATTTCAAATGCTCTTTTAATTTTTAAACATTTGCATTCTTTCCTTGAAGTTTAGGTTGTGGGTTTGAGTCTTTTTTTTAATTCACCGGATTCTCCTCCTTCCACGCGAATAAAAGCTGGACGCCACAATATAGCAGAAGAATTGTTGTACTTCTATTTAGTTTATTTGTGATGTTTCACAAAAAAAAAATGCCTTGCATAGTGAACACAAATATTTCACTAAATATACCAAATTGGTTTTGCTTTCGTTTGTTGAAATTTCTTGATATAATGTAATAAATTCGTCACAGTTATATTCATGTAAGAACATTTTGCAGACATTGATACCAGCCAAATCGTTTATCCTCCAGTACGAATATTTAATCCGCCATACGATAAAATACCACCTGATACTGATCCCACGTGCAACTTTTGTAGTTACACAACAGCGCCACCAGATGATGATTTCCATAACCTCCGACGACCGGGTACATATACATAAACATGCCTTTAACAGTAATACATTGTAACGTTTACTAGAATTATTATTTTTGTTGAATGTTTTAAAATAAATTTAAATTTATATATTCCATAAAGTTGCTGGATGTCATTGATCTAGTTAATCAATCCATGTCGGTTTATTTGACTCATTATATTCTTTTTCTATACTTCAATGTTTGTTCTTTTTTTATTATCGCATTTGCATTTGTATTTAATAAATAATAAGTTCTAAAATTTATGCACACCTGCATATGCCACCTTTCTTGTTTCTTACATGAGCATTTGAATTACAAAAATAAACCTAATTGTTTAAAAAGCTCTTATGTCTCCAAAAATTTCCTTTGAGAGATATAACAAGCGTCATCTGGTTCAATCCTATTACATGTATGAGGATTATTTTCACATTCAGGTACATCTGAAAATGTGTTAACCCCCAAACCATGTCTACCGTGTGGGAAAACTCAAGCAGTATGCGATAGTGAGTATAGACAACTGTACATTTAATAAATATCTATCTTAATCTTAACTAATTTTGTTGAACACAGAGTTGTATATTTCTGATGTTATTCTATCAATCAAGCAATTCCAATTAGTGTCTTATATCTTTATACTAATTTTTTTTGTATCGGATGATGATGGATTTAGGAAGTGAAGTTGTATGTATAAATTAATTTTTTGATCCGAATAAATGAGAAACCATTAAGCCCAAATTTAGAAATTGTTGACAATTTCGAATATCTTAACCTTCACCCAATTATTTATAATTATTCGAAGTATCAATTGAAAGTATAAAAAAGATTCACTTTGTTATCGTTTTTTTAAAAATATTTTTAAGTTATGGGTGTTTCGTTTCAATCTAATTCGTTAATATTTTTTAGATCCTTGCGCATGTATAGCACAAGAAGTCGACAATTCTTATGCTAGACGACAATTTGGTAAGTTTTTGGATATCAAGTTTTATATTTTATTCAAGTACACAAAATAATAAATTTGTTACAAATTAGTGACATGACAAGAATTAATCTGGATGATTTAATTCTCTGAAGCGAACAATCCCGCAAAATTTACTCCATCCCAGTACGGCGGCGAATTACCTACTTTGTACTGGTAAAGACCTTAAGCAATATATAGTACAATTCAGCTGGTTTAAATAAGACGACATATTAGAATATCGTTAAAATCCGAAAAATACCCTTCAAAGACAAAGACAAAAATACTGCTGCTTTAATTTTTTTATAATCGATACTCTTACAAACAATAAACACTAACTCTTCAGATCTTTTAAAACAACTTGCATACATAAAAACAATAAAGACAATATATTAAAATACACGTGTTAAAACATAATACGGCAAACAGCACAAATAGCTAACCAAACAAAGATCTTGTGAGTATAATGCTTACAAGTAAAGATAAACTAGAAAGAAATCATAAAAGGACTAAACCAGGCATCTATCTTTTAGTGAAAAAAGCTTCAATTTAAATCAATAATTTATATTAATAAGAAATTATTGCTATAAACTGCATGTAATACAGGAAGTACAATGTATATTTCAGTAAACTGGCAACAAGATTTAAAGCAGCACCAGATTAAGATAGGAGTTAAACAGTATAAAATGCACTAGGTTCTGAAGTAATACATGTATATTAAATATAAAAGAGAATAAGAGAGTGACATGATTTGCCATTCCACGAGTTAATTAAATTGTGTATTTGCTTTATAAAATGGCCAGGCAGATCATTCCAAGCAGAAAAATATCGTAATGGTTCTGTACCATACATTTTCGTTTCGAATTTCGCTGCGTTTAGATACCTAAAAGAATATTTTTGGATTTTATTTCAACATCTGGTATTTAGACTGGGATCATTTTGTTAATAATTTTAAATTCTTCTGTTGCAATAGTTCTTTTCCTTGACGGTTTGTACTGTTAATTTATCAAGGAGTTCTTAATATGAGCTATTGATGCCATCAGTGCATACAAATTTTAACGCCCTTTCTTGATTTTCCAATCTTTCTGGTGTTATGTTTACTACAAAAGTGTCACGTAACTTGTCAATAAGTATAATTAAAAAAACTTTATATAATATATTTAGCTTTCCTTACTTAATTCGGTATTGTCCAAGCTTCCTGAGTTCATTTAGCTGTCTATATGACTACTTTTGCAGATGCGTGTTATCTTCTTGTCAATTGTTAATTAATAATTATTGGCTACTCCACTAATTTTCCTTTTTTTACATTTAGTCATGTAATTCTTTATTTAAAAGTTATATTTTTATCATCTGTTTTATTCCCATTCCGACTGCCTGACATCAGATTTAAACGATTGAATTAAATTTCAACTGTCATTTAAAAAAATTGTTGTTAATTGTTCATAAAAAGCATACGAGAGGCTGTTTTCATCAGCATAGTTCTATATATAATAATCTTTCATAAAAATGTATATAACCTTTAAGAAAATATTTTTACAAGCAGGCCCTAAAATTGATCATTGTGGGACACCTTTATAAATTTACTTAAAACATTTCCAATATTTACACATTGCTTTTTATTTGTTAAAGTTTACACAAATCTAGTAGAATAGCTGTCACATACGACGAGATGGTAATGTATTTAATTATCTACTATTAATCACTGGCATGTCCACAGAGATATTGCGATTTCGCTCCTGACTTCTAGCAGGGTGTGTCCGACTCCAAGATAAATTGACAAAATAGTCACCTTTCAATGGATCAGCTTCATCCTTATTTCAACTTACCTGACACAGCTACACAATTGCTGAAATTTGTGTTAGACAACATTGTGCTAACAATCCCATAATCAGGATAAGTGTGCTAAATATTTAACTATTAAAATTTAAACTTATACATTTTATGTGTAGTATGGATAGCAACAGTTAGAAATGGGGATGACTTTATTCCTAAAAATCCACCAGCTGGATATAAATTTGCAGTCATTAAAGTTATTAGTACTTGTTTGGTAAGTCACCTGTATTAAAACAGACAAAAACTTCTATTAGTCGGGTTCTAAAGTAACTAGAGTACCACAGGACAGAAATTAGTCTGAAATATGGGACTACTCTGAGGACTATTTTGCTAAAGCTAATATGGCAATCGGACATATTAGACTCCTCTGAAGAACATATCATTGAATTCAGGGCTATTCCGATAAAATATTCATTACATTAAGGTTGTATAGCCAGACATAATCTTATCAAGGGATCCAAATGGCCTTAAACAGTCTGAAATCCTAGAAAAAATGGGTATAGGAAGATTAAATGTTATACTAATTTGAAGACCATGCAGCCCTCGACAGTATAAAACACTACACCACACTGCGGATTACATTGCCGAAGACAGTTTGCAGTTACTCCGTGAACCACATGGCAGAAAAGTGGACTGATCTGAGGATCTTATAGCCAAAGATAATCTGAAGTAGTGGAATACTTTGAAAAATATGTCAAAAGGCAGTCTACAATTCTGGAAAACCTTGGGAACTAAATTGCTAAAATCATGAATAAATTCTAGACTACTATGACGACCATATGGACGGTCTGTCTGAGGTACTCAACTACTCTGACGATCATATTGTCGAAGACAGTCTAAAATATGAGACACATTTGAAAACCATTTATTCGAAGAGACTCTAACAAAATGTCTTTGTCTGAGGATTATATAGCCCAAGACATTCTCAAATACTGCAGTACCATGTGGTCAAAGACAGTCCGAATACTAGACAACTCTGACGGCAGTATTGCTGGACTAATAAAACGACTCCATAAACCGGAATACAGTCTGAAAAAATACTCTAATGTCGACAATCTTAAATACTATACTACTATGAAGAGTATATTACAGAAGACAGTCTGAAAACTAGACTACCACGACGACTATATTACTAAAGACATCCTACTAGACTATTACTATCACTATATTACGTAGGATATCCTAAAATACTAGACCATCATGTGGACTATAATGCAGAAGACAGTGTTACTAGAGTAATTGGAGAACTATATTTCTGAAGATACTAGACTACCATCAGGACTGTTACGCAAGACAGCAATACTACACTTCCATAAGATCATATAAAATACTATAATACCATAAGGACCATATTACGTAAGACAGTTTTCAATACCTGACTTTTATGAGGACTATATTACAGAAGACAGTCAGAAATACTACACAACTATTAGAACTATTTTTCACAATTTTCAGAATGAGTCGTTTAAGGCTTATGTCTTCCAATGTTCGTTCGTTATACCATTTCAGTTTAGGTGACATTTATTTGAACTTTGAGCAATGTACTATTAAATACATTTCTGTCATAAATACTTCAACCAATGGTCATACACCGAATATATCAACAGACTTAAACTTTTATTTTTTTTCAAGAAAATAAACATAAATATATATTAATTTCTTTTGACGGATAATATCTTAGTATGAAAAATAGCAAAGAAAACCGACCCGAATAACAAGGGTCAAAAGTCAAAGGACAGTTAAAAATCAATAAAAACCATAGCCAAGTGAGAGGAAGCAATATTTTACAATTTGACGTATAGGTAGGGTAGACATGCTATGTTTGTTCACACCATGCCTACAGGACTGGCAAAAAAGGCAATTTATCCATAAGCTGTAGTGTAGTATTGACGTTATTAGAATACTCGTAGGACCAATATATGCACTCACATCAAATAACTACTCTTATAGCTATCTTAAACGTTACATTGTTTGTTAGTAACTAATTATAAGGTCAACGTCAGTTACACTTGGATTTACTGATCCTATTTGAACCATAATGAACTACTGATATTTTATTTTACTGAAATTCAATATAGCTATACACTTGTTCTGACGCGTTTGTAAATGTTGTACAATTGCATCATTAATGGGTTTAACTGTTGATTTTGCGTTGTTAAGTAACCTTTAAAGTAATCATAAATTTTTATCAATCTTATAGGGTGAAACACCATATGATAATTTGGCCAGACTCAACACGGTAGATCCAACAACCAGTGGCAGTATGTGCCTCAACGCTTTCGCCCACCTGCAAGTTGGAGAAACTTATATCTTCTTTGGTAAGTCTTAAATACTTTAGTCTAAACATGAGGTGAACAAAACTGCTGTTTCCTAAAAAAACTTTTTAAATCCAGATAACTTTTTAGTCCGTTGTAAACAAAATGCGGCATAAATTACGTCATAGATGGCTGTGCGACTTTTTTGGAAGTTAACAGGTTAATATTCCAGAGGAACTGAGTAACTCACATTTTCGAGTCAATAAGACATTTGTTTGTGACGACAGGCTATCATAAGAATACGCACCTAAAATTTTTATTCGGAAATCTGGTAAACGTGCAATGTTTTATGTTTTTCATAAGTATCAAATGCATTTTAAGGTTGCAGGATAAAACCAATATTCATGCATTGTCTGAAATATCAAGTTTATTTGTACTAGCGCGAAACAGGTGAGATATGCTCGGAAGAGCTTCACATTTTTTTCTAATATTACATTACATTACATTACAACATTACATTCATTACATTACATTACATTACATTACATTACATTACATTATATTATATTATATTATATTATATTATATTATATTATATTATATTATATTGCAGGAATGATAAAGATCATTGAAGGAAGGAGGACATATGTTGTTGATCAATGTACTCCACCTGCTAAGACAACATATCGTACGTGTCCTGTCCCTAAAGGATAGAGTCACTTGACATCAGTTTATGCAAAATATATTTTCAAACTTTGTAAAGTTACCACGCTCTGTAGTGCACTTTGCATTATGTGCTTGAAATTAAAATAAAAACTTACTCCGAGCGAAAATTATATTATTTTACTTCCTATGCATCTGATTAAAATTCTAATGTTACGGGAAAACTGTATAATTGTTCCTATTTTACTTTCTTCTAATTAACAGTTTTCCATTTTCAAAAGAAACTACCTACAGTATTTCGTCTGATATTTACATTCCCTCTGCTAGTTGTTAAACTTAAATCTAAAGTATTTGACAAATCCTTTTGGAATAATAACCAACACTTTCGCACATATGTTACCTAACAGTAAACCAGACAAAAGAATATAACAGAAAATAAAGAATGCACTAATATGTGGTAAAATTGAGTGAAATAGTAGTCATTGCCAAAAACTTAAACTTTTACAACTTTTACAATGTTAAGAATTATGTTTGAAACATAGTTTTATAGTTTTAGTGTATATTGTGACATGTACTTGCAAGCATTTTCCATGTAATTTATGAGATTAAATTTGGGCTGACGTGGTTAATACCTGTCAAATGTTCCTGCATAACTCATGTTTATATGGAATATACAGACAAAACACTATTGCGTTTTAACATAGAACAACAAACTGTAAAGCACGAAGTGTCATGGTTTATAGTGTTTATATGACTGTACCAAATATGCTTAACACGTAGGGAACCAATAACTTACACTTAATTACTGGTAGTTCATGCAGAAGTGTTGTTTACGTACCATTTAGTAGTGATATTGCATGTATATTTATTATCAATTACCGTTTTATTACAGGCAGTTCATGTATAAATCATATTAGCTGACCTTTTATGGCGGCAGTTTATTATTTTTTAATGCCACTTTTTGAACTTTTGTGTTTTTTCTGGCTATGTCATTTTACATCCAGCTTTTATTGGAGGATGAAGCCGAAGTACTCAATAGTACTTAGTTTATCGGCAGTAAAACTGGCAATCCTTGTCAATTAATGTTGGAATTGAGCCAAGTTGCTCGCAATCTCTGCGTTGGCAGGAACGTAATCAGATGACTAACTACCTTAACAACTCGGTCACCGAGGCTCCTGCAATTCATGCATAAGTGTTACCTACTTATCTTTTCTACTGGCCGTTCATCAATACATGTTGTATAACATTTCCTTCATTACTACAAGTACCTAACCTTCCTTTATTACGGCCGTACATGCATACGCGATGTTAATTTATCCTTTACCATTCTCAGTACGTGTATTTAACTTAGCCTTATTACTAGCAGTTTACACATAATAGATGTTATCTTACCGTTAACTACTACTGCGATGAACCCGAACGAACAAAAGCCGAAAGTCTATGGAGGATTTCAAATTCGAATTTAAAAAAAACCATAAACTATACGAAACAAAAAACAAAGAAACGAAAAATTATTAAGTCAAACCTAATGAAAATCATTAGTGAACTCAGGTGCTACGGATGAGTAAGAAGCGCGGGTCTCTAATTAGACACCCGTCGATTTACTTATTGTGATGTCTAGGAAAAGTCAAATACAGTAGCAGTAAAGACTACTTAGTACTTGCGAAATGTCAGATGAATTTCCCATAATGATCAATTAAATCTAATGCGGGCTCTAGAACCCCTTAAGGGATAACATCAACCAAGGTTCACCAAACAAGCTTAGTTGTCAATAACAGTGACCCTGCTAGAAAATCGGAAAAATAGCAGGATCAAGCATAAAGTATAAGTTGTGATATCTACACCCCATATATCGAAGCAGCTGGAATGTTTGGATAAAAACACTTTCTATAAACGTCATCTGAGATAAATTTCAAATTATTGATGCATCGATATTTCCTCTGAGCAGAATACTTTTATTATCCGATGTAAACAAAATGGTATCGTCCTAGCGAATGGTTTATGTCTGTCGCAATATTTAAAATTAATTCCATTTAGATAGCGAAAAAAGTTTGTTTTCAGTTTGGTCATTTTTCTATTTATATCTACAATTCCGAGATAAGTTTGGTAATATGTTTTGTATAATCCCGCCTATGCAAACTTTGAGTATCTACATGGTTTTGTGTAAAATTAATCCATGTGTTAACTCTGGTGACTCCCTCACAAGTTTGAAATAAAGTTGCGCACTTTATTCATACGTGATGTTAAATAACCCCCACTACTAAGAGTTCAGGCATAATTGTTGTTATATTGTCATTTACTGATTGCAGTTTAAACATAAGAGTTTCTAAACTCATTAATATGTTAACCTAGGCTTTTTTGTCAGCAGTGTATGCACAAGTGAATTAATTTACACTGAACTACTGGTATTTCATGCATTCGTTGTCTTAACTTACCCTTTACTACTGGCAGTTCATGTATGCTTGTTGTTAACTTACATTTAATCATGGCAGTTAATGCACAATTTTTGTTAAATTACCATAAATTACCATGTACTACTGGCAGTTCATGCGTTGGTGTTGTTAACTGACACTTTACTACTGGCAATTCATGCGTTCGTGTTTCTAACTTAAAACTTTAAAACTGGGTTTTCATACATTATATGTGTTAACTTATCCTTTACCCTTTCGAAATATAAATTTATTTTGCCGTTTGCCATAAAGTCATTTTGTACCATTGTCCAGTTACTCATTACGCTTTTGCAGTTCACCCTGGAACCGAACCATTGTTTGCTGATAAATTTGAAACCGTAAAAGATGTCAAAATGTAAATTGTTCCAACATAGTCAGTGATACATCACGACACTTTGTTACATATCGATCAAAAAATGTTAACGACTCCTTCAAGGAGTTTTCCCCCTTCTTAATTGAAAATTTCTAGTGTAAAAGATCAAGGTCATTTTCTATTTTAGATATTATGTTGTGTGCAGATCTCATTTACCAAAAGAGATACAGAACTGAAATCACGACCAGAATGTAGATCCCTTAAACTTATCTTCCCCGGATTGATGACATGTATTATAAGTACTAAGAAAGATATTGACATATGATCTTCACTTTTGATCATTGTTGACCTTCAGCACTGCGAAGATTACAATTTTAGAGGTCAAGTGTTCAAAAACTATTTTATGAAATTATTTTCTATGTATATGAAATGCTTAATAATAATAAATCCTTAGTGTTTGCTGCATATTATATGAAAAGCTCAAAGGGTCAGTGATCACGGTCATTTAAGTTGATGGTGTTATACCAGTCAGTACTATTCATAATATAATTATGCATTCAATCTTCACATGTAAGAACATTTTTTAAACTGACAATTATACGTGTCACGTGAACAGATCTTGTACAATTGTTCCGGATTTCAATGACATGATGACTTTAAAACAGGGCCTTCAAAAACGAATGAAACATTTAATTAATATGCGAATTCAAGATCAATTTGACATTGTCAGAACATTACGAATTGTCATGTTATGTGTTAGAAGGAGAATTTCGATTCTTGCCGACCTTTCGGTTTTCTTACTTTCAATATTTTATTATTGTTAAACCATTTAACTGTGTATACGTCAGTTTAACTTACGAGTTTTACGAGTTTTAGCTATTACGTTCAAGCCCCAATTTAAACCGTAAGGCCTATGTATGCATACTGTACACGGTTGAAATATTGCTTTCTATTTTAAAGTAACAAGCATACATTCCGTCGTTAAAACCGTTTTCTTAAAGTCCTTCATGAGGAGATCGCATGACGCGAGTCACCATATAACATTTACTAATCTTTTATATGTTATATTATAGAAGCACTGTTTGTAACGAAAATCAATCCTTCCAACAGTCCTAAAACATCGGAATTAGTCCAAAATCATTGTTATTGTGTTCATTTAAACATATTCTGTAAAGTTTGTCGGTGCTTAAATGTTACGGGTTGTACAGTGTTACTCATGATTTGGTTCTTCATAATTTGCAACCTTTAGCATTGCGTTATTTCGACAGTACAAATTTATGGGAGTTTGGTTTTGCTTTTATCTTTTTTATTTTCTTTATTTCTTCCTAAATGTTATTTAGTATGATTGTATGCAAGTCCCGATCTGTTGTTAATTCGTTCTTTGCTTTATCTCTCTTTAACTCTGGAACTGTAATGCTCATTGACTGGCGTGTTCCAGTAAATCTAATTTTTGTATAAATAGCATTAGTTATTTTGGTGTTAAAGTTATTTTGACATCGTGTGATACCCTCAGTTGAATGCATTTTTTAAATGCCGAGTGAAAGTCAGTGGCAAATTGTACTACGATTGTAGATTTGCTCTTTTTAAAGCTATGGTATTAAAGTCGGTGGTTAAGTTGGTTTTTTAAGGGGAGAGTAAGACGTTTGTAATTGCAGCTGTCATTTTAAAATTCACATACACGTGCGTCACAAACTAAATTAATTGAGCATTCTTTTAACGATATGTATTTGTACAATCATTTTATTTAAGTTTACGATATTCCAAAGCTGCTGCTGATTCTAAATGGCTTTCTGCATTAATGATTGTTGCTGACACGAAACTACTTTTATCATGGAATCTTAAATTGATTATTTAATGTGTGTTAACCGTCCAGTGATCAATACTATTTCAGCTATATTTAGGACGAGATTACAAATAATAAATCAACGATAAAAGGTATGGACGAACGGAAAATACTTTTACGCAAATTTCAGCATTGTTTTGCTATAACATTTTTTATTGATAGTACCCGGCCTCATTCAAGAAAAACTGTTCATGTTGTTAATAATAGTTGGAGTCAGTTTTAACAAACCGACAAGTAATAGTATATAACTAACTACCTAGACTACTTTGCCATCGTTGTCCTTATACAATCTTCTTCGCTGTTCTCAAAATAAGAAGTTTGCATCTATTTCAAGTGTATATAATCTGTTGTGTTACTTGGGAAACTCGATTTTTCCGTTACGCCATTTGCTCGATTTCGACGATACATTACACCACCCCGGTAAAACACCAAAAATAAAACATGTTTGATTATACTTTTGTGGAATCATAAATACTTCTAACTTTAAAATTAAACAAAGCTTGCATGAGAAAACTAAAACCTTGTCTATGTTTACAGTATTTGATCGATTTATTAAATACTTGTTAAACTTGTTAGATTATGGCACCAAAAAGATAGTTGTGTGAAGCACATAGTCTTTTTTAAGTCACCCTAGATTTACAAGACGATTGCTATTATCCAACGATGGAGGACGGTGACGAAAAATGTCACGGGGTTTCACTGGTTACTACAGCTTACTCACCAAAACAAACTGGGGCCATAAAAAGCTAAATGTTGATAGTTGCATAAAACACCATTCGAACAGTCGACATAGAACTGTGAGTTTTTTTACGAATACATGTAATTAAAGTATGAATCGATTTGACCCATGAGTCCAATTATACCACCAGACTAGCCAGATCGTTGTAGGTTTCGGAACGATCAGACAGATTGTCAGCTGTCAGACAAATCTAACTGCTAACGATCGTTAAATGATTGACCAGTGATCTGATTGCTAAAATTGTTTTCAAGCACGTGTTCTATATGTTGTATTAAATTAGTACATATTTACCTCATGCATTATAAAACCTGGCTACTAATAGTTAGAATACTCAAGTAAGTAGTCATTTAGTGTAGTATTTTTATATGAGTGTTACCATATCGTATCCAGAAACAGGATAACATTCTGAGTTTATGTGTTATTTTTTATTTGTTTAACTTTAAACTATAAATTCGTATTGGTATATATCTACCATTTTTTGAGGAAAGCGGGTCATTGTTGCTTAATATCGTCCATATGTCTGTAGTCGTCGGATTTCCTGGTTAAATGTTAAAATTGAACAACCCTAACCTCTACAGTTGCGTGGATTGACATTACGGAAGGGCAAAGATATTGAGGTCTTAATATACACTTTTACTGCCGGACATCAGATCAAATGAGGTGTACTGTAATTACATTACAAATTTTTATTCCTTCTTGGATTATTAATTATCGTGTAAGATTTATGTTTGAACAATTAACCACATCTACTTATTGTTTGGATCGGTTTAGCATCCCAGTTTTTATGCAACTCCTCCGGACAGTCTCACAGGTTTTAGCTTCCTTCGAATTCTTTCTCTTCCGTGTGATGAAATACTTGTCCGACACGTTTTTGGATCACCTTTGTTTTAGGAGCTAAACCTTGCCGACGTACAGTGTAAGACAATTTAAATTATTTTATGAGACTTTCGGCTGTTTATTCATATGTTTTACTATTTGTTTAAAGATTCGTGTACTGAAAGTTTTACTTCTGCTTCGTCATTTTTGGATCTTGACCTTGATTCTCGTTACATGTATAGCCAGATGTGATTTTCAGTAACTTTGTTTAACTGTGATTGCCTTTATTAATAATTTATAAACTCTTTTAAAACATTTTTATGGTTTTAAATTGAATTAACGTTATATTTGTAACTTTCTCTGCTTCATACTTATGATTGTTTTATTTATGTTTCAGCAATTTACCTTCACTTCACTTCACTTCATCTTCACTTCACTTTACTTCCCGAAGCTCACAAACAAAGACAACAAACGTCTCTACGAGCTGTCAGATATCTTGTCAGAGATCGAGTACATAAAGGAGAAACCACAGCTCAAGAATCTGTTGGCCTATTTCGATTCCTCCTCGGGAATAAGACCTATTGTGTCTAAACTGCCATTTGGTCTACAAGAAAAATGGACAACAAGAGCAGTAAGATACAATGACCAGCACTCTACTTCATTTCCTCCCTTTAAGGAATTTTCCGCATTCATACGGGAGATTAGTAGGATCAGAAACAACCCAGGGTTTACCTACGATTCGGAACCCGTTATTTCATCTCAAAAAGGGAGTTCGACAAGGTCCACATCTAAGCCCCAGGCTAAAATCGGTGTTCACAAAACTGATGCGTCAAACGTCAATCATTTGTCAGACAGGCTTGAAAAATGCGTCTTGCATGGCTCCAAACATTCATTAAATGACTGCCGTGGATTCCGTTCTAAACCTATGGAGGAACGCAGAACTCTGCTGAAAGACAACAAAGTTTGTTTTAAGTGCTGCGACTCGAATAAGCATGTAAGCCGGGATTGTCCCGTCAGTGTTTCATGCAAGGAGTGTGGTAGTAAACAGCATACCACGGCTCTTCACGTTAACAAACCTGCTTCTCATTCATTGGCTAAGCCCGCACAAAACAACGGCGGGGAGTCAGGGAGCGCAACTACCGTTAACACGGTCAACTCATCCTGCACGGAAATATGTAAAGAATATGGTGGAAAATCTTGTGCAAAAATACTTCCAGTTATCGTGTTTCACAGGGACCACCCGGGATACACGAAGAAAATGTACGCCATAATCGACGACCAGAGCAACAGGTCCTTAGCCTCTCCAGAATTCTTTCAGTATTTCAATGTACGGGACGTTCCCGAGACATATACGCTTTCCACCTGCTCTGGAAAGATCATGACTTCTGGAAGGCGAGGGAAGGACTTTATTGTAACTACAATTCGTGGCAGCGACCCATTAGTTTTACCAGTCCTAATAGAATGCGACAACATACCTGACAACAGGAACGAGATTCCGACACCGGATATTGCGAGCAAACACCCCCACTTAGGAGAAATAGCGAAACACCTCTCACCTTTGGATGATAGTTGCTGTATCATGCTTCTCATTGGTCGGGATCTACCGGAAGCTCATCACGTGCACGGTCAAAAGCTTGGACCGTTAAAAGCTCCATACGCCCAACGACTCAAACTTGGCTGGGTCGTAGTGGGTGAAACGTGCTTAGACAAGCAACATTCACCCACCGACGTCAATGTAAACAGGACATATGTATCGACTTCCGGTCGACCTACGGTTTTAAAACCGTGCGAAAACAACTTTGAGATACGGGAACAATTCCCGAAGGACAACAGCATAGGACAAGATGTGTTTGTCAGGACACCTGACGATGATAAACCAGGGATGTCTCACGACGATAAACTGTTCATGAAACAGATGGACGACGAATTTGTGAGAGACGACACAGGAAGCTGGGTTGCACCCTTCCCTTTTCGAGCTACAAGACCACGCCTACCCAACAATAGGGATCAAGCTGTTCAGAGAGCGAAAATGTTGGACACTAGTCTAAAAAAGAACCCCGTGAAGAAAGCACACTTAATAGAATTCATGGGAAACATACTGGACAACAACCACGCGGAAGTTGCTCCACCGTTAAAAGAAAACGAGGAATGCTGGTACCTTCCACTATTTGGTGTCTATCACCCGAGAAAGCCCGATAAGATTCGTGGTGTCTTTGATTCCTCAGCAAAATACAACGGAATTTCTTTGAACAACGTTTTGTTGACAGGTCCAGACCTGACTAACAGTTTACTCGGGGTTCTTGTCCGCTTTCGGAGGGAAAAGATTGCCGTAACAGCCGATGTGCAACACATGTTTCATTGCTTCGTGGTTCGAGACGACCATCGAAATTACCTACGTTTCCTGTGGTACAAGGACAACAATCCAAATGAAGAACTTATAGAGTACTGTATGCGTGTCCATGTATTCGGTAATAGCCCATCACCAACAGTAGCCACACTAGGTCTACGGAAAGCAGCTTTAGAATCCGAGTCAAAATACGGTAGCCATGTACCGAACTTCGTTATCAACGACTTCTACGTCGACGATGGATTGACCTCTTGCGTAACACCGGAAGAGGCAGTTACCCTCATGAAGGACACCCAGAATGCATTGATGGAATACGGGAATCTGCGATTGCATAAGTTTGCATCTAACAGCCCAGAAGTAATGGCTGCGTTTCCTCCCAGTGATCTGGCTAGCAACCTAAAGGACTTGAACTTGGACGCAGATGATAAGCCTCTTCAGAGAAGCCTCGGACTTATATGGGACGTCAACACTGACAACTTCCTGTTTCAGCTATCTACAGAAGATAAACCAGTCACACGAAGAGGTATACTCTCCACTATCAATAGTATCTTCGATCCGCTCGGGTTTCTTGCTCCCGTTATTATTCACGGGAAACTTCTGCTCAGAACACTAGTATCAGAAACCATAGACTGGGATCAGCCTGTATCAGACGAGTTGGCCATTGAATGGGAAAACTGGAGGGACTCCCTACACCAAATTGAGAATCTACGCATTCCACGCACATATGTGGCTAACCTTAACAAGGCCAACAGAAGGGAACTACACGTGTTCTCTGATGCGTCAGAAAAGGCCATTGCAGCTGTTGTGTACTTAAGAACCGTAGAAACGGTTGGGGAACCACAACTTGGATTTGTTCTCGGAAAGACGAAAGTGGCACCTATAAGCGGCCATACCATCCCTCGACTAGAACTATGTGCGGCTGTGCTTGCCGTAGAACTCGCCCAAAGTGCTGTTGATCACCTTCAACTTTCTATCGACGAAGTCAAATATTATACCGACAGTCGTGTAGTTTTAGGCTACATCAGTAATGATACCCGTAGATTCTACACTTACGTCGCCAACAGAGTGGAGAAAATTCGGAAACATAGCAAGCCCGACGAATGGAACTACGTGCCGTCTAACTTGAACCCGGCCGATTCAGGAACTAGATTTTTCCAACCTTCTGATATACACGACAGCGATTGGCTCTTGGGACCCAAACGATTGCTCATTAACGTTCAGTCAGAGACAACAGATGCATCCCAACATACTCTTGTGGAACCCGAAACGGACAAAGAGATCCGACCTGTCGTAAAAGTCGCCAAAACCTTTACTGATTACATACCAACTTGGGAGGAGCGATTTTCCGACTTTTCATCTTGGTCAAAATTGACTCAGTTCATTGCTGTTCTCAAAGCTGCTGCCCGCAAACTTCACGGGCACAAATCAGCTTCTATGTGCTCACCGGTTGATATTCGTCAGGACGCTGAACTATTCATTATCAGGGAAGTTCAATCCCGTATGTTTGGCGAGGAGATCGATTGTCTTCTTCATTCGGAACCAGTTTCTCGTCGAAGCGTAATTGCCAAACTAAATCCATTTTTAGATGAACTCGGACTTCTCAGAGTTGGAGGACGTATTGTCAAATCAGACCTGCCATTCAGGGAAAAGCTACCTCTAGTAATCCCAGGACGTCATCATATCACCGACTTACTCGTTCGACACTTCCACCATCAAGTAAAACACCAAGGACGACATTTTACGGAAGGAGCTATTCGAGCTGCTGGATTCTGGATCATAGGCGCTAAACGTACAATTTCCTCAGTGCTTCATAAGTGCGTCTTATGCCGAAAATTACGTGGCAGACAGGAATCTCAAATCATGGCCGACTTGCCAGCAGATCGCCTAGAACCGTCACCGCCATTTACCAACGTTGGAGTGGACGCCATGGGAAGTGGTAGCCCGCAAAACACGTGGTGGACTTGCGAAGGCTAAAAGATGGGCCATACTTTTTACCTGTTTGGTGACAAGAGCTGTGCACATCGAACTCGTGGGCGAGATGAGTACTTTTGCATCCATCAACGCCCTGACCCGTTTCACATCAATCCGCGGGAAAGTGAAAACCTTCCGATCTGACTGTGGAACCAACTTCGTCGGTGCTATTGACAAAATAGGAGTAGACGCAATCAACGTTGAAGACAATCAAATGCGGAAACATTTGCTCGAATCCAGAACTGTTTGGATATTCAACGCACCCCATTCGTCCCACATGGGCGGTGCTTGGGAACGGATGATTGGGATCACTAGAAGAATTCTCGACTCCATGCTTCTAGAAAATCCAGGACGGACCCTAACTCACGACGTGTTGAACACATTCATGGCGGAGGCAAGTGCCATCATTAACTCTCGACCGCTTGTTCCAGTCTCATCAGACTCGGAGAACCCGCTCATCTTGACACCCTCTATGCTATTAACGCAGAAAACGGACTACGTGTTTTCCATCGACTCAAAGGAGTCATTCTCCAAACAGGATCTTTGTCTAGCGGAGTGGAGACGGGTTGGTGCCCTCTCGAGCATGTTTTGGTCCAGATGGCGCAAGGAATATCTATCCCTACTTCAACAACGTAGGAAGTGGACAGAGCCACAGAGAGACATTATCGTCGGAGACGTCGTTCTTATCCGTGATAAGAACTTAGATCGTAACAAATGGCCTACAGGACTTGTGACTGACGTCTTTAAGAGTGAAGATGGACACACCAGGAAAGCCGAAGTGCGTGTCATCGTGGACGGGAAACCTGCAAAATATACTCGTCCGATTGTCGACATGATTCTTCTGGTGGAAAGCATCCTCTAGGGACTATTCCAGTGTACATATAACTGTTTGTTTCTCTCGATACATTTGAGATTTCCAATTGTAACCTGACTGTGTCCGATCTGTGAACACGTCGTTCCTTCCCACGCCGTGCGTGGCAACGATGGAGCTACAGATCTACTCTTCCCATTGGGCAACGCTGGAAGCCACACAACGATGGAACTCCAGAACTATAACCGTTGGATCGTTTTCTGAACTGTACATGTGTATATACCGTTAAGTGTTATTCTTGAATGACCTTGGATTTATGTGATATTAATTGGATATTGGAATATATTCGTTTTCATATTTTTCATCTAGAAATTCAGAGAAATATTCACAAGAATATTTGGCGGGGAGTGTACTGTAATTACATTACAAATTTTTATTCCTTCTTGGATTATTAATTATCGTGTAAGATTTATGTTTGAACAATTAACCACATCTACTTATTGTTTGGATCGGTTTAGCATCCCAGTTTTTATGCAACTCCTCCGGACAGTCTCACAGGTTTTAGCTTCCTTCGAATTCTTTCTCTTCCGTGTGATGAAATACTTGTCCGACACGTTTTTGGATCACCTTTGTTTTAGGAGCTAAACCTTGCCGACGTACAGTGTAAGACAATTTAAATTATTTTATGAGACTTTCGGCTGTTTATTCATATGTTTTACTATTTGTTTAAAGATTCGTGTACTGAAAGTTTTACTTCTGCTTCGTCATTTTTGGATCTTGACCTTGATTCTCGTTACATGTATAGCCAGATGTGATTTTCAGTAACTTTGTTTAACTGTGATTGCCTTTATTAATAATTTATAAACTCTAGAGACTGTACATTTTTATGGTTTTAAATTGAATTAACGTTATATTTGTAACTTTCTCTGCTTCATACTTATGATTGTTTTATTTATGTTTCAGCAATTTACCTTCACTTCACTTCACTTCATCTTCACTTCACTTCACTTCATCTTCACTTCACTTTACTTCACTTGTGTATTACGTGGTTTAATAAACGATCTTTCCCCGGATTTGTCGTATATTTGCCCCGTACATATATTTTGGTTAGCTATCTGCCACACGGGCAGAATATGAGGACTATATAAAATTATACTCTACAACAATATCAAATTGCTGTACTATAAAAGTGTATAATTTGTAAATACATCCAGATTTAAATATCAGATACTGTTTTCACTAAACAATTTAACAAGAAGATCTTTTAACATCAATAAAGCTTATATAAAAAAACGCTTTAAGGTAAACATGTTTAGAGTTTCGATGCTCTGAATTGTAGCCTCACTGTTGTATTCAGATTAGAGTATCATGTGCGGATTGCCAAATACGACGCAGAAGCAAAACGCAAATCTACATAATTATGTCAAACCACAGGAAATCCAAATTAAGGAAACGAAAGGCAGATTCTAGAACTTCGCAATATAATACAGTATTACAATATTGGTTGTATCAGTACTTATTAACTTAGCTGAAATTCAGTAAACATCTAAAAAAAATTCCCTTTATGTTTCCTTCAATGGCTTCCACCCTACATAATTAAAGTGCCTATAAGTAATCATGTGTTTAGAATTATATATATTGTACAACTGACTTAAAGCCGAAATGAAGATCCATACTTAAATTTATACAAACAGAAAATATTTTTTGTCAGGACAATTCCGACTTTCTAAACTTGAAGAAAAATGTCCTTTTTAAACGTTTATTTGCAAACAAAGGTTTGGATGTTCGTCATAAAATATTAAAGCTAAGATTTTATCATAAAAAGTATTTTGTTTCACTTTTTTCATGTAATTATACTAAACCTATTCCAACACATTATCAGCGACAAATGTATTTTTTTAGAACTTCAGCTTTGCAACCGTCCACTAAATGATCAGTTGCCCTTCTTAAACATATATTTTATATTACTGCGGCTACGTTACTACAGGTAACCTAAACATAATTGACGTACACGCCCGCAATATTTTAGTGTATGTAGGTCTTTAATGATACATAATATATTTTAAACAATATCACCAAACGTAAAAAAGTAAAATTTTAATTTGCAATAATTACTTTAAGGTATTACAAGTGTGGACAAATCTAAAATCTTAAAAATGGCTGTGGGGCCTAAATGTCTTTGGGGTCTCAGCAGTTTAGTGGTCTAGTGGACTGTTAGTTGAGAATTCGAGTTCGACTTCCGCAAGGTGTGCTCAACTGTAACCGTAATTTACTAGTTGTTAGGGCTGGATTGGGGCTCGTACCGCGTATTTCCGGGCTCCTATTCCAAATTATACGTTTTGATTTAGCCTACCGATTGCAGATCGTAAATACCTATATAAATATTTATTAATATATAAATATTTATTTAGTATATCTAAATGAAACAGTTAAGCGTTCCTATGGTATTCAGTGTTCAACACTTCCTCCAGCATATGGTAAACAAAAAGATGCATACTTACCTTGACCTTAGCGATGCATACTTACCCGAGGATTTACACACTGCCCACGACCGAGATAAAACTCACGTTGTCTACGTTAAACTAACTGACTGGAACAGAGAAAATCGCTGTTCCCGCTTGCATGTATACTTACGGAACATGAAACACGTCATTCAGATTACAATATAGACATAGATGAAGAAAAATGGTACGTTCACGTAAGATTAGAAATTATAATTGGTTAGTAGTACTTTGTCACTAGGTGTAATTGTTAACAATTAGACATTTAAGCGCTGAATGTAATTTTAGCACTAAATTATACGTGACTGTATTTAGTCTGATGGAACAGGTTAAAATTAATTTCGTTGTAGGACCGTTGCATTTCAAATTACCATGTTTTAAAAAATGTCTAAAGTTACTGTTACATAAGCTGTGTCATTAAAAAGTAGGTGTCCTATCTATTGAATAATTATATGGTTACAATTCAGTATTTATGATTGTTTAACAAATTGTTCGATTAAAAGTATTTTGATTTTGTATTAAAACTAAGAAAAAATATTTTCCTTGTTTCCTTGATGATATTGTTATGAAAAAAACATTTTGTTCTATCAGTGCTAAAAATAACAAAACTGGAGTCTCCTGTATATGCATGTGTTCTTTTGCATTTTCACTGGTCCCAACCCCCAATAAATATTGACCGGTCCCTCAAGAGCATACCCAGCTGAGATATGTAAGTTATAAGTAACTATCACGTATTAACGGTCAAACAAAATTTAACCGTGTGTAGTAATTTGTAATCAAAACTTTCAAACTGTTATTGATGCCACGAGCTGCAATATTCAGTGCGCAGTGTTTTCAAATTAAAAAAGATAGTGTATTCGCTTTCCGAAAAATATTCTTGCAAGGATTAAATTGTAAAATGAGACCTATTTAACGTAGTCAACTTGTTTGTTGACGACTGATGACTCAACCAATGAGTTCGTTTAAACGTTTAATGATTCTGTTTCGTCCGGTATGAATAATCATTGCGTTGCTTGAAGTTTAAAAGATTTGCAATTCTACACGTACGAGGGTGTAAAGATAGATATTCATCATAAGACTTGTGTGGAAGTTTAAACATATTTCATTAAAGTGTCTGATTAATTTTCACTATTTACAAACAAATTCAAAGATCGTGATGACAACAGATGATTAATGTCTGGTGAGTAGTTCAATGGAGAAATATCAATAAATATACGATTCGTTATCTAAATCATCATACCCAGCTGTTGACTATGACTTTACATTTTCACCCGACCAGCTATTGTTGGTCATTGGTTTAACTCATGTTGACTAGATGATTAATTTACATGTACATGGAAAATTAGCGGGCGAATGCCATTATATATTGACATACAAAATCTATAACTCACTTTAATAAAATCATACAATATTTGCTCCAAAACAAAAAATCAGTTTTTCCTGCGATCAAATAACACTACTTCATCAATATTTATTTATTTGTAAATCTCAGCAATAAATATTGTGTCATTTTAAATTGTTATAACTATACTGTTATTTTACTTGTAATTATTACTTATTGATTTATTTATTAAACAAACAATTATTTTATCACACTAGAGAATCATGAAAATAAACTGCAAAAATGAATTAAAATTATATCTTCTAAACACCACGTTAATTTCTAGCTAACATCTGCATTTCTTAACGTTCTCCGTAATAGTTTTTACTATTAGCTATTTTATGCGTCATATTTTGTTCATGCTAGTCAGTTTTTTTAGTGAAGGTTGCGATCTAAAGACCGATGTCCTTGGCAAATTGTCTTATCAGGTACTCCAGCTTTCTCGCCAACATAAAAAGAAGAAATCATTTAACTACAGGATAACTACTTAAATGCTTATTTGTCAATTTGAACTGAAAATGTGTTCGATGTCGACATTTAATTTTTGAAGCCAATGTTTTGGATACAAAAACATTTTTTTGAAAAAAACCGGAAGTCTGAAAACAGAGCTAAATAATGTAAGGATATATATTTAACTGTAGCGAAGTAATTTCTCAATCTCCGAACATTAATTTTAAAATTAGGAAATGTCTACAAAATTTTCTTAATCGCAGAACATTAATTTAAATTAGGAAATGTCTACAAGGTATTATTATTATATATACATATATATACGTCTACAAATTAAGCCCAACACTGTTAGAATTAGATTTTTAACACTGTCAAATTTTTGCTTACCCTCAGCGGGATTCGAACACCGATGTGACACTGTGGCACCAATTCGCCTGCACTAAGTCCAGCGGCCAAGACCCCTCGGCCAAATCCGCTATATTAAAAAAATAGCTTCATTAACCGGGGTGAATCGTAGACATAGACATAGTACATGTGTACTAGCGTGTGCCAATGGAATTTTTGTAACCAATACGTATTAATCTGACAGTAATCTAATTCAGCATTTTTTATATATACTATATAGGCGTTTTGGTGAGGTCGTTTTGGAAAATGGGGGCGTTTTGACAATGGGGCGTTTTGACCTGCACCCATTTCAAGTCATATATAGTATCTTAAATGAATCCCTGGAAAACAATAGGGTGTTGCTTAACTTAGGGCAAGGTGTATATTTTATTATTACAAAATAACAAGTGGGGACCTCGGAAAAATGTCTCGCCTGCGTTCCGCATCAGTAATGAAACAAAGGCGAAATTGCTACATGTAGCCAAAATTGCCCCTTCACTGCAGTATTGAATTGTACAAGAGATGTGATAAAAATTCATCAGTATGTGCTCGATATAATTTGCTTTCTCTGTTTAATATTGCCAAAACAGTCAAAGTTCCATAACTCCTATAAAATTTGACGAATAAAAAAATACAATAACTTTGCAAGGACATTGTGACCAATTTCCTTGATTAATTCCAACATGACAGTGTCATTCACACTTTCAATTTTACATAGAAATGGCGCACAGAAATGTTTATGGTATCAGTAGAATAACAGATTCAATGAATTAATAAATCAGGGAGTCTGCCTCTAAATAATAAACCTATTCATTTATGGTAAAATCTGACAGTAATGACAAGGAATTTGATGACTTTTCCATTTATCAAATTTTTAAGATTGCGTGGCATTTCAGGGTAACAGATAACAGAAATTTACATGAAAAGACGAAAAACAGCGAGTTCAAAAAAAAAAAAAAAACAGATACCAGCAGAATCTTATTGAAGGGCGATACAGCGAGAAAATGCTTACAGTAATCAGTGTTTCCGTAGTATCTAGTAGGTGATCTTATGTATATTCCTCCCTTTGTAGGAAGACTCAATTTCATTAAAAAACTGGTGAATAAAATGAATTAACAGATAACAGAGAAAGAATCTGTAAATTATTTAACAATGTTCTGACTTAACATGCAAACATGGCTTTTACTTTCATGATAACAGTTAACAATCATGTCAATTTGTAAGATAACAGATAACAGCTAATGGTTGAAAAACAGTTAACAGTTGGTTTATTTAAAAAAAACAGTTAACAGACGTGTAAAAATGCCCAAAACACGTTAACAGAAAAGATCTTGCCCCCCCCCTCATTTCATGACCCCGTTCTTTTATCAAAAAATATAATTTATTCATCCTCTCCACCAGAAATGTTCAGCATGTCAACCTACAGTACAGGACAGGACTGGCCTCCTAAGACTTCGTGATGTGTTTTTCTTATAGATGTAGGCATCTGTACTGTTATACTGGTATACTACCACTCAGTTCGTTTGACAAAATGTATTATTCAGCAAAGTGTCAATACAGAAACAATAAAGTTAATTTAACAATAAAAGGAGGCTAAAATCCAAAGATAATTTCAGAAGCTTTCCTAACAGGGTTTGAGAGCAGGATGAAGATGGTTGGAAGGTGCACTGCTCATATAGACCCAGAAAAAATATGATGCAATTTCCATCACTTGCAGCCAGGTTGTCACAGAACCACAATGTCCAGCTCTGCAGCTGCAGTCTCGTATACACAAAAGCATTTAACTATTTTGAAAGTTAAAATAATTAGAATTATGACAAAAACATATTAACACAAGCATATTTGACCAAAGTGACATTACTAGTCAATCTATTGAATCATTGTTCAAACACCCTCACCAAATATGGCAACAGCACTGATCGTACTTTTGTACTACCATGAATGCTGGTTGACGTTAGTTATATTACATAGAGTTTTGAATTAAAACTTGTCAACAAAGCTCTAAAATTACAAACTATTAACACAATAAACTTTGAAGATAAACTTTATTCAATTACAGATAAATGCAAAAATATAGTTGAGATATAAAAATAATAAATTAAGTATTGAAAAATTATTTTAAAATGTTAAAAAACTTCAGGGTTGGAAACCCATATCTTTACTGGCAGGGACTTGCGAACTCTTCAGGTTTCTAAAGCTGGAGCAAAAAATTTATATACATAGACAGCAAATTTATTTCACTAAGAAATAATAAGATTTCCGAGTGAAAAAAAAATTATGTGTAAAATAAATTTAGTTTCCCTGGAAGTGTTTTCATTAAATGTCCTTTATAACATCGCTGGTACACAGGCAAGAACATTTAATACACAATACCTCTAAGTTTTCGCCAACATATTTAAATATTTGATCATGTAATACTGTGAATTCCTTTTTATTCATGGGGTACCAATTTTAGTGGGTTTTTTTGGGTAGGCTGATCCACGAATTTAAGAATCCAAAGAAATATTAACTCTTTTGTATTTTTATTATGGATGTGAGCTACGTTTTACAATGTGGACCTATGCTCTATGTAATTGAAGTAAACAAGATAATCAATAATGCATCGTGAATATTGAAAATGTGATCAATCTTGCCACAAGACATTAAGATTAAACTTGTGCACAAAACAAGTTCCACACACTTGTTTAATCTGAAGCCTTCTACAGCACTCATGACCATATTATTTTTTTAGAAATCTGTACAAATGATTATCCCATTATTCTTACAGTTAGAGCCACACACTTTTCAATGCTTGATGATGTTCTATAGAAAATGCGAAAGTAATCTAAAAATAAATTACATGTAAATAGGACATATTTGTATGGTGTTGTTTTTGTTGTTTGGTTAATATGCAAACTGGACCATCTGAGAGGACAGACTAAAAAGGTTCTAAAAAATATCTGTCACAGAAACCCCATAAGGATAAACATATTAGGGATCACAACATAAACAGTCAGCTGTGAATAAATACCTCAAGTTGGGAAATCTTGTTTATAGAAATAAGTGTCATTCAATTATCAAGCAGTAATGGCATACTTCTTTTTGTGTACCAGCCAATTTATACATGTACAATATGTCAGTAAAATTGGTGCGATGATCGTGTTTTATAAATGTAAAAAATTATATTTCTAATGTTCTAAAACATTCTTATCTTCCATGAAGAAATATTCTGACAAATTAATATAATAACAGCAAAAAAGAATTGAAAGACACATATTCTTTTTAATGAAAGACATTCAAATGATCAAATCTAAGGTTCACCTGCTTTCTGTTTAATAAGCGAATTTAGTGTTCCTTTATCCATCATGAAAAATATTTTGCCATCATTTATATATCTTTCTAAACTGCTATGGAAAGTTATGTTGAGAGACAGCAACTATGAATAATACACTTCCACTTTTCCTGTGACATATGTGTTACATATTGGACATTTGTGCACGTCATCTGCACAGTATGAGCAACATGCGATATGACAACAGCTACGAAAGAAAATGTTGGCTTCCAAATCATGACAGTTTTTGCATAATCTCAGCTGCAGTAACAGTTTTTCTTCTTCTTCTAACACAGCTAGTAAATCTGATGTAAATGTGTCTATAAAATAAAAAATACATACATTTTAAAAGTTTTGTTTGTGAACTAGAATTTAATTCTCACCACAAAAAGTTAATGATAATGATTACTTCATCGCCATAATAATGGACACAATATCTGCTTCTTAGTGGAACATTGCTGAACAAGTCACACAAAGAGATAACAAAAAATGATTTAGGCTCAGAATTTATGCTTCAATTCATCAGTTACATGGCTTTGAAGTATTGTATTTTGTGCTACAATTATTAACTAATATTACATGTTATTTCTGGCAAATTTCAACATCATTAATCAGCATGCTATTTTTGTCTTATTTTATTTTAAGAAATTTTTAAGAGCGCAATATAATTTATTCAATTAAAATTCTGTCAATACATTAGGAAACATGTATTTCTATACTTTTTTGTTCTTGTGCTGTTGCAAGACATTCAACCCCTATTGCAAGGTCCTCAGAAGAGGTATTTTGTCTTGATGTAGTGGCAAGACCTTGCATTCCTGGATTCATTAATCCCTCAGAACTGTGCAGTTCTGGCAAAATATCTACAGCCTGAATAGTCCTATCTGAAAATATATTTTATTGGATATTAAAATTGAAATCGTAATGTTCAAATAAACATGAATTAAGCTGGAAAAACATTCAAAGAAAAGTGAAATTTAATATTATGAATAACCACAATGTAAATATCATCTCTGACTAGCATTTATTAGTTCTTCCATAAATGGCCGATTTCTGGTATAGATGAGCTCACGTGCTCTGTACTTGCTGTGTCATCCAATCAAAATGCCAGAAACATGAACGTTGTTATTGGATGTCAGAGACAATGAAGTATACATAAAACAATGGAGAGTCTATCTATAGGATATAGCGATGTGATAGTTGTTGGTTTAAGGAAGAAATAGGTACTTTCATGTGCTTTTGGGAAAGCCAGTGTGATCTTTCACTCTTGATAGAAACTTTTATGTCTTTTGGCTCGTTCAGATGCACTCTTATCGCGAAAAGACATAAAATTTATATCACGATTGAAAGATCAACCGGTCTTTCCGTAAAACGTATGGAAGAACCTATTAATCTTTATATGACCACACAAAAACAAGGAATAATGTAAATCACTGTTAACATGTTTATTTTAAACTCTTGTATTATATTCGCTTTATTTTTGTTTGCTTATGCTTATATAAAGAGTCTAAAGAAAGCTGCTATACCAGTACACTTATTTAGTATCGGATCGACAAACAAGACGATACAGCATAAACAAAAAATAATTTATAAGTCTAGAAGATTATGCAACGATACAAATGACGGTGTTTCTTGTCAAATCTAGATACAGACTGACCGACGAATGGCCTTAGTCATTGAGTGTCAATATAAATAAATAACGTAAACAATCATAACATACTGATCTTAAACTTTCTCACTCCAACTGAACTCCAAACTTCCATACATAGCACAATTGCGGCATATTACTAAATATAGATCCGGATATACGTTCCGTTTTGATTTCATTAAACAATCTATAGATACATTAGGGCGAGATTACAGATAGAACATGTAAATGTTTTGGCGATTGTCAAAAATACTAGCATTTGTGATTTGCATATCTTTCTAACATTGATCAGCATTTACCTGGGATAGGAAATTAATTTCATTCTACATTAAAAAATATATGCCATACATATCCTTGACCAATTACTTTTGTCACTAGTTGAACATTTTGAGACGCTTCCACTTTTACATGCACTTTCTAATGCAGTGAATGTAAAAATCTAAATTGTTAAAAAATACCGAAATTTTATCTTGCAAGGTTAATTGATTGGATGTTTGCTTTATGTCCAGCAAGCAGTATTTCAGCTATATTCAGGACGAGATCAAGTTGACCAACAATTAATCAACGGAAAAAGTGGGTGGGATGGGACACAGGGAACACAATTTAGACTGTCACTGGAAAAGTATGGAGTTGTAGGTAGGGGCGGAAAATTTAGCCTTTTGTAGCGACTACAATGAGCCTACTCATTTTCGAAATCTACAAAAGTGGTCTTTATCGTGCAGGGAGCGTGGCACTCTCCAAACACGATACCCACTACAGTCCACGGCCAGGCTTTTCGTATTATGACCTGACGACCTCCAACGAGAGGGTCTCCCCTATTCACCACCCGGGGACGCGCTGGGCTGCTCTTTGGGTCGAGCACTGGGAACCCTCCCAGTATGGTCCCAGATATCTTGCAAGATCTTTTTTAAACGTAATTCATGCAGGAGCTTACAGACAAAACATTGTACACATGTAACTACTATTAACCTATCCAGAACATAACGCAGTATTCGCCGTTGTACGTAGGGTACACAATCTGGTAACCTGTTACTGGTACACATTTACTACCGTTATACCTATACCAAGTTTGCAGGGGGGATCCATTTAAGCAAAGATTCCTACAGCAAGTACATAGGCCATATTTGAATTAAAATCAAAAGTTATATTGGTGTTCAAAGCGTTCTTGAAACATCCTTGTATTCTTTTTACTCCTTGACTTGGGGAGTTTTTTACGTCCTACACCGACAACTTAATGCCCTTGGTCGGACGGTTTTTACTCCTAAAAGTATACAAAAATACCAAGCAAGCAAAAACAAAAACCATGCATCAAGAATAACTTGAGGCTCTCAAGAGTCTATTACGCTCACCTGACTATAAAATTTTTTTTCAAATTTTAATATTAAATGCTCCGAATGTGAGGTCATTTCTGAAAGATACTTTTCTATGTATGTTGCCATGTTGAATTATGCTTTATTCTGCATGATTTGGTTTAAATGTGCAGGACAGTTTCTAAGAAAAAGCCGTTGGTATGTTTTCCTGTAGGGTCGTATTTTAAGCTATGTGCCCATGTGTCGGTCACCTTAGATTTAGGATCTGCAAAAAAACTCAAACTTTGTAAAAGACGACCCGAGATACATTTTTACAATATTACAATTACTTTTGCCAAGTGATTTGTCAGAAAACAAAATTTTAAAATTTCTACCAATCTGAACACATTAGCAGCCCTGGCGGCCATGTTGAATTTCCAATCAACTTAAAAAACTCAAAATAACTAGAAAAACTGTGAGCGCTGCTCTATAAATTATATCGCCTGCTCCCTTTATGTCATTGATAAAGTCCTTGTTTTTCTATGGGAAACCTCAATATCAATCCGATCAAAATGTTATATACAGTCCGCCATAAGTTAAGCATCACCTACTTTTCCGGATCTAATCTTTTTTCAATAACATAAACAAATGAGAAAATGTTTAATTTGTATGAAAATGTATATATCATTAGGAAATTTGAACCTGTAAAATTCTTTATTTAAATCCTCAAATTGTAAAATTAAATTCTAGTGGTCTAATAATGATCACAAAAATAGGCCAAAAAAAAAAAAACAACAAAAAAATAGGTGATTTTAAGTTTTAGTTTGACACAAAATTTTTCATTGTTTACAAAATTACAGTGATTCAACAAGTCCTGAGGTGAAAGAGTAACAAATGGACTGTCGTTTGGCGTATTTTCCATCAATATCGGGTATAACCTCCACGCTTCCGGTGTAAATGTTCAACACGCCGCCTGATTCCAGCAACCAAACGGCTAAGTCTGTATTGTGGACATCTCTGCCATTCTTCCACAAGAGCGACTTCTTATTCTCGAACATTTTGGCATCTTGGGTTCCGTTGATTGACTTTTGGCCCGATAAAGTCCCACACATGCTCAATCGGATTCATGTCCGGTGACATGGCTGGCCATGGAAGTGTGTCAATGGCTTCTGTTTCAATAAAGTCCCCCACAACACGGGCTCGATGGGGTCGAGCGTTGTCGTCTTGAAACATTGGCTTGTCTGCAAGAGCATGGTTGTCAAAATGTGGCCCAACATGACCATCCAAGATGTCATCGCGGTATTTCAGACCAATCAATGTATCGTTGAGAATCTGTAAAGTGAACTTGCAGTCACGTGAAAAGCATCTCCATACAGTAACGCCGCCAACACCGAATGCAGTTGTTCCTAATATATGGTTTCTATCCAAAGCTGTATTCCTTTGCCGCCAAACACGTATCCGACCGTCAAAAGGCTTCAACAGAAAGCGGCTTTCATCTGACCAATGAATACGTCTCCAGCTTCTTGGATTCCAGTGACGATGATGTCTTGCCCACTCCATTCGTGCTTGGCAGTGCCATCTTGTCAGTTCTGGTCGTTTCAAAGGCCTGCGGGCACGTAAACGAGATCTGTGAAGCCTCCGAATAACTGTTCTGTCACTGATTGCACCACCAGAAGGCCACATTCCTCGTAACTGGCCTTGACAAGCAAGGAAGCGGTCCTCTCTAGGGGTTGTTTTACGGGGTCTTCCAAATCTTGGGCGGTCCTCGATTGAGCCTGTCTGTCTATGCCTCGCAACAAGTCTGCTAATAACAGAGTTGTTAACCCAAAATTGGCTGCTATTTGGCGGTTAATCATTCCAGAGTTTTTCATTCCAATTGCTTGCCAGCGTTCGGCGATACTTAATTTTCGTCTTACCATGTTGAAAAGTCTTTAAAAGATAATAACTAACCAGAATATCCACGTGCAATCGAACAAGGCTATTTGATTCAAAGTCAGTCTGTTAATTTGAAGCAAGACCAGTTTTTGAAACCGGTTTTTACACTTTAAAACTCTAATTATTGACATCTTACCTGTATGTTTTATAAAGGCATTGTTTGAAAGCATTGCATAAATGCATCAGATGCTGAATGAATCGTTTTGTAATAAAATTATTTCAGAAAATATTTAGGTGATGCTTAACTTTTGGCGGACTGTATATATCAGGTGCACAATGGAACTATGTGACAAAGATTTTTTGTAAGTATCTGCAAATTCCATTCAGTAGTGTAGGAGGAGTTGAACATAAGAGAAATTGTAACGAACGGAAGGACGGACACCCCCAACTATATACCCCCTAGCGGGGGATACAATAACTATAACTATCCTGGCTTATTCCTGTATAATTTAGGTTCAATGAAAAGAAGATGTGTGCATGTTTTTCACATAGAGTCCTATGTTAAACTAAGCACTGCGATGGTGGCCGTCTTGAATTTGCGATCGGCACATAAACTCGAACCTTTTAGAGGACCATGTAAGGTACATTTCTGCAACATTTCAAATCAATCTGCTAAGCGGTTTGTGAAAGGAAAATTTCTGAAATTCAATCAATCAGAACGCATTAATGGCCATGGCAGCCATGTTGAATTTAAAATTGGCTCGAAAAATTCAAAATAATAAGAAAACTATCCCAACTTCATTTATGCATAATTTGGGTTTCATTGTGTGGAATAGTTCCAGAGTATGTTTTTCCAAAGGGTCCTATGTTAAAGTCCTGCAATGGCGGCCATCTTGAAATTTGGATCGTCACAAAAAACTCAAACCTCAAACTTTGAAGAGGACCATCTCAGGTACATTTCTGCAATATTACTTATCAATCTGCCAAGAGGTTTGTGAGAAGATTTGTAAAATTCAGCCAATCAAAACGCATTAATTGTCCTGGCAGCCATGTTGAATACTTGATCCGAACCAAAAACCCAAACTTTGTTAAGAACACCCCAAGACACATTCCTGCCAAGTTTGGGTCAAAGTGGCCAATTGGTTTTTAAGAAGATAGAAATGTGAAAAGTTTACGCCAAGTGATGAGAATAGCTCACATGACCCTTTGGGGGGTCACATAGTGAACAACATATATTGCATAAAAAAATCCGAACAACAAGAGCCAAAAGTCAAGGGATAGTTACAAATCCGGATAGATAAAACGCAACACAAAACCCCAAAACACAAAAAACAGAAAGAGAGTAACCCGAACCCAATAAAAACCATGGGTGCACTCAGGTGCTCCGGACGAGTTAGCAGTGCCTGCCTCCAAACAGACACCCGCCGAGTTACTCATTGTCATGTCTAGGGAAAAGTCAAATCCAGGAATAGGAATCACTACCTATGACTCAGCAAAAATTTTCAGATCGTATTTGAGACACTGATTTCCCATAACGATCAATTAAGTCATGGTGACGACCATAGAACTTCTGGAGAGATAACATCAACCTAGGTGCAACAAACCCTTGTTTGAGTAGTTTAGCAGTCAACAGCAGGGATCGGTCTAGAAAATCGGAATACCGATCGCAGGATCTAGAATAACGTATAAGTTGTGAAATGTACACACCATACGCTGCAGCTGCTGGAATGTTGCTGTCGATGAACGGGAAGTTGACAATTGGAAAGTTTAAGTCATCACGTTTGTCGTAGAGTCTAGTTTGTAGTTTTCCTGAGTCTATTTCTAGAAGTAGGTCTAAGTAAGAGGCTGAGCTTAGTGATTGGTGGTGTCTTTAATTTCAAGCTAGCTAGGGTAAATTGAATGTAAATAGTCACCAAATTTAGCATTGTTGAGGGACAAAACATCATCAATATAGCGGAATGTTAAATTAAAGGTCTGGGCCAGTGTCGTTTCTTTCTTCATCAGCAGGCCTTCTAGGAACTCAGCCTCATAAGAGTACAAAAAAACAGGTCGGCGAGGTGAGGAGCACAATTAGTACCCATTGGAATACCATCAGTCTGTTGAAAAACATGTCCTCCAAACATGACGAATATGTTGTCAATCAGAAAATCTAACATATGACAGATTTGCTCTTCAGTATATTTAGTATTAGATTTAGAGTCATTGATGACGAAGTAAGTTCTGTCATGACTAATTACTAGGTATTTATATCATCTAGACAAAGTCGGTTTAGCGATCCCTGATACCCCCGCTTTTGTAAAAATTTCTAAAGTTTTTCGTGGACTACGACCTTGAAATTTGACGGATTTCCCCCAATATCAATAGGCTTCTTACCAACATGATATATAACAATATCCCACAGTTTCATTCAAATCGGATACAAACTTTTTGAGTAATTGTCCGGAAACAAATTTTTTGTAAAAATTTATAACGTTTTTCTTGGACTGCGACCTTCAAATTTGACGATTTCCCCCAAAATCGATAGGCTTCTTACCAACCTGATTTATAACAATATCCCAAAGTTTCATTCAAATCAGATGTAAAATTTTTAAAATTATCATCCGGAAACCAAATGTGGACGGACGAACGGACGGATGGACGGACATGAGGACCACTATATACCTCTGACTCTGTCGAGCGGGGGTATAAAAATTAATGTGACATTATTGATAGTAAGTTTGAGAAATTTATACTCTTTTTAATATGTATTGTTATTTTAAACAATCTAAATTATTTGCCAGTCAGACAGTCTGTCAATTAATCAACCTATTTATCCTGGAATGTTACCTTATTGACAATTCATAGATTTAGTAATCACAAATACTTGAACAATGAAGTCTAAACAATACGAAATGGTAAGTATACTAAGTAGAAATTCTTTCAAGAGACTGTCGAAAATGTCTGCCTGGACATCCATAGCCAAAAGGCATTTATCTGAAGTACAATAGAAGTTTCCCTCTAAAAAGATCTATCTGACTTCACTTGCCAATCAGATATTAAAGTGACCACAAGTTACCAATGTGTAGTACAAATAAATATAAATAAGAGCATATTTATTAGTATGAACAGAGAATCTGAGGTCATCACCTTCATTAGCATATAAACCAAACAAAACAACATGTTTATAACTTTATTTTCAAAATTAAAATGAGAATTATACAAATGAATTTTAATAATTTGTATTTCACAATGTCGTATTGAAATAAATCGAAAATTCCCTCTCCACATTAACAAGTACAGGTACATATACTGTAGAGTACGATGCTTGAACAAAACAAAAACAATCATTTTCAGTGGACTACCAAACTTCACATACTGTTAACAGCATAAAATAAATGTGACCTATACATGTCTTTTATTTTTACCTTTACTAGAAGGTATCAGTACTAAAAATCAACTTGAAGGGTGGCATAGCAAGCTGACGAAACTGGTCAAGGCTATTCATCCAAATATTTTCAACAAGATAAAGCTACTAAAGCAAGAAAAAGCTGTCCGAGCATGTACATTACTACAATTCTGTGCTGGTGGAAAAACGTGTTACAAAAAATAGAAAATACACGGAGACATACAACAGACTTTCCACTTTAAAGACACGTCTACAGAACCTGAGCAGACATCGTTTGCACAATGATTGAGGTGTTATCATGATTTGATTGTGCTGTTACAATTCCGTATATAATCTATTTATGTTCTATGATGTGTGCTTAATGTGTGGTACTGTTAGTGTGCTGGTGAAAAGTTAAAATGTTTCTGTTTTTTTCTTTGAATGCATCTTTTCTTTTTTAAATTCCGACACATTTTACCTGTAATTTAGCTAAGATAATAAGACGAGAGGTTTTTACAGTATACACAAACATAATCCTTTGTTATAAGTATTCTGGTTATTCTATCATAAATTTAATATTTTACCTGCACAATTTAAAATGTTGGAATAGCCAGAATAAACCACTTGAAATCTTGGAATATTGTGAAAACAGTTAAATATAAAATATGAGTTACATGCTCAAACTCAAAAATACACTATGTTCAATTATGCACATAAACAAAAATAGGAAAAAAATCATTCACGTACAAAACGTCACAATATATCATGAATCACAATACACTAGAAGCCAACTTGAGTTACACAAATTACAAATTATGAATTTACAATATATAGCATGACACAAAATTAGTATACAAACAGCAAGAAACACGCAAAATATTACTAATGTTATTGAAAGCGATGACAGCTCCCTACATAATAATTTTTGTATACTTATTATAAATATTTAATAATCCTATAAAATTTCAAAACATCAAAGGCAAACATAATTTGAAAAATTCAGAATTTACTATAGAAAGAAAGACAAACACAGAGTATTGACAATAAAGCATCATGGTTTAATATCTATATTTGTACAACAGTTTAACATGTGCATTTCACTACAGTATAACTAGGACATTTTCATTAGATTTAACGTGTTCCACTAAATCAACATTTTCATGTCCACATTTTAACATAGACATTATCACTACATTTAACATGTAACTTTAAACAATTTATCGCATGAATTTGAAATTTCCATCAATTTTACATTTTAACATTCCACTTTGTTTATGAATAGTATCACTACATTAAACATGTAAATTTCCACAATTTGTCATGTACATTTCCACTAAATTTAATATGTGATCTTTTCTTTACATTCAATATGTACATTTCCAATATAGTTTAACGAGTACATTTCAAATACATTAAACATGTACAATCATTCACACTGTATTTTTACAATTTACCATGGACATTTTCGCTACATTTAACATTGACACTTCCAATACATTTTAATTTGTAATTGTTTACTATTATAGTTTACAGTAGAGTTATAGTGAGAACTATTCGCTTTGAACAGCAAAACATTAACGCTTTATTCTATGTTTAATTTAAAATATCTGATTCATTGTATGTTAATACACGCAAATTTCTTTCTTAAGACATCAAGATATCTAGTTTTAATGTCAGAGGAGTTGCCCGAAGCCTAACTTGCCATCCTTGTTAATTAAGACTGGATTCAAGCATATATAGTTAATCAATTAAGACTCCAATTCACTACCTCAGCATTGACATGAACGTGATTGATGGCTAATGTCAAACTACCTAAACTACAGGGAACATTTATACCAATCTGTGTATTAATATAATAAAGTGCGAGCGTACTAGTATGTCAGTTTGATCTACATCTACTGATCAATGTAAATTATATCATAGTCTTTGCAACCTGCTGAATTGTGTAACACTTTGTTGGGTTCCTCGACAAAACAATGTATCATCTGCCTGCATACAATTTAGTAAAGATAGTTTGAAATGGCACTAGTCTTTTAGTTTGTTACTATGGTAGCTGCTTCACTTTAAGATGTTTGGACATGTTAGAGTACTATCAAAGACCTGTGCATTGGGGTTATGCTGAACAATCTTTATTTGCTCAGCAACTCACCTACAATAATCAAAGAGTTTTTTATAGCTTGGAAAGAGCATTTCATGCCCAAACTATCCTTCTTCTATCCTACATTTCTTACAACTTTCCTCCTCTGATTTTCACATCTTATAATATCCAAATGAGGTATTGATAGTGCAACGCACATCCGCTGAATTCATTGTTAACTTCTACTGTAAAAGTAAAGAAAACAACTCAGTCTTTGGGTCCACTATATGATGCTGTACATCGTGGTGATACTTATTTCACGGATTTGCAGTTTCCTCCTCTACTGTTTACCTACCAAAAGTTAGGGGTTTTCTCCGGGTACTCCCCCAATAAAAATTGACAACATGATTTAGCTAACAAATTGCTGACACTGGCGTTAACAACACTCAAACAATTTAAACAAACAATTCCGGCTCTACTGTTTATTATTTCTATAAAAGTTGGGAAACCTTGCCCTGAGTAACCTTGACCTTGACCTACCTATGTTGCCACAAACAGTGCAATAGTATGAACCATCATTGTCACATTTTTTTGTTGTTCCTCCTTTGTCAACTAGGAAATCAACACAGCCTGTTTGATCATTTAATGCTGCTGTATACAGTGGTGATTCTCCATCCTTATTACACAGATTGATATCTCCTCCTCTATTGTATAGCATTTCCAGAATAGTAGTATGACCATTCTGTGATGCTATATACAGCGGTGATTGTCCATCCTTATTACACAGATTGACATTTCCTCCTCTATTGTATAGTATTTCTAGCGTAGTAGTGTGACCGTTCTGTGAGGCTACATACAGTGGCGATTCTCCATTCTTATTACACATATTAACATCTAACCCGATATCGTATAGCATTTCTAGAATAGTTGTGTGACCGTTCTTTGAAGCTACATACAATGGTGATTCTCCATCCTTATTACACAGATTGACATCTCCTCCTCTTTTGTATAACATTTCCAGAATAGTAATGTGACCGTTATGTGATGCAATATACAGTGGTGAGAATCCAACATTATTACATTTATTTACTTCTACTCCTTTGTTGAGTAAGAAATCAACACAGTCTTTGTGTCCATTATATGATGCTGTATATAGCGGTGATGCTCCATACTTATTACACAGATTGACATCTCCTCCTCTATTGTATAGCATTTTCAAAATAGTAGTGTGACCTTTCTGCGATGCTACATACAGTGGAGACAATCCATCATTATCACATTCATTTACTTCTACTCCTTTGTTAAGTAAGAAATCAACACAGTCTTTTTGTCCATTATATGATGCTGCATATAGTGGTGATCTTCCATCATTACTACGCAGATTGACATCTCCTCCTCTATTGAAAAGCATTTGAAGGATAGTAGTGTGACCTTTCTCGGATGCTGCATACAGTGGTGAGAATCCATCATTATTACATGTATTTACTTCTACTCCTTTGTTAAGTAAGAAATCAACACAGTCTTTGTGTCCATTATATGATGCTGCATATAGTGGTGATCTTCCATCATAACTACACAGATTGACATCTCCTCCTCTATTGTATAGCATCTTCAGAATAGTAGTATGACCTTTCTGTGATGCTACATACAGTGATGATCTTCCATCATTACTACACAGATTGACATCTCCTCCTCTATTGTATAGCATTTCCAGAATAGTAATATGACCTTCCTCTGATGCCATATGCAGTGGTGAGGATCCATCGTTTCCACATTTATTTACATTTACATTTTTGTTAAGTAAGAATTCAACACAGTCTGTGTGCCCATTATATGATGCTATATGCAGTGGTGATGTTCCAATCTTATTACATAAGTAGACATCTCCTCCTCTACTGTATAGCATTTCCAGAATAGCAATGTGACCTGACCGGGATGCTACATACAGTGGTGACAATCCATATTTATCACATTTGTTTACTTCTACTCCATTGTTAAGTAAGAACTCAATACAGTCTTTGTGTCCATTACATGATGCTACATACAGCGGTGATCTTCCATCATTACTACACAGATTGACATCTCCTCCTCTATTGTACAGCATTTCCAGAATATTAGTGTGACCTTTCTCTGATGCTGTATACATAGGGGAGAATCCATCACTATTACATTTATTTACATCTACTTCTTTGTTAAGAAGGAACTCAACGCAGTCTTTGTGTCCATTACATAATGCAATATACAGCGGTGATGCCCCATCCTTACGACATAGATTGACATCCCCTCCACTATTGTATAGTATTTCCAGAATAGTAGTGTGACCTTTCTCTGATGCTATACACAGTGGTGATGCTCCATCCTTATTACACAAATTGACATCTCCTCCTCTATTGCACAGCATTTCCAGAATAGCAGTGTGACTTTCATATAATGAACAAAGCAGAGGAAAACAATCACATTTGCTAATGGTGTCAACATTGAGGTCTTTTACTACATTTTCTGGTAAATACTGTTTACTTATCAAAATCTTCTCATTCTGTGATATTTGGTGGTCACCCGAAAAATTACAAACTTTAAAATTATCAAGATGTAAATTTTTAAACATTGGATCATTGTATATTTGTAATCTACATGTAAAAATAAACTTTGTTAAGGAACATTTGAACATTGTGTCAATCTGTTCTTTATTCCGTTGAAAGTCTTCAATATCATTACTAGAAATATTGTACTTTCCAGCAATGTTATCAATATAGAAAACTTGTCGCGATATTCTAGAAAAGTACTTCACCATATCTGACGATGTTGTCACAGGTATTACATCATATCCTTCATGTTTCAACAATAATAGTACATGTTGAACAGTGAATGATTTTCCACAACCGGGAGTCCCTGTCACTATGATAACGGTGTCTGCTTTCATTACCTTTGAAATATATTTAGAAGTTTCTGTTTCAACGAAACTTTTATCTCTGATTTTCCACTGATCCATCATACTTCTAATGTTTTCTAAAAAACAAAAATAAAATAGAGAATGATGATGAAAATTAGCTTTTTTGTTTGAATGGAGATTCAATTTTTCATAACACGGCAACCAGTGTTTATTCGGGAGGAAGCCAAAGTACCAAACAAAACCTCCAACCTTCGTAGGAAATCTGGCAACATTGTTAATTAAGATTGGAGTTGAGCACAACCTGCCTGTATCGAGACTTGAACCCACAACTTCAGGGTTGATAGACAATAGCTGATGTCTAAATACCTCAACCAATGGACTACATAGCGATCATAATAAATATATGAAATATTTTAACATTATATAAAGGTAAACCATTAGATTAATAACTAACCCAACATGAATTAAAAAATACTACATCACATCACATAACTCCATCCCACACTAAATCACAAAAACATTACATCACATCAAATAATCCCATCTCACACCAGATCATAACATTACATCCCATCATATAAACCCATCATACACCACATCACATCACATTACCCCATCCCAAACCACATAAAGGCATATAACCCGACCACACAACATCATTAAAACATTGCATCACATAACATAAACCCATTCCACACCACATAAAAAAACATTACATCACATAATCCCATCACACACCACATCATAAAAACATTACATCACATAACAGTAACACCATTACACACCACATAACAACATAATATATTGTAATGCACCATTTGAACGTAACACCAATTCTAATAGGCCAAAAAGAATTATTTCAGGACATTGATTAAGGATTGATTTTTGACGGACATTATCCCGTGCGAATTTCTGGTAAATAAGGACTCATTACAGGTCTTCTTTCCTATAAGGAATTGCCCAACACTTCTGCAAAAATCATTAATTTTGACCTTTTAAGGGAAACAATTCCTATAAGGAGTAGCTTAGGAGGGAGGTTCACTTCAAATTTGCTGTACCTGTTATACTTTTTTAACTATCAGCCAAAAGCTATCTTTCCCCCCCCCCTTTTCTATTTTAAGCCAACGTAGCTATGTAGGTAGTCAGCTGTCATGATTTGCACAATTTTGGTAGAGAACATCCTGAAGATGATGTGTGCAATGTTTCAAAGCAGTTCTTTCATTGGTTAAAGAGGAGAAGATTATTTTAAAATCAATTAAAATTGATTAAAAAAATGTTCAAGGAAAATAATTCCTAAACAGTTCATCAGACAATCTTGACCCTAAAGTAATATTTGAAGCTCTCATATAGAGCAGAACAATTAAGCAATGCAACTTTTTCTCTAGTTCTAATAATTTTCAAGATTTTGAGGCAAAAATGGCAAAAATGATTAATTTTGACAATTAAAGGGCAATAACTCCTACAAGGAGTCATCATACAACTTCGCCATAAGGAGTGTTTCGTAGAGCTTTCAATGCTGATGAAGTCATGTCTCTTTGGTTTTCCTGTATCTGTTATACTTTTTGAACAATAAGCAAAAAACTATATATTGACCTCCTTGTTCTATTTTTAGCCATGGTGGCCATGTTGGATAATCTGCGGCCATGGTTTGTGCAAACTTGGTAGAGGACATTTTAATGATGATGTGTACAAAGTTTCAAAGCTGTACTTTCAGTGGTTTTAGAGAAGATTATTAAAAATCAGTTAAAACCGATTTTAAAAAACAGTTCAAGGGGAATAACTCTTAAACAGTTAATCAGACAATCTTGACCCTAGGCCATTTTTGTAGCTCTCATAGAGCAGAACAATAATCAATGGTTACTTTTTCTCTATTTCTAATAGTTTTCAAGATTTTTAGGCAAAAATGGCAAAAATCATTTCGACAATTAAAGGGCAACAACTCCTACAAGGAGTCATCATACAACTTTGACCCAATGTAGTGTTTGTAGAGCTTTTGAAGATGAAGCAGGAAGGTCTGTTCGGTTTTATACTTTTGAACTATAAGCCAAAAACTGTATTTTGACCCCCCTGTTCTATTTTAAACTATGGCGGCCATGTTGGTTGGTCTGAGGCCATGATTTGTGCAAGCTTGGTAGAGGACATTTTACTGATGATGTGTACAAAGTTTCAAGGCAATCCCTTCAGTGGTTTTGGAGAAATTTTTAATGAGAAAAGTTAATGACGACGACGACTGACGACGGCGGACGCCAAGTGATGGCAATAGCTCACCTGACCGTTTGGGTCAGGTGAGCTAAAAATGACATTTGTAATACTATTTATGTTTATTTTTTACTATAATATGCAGGAAATTTGTAAGAAATTCGAATACACATGCTCCATCAAGAAATACACAAGTTACGACTATTTCTGTACGTTTTCAGGTAGTCCTTTAGGTCAACATTTCTAGTACACGAATCATTTTTTTAAATTAATTTTTTTATATTGATATTATATATGTTTATTTCTTAAACTGACCAAAATTTTGTGTAAATACATCAAGAAATAAACTAGAGGCTCTTAAGAGCATGTATCGCTCACCTGACTTACAAAAAAAAACTTTTAGAACTTCCAATCAGCAGCAATTTGTAGGACCGTTTCTGAGAAGAAGCAGTTTTTATGTTTTTTTCATAGGTTAGTATGTTAAGTGATGTTCCATGGTGGAAGCAATCTTGTATTTTGTATCAAAACAAAAAACTCAAAATTAGTAGAGGACAATACAATATCACATATCCTTCTGCAAAGTGGTTTGTGAGAAAACGAATTTTAAAATTTCAGCAAATCAGAAGGCATTTGCAGTTCTGGCAGCCATGTTGAATTTCCTATCGGCTCGAAAACTTTAAATAATAAGATTACTATCTAAGATTCACTTCTGCATTATTTGGTTTAATTGTGAGGAACAGTTTCAGAGAAGAAGCTGTTTGTATAGTTTTCCCATAGGGTCCTATGTTAAGCTGTGTTCCACGGTGGCGGCCATCTTGGATTTTGGATCACCACAAAGAACTCAAACTTTGTAGAGGACCATCTAAGGTACATTATTGCAATATTTCAAATCAATCTGCCATGCTGTTTGTAAAAAGAAGATTTTTGAAATTTCAGCCAATCAGAACCCATTAGTGGCCCTAGAAGCCATGTCCAATTTTCAATTGGCTCGAAAAACGCAAAATAATAAGATAAATATCCATCTATCATTTCTTCATAATTTGGCTTCATTGTGTGGGACAGTTTCCGAGAAGATGTTGTTTGTATGTTTTTCCCATAGGGTCCCATGTTAAACTAAGTCCTGCGATGGCGGCCATCTTGGATTTTGGATCAGCACAAAAAAACTCACACTTTGCAGAGGACCATCTAAGGTATATTTAAGCAATATTTCAAATCAATCTGCCATGCGGTTTATGAGAACAACTTTGAAATTCAGCCAATCGGAACGCATTTATGGCACTGGAAGCCATGTTGAATTTGCAATTGGCTCGAAAAACTCAAAATAATAAGATAATTATCTAACCTTCATTTTCTTATTAATTTGGCTTCATTGTGTGGAACACTTTCCAAGAAGTTGTTTGTATGGTTTTCCCATAGGGTCCTATGTTAATTTATGACCTGCGAAGAGAGCCTTCTTGGATTTTGGATCTTCACAAAAAACTCAATCTTTGTAGAGGACCATCTAAGGTACATTATTGCAATATTTCAAATCAATCTGCCATGCTGTTTGTAAAAAGAAGATTTTTGAATTTCAGCCAATCAGAACCCATTAGTGGCCCTGGAAGCCATGTTCAATTTGCAATTGGCTCGAAAAACTCTCAAAATAATAAGATAAATATCCATCAATCATTTCTTCATAATTTGGCTTCATTGTGTGGAACAGTTTCCGAGAAGAAGTTGTTTGTATGTTTTTCCCATAGGGTCCTATGTTAAACTAAGTCCTACGATGGCGGCCATCTTGGATTTTGGATCAGCACAAAAAAAACAAACACTTTGCAGAGGACCATCTAAGGTATATTTAAGCAATATTTCAAATCAATCTGCCATGCGGTTTATGAGAACAACTTAAAAATTCAGCCAATCGGAACGCATTAATGGCTCTGGAAGCCATGTTGAATTTGCAACTGGCTCGAAAAACTCAAAATAATAAGATAATTATCTAACCTTCATTTTCTTATCAACTTGGCTTCATTGTGTGGAACACTTTCCAAGAAGAAGCTGTTTGTATGGTTTTCCCATAGGGTCCTATGTTAATTTATGTCCTGCGATGGCGGCCATCTTGGATTTTGGATCTTCACAAAAAACTCAAACTTTGTAGAGGACCATTTAAGGTACATTTCTGCAATATTTCAAATCAATCTGCAAAGTAGTTTATGAGATTTTTGAATTAAAGCCAATTAGAACGCATTAATGGCCCTGGAAGCCATGTTTAATTTGCAATTGGCTCGAAAAACCCAAATAATAAGATAATTATCCAACCTTCATTTCCTTATTAATTTGGCTTCATTGTGTGGAACAGTTTCAGAGAAGGAGTTGTTTATATGTCTTTCCCATAGGGTCCTATGTTAAACTTTGTCCTGCGATGGCGGCCATCTTGGATTTTGGATCGGCACAAAAAAATCAAACTTTGTAGAGGACTAAGGTACATTTCTGCAATATTTCAAATCAATCTGCCAAGCAGTTTATGAGAAGATTTTTGACTTTCAGCCAATCAGAACGCATTAATGGCCCTGGAAGCCATGTTGAATTTGCAATTGGCTCGAAAAACCCCAAAAAATAAGTATAATTATCCAACCTCCATTCCCTTACTAATTTGGCTTCATTGTGTGGAACAGTTTCAGGGAAGAAGTTGTTTTTATGTTTTTCCAAAAGGGTCCTATGTTAAACTATGCCATGCGATGGCGGCCATCTTGGATTTTGGATTGGAACAAAAAACTCAAACTTTGTAGAGGACCATCTATGGTACATTTCTGCAATATTTCAAATCAATCTGCCAAGCAGTTTATGAGAAGAAGATTTTTTAATTTCAGCCAATCAGATCGCATTAATGACCCTGGAAGCCATGTTTCATATTTGATCAGCACCAAAAACTCAAACTGTGTTAAGAACCAACCAATAAACATTTCTGCCAAGTTTTGTTCCAATTGGCCAAGTGGTTGTGAAGAAGAAGATTGAAATGTAAAAAGTTTACGGCCGACGACGGACGCAAAGTGATGAGAATAGCTCACAATGACCCTTTGGGTCAGGTGAGCTAAAAAGTTATGACAATTTCTGAACGTTTTCAGGACACGACAGGTAGTCCTTCAGGTCAACATTTCTCCTACAAAAATCTTTTTTTTAAATTTATTTTTCATTTTCTTTTAATACATGTTCATATCTCAAACTGACTACAATTTGGTGTAAATCCATCAAGAAATTAAAAAAAGTAATGGCCATTTATATACGTCTTCAGGACATTCTTCATGACATTACAGGTAAGTTTCAGGACATTAGTGTAACCCTTAAAAAGATGAACTTGTTCGTGCAAATGTTATGAAATAGAACAATTAGAACTAAATAAGACAAAGGATTACAATATAAAAAGCAAAAAAAAAACCCAAAAGAAATTCAATAATAAAAATATTCATGATTGCGCTGGGATGCCAACACAAGATGTCTCCCAAACGAACTCCCAATTGCCACTACAACCTTGAACATGTTGAAAACCCCAAATACAAATTTTTACCATGATAATGCAATGTACTATATAATAACCCGTTTCCATGGAAAAGGCAGCCATTTTGAAATGGCAGCAATTTTGAAAATTCCAAAAATGGATTGCAAAACTTCAGGTCACCATCAACTAGTTCCCAAAGTTTCGTATTGATTGGACATTGCATCTCAGAGAAAATGTGCGGACAAGAAGAAAACAGAAGAAAGAAGAAGGATAATTAAGTAATTTTAAGGGGCGGGACATGACCTCCTCTCCCATGGTACCAAATGATTCGTCTTATCATAAGGAGTAAGAATATATTTGGTTATAGGGTGAGGATCCCAATGGTTTTCAAGATATTAAGAAATTTTTTATTTGAGGGGGGTGGGGCAAGACCCCTCCATTTCTCCCGTGGTACCAAATGATTTGTCTTATCATAAAGAGTAAGAATATATTTGGCTAAAGGGTGGGGATCCAAATGGTTTTCAATATTTTAAGAAATGTGTCATTCGAGGGGGCGGTGAATGACACCCTCGGACCTCATTCAGAGAAAATGTGCGGAAAAGATTGAACGTAAAGAAGAAAAACGAAAAAAAGAAGAAAAATGTGCGGAAAAGATTGAACGTAAAGAAGAAAAATGAAAAAAGAATAATTAAGTAATTTTAAGGGGCGGGGCATGACCCCCGACGACCCGCCCATGGTACCAAATAATTCGCCTGATCATGGGGAGTAAAAATATATATGGTTATAGGGTGGGGATCCCAATGGTTTTCAAGATATTAAGAAATTTGTCATTTGAGGGAACGGGGCATGACCCCCTCGGACCTCCTTGGTACCAAATGTTTCGTTTAATCATAAGGAGTTTTAATATATATGGTTATAGGGAAGGAATGTTAACTATTTTTGACATAATCTGTCAATTGAGGGGATGGGGGCCAGATCCCCTTCAACCCTCCCATGGTACTAAATGATTTGCCTTGTCATAAGGAGTAAGAATATATATGGTTATAGGGTTGGGATCCCAATGGTTTTCAAGATATTAAAAAATTTGTCATTTGAGGGGGTGGGGCATGACCCTGTGGTAACAAATGTTTGGTCTAATCATAAGGAGTAATAATATATCTGGTTATAGGGTAGTAATGTTAACTATTTTTGACATATTCAAAAAATATCAATTTTTGAGGTATTTGAAGGGGCGTGGCACGACCCCTTGGGGGGCCCACACTTGAAAAATGGTTAGGACCCACATCTGATAGGGGTCTATCATTGTTCAAAATTTGAACAAAATCTATCATTGTTCAAAATTTGAACAAAATCGATCATTGTTCAAAATTTGAACAAAATCGATCATTGTTCAAAATTTGAACAAAATCGGTGAAGTATAAAGTACAAAAGTGCCCCGGACAAAGTTGGCGGCGCGAGAAAGAAGAATAACTAGTGCTGACTGTTTTGGGGATGCCCAGCACAAAATGTCTCCCAAACGAACACAGATTTGAGGTCGCCTTATGCTATTCTATATATATATATATATACCAAGTTTCCTGCAAATCGGTTAACTTTATCAATTTTTTTTCAATTTTCGGTGGCGGCCATTTTGAAAATGGTGGCCATATTGAAATTTTTTTTACACCTATCAAGTCCACTCATGCTATTCTATATATATATATATATATATATATATATATATTATACCAAGTTGCGTGCAAATCGGTAAACTTTTTCAAAATTTTCCAATTTTCGGTGGCGGCCATTTTGAAAATGGCGGCCATATTGAAAATTTTTTTTCACCTATCACGTCCACTCTGATTTTGTCAAAATAAGTCAAAATTTCGTCGAAATCCATCCGGTAGTTCCCGAGATAATTTTTCGGTACCCTAATGTGATGGCGGCCATTTTGAAATTTCCGAATAGCTTATGCACACCTTCAAGAACCTATCTACCATAATACAAAGTTTCGTACAAATCGTTTGAGGGGTTTCTGAGAAAAGTACTGGGACAAGTTCATGAGGCGGAGAAAGAAGAAAAAAAAATAATAAGAAGAAACAGAGTAAAAACAATATGACTCCAAACTTCGTTTGGGAGACATAATAAGAAACAGAGTAAAAACAATGTCTCCAAACTTCGTTTGGGAGACAGAAATATAGCTTCATTTGTTCCTTCGGAACAAAAAATCATGGCTTTCCACTTTAATTGACATTTTTTACACCGCGGGTTAAAAAAAATGTTTTTTTTTTGGTTTATGTTTGTTTTTTTTTTCTATATAAAAGTCCATAACTGTATAAAATATACGTAAAATGTAGCAGTATAGGATGAAAAAACGACATGTCACATCTTGGGATCATACCCGGGATATCAGCATTGCCAGACAGCGTGCTAACCAATTGAGCTATTGAGGCATTCAGATAAGTGTCAAATTTGATACCTAATACCTGCTAGGGGGCAAAAGACAAAAAAAACCAAAATAAAAAAAAAACATTAAATAATAATTAATTGATTTTAAAAAGGCCCATTGGGCTTCTTAAAATACAATTAATTGCATTAAAACATGTCCGTTAACCATAGCGGCAATAGTAACGGGAGACCAGTCGTTTTGTTTTGTTGTTTATTTTTATAATACAGACATTTTGTAATGTTTTCGTGTATTTACAAATGAAATATATAAGAAAGACAAGAAAATTATATGATTTTTATTTATGAAATACATATAGAACGCGTTGATTTGAATGGTTGCAGCGTCTGACGTCACGTGACATTGATGTATATTATCGCGGACTTAGTAATAATATGTCTTTGCAGGGAGGGACGTCGTACTGTACACACGCATATTACATATGATCGCGATATACAATAAAGTGTCATAAAGATTACGTTTCAGGACGTCAACAATGACGCATGCAGTTGTGAGAGTGTAATTGAAGGGAATGTTAGTTTCAATTCATGGTAAAACTGGAAACGGATTTTTTTTCTGTGAAATACACAAATCATACGTAGGAGAAGACACAATCGCGTGGATTTTATTGTCATTTCAAAATAAATGGAAGTAAAAACATTGTGTGTTAATGTTAAAACAACTCACGAAGACACAATTCAGATGTATATTTCAAGGATTAATTCATTCATAAAAGTGCAAGTCGTTATATCTAGGGGGTCCCGATATTTTGTTTTTTCTGCCTATTTTCGAGTTTGTCGACATTTATGCACATCCGATATATTTGGTTGTGGTAAAACCAACATTCTAAATCGATTGGCACATTTTCAAAAAGCCTAGGATTTATGGTTTTTCTGAAAATTGCGATTTTTGCATAAAAAACCAATCTTCAACTTTAACGACCTGGAACTTTTGTTATCATACGTCAGAACAATTTCTCCTGTAGCGACAATTTGAGAACATCGAGGCCTGACCGGTTTGACGTCCATTTTGTTTCACCATTCTCTGTGGTCTAGGAGGAGATCTGCACACAACATTTTTATAGGGTCCCCTTAAAAACCCCCCTTTTGGCAGGTTGACAGAACAGCAGGGTGAACCAAAAAATTTCCCATGTTTCCCCCATGCTGGGCACAAAATTTCATTGTGACATGTCCCAAACTAAAAAATACATAGCGAATCGAAAGGTACAAAAATTCACATGTCGCTGTACTGAAACACCTTGACCTTTGACCTTGTGACCTTGGGAATAGGTCAAGGTGAAAGTTGACATTTTACCTATTATAAGTTATTGCCTATCTTTTACCGTTTCAAGGGAATAGCGATGGCGAGACAATGTCAAAATTTAGAACGTGGCCTTGACCTTTTACCATGTGTCCATTTTCAAGGTCAATGATGACCAATGACAAAAGGTTCTATGTAAATATCTGTTATAGTTACTGAGATATAGTGATATAATGCATTCCACAATACATTTTATTGGTCTAGGGGGAGATATCTCTTATAAAAGATCATTTAAAAAAAATGACGATTCAAGATCTTTATAAGATCTTCATTTTGGTAAAGGTTTCAGTTTTATATCTTTTATGGCTAAGAAGGAGATCCGCACACAACAAAAGGTAAAAAATTAAAACGGGACCGTGACCTTTGACCTTTTTCAAGGTCAAGGTCAATGATGACTAACTGTGAAATCCCGTCTCTATCACCTCTGGTTCATAAGTTACAATGGTACAAAATGTACTTCCAATAAATAAGGGGAAATAACTCCTACAAGGAGTCGTCAAAATACTTTGCGCGATATGTAGGAAATTGTCTCGATCAATAGCTGACCATTTTGCAACAACTTTCATTGCGACATCTTTTACAGTTTCAAAGTTTATCTGCACACAACCTTTTTTATGGCAGAGGAAATAACTCTGTAAAGAATAAGTGTTCGGTGTGCCAGGGTTAACTGCAAAAGCGTAATATCTCATACAGACATACACCCATAGTGCAAAATGTCTTCTGGACATGTCTCGAAATAAACTATAATTGGGAAAAAAAAATAATAATATAATAGACTAATAACAATAAGTGTTTCCACTCTGAAAGTGGAAAGCCTTAATAATAATAAGAAGAAGAAGAAACGCAACAAAAACAATAAGTCTCCAAACTTCGTTTGGGAGTCTTAAAGGGGAAGGAAACCCTCCAAACATCATTGCATAAGTTTGCAGAAGATTCCTATATAAATGTATTTCTAACTATGTTCGTGTTACAAAATGGCACCATAAAGAAATAAATCAATATTTTGTGATAATAAATTTTGAAATTCCCGCCTCCATGTAGGCAGCCATTAATGTGTAATCTGTGACGTCACACCTACTATTCCGGTTTACCTGTCTCAGCATCTGCTAATTATGATCAACTTGCAAAATATTTATAACTGATAAAATTGATATGGTAAACAACAACAGCTAAAACCAGATGGATCTTTTTCATAATATTTAAAAAAAAAAGATCTTATTTTTGAAGGATATTGAATTCGAGAAGCATTTATCATATTCCCCAGGGGGGGGGGGGTCTCAGAAGTTGTATATCGGACATAGCGGACTGGTACGAGTTTGGAGATTAGCACGCAATGCCAACCACAGAGGAAAATGTTTGTTATGTAGAATTTGACTTGGTGCAAAAGAACTTGAAGATCACAACTGCGTAACAATGTGCTCAAATTCTAAAATCTTGATGTTACATTTATACCGTCGGATTCACTGATGTTTAATAAAATACTACGAGTGTCTGAAGATTTGAACAATTATTTTTCGTGGTCTACTTCGACGTATTTTATAACTTAAATCTTTTACCGGAATAGTAGGAATGACGTAGACAATTGCACTGTTTGCACTCTTCAATGCAAAAGAGCGCCACAATATGTCGACGCCCATGAGCTAGCAGGAAATTCAAAAAAATATTATTTTTAACCTTTTTTCTTTAAATTGGGCTTAAATTTCGTTTGTGGTTTCCTTCTCCTTTAATAAGTTCAAATCAGAAAAATAACATTTTATAACCTGTATGTTTAGAAATATTGTTAGGTTACATTCGACTCAAAATCTAGGACGAAAAACTTACGACAAGGAAGAATGTGTTTTGCTTCAGGGTGAGAAAATTTAAGATAATGATAGAGACGAGTGATGCAAATAAGCCATTAAGCCATTAAGATCATGTTTAGTGAGTTTATCGGTTATCTAATCCTATGTGTAAGACAGAAAAGTTCATTCGTTGTGACTTGCAATGATTTTTAGATACTCACATCGGTATTGAGTTATCAATTGTTGGACCTTTTACGAAATGCTTGTATGACCAATGTATGATACATTTGCGGAACCATAACAAGCTGATAAAAAACAAATTTAACATTATTGGCATATGCATAGTAACAAATAAGTTTTGTAGAAAGTAATGCTATTTATTTATTCAATTTTTCTCGTGATATTAGATGCAGACTCAGGTGAAGGCTCCGCCATTGGAGAAAACTCATTTTACAATATCCATGTACCCTTTTTCTCTTGACAAAGTTTGTTTCTATGTACTCGGACAAAAGTGAAAGAATCTAAATTTTTTCTTGAACATGAGCCAAACCAAAAATATAAAATAATAAAGATATTTTCAGACAAGGACAGTGCAATAAACAAAAACAAAAACTGAACTGCTGATTTTAGAAGGAACATTGGACTGCAAAGTCTGTCTTCAAATGGAAAAATATATTGGCCATATGACTTAATTTGGTTATCAATGATGGTACATGAAATTATAACCATGTAGTTTTCTAGATAAGCTGTCATGTGTAATAGACATTTCTCACATAACAGTTACAGTCACACAAATAAATGTACATTATTTTGTCTTTTATAAGAGAAGTGCAGTAACTTAACAGGTATTTACAAATTACAACCGTGAATTCTATAACTAATGAAATCATATATTTATATGGAATTTTTTGTGCTGTTTTGCTTATATTAACCATTCTTAAAATGTTAAATGAAAATCATAATTTTGATTGGCAGGTCTTCTTGCAGGTTTCTTTGAAATTACAAATATTTGTTAGAAATTAATAAACCTGCAAATTTACTTTCTTCTGCCATATTGTTTTCAATAGATGTTCAGTCAGTTTTTAATTATTGATTTTATATTATTATATGTATGTCAATTGTTATTACGTAATATGGTTAACACGACAACAAGTGATAAACCTAATTACTAGTACAGATCTGTTTCATTCATTTCATAGAACATGTTATTGCAACAACATTTTGAAACAATAGAGATTGAATTGTTTGTATGTTATACTGCTTAGAAAATATGACAACTTAATGGAACTAGAGGCTCCCAGGAGCCTGTATCGCTCACCTGAACCTGAAACCAAACAACCCTTTTCTATCCAGCTTTTCTTTGCTATAAGGAATTGCCCAACACTTCTGCAAAAGTCATAATAATTCCTATAAGGAGGAGCTTTTGATGCTTAGAGGGAGAAGCGAGGTTCACTTCAAATTTGCTGTACCTGATTGATTAAAAAAATGTTCAAGGAGAATAATTCCTAAACGGTTCATCAGACAATCTTGACCCTAAGTCATTTTTGTAGCCCTCATAGAGCAGAACAATTAAGCAATACTAACTTTTTCTCTAGTTCAAATAATTTTCAAGATTTTAAGGCAAAAATGTCAAAAATAATCAATTTTGACAATTGAAGGGCAATAACTCCTATAAGGAGTCCTCATACAACTTCAACCCAATGGAGTGTTTCGTAGAGCTTTTGATGCCGACGAAGGCATATCTCTTCGGTTTTCTTGTATCTGTTATACTTTTTGAACTATAAGCCAAAAACTGTATTTTACCCCCCCCCCTTCCATTCTATTTTTAGCCATGGCGGCTGTGTTGGTTAATCTGCAGCCATGGTTGGTGCAAACTTGGTTAAGGACATTTGACGGATGATGTGTACAAAGTTTCAAAGCAGTACTTTCAGTGGTTTCAGAGGAGAAGATTTTAAAAAATCAATTAAAACCGATTAAAATAAACAGTTCAAGGGGAATAACTCTTTAACGTGTAATCAGACAATCTTGACCCTAAGGTAATTTTGTAGCCCATATAGAGCAGAACAATTAAGCAATGCTAACTTTTTCTCTAGTTCTAATAATTTTCAAGATTTTGAGGCAAAAATGGCTAAAATCAACAATTTCGACAATTAAAGGGCAATAACTCCTATAAGGAGTCATCATACAACTTCAACCCAATGGAGTGTTTCGTAGAGCTTTTGATGCAGATGAAGGCTTGTCTCTTCGGTTTTCCTGTATCTGTTACACTTTTTTAAATATAAGCCAAAAACTGTATTTTACCGCCCCCCCCCCATCCAATTTTTAGCCATGGTGGCCAGGTTGGTTAATCTGCAGCCATGGTTGGTGCAAACTTGGTTGAGGACATTTGACAGATGATGTGTACAAAGTTTCAAAGCAGTACTTTCAGTTGTTTCAGAGGAGAAGATTTTAAAAAATCAATTAAAACCGATAAAAAAAAACAGTTCAAGGGGAATAACTCTTAAACGGTTAATCAGACAATCTTGACCCTAAAGTCATTTTTGTAGCCCTCATAGAGCAGAACAATTAAGCAATGCTAACTTTTTCTCTAGTTCTAATAATTTTCAAGATTTTGAGGCAAAAATGGCAAAAATCATCAATTTTGACAATTAAAGGGCAATAACTCCTACAAGGAGTCATCATACAACTTTGACCCAATGGAGTGTTTTGTAGAGCTTTAGATGCTGAAGAAGGAAGGTCTCTTCGGTTTTCCTGTATCTGTTATACTTTTTGAACTATAAGCAAAAAACTGTATTTTGACCCCTCTGTTCTATTTTTAGCCATGGCGGCCATGTTGGTTGGTCTGAGGCCATGATTTGGGCAAACTTGGTAGAGGGCATTTTACTGATGATGTATGCAAAGTTTCAAAGCAATCCCTTCAGTGGTTTTTGAGGAGAAGATTTTTGAAGAAAAGTTAACGACGACGACGACGGACGCCAAGTGATGGCAATAGCTCACCTGACCCTTCGGGTCAGGTGAGCTAAACACATGTGTGGTCAAAATTGTACATCAGGTATGTACCAATGTACCTTTTCATAATACAGACGTACATAAATCAGGAGAAAATAAAATCGAATTAAATTCTTTTGAAATTATGAGAACAAATAGAGGCTCCCAGGAGCCTGTAATCGCTCACCTGGAACCCAAATGACTATATTTAAATTTTTTAAAATTAACAGTTTCAGTCTAGTTGTTATAGCTTTTAAGTTACTGTGCAAAAACTAAACATTTCTTCAAAAATTTTAGTTAGTTACAATAACTCCTATAAGGTGCCACCAGACAATTTTTGAAAATTAAATGGTTTTGTAGGCCTTGTCCTTCAGGGAAATTTAGAAATTTACAGTTGTACTCTAGGTGTGTTACAGACTAATTTATAATACAAAAACTGTTCATTTGTCCAAATTCATAATTAAAGGGCAATAACTCCTATAAAGAGTCATCTTGCAATTTTGGACTAAACAATCATTTGTAGGGCTTCTATTGCTGATCATTTGTGCAATTTACAGTTTTAATCTAGCTGCTACAGTTTTCAAGTTACAAGACAAAAACGGAAAATTTCATGAAAAATTGTCATTTAAGGGCAATAACTCCTATAAGGAGTCATCTGACAATTTCATACTAATACAGTGAATTGTAGGGCTTGTATTGCTGATCATTTTTGCTTTTAACAGTTTCACTCTAGCTGTTACAATTTTAAAGTTATAGGACAAAAACGGAAAATTTCATAAAAAATTGCCATTTATGGGCAATAACTAATATAGGGAGTTGTCTGACAATTTCAGACCAATCAAGTGAATTGTGGGGCCTTTATTGCTGATCATTTGTGCAATTCACAGTTTCAATCTAGCTGCTATAGTTTTCATGTTACAAGACAAAAACGGAAAATTTTTGCTAGGTATAATTTCACTCTAGCTGTTATGGTTACAGGATAAAAATGGAAAATTTCATAAAAAATTGCTATTTAAAGGCAACAACTCCTATAAGGAGTCATCTGACAATTTCAGACTTATATGGTGAATTGTAGGGCTTGTATTGCTGATTATTTTTGCTTTTAACAGTTTCACTCTAGCTGTTACAGTTTTAAAGTTACAGGACAAAAATGGAAAATTTCATAAAAAATTGTCATTTATGGGCAATAACTAATATAGGGAGTTGTCTGACAATTTCAGACCAATCAAGTGAATTGTGGGGCCTTTATTGCTGATCATTTGTGCAATTCACAGTTTCAATCTAGCTGCTATAGTTTTCATGTAACAGGACAAAAATGGAAAATTTCATGAAAAATTGCCATTTATGGGCAATAACTAATATAAGGAGTTGTCTGACAATTTCAGACTAATACAGTAAATTGTAGGGCTTGTATTGCTGATCATTTTTGCCATTTACAGTTTTACTCTAGCTGTTATAGTTTTTAAGTTACAGGACAAATAGGGAAAATTTCGTAAAATTTTTTTATTTAAGGGCAATAACTCCTATATGAAGTCATCTGAGAAATTTAAGACCAATTAAGTTAATTGTAGGGCTTTTATTGCTGATCATTTTTGCCATTTACAGTCTCACTCTAGCTGTTACAGTTTTTAAGTTACAGGACGAAAACAGAAAATTTTATAAAGAATTGTCATTTATGGGCAATAACTAATATAAGGAGTTGTCTGACAATTTCAGAACAATCAAGTGAATTGTAGGGCCTTTATTGCTGATCATTTGTGCAATTTACAGTTTCAATCTAGCTGTTATAGTTTTCAAGTTACAGGACAAAAACGGAAAATTTCATAAAAAATTGCCATTTAAGGGCAATAACTCATATAAGGAGTCATCTGACAATTTCAGACTAATACAGTGAATTGTAGGGCTTGTATTGTTGATCATTTTTGCTATTTACAGTTTTACTCTAGCTGTTAAAGTTTTTAAGTTACGGGACAAATAGGGAAAATTTCATAAAAAATTGTCATTAAAGGGCAATAACTCATAAGGAGTCATCTGACAATTTCAGACCAATTAAGTGAATTGTAGGGCTTTTATTGCTGATCATTTTTGCCATTTACCGTTTCACTCTGCCTCTTATAGTTTTCAAGTTATATTGTAAATACCAACAATTTTGTCAAAAATCGTCAATAAAGGGCAATTATTCTACCTCTTATAGTTTTAAAGTTAGATTGTAAATACCAAAATTTTGTCAAAAATCGTCAATAAAGGGCAATTATAATAAAGTCTTGCAATGTTATAGGTCTTGCTCAATGGCGGTGTATACAGAAATTTTTCAAAAAGCTGTGCTGCAATTAGTTAACAAATATAGCACATGTAACATTGTGGTAGTTAAACCCCCCCAGTTTGTACTACAACGGCATAGTCCGTGATCTAATTAAACCACTAAATATTGTCAAAGCTGAAAATGATGTAAGATTTCAAAAACTAGCAATGTGTATTTATTAAAATTAGATCACTAATGCTAGAGTGTAGAGTTCAAGATCATGGTCTTCTTACATGATAAAATGGACAAATGGACAAACAACAACTAAAATATGTACAATCCCAACTGCATTAACATATCAAAAACATTTGAATACATTTCTTCTGATTCGAATTCCAACAGTAGCACTAAGTACATATATGTAGTATAAAGATACACACACGGTACATCAAAACGTGCATAAATATGGGTTTCTGGTTTTTATGTCAAGCGTAGCAACCAAATACGAAATATTTTTGAACCTAAATATAAAGGTTTAAACTTACTGTGCTTAACGTCTGTTTGTATGCTCACACCTAGTCATAATTAATAATACAACAACATTTACAGACAAGGAACAACATGTATCATTATATCAGAATTATATATTAGCAACACATGTTGCCTGGTAACCTCCCAAAAATACATGTCAATAAAATTGGGGGAAATGTGTGCTTTATAAACATCTTTTTGCCCCTTGTAGACATTTTCTGGTCTACAACATAACTGCATTTGAATAAAAAATGTTCAAAGTTAAATTTTTGAACGTCTTTGATCCTTAACCATGTGCCCTGTAGCCATGGTAACCAAAAATTTCAAACTTTTTATTAAAGCTCATCACTTTATCTTTAATATGGTATATAACATGTAAATAAATCCAAGAAAATAAAATGAAGATTTTAATTGTTTTAAGTAACATACATTTATTAGGAAAAAAACTTTAAAAATCATGAAAGGGAAAGGGTTAAGGTAACTTGAATAGTGCTAGGTTATTTAGGTAACTTTAACTGTGTTATCATATTTAATATGGTAACTTGACAGGCCAGCTCATGAATGTAATTTTAAAATTCTTGCTTATTAGGTAACTAAAAGTAAAAGTGTAAGCTTATTCAAATAATGCTGATAATGCTTCATACTGAGGCAATTTTCAGGTATATCACGGCATTCAATAAAACAACAGACACACAACACACAAATAAACAATTCAGTTTTTTGGGGAGGAAGCTGGAGTACCCGCAGAAAACCTTGACCTACGCTTGGAAAACTAGCTTTCTTGCCTGGTACTACAGTTTAGCTTCTTAATTTGACTCTGACAGTGCTAGCTTATTAAGGTAACGTCAACAGTACTAGCTTATTAACATAACTTAATAGGATAGCTCATCATATCTACCACTCAGCCACATCTACTTTCAAGCTATTCTGTGCAATAACTCCAAAACTTCTCTTTGGCAGTTTGCTCATTAAAAAGTAACGCATTCAAGTGTTAGGTCCTGCTCTACATATACTACTGTTACCTCTCATATGTGGAGGCAACACATCCTTTAATTGAAGCTCTAGAACGTCTAATTTTTCTCTTTGTGCTTCCAACTTTTTTTCTTGTATTTCCATCTTTTCTGTCAGTTCAGCTTTTTCCATCTGAAAGTTTCTATATACATCAATGTAAGACTGATCCAGGGTACCAACTAACAAATTAGAACACTCTAGCTCATATTGGTGTCCTCCAATTCTACTGACAGCCTGTAATATACAAATTAAACAATAACACTCAATTCTGCTCAATATTGGTGCCCTCTGATTATACCGTTCACATATAACATCATCATGGGAAACCGTAGAAATTAAACGTCTTATATGGATGATTTCATTAATTATACTAGAAACTTTGCTATACAATATTATATACAACAGTAAGAACCATATACTGAAATCTGTATAGTATTTTGAAACCTATATCAATTTATGCCTGTTCCCCTCCCCCTCCCCAAGAATTTTGCAATAGAACTTTATTGCAACTGAGCTTGTTTTTGTGTTATATAAAAGACCATTATAAGGTATACTATACTGTTCTGTTGAGTTTACCTGAGTCATGCATGAATAGCTGTAATTTAAATGTCGAGCTCTTTCTGATTAAGAGCTTTAAAGAAAACAAATTGAAGCAGTTTTCTAAACAGCTGTTATCTATTTTTGGAATTGATTGAGCAATAGGTAGAAAATAAATGACAGACTATAAAAGTTGTGCAAAGTTTAAACAAACTTTGTTGACCAATGCCTTTGCTATCAACTTTGAAAAAGAAAATGGGTGTATTGCAAATTTTACTAAAATTACGTAATTTGTAAGTTACTGTGATCATTTTATAAAAATTACCATTCCGATCAAAATGTTAAATATCTCCTGCACAATGGCACTATGTGACAAGGATTCTGTGTAAGTTTCATCAAATTCCATTCAGTGGTGTAGGAGGAGTTGCAAATAAGAGAAAGTGTAACGGACAGACGGATGGACGGACGGATGGACACCACGATCACTATATACCCCCACGCTTATAATAATGAAAAAAAATTACTACACGACTGGACTTTCAATACATATCTGCCATACTGTTTGTTTACCTGTAAAATGAAATGAATAAAGGACAGATCGAATTTGTACTGTTTCTAATAACTTTTTGGCATGTTTCATGGTAAGTTTGTGGTTTTCAAATTATGTTTATTGAAACAATTAAACTTGAAATGTGTTTTGCATTTTAAACATTTTGTTTTTGCATCACCGAGTGCACAGACAGTAACCGTCTTTGTTTACCACAAGGGAAATTTATCAAAATTGTACGTCTAAATTAACTTTAATTGGATTTATTGTGATGGAAGTACTTAGTAATAGATTATCAACTAAACATAAGTTGTAGAAAGATTTAGATAGGACTTCAACCAACTTTAACATTTAAAGTGATTTTTGTGTGAACATTTATTTTGGACGTCCTATAATTTAACCTTCATGTGTGTTAGAAAAATTATTTTGAAACAACTTGTTAATCAAAATGTGTTCAGGTCAAGTTGGAATACGTAAAGTCAATTTGACGATGATGTTTTATTCACTTAGAACTTTCTCCGTTTCTAAAGGTAAAGAGGAAAGCATCCATAAATTGAAAATATCGAAATTATGTCTTGTCAATGTCATCTTTCATAGTTTTTGTAATTTGTATTTGTATACAAACTATTCATTGTTAACACTTTCACAAATCAAAACTACATAATTGGGTTAAGTAGTGGTCAACAAGAAACTCCAAGACCTTAAACTCATTATTAAATCAAATGTGAAAAGCAGTATCATGCTATCATCATTTCTAAGTGGCGATATTTACGTTAATCCTGGACCGGTGCGTAAACCAAAATATCCTTGCACTGTTTGCGAAAGGGGAGTGATAAAAACAATTAAATCTGTCACATGTGAAACGTGCAGGAATAAGACCCATACACGATGCAAAGTGCCATCTCAACACAATTTGTCAACTTACTTTGTAACCAATGCACCATCAAACAGTCACCCAACAATAACAACGAATTTTCATTCACAGCAAAAAATTTGTTTGATACAGATCCCACAGAAGCTTGTAACAACACAGTGTCATCTGAATTTAGTTGAAAATATTATAAATGCTTTAAGCAAAAGGGTCTCCACTTTATTCATCTGAATTCTAGATCTGTTCTGAATAAAATCCCCGGTTATAACTATAACTGAAACATGGCTTGATTCATCAGTTACAAATACAGAGGGTCAACTGGTTATTCTGTGGTACAGAAAGTTTGAAAACGACATCGAGATTCTGTACATATGTCAAGGAAGATCTAGCATTTACTCAGCTTCAGTTTCAAATTAAATGAGTCGCATTGAGACGAGATATTGTTTCTTAAATTACTTTTACCGAAAACTAAACCGATCATAGTTGGGACATGCTATCGTCCTCCAAAACATACAGATTTCATAGATGGTTTTGATAACATTCTGAATTTCTGGCATTATTAATCAAAATCTTTTGCCAATTTTGGGGTATAATGATAACGAGTTCAATAAAGAGATGAATCCAGAGGCACAAATACAATTAAAGCTTCTGGATGATCAAGACTAATGGTCATGTAGTCATTTTTTATCATTATTTCAGTTACCTATTTGTCTTCAAATGGAAAATTAATACTGTATTTTTTATAATACAATCACAGTAACTTAAGAATAACGCAACTTAAGTAAAATTAAAGTTTGTTTTTGCATGCAAAAACGATGTCTCCCCCGTTCCCCCACATTTGACCCAGAGGATAAAAATTTCCTTATAATATGCACAACTAAATATGGTGCACTTGCTACACACCAAGTTTCGTAAAATTTGATGCAGTACTTTCAGAGGGGTTGAGCGGAAACCATGATTTATAAGGAATCATTGGAATATTCTAAGTTCAAAGGGCCATAACTCCCACAAAATTTTGAGGATAAACATTTCCTGGTAATATGAACAACCACATATGGTGTACTTGCTATTTACCAAGTTTCATAAAATTTGGTTCAGTAGTTTCAGAGGAGTTGAGCGGAAACCATGATTTATGAGGAATTTTTGGAAAATTCTAAGGGCCATAACTCCCACAATATTTTGAGGATCAGAATTTCCAGGTAATATGCACAACTACATATGTATGGTGTACTTGTTTCGAAAAATTTGGTTGAGTTGTTTCAAAGGAGATGGGCCGAATAAATTTGTGACAGACAGACGGACAGACAGACAGACAGACAGACAGACAGACAGACAGATAGACAGACGGACAGGACAAAAACAATATGTCTCCCCACCAAGTGGAGGGAGACATAATGTGCAATAAACACATTTTCTGATTCCAAGTTGATATGAAATGCATTTACGTTCATGCGTTGTTATATTTAGATTTTCACACATTTTCATTTGGACAAAATTAATAGATATATTAACATAGATCTACAGTACATATATAAGAATAACTGATGATCATTATCAACAACAATGCGCGAGGGCTTAAAACCGACCCAGGACACATAGACCGAATTATCTGTCGTTTAAAAGCTTATTTTATCATTCCATATTTACTTTTTTCTATTCTGACGTTTATTTTTTATTTTTTATTTTTTATGTTACTTTATGTTACTTATCAACAAAAATAACTTAATCCCTGAAAGAAAACCCTAAATTCCCGTGGGACAACCTTAATTTTCAAAACCAACATTGACTTTTAGCGGATTTCATTAAAAAAATTATGTGAGCTGTAACAGAGGACCCAATAAATGTTAACAAGTTATTATGATGCAGTTTTACAGATTACTGTAGGGACTCCACCAATTAACAGGTAGCATTCTAAAAATCTTTCACAGATGAACAATTTAGAGATGACTACAGAATTGCTGAATTTATTTCAAATCAAACAAATATTTACAGAAATATGTGTCTTACCTTACTAACAGTTTCCCAACAAATAGGATATTCAAAGCAGTCCATTTTTCTTTCCTTTTCAAGGCAGTGTGAAATGTAGTTTCTGTAATACTTGATCCGGGCCAAATCTGCTCCAAGACTTTCATCACTAGTTGGTGGTAGTGTGTCATAATCACAATATTTTGGTGCAATCGATGACAGATGGCGGAAAAAACAAATCATGAGTGTAACATCAAAATTTGTTGATGTGACTTGGGCACCTGAAACAAGTCAAGCAGATTAAACAAGAACTATCACTAAAGATGATGAATACCCCCAGATAATGCTTTCCCACAGTTGCTGTAGCCAAAAAGTATGAAAAAATATATTCAAGAAATATGACAAAAGTAAGTCTTTCTCTTGTTCCCATGGTTTTCTACTGTCGTTGTTTGGAAGACACTAATGTAATCCAGTGTTGGCCAGATTCTAGTGAACTTTGTTTATACATAAGTCAATATACAAATGAATGTTGTGACATTTAAACTAGAGGCTCCCAGGAGCCTGCATTGCTGACCTGAACCTGAAACCAATCGAACAACTATGCAATTCTTTTTTATCCAGCTTTTCTTTCCTATAAGGAATTGTCCAACACTTCTGTAAAAATCATTAATTTTGACCATAAAGGGAATTAACTCCTATAAGGAGTTGTCCAACACATATGCATCATGAATAACCATTCTGCAGATCTTGATGAACTGAATCATTTTGTCAGAAAAAGATTTTATTGTGGAAAAATGACAAAAATCGACAATTTTGACGATTTAAGAGCATAACTCCTATAAGGTATCTTCACACAACTTCAACTCAATAAAGAGTCTTGAAAGAGCTTTTGATGCCAAGGAAGGAGGGTCACTTATAGTGTTCTCTCCAGGCCCTTTAAGCACAGCGGTGCTTAATATTTTTGCAGCGGTGCTATCTTATCTACCGCGGTGGTTTAATTTCATGCCGCAGTGCTTTCCAAACAGTGACACTGGTCACTATTTCCTGTTGTATTTTTTATTCAACTGATTAAAGCTTTGTACAATATCCTCTGTTAATTAATACCTCGGGTAAGATTTACCTGGACATGTGTAAACATTAGCGTGCGCTAGACCTGATTGCCTGTTACCGTTAGATTCATTCATAAATAAAATTATTAATAATTGTAACAGTGAACTGTTACTAAGTCTCCCAAGTGAAGTTTCCCAAAGATAACTCCCACATATTAAAGACAAACTTAAACACAAATCACACAGGTCTTTTTTGCACATTCAAGTATTTTAAATTGCACATTCAAGTATTTTAAATTATAAGTATTACTTTTAAGTTTTTTAATATGTATATTGATTAACATATATAAAATTTGTCTTTTGATACAGGCAATGTTTTCCTAATATTGTGTGGTGTAATGGAGGTTATATAACTTTTGATAATTTTAGAAGTACAATGTATTAAATCTAATTTCTTTTGAAATGCCTTTACCAAGTAAGGGCAATTGCGATCTTCAATTTTTCTGTTATGTCTGCCTTGTCTTATCCTTTTTGTTGGATGTTTGAGATTGATCATTCAAGTTCCGTAGTTTTGTTATTACCTTTATTTACAGACTTTTGTTATAAAAGATCTTTGTTACAAATAAGACATACCAACTAAATTATGGTATAGACATGGTAGAAAAAAAACTAAACAAGGCATTAAACAGTCAAAATAGACTGTTTTATCATTTTCACAAATATGTTTACCTATATCTGCAAATCTATGTCAATGGTCTTTGACCTATCAAGGGTTTTGTCATTTAGGGTGGTGTATTTCAATAGTTTTAAAGATAAATTTATTTGGTATTTGAGGGCAGGTAGGGTATATGGTTATGGGATCTCAAGGGTTTTAAAGATATTAAGTAGTTTTAAGGGGGTAAGGCATGACCTCCTACAACCCTCCCATGGTACCAAATGATTTGTCTTATCATAAGGAGTAAGAATATATATGGTTATAGGGTGGGGATCCCAATGGTTTTCAAGATATTAAATAATTTGTCATTTGAGGGGAGGCGGGGCATGACCCCCTACAACCCTCCCATGGTACCAAATGATTCGTCTTATCATAAGTAGTAAGAATATATATCCTTATAGAGTGGGGATCCTAATGGTTTTCAAGATATTAAATAATATGTCATTTGAGGGGGTGGGCATGACCCCCTCAGACCTCCCTATGGTACCAAATGTTTCGTCTAATTATAAGGAGTAATAATATATATGGTTATAGGGTAGGAATGGTAACTATTTTTGAGGTATTTAGAGGGGCATGGAAAGGTCCCTGGGGGGCCCCATACACCTGAAAAATGGTTAGGACCAACATCTCATAGGGGTCTATCATTGTGCAAAATTTGAACAAAATCGGTAAAGTATAAAGTACAAAAGCACCCCGGACAAAGTTGGCGGCACGAGAAAGAAGAAGAATAAATATAAGTTCATTGGTTCTACCGAACAAATGAGAGGCTTTCCACTTATTGCAAAAATGACCTTGGCCTTGACTTTGGTTTTATGGAAATTGAATCTTCTTTTCAAAATAAACAAACAAAAGAAAAACCATTCGTATATCTTTCGAAATAAAAAGGTCATAAAGTAGGACGTTAATTGAGATAACTGACCTTGACTAAAAGTGTTTGATATTTGCATATTTAATGCTTTAAAAACAAATCATTTATAAATATAGGATCTTACATTGGTATGAGTGGATTATCGGATTTCTCCAATCGAGATAGTTAAATTATGGAATTTTAAGTCCGAGCCTTGGCTAGGACTTAAATTTCCATAATTTAACTATCAAGATTGGAGAAATCCAATAATCCAAGAGTACTAATGTAAGATTCTGTTTCTCTAATTTTAAAAAGTAGTAAATTTGCGAAACAAAGTACAAATTCTCCCAACCCCAATTTTAAGTTCATGACTTGAATACGCGGTAAATGGAAGGTGTTTTGTTTATGACGTCACGAGTTCTTATTGTGACGTTATTATTTTTAACCAATCAACTGCTGAGAACAACAAATTCACTAGTGACGAGAAATTTTTTTTTCACACCGGTCAAGCGGTTGAAATATTACGTCAAAATTAGAGAATGTTTATTAGTATTTACCATTTTATATACAAGAAAAAGCAGAATTTCCAAAAAAATAGGATTTTAACCTTGACTTCTTACAATGTGACCTTGACCTTGGTAAAGGTCAAAAAAGGACGAACAGTGAAGATCCTATGTCAATATATCTTATTGTTATGGACATATGACTATTTATCATAAATACCAAAATTTATAAGATGACCTTGACCTTTGACCTTGTTTATGTCTTCAATATATATATGTTTTAAATGTCATATTGAAAAAAATTTTTTTCACCTCTCAAGTCCACTCTGATTTTGTCAAAATAAGTCCAAATTTCATCGAAATCCGTCCACTAATTCCTGCGATAATTTTTCGGTACCCTAATGTGATGGCGGCCATTTTGAAAATGGTGGCCTTTTTTAAATTTACGAATAGCTTGTGCACACCTTCAATAACCTATCTACCATAATACAAAGTATCGTACAAATCGGTTGAGGCGTTTCCGATAAAAGTACTGGGACAAGTTCATGAGGCGGAGAAAGAAAAAAAATAATAATAATAAGAAACAGAGTAAAAACAATATGTCTCCAAACTTGGTTTGGGAGACATAATAATAGTGCTGACTGTGTTGGGAATGCCCAACACAAAATGTCTCCCAAACGAACACGGATTTGAGGTTGCCTTATGCGCTTCTATATATATACCAAGTTACGTTCATATCGGTTAACTTTTTTCAAATTTGTCCAATTTTCGGTGATGGCCATTTTGAAAATGGCAGCCATCTTGAAATTTTTTTGATAGATTTGAGGTCGCTTATGCTATTCTATATATATACCAGCAGGGATCACCACACTCAAAAAAAGTAGGGAGAAATGACTTCTCCCTGGCAGCCAAACAAGGAGAAGTCAGGGCCTGATAGGGAGACTTCAGGAGACACTAGGGAGAAGTCAGGGGGACCATACAAATAATTAATTTTCGCAGTTGTTACATACATTTTTCATTATTTACATCAATTTCCAGGATTATTTCTCAATTGTGTTTTAAAACCATAACACACTTAGATTCAGTTTTTTTCTTTCTTTTTCATTATTATTCATAGTATGCAATATCAAACAGCACATAACCTTTATCGTTAATCAATAAAAAAACACCAGGTAAAGGGACTATTTTTCTATCTACTTCAGTACTTGTAGCTGTGCAAGGTATTCACAAATAAAAATAGATCAACACAAATATGTGTATATGTGTAGACATAAACTTCATTCCTGAGTTCTTGTATCATAATATTCCTAACAGTTTGTTATGAACATGCCATGTTTATCTGAGCAAATTTCCAAAGAAGATAGATAGATAACATTACATTAAACCCAGAAATAATTCTTCTGTTCAGCACACTTCCACTTGGACAAAGTTGTGCTGATCCAAATTTCTTCATGGGACACCCATCTACAGAACTTATCATGATGTCAATAATCACTATACATTTTAATTCTTTCAAGTGGAGCTCATATACTTATCAAAGAAAATTGTTAAAGTACAATACTCTTTAAAAGAACTAAAGTTTGAAACCAATTAAAAGTGTTGTTTTTAAAAAATTAAGATTTTTCATTATGGGCCATTGTACATTACTTTTCTTCGTTGTTCACTTCCGGTATCACATCCGGTAAATAAACAAATGGCGCATAATACATTTGAAAGACGTAAATCGTTTGAAATATGTTAAATACGCATATTGTTTGCCGTTTTAATTGGAATTACACATTTACTGATAAATTGGTAGTCTGGGTGAAGTATTTGGACCAGATTTACAAGTATCTTATGTGAACCATCGGGCGACTTAAGGGAAATGACAGGGCAACTTCGACTTCGCTTTTGAGGCACCTTAGGGCGACTAAAGGTCCTAGCAGGGCGACTTTGTCGCCCACTTCGCCCACTGTGAGCCCTGCCAAGTTTCGTGCAAATCGATTAAGTTTATCAAATTTTTCACATTTTCGGTGGCGGCCATTTTGAAAATGGTGGCCATATTGAAAATTTTTTTTTACCTATTAAGTCCACTCTGATTTGTCAAAATAAGTAAAAATTTCGTCGAAATCCGTCCAGTAGTTCCCGAGATAATTTTTTGGGACCTTAATGTGATGGAGGCCATTTTGAAAATGGCTGCAATCTTGAAAATTCCGAATAGCTTGTGCACACCTTCAATAACCTACACTACAAACACCAAAACCTTAATTCCCGCAGAAAACCTTAATCTCCGGTGGAAAACCTTAATTTTTTAAGGAGTCCCGATAAAATTAAGTGTTGGTTTTTTAAATTAAGGTTGTCCCCTGGAAATTAAGGTTTTCCCTCGGAGATTAAGGTTTTCCCGCGGAGATTAAGGTTTTTTGTTGATTGGACCCCTGGGTCGGTTTTAAGCCCTCTGGCATTGTTGTTGATAACGATCATCAGTTACTCTGCATATACTGTTCTGTAGATGTATGACAATGGTTATAAATCTATATATTTATGTATAAAATTAATTCTTGTCGAAAATAAATATGTACGAAAATCCGAATGAACGTGAATGCATTTTCTATCAACCTTATTTCAGAAAAGGCGTGTATTTAAAAATTATTACTATACAAAATATTAAAATATAATTTTTCAAGTTACCGTTAAGTTATTATTTTTCCATTTGAACATAGGTAGGTAAGAAATATAGAGCAATCAATACACGGACCGAACTTGCAATACACATCCGCCATACTGTTTTGTTTACCTGTACAAAAATGAAAGGAATAAAGGACGGATCTTATCTTGGCTATATCTGTATCTGTTTGGGTTACGTTGTAGTATCCAATACTGTCTTTTATACAACGGATATTTAATTATTTTATTAAATTAATTTTTTTTTATTCGCAGGTTTATGGTAAGTTTATGGTATTCATATTATTGTTCAAAAAATCTAACATGTTGTTTCTTTTGCATTTTTAACCTTTCGTTGTGTTAGCTTTATATTTTTATACATTTTTATTATTTAAACTTGTTATTATTACGTTGGGTTTCTAATGATTTTTTTTATTTCTTTAATTCGAATTATGGTAATTGTTAACAAAAAATTAAACGTGTTATTAGTTATGAGTTTTTACTTTATAAACTTTTAGTTTTTGTTATATTTTAATTTAAGAGAAATTTATTTTCAATGAAAAGCACGTTTTCGCAGTTTCCTGTTATTTTCTATTAAGCTTTAAATTGTTTCAATTTACAATTTATAAGCAATAATACATTCATTTTAAATCATTTAAAACACATTTATACTGTTTTATTTTACATCGTAATTTAAGAAGCTCCGGTTTGGTATAATTAAATAGCTAATGCTGTAAGTATCGTAAATAATATTGTTATATCTTTGTAAAGTATAAAGATATGTATATATTTATATTTTCTATTGTATTAAGAATTAATAAGGCAAAGTAATTTAAAACAAAATGTCCTCATAGAAAAGTAACTAATCTGGGCCTTATTCTCTATAAATCCTGTAGGCGAGAATGGGAAGTATGAATTCATATTGTGCATCATTTGTACCCCTGCCCGCCAGTATGAAGTTATATAAATTATTATGGTTTTTTTTCAGAACCTTCAGAAAAATGCATGCCTTGGACTCCAACAGAGCACATCATTTTTTGTGCAGTATTGTTCTGCGGAAGAAATATCTATTAATAATACAATATTGGACTATATGTCTTGTTAGATTGTGTATAAATAATTTGTTTTGTAGTTATTGTTTGTTTGTTTGTTTGATGGTGTTTAACGCCACTTTCAGCTATATTATGGCGACCAGTTTTTATTGGGGGAGGAAGCCGGAGTACCCGGAGAAAACCACCGACCTGCGGTAGGAAAACTGACAATCCTTGTCAATTAAGATTGGAGTCGAGTGTACCCTGCCTGCAGTGAGAATCGAACCCGCAATCTCAGTGTTGACAGACCACGTGATCAACAGTAGACGAACTACCTTGACCACTCGGCCACCGAGGCCCCTGTATTTATTGTTCCACTACATATATTATTTATTGTAGCACATTATTGGTGGGTCGGGGCTGAATCAGCGTCCACAAGGCACCGTGATAAAAAGGAGTCCAGAATGCATCACCTCACCTGATGAGGTTGTTAGATGTTTGTACCGATCGATCTAACATTCAATTCGGATGTGTCTCCGTTAACCGCGTATACAGATGGGTTTCAACAAAATCAGCAATATATCGCTTTCAAAGAACACAGCTAGCATTACAATGTGCAGTTTGAACAGCTTTACCGTAAATTTGATCCACGGTACCATTTCTTCCAATTTGGAGTAGCTATATGTTGAAAGAGAATTTATATTGTACGTTTTTACCACAAAGACATTATGTATCATGCCATCAGTTTCCGTGCATATATCTATGGTTTTATGTATTCAAGAACGATTCTCAATGCTGTTCTATGAATTGTACAATTATTAAAAAATAAAATAAATAACTTCCACCTTTTTGAATCCGCGCATGTTGAATGTTATTTAATATTTGGTCGTCAGAGCAATACCTATAGTGGGCATTGTGATCACGATTGTGATGCAACTGTATTTTAAAATAATTAGATGTATATTATTTCTTTTTAACTGTTCGAATTCTTGCAACTGGAAAAAAAACAAATTAACACATGTCGATCATATTACAATCTATCTTCATGATATGAGATGATAGTATAGAGAAAGAAGAACAACGGGAAAAAGCATGTGTAGTTTCTATAGATGGATGCCTGGCGAAGATAGCGTTTTTCTTCTTTGCGCTAATTAATGATGTCAAGCATGAACTTGTATTCTTAAATCTGTTTGGTAAACCAAACAGATGTGTGGACAGTGGCTGTTACTATGTTTCTGTACCTCAAATTACAGCAAACAAAGTTACACCACTGAACAGACTGTCTGCACCACTTGTACATATGTATGATAATAAAGTTTTGTGGGTTCCATCTTAATAGTTAATGTATATGAATCATGTATTACAGTTTTTTATTCTGATGAAATTTGTTTTTAATTTGCACAAGGTGTTCTCGACACAAGAGGAACCTTAGTGCATATACCATTTTGTTTTTATACTTGTTAATAAATGATCTAATATGTATTTCATGTTTTGTGTATTTTTGCCGTGACCAGTCAGTCGACTCTTGACCTCGTTACCGGTGTCCTGTCATTTTGTTACCAGGTAATAAGTCATCCGCCCCCCCCCCCCCCCCCCGTCAAAAAAAAAGGGAAAAAAAAAGAAAACTGAACATCACAATAAATAAGACAAACAGATATGCAATGATACAAAAAAATAAAAATAATATATAAACGTTAAATTTTTCGGATGCTATATCAAAAGAATTGTACAAAAATTCCTACTTTATTAATTATTCAAATGTTTGCAAATAGAATATTTAAATTGATTTGCCTCTCTAATAATAATAATAAAGCAATTAAATTACTTAAAACCACGAACACATTCATAAATAAAATATAAAATAAAAAAAAAGAAAAAAAATTGCATGAAGCTAAAAACGAAGAAATGTTAACATTTACAATTTGGAAATTACTGTCAAATTGATGTTTGAATAATATTCTAATTAGTCAATTATTCTTTGAGTTTTCCGCTGATATTCGACGGAAAGGCATAATAGCTGAGTATGGGATTTCATTAAGGTTAATGGCGTCATGTATTCATTTTTGTCTCAAGCGTTGAAATAATTTTAAATAAATTAGTATCGATTAGCTAACTTCAGTTCAAGAAAAACAAAAAATTCAAAAATTTTGCACAACCTTAATACCAAACTTATAAATTGAAACAATTAAAAGCTGAATAGAAAATAACAGAAAACGGCGAAAACGTGCTTTTCATTGAAAATAAATTTCTGAGAAAATTAAAATATAACAAAAAAGAAATGTTTATAACGTAAAAACTAAGAACTTGTTATGAATGCAAAACAAATAACACGTTTAATTTTTTTTTAAATTAACATCATTCCAATTAAACAAATAAAATCGACATTTATAACAAACAAAATCATTAGAAACCCAACGTAATAATAACAAGTTTAAATAATAAAAATGTATAAAAATATAAAGCTAAAACAACGAAAGGTTAAAAATGCAAAAGAAACAACATGTTAGATTTTTTGAACAATAATATGAATATCATAAACTTACCATAAACCTGCGAATAAAAAAATTAATTTAATAAAATAATTATGTCGCCCCAGACTTTGTCGGGGCGACATATTGTTATTCTACTGTTTCTTTTTCACTATTATTATTATTATTATTATTATTATTATTCTTATTATTATTATTATTATTAAGGCTTTCCACTTTCCGAGTGGAAAGCCTTCTTGTTATTCTTCTGTTTCTTATTATTATTATTCTTATTTTTTTCCGCCAAGTTTTCTTTTCCCATTATAAATTTTGTTTCGCGACATGTCGTAAAGACATTTTGTACTATGGATGTATAAGACATTACGCTTTCGCAGTTGACCCTGTCACACCGAACACTTGTTCTTTACGGAGTTATCTCCCCTGTTACAGAAAAGCTTGTGTGCAGATAAACTATGAAACCGAAGAAGATTTCGCAATAAAAGTTGTTGCAAAATGGTCAGCTATGGATTGCGACAATTTGTTACATATCGCGCAAAGTATTTTGACGACTCCTTGTAGGAGTTATTTCCCCTTATTTATTGGAAGTAAAATTTGTACCATTGTAACTCATGAACCAGAGGTGATATAGACTAGATATTTCACAGTTGGTCATCATTGACCTTGACCTTGAAAAAGGTCACAAGGTCAAAGGTCAAGGTCATGTTCTAATTTTTGACCCTTGGTTGTGTGCAGATCTCCTCCTTTACTATAATAGAAAGAGAACTGAAACCTTTACCAAAATGTGTATCATATTGAGATCTTGAATCGTCACTTTTTTTATTTGACATTTTTATAAGAGTTATCTCCCCTGGACCAATAAAATGTATTATGAATTACATTATATCACTATATCTCAGTAACTATAACAGATATATATATGAAACCTTATATCATTGGTCATCATTGACCTTGACCTTGAAAATGGACACAAGGTCAAAGGTCAAGGTCACGTTTGAAATTTTGACATTGTCTTGTCATCGCTATTACTTTGAAACGGTAAAAGATAGGCTATAAGTTATAATGGATAAAATGTTGGTCTCATAAAGGCGCAACTTTTTTCTATTTAGAGGTAAAGGATCCGGCTTCATCTTATAGGAGTTATCCCCCATTACAACCATTGATAATTAGTTTTTCATTAATTACTTATCAACTATTGATAATAGAGGCATGGGGTCTTCACTTTGGATCATTAGGACCCTTGACCTTGAAAACAAATACAAGGTCAAAGGTCAAGGTCATTTTCTAATTTTTTGTATATATTATAAGTAGTCATATCTTAATGACTTTAAGAGATATTGGCATAAAATCTTCAATGTTGATCACTGTTGACCTTCAGCATGGTCAAGGTCATGCTGTAAAAGTCAAGGTCAAAGTCCTTTATAAATGTTTTTCATGGTACTATGTATTTTGAATGGCTTCTTCTTTTAATGCTATTGCCTATAAGTAATATTTACGTAGATTAAAAGATCAGTTGTCAAGGTCATTCAAGTTTTCTTACGTCCTATTTAATGACCTTTCTTATTTTTAAAGATATCTAAATAGTTTTTTAATAATTTTTGTTCTTATTAATTGCTATAGACAAATTACGTATGTTTCTTAGCTTTTTGGTTTCAAGGTCATTTATTTAAGGTCTTCTTTTGAAGTGGAAAGCCTATTAATCGTTCTTTAGAACGATTGAACCTATATTTATTATTATTATTCTTCCTCACTTTTTGTCCGGCTGATAACTCAGAGATGGCTGATTGGATTAGAACATCACATGGCATAAAGTAGAACCACTATCTGAAGTTGTGCCATCAACTTTAAAAATGGTGATATGTGGAACCATCTCCATGGAAACCAGAAAGTTATGCATGAGTGATTTTGGGCATTTTCCTTAATTTTTCGGAAACCTAGAAGCACAGAGGGACCAAACTTGGTATGATGGAAGACCATAATGAGATACAGGTTTGAGATGATTTTGGGGCGGAACGGAAAAACAAGATGGCCGCCATGGCTAAAAATAGATTTAACATGGGGCCTATGGGAAAATGATTTTTCTACAATAGCTTCACCATGGTTTGAGATATTCCAAAGATTTTTTATAGAAAGTTGGACCTCATCAACCTCGAGAAGACAGGAAAGTTTGAAAAAAAAATTTCACACTGTGTGGCCGCAGCCACAACCGTTACGTTTGCATAGAAGCCTATGGGGAAATGGAGGTTTTTTGTCACCTCCATTTCTCTGCTATGCATTGATGGATTCCAATCAAACTTTACACAAAGCACCGTCATCATTACATCTTGGAATTCACATATCGAAAAATTCTAAAATGGCCACCTTTTACAAGATGGCCGCCACGTTACATTTGCATAGAAGCCTATGGGGAAATGGAGGTTTTTTGTCGCCTCCATTTCTTTGCTATGCATTGATGGATTCCAATCAAACTTTACACAAAGCACCGTCACCATTACATCTTGGAATTCATATTACGAAAAATTTCAAATGGCGGCCATTTTTAAGATGGCTGCCGAGTTACGTTAAAAAATACAACATTGTCGGAATTCCATGAAAATCAACTTCTAGAGATATTTTGATGTGGGGAGCAACATGGAATCATCGATTTTGGAATTCACATGACAGAAAAAAAAAATTTCGGGGCGACATCTGCTATTGCTCGCAATGGCAATTCTAGTTAAATATCCGTTGTATAAAAGACAGTATTGGATACTACAACGTAACCCAAACAGATACAGATATAGCCAAGATAAGATCCGTCCTTTATTCCTTTCATTTTTGTACAGGTAAACAAAACAGTATGGCGGATGTGTATTGCAAGTTCGGTCCGTGTATTGATTGCTCTATATTTCTTACCTACCTATCTTCAAATGGAAAAATAATAACTTAACGGTAACTTGAAAAATTATATTTTAATAATTTGTATAGTAATAATTTTTAAATACACGCCTTTTCTGAAATAAGGTTGATAGAAATTTATGCATTCACGTTCATTCATAATTTATATTGGGATTTTCGTACATATTTATTTTCGACAAGAATTAATTTTATACATAAATATATAGATTTATAACCATTGTCATACATCTACAGAACAGTATATGCAGAGTAACTGATGATCGTTATCAACAACAATGCCAGAGGGCTTAAAACCGACCCAGGGGTCCAATCAACAAAAAACCTTAATCTCCGCGGGAAAACCTTAATCTCCGAGGGAAAACCTTAATTTCCAGGGGACAACCTTAATTTAAAAAACCAACACTTAATTTTATCGGGACTCCTTAAAAAATTAAGGTTTTCCACCGGAGATTAAGGTTTTCTGCGGGAATTAAGGTTTTGATGTTTGTAGTGCTATCTAGCATAATATACAAAGTTTTGTACAAATCCGTTGAGGCGTTTCCGATAAAAGTACTGGGACAAGTTCATGAGGCAGAGAAAGAAGAAGAAAAAAAAATAATAATAATAATAACAATAAGAAACAGAGTAAAACCAATATGTCTCCAAACTTCGTTTGGGAGACATAATTAGTAGAGCTGACTGTGTTATGCCCTACACAAAATGTCTCCCAAACGAACACAGATTTGAGGTCGCCTTATGCTATTCTACATATATACCAAGTTTCGTGCAAATCGGTTAACTTTTTCAAATTTGTCCAATTTTCGGTGGCGGCCATTTTGAAAATGGCGGCCATCTTGAAATTTTTTTGATAGATTTGAGGTCGTCTTGTGCTATTCTATATATATACCAAGTTTCGTTCAAAAAGGTTAACTTTTTAAAATTTTTCCAATTTTCGGTGTTGGCCATTTTGAAAATGGCAGCCATATTGAAATTTTTTTTTTCACCTATCAAGTCCACTCTGATTTTGTCAAAATAAGTCCACATTTCTTCGAAATCCATCCAGTAGTTCCCAAGATAATTTTTCGTTACCCTAATGTGATGGCGGCCATTTTGAAAATGGTGGCCATCTTGAAATTTCTGAATAGCTTGTGCACACCTTCAATAACCTATCTACCATAATACAAAGTTTCGTACAAATCGGTAGAGGGGTTTCCGAGAAAAGTACTGGGACAAGTTCATGAGGCAGAGAGAGAAGAAAAAAAATTGAAGAATGTGTCCATGGGACACGGATGCCCCCGCTAAAGGAAGTCCCAAACAGGAAGTAGTTGTCCAACAAGTCTGAAAGTCGCTTAGGACGTACAACTTGTGATACTGAACCACCCTGTTAAATTTCAAATTGTTCTGATGTACGATTTCTGAGACAAGCTTGACAGAAATTTTCATACTCGTTTTAACACATTTTCATACCAGCCCAATCGCAAACAGGAAGTAGTTTTCTGACAGGTCTGAAAGTCGCTTAGGATGTACAACTTGTGATACTAAACCACCCTGCCAAATTTAAAATTGTTCTCATGTACGGTTTCTGAGAAAAGCTTGACGGAAATTTTCATACTCATGTTAACACATTTTCATATCGGCCCAGTCGCAAACAGGAAGTAGTTGTCCGACAGGTCTGAAAGTCGCTTAGGACGTACAACTTGTGATACTGAACCACCATGCCAAATTTCAAATTGTTCTTGTGTACGGTTTCTGAGAAAAGCTTGACGGAAATTTGCATACTCGTGTTAACACATTTTCATATCAGCCCAATCGCAAACAGGAAGTAGTTGTCAGACAGGTCAGAAAGTCGCTTAGGACGTACAACTTGTGATACTGAACCACCCTGCCAAATTTAAAATTGTTCTCATGTACGGTTTCTGAGAAAAGCTTGACCGAAATTTTCATACTCATGTTAACACATTTTCAAATCGGCCCAGTCGAAAACAGGAAGTAGTTGTCCAACAGGTCTGAAAGTCGCTTAGGACGTACAACTTGTGATACTGAACCACAATGCCAAATTTCAAATTGTTCTCATGTACGATTTCTGAGAAAAGCTTGACAGAAATTTTCATACTAGTTTTAACACATTTTCAAATCGGCCCAGTCGAAAACAGGAAGTAGTTGTCCGACAGGTCTGAAAGTCGCTTAGGACGTACAACTTGTGATACTGAACCACAATGCCAAATTTCAAATTGTTCTCATGTACGGTTTCTGAGAAAAGCTTGACAGAAATTTTCATACTCATGTTAACACATTTTCATATCAGCCCAATCGCAAACAGGAAGTTGTTGTCCGACAGGTCTGAAAGTCGTTTAGGATGTACAACATGTGATACTAAACCACCCTGCCAAATTTAAAATTGTTCTCATGTACGGTTTCTGAGAAAAGCTTGACGGAAATTTTCATACTCATGTTTACACATTTTCATATCGGCCCAGTCGCAAACAGGAAGTAGTTGTCTGACAGGTCTGAAAGTCGCTTAGGACGTACAACTTGTGATACTGAACCACCATGCCAAATTTCAAATTGTTCTTGTGTACGGTTTCTGAGAAAAGCTTGACGGAAATTTTCATACTCGTGTTAACACATTTTCATATCAGCCCAATCGCAAACAGGAAGTAGTTGTCCGACAGGTCTGAAAGTCGCTTAGGACTTACAACTTGTGATACTGAACCACCCCGCCAAATTTAAAATTGTTCTCATGTACGGTTTCTGAGAAAAGCTTGACTGAAATTTTCATACTCATGTTAACACATTTTCAATTCGGCCCAGTCGAAAACAGGAAGTAGTTGTCCAACAGGTCTGAAAGTCGCTTAGGACGTACAACTTGTGATACTGAACCACAATGCCAAATTTCAAATTGTTCTCATGTACGATTTCTGAGAAAAGCTTGACAGAAATTTTCATACTCGTTTTAACACATTTTCAAATCGGCCCAGTTGAAAAACAAGAAGTAGTTGTCCAACAGGTCTGAAAGTCGCTTAGGATGTACAACATGTGATACTAAACCACCATGCCAAATTTCAAATTGTTCTTGTGTACGGTTTCTGAGAAAAGCTTGACGGAAATTTTCATACTCGTGTTAACACATTTTCATATCAGCCCAATCGCAAACAGGAAGTAGTTGTCCGACAGGTCTGAAAGTCGCTTAGGACTTACAACTTGTGATACTGAACCACCCCGCCAAATTTAAAATTGTTCTCATGTACGGTTTCTGAGAAAAGCTTGACCGAAATTTTCATACTCATGTTAACACATTTTCATATCGGCCCAGTCGCAAACAGGAAGTAGTTGTTCGACAGGTCTGAAAGTCGCTTAGGACGTACAACTTGTGATACTAAACCAACCTGCCAAATTTAAAATTGTTCTCATGTACGGTTTCAGAGAAAAGCTTGACGGAAATTCCTACGGACGTACACACTGACAGACGGACGGACGGACATGAGTTAAACTTAATGCCCCCGACATGTCATCGTGGGGGCATAAAAATAATAATAATAATAAGGCCACACTAATTTAATTTCTTGTTCTTCGGATTTTTGTCATTTTAAAACGTGGCGAGCGAGCAAAATAATAATTTTAAAAAAATCATAGGCAAACAGAAAAATTTGAGGCGAGCATTAACTTTTTTTAATTTTTATTTTTTTCAAAATAAGAAAATGTACTTTCATCAATGTATATATTCACAAAATTCATTTTCATTGTGATTTTTTCAGAATTGGGCATACTATGCTTACCTGAAGTTTACCAAAGCATGTAAATGAATAAATGATTTATATTTTGTAATTATGGGTTCATCATTCAAATTAAGTACAATCAATTGCACCTTTTAAACAATTCAGTATTGTAGGTCATATACAACATACTACATATATGACTTTCAAGGCATTAGAGACAGCTGGAAGCAAAAGAATGCCTGTTACATCTTCATTTGCAAAAATATATTTTTAGACCTTATTTAAAATGCACAACTGACTACACTGTACATCATTTATTGATGAAGATTTCTAGAGGAATGAATTTAAAAATGTCATAAAATAAGTTATATCCCATTCATTGTGTTTGCTGTAATATTCCCATTTAGTGAGACTTTCCCTTTTGATCGAACAACCAAAGACAATCCAAAATTATAGATACATGGTGTCCAATGTCCAATATTTGAGAGAAAAAATTCAAGTCCCATGCAAGCCATTAGAAAACAGAGGTATATATATGAAAAATGACAATAAGACAACAACCAGAACAAACAGTTATATGCTGACTCTAAATAAAAATTACTTTAACTTTTTCACAAATAACACTGAACAACCATTAGCAGTCATTTCATTTTCTCACTAATGAGACAGCGTGGTACCTATTTTTAGCCGGTTGAGATATCCTGGTCTCAGCCGTGGGTGAGATAAGAATTTCACGCTCCTTTTCCCGTAAAAATGTATTGTGACGTCAACTGTCGGTTCAGCAATAAAAATTATAAATATTTGCTTTATTTGTGATGGTTTACTGTGCCTTTTAAATATTAACATGAAAACAACATATCTGAGCTTCCATGACCCAATTTATGCCACAATATGATAGCGGTCAACATCAAAACAAATACGGTGACATAACATGTGTACACTGGAGATTATGTTCAGGGTAGATAACTCTATTTGTTGCCATCTTCCAACAGAACAGAACCGGATTTTTTTTTAACGAATTAGTGAGAAATAGAATTAAACACCGGTGGTTGGTCAAGACAGGAAAATCTCAGACACCCGCGTGAAAGATTTCTTTTGGTCTCCAACTCGGCAGAGCCTCATTAGAGACCAGAAATCTTTTCACTTGGGTGCCTGAGATTTTCCTGTCTTGACCTCCCACCGGTGTTAGATCCTATATTTCTTTTTTTTGGACAAATCACAACCCTTGGCCTTGCAACAATGTCAACAAATTTAATACGCATTGTAGTTTCTGTGGTCATTTTCTTTTATCTTGGTGGAGATAAACAGAAATCGAATGTGCTTCATTACGTATACTGAGGCTAAAAGTTCACCACGCTGTTGCAACCAAAAGTTTCAAAGTGTCAGTCGAATTCAGTTTTTTTGTCATCCATCTGGCAATCCTGCTCCAACATCCTATCTACTATAAATACAAATATTACTCAAGAACTTTTATTTCACGTTTTTTATTTAAATGTTCCTGTATCCTCGTTTTACGTTTATTATGTCGGCACTAAGGTAGAAATGTTTGATCTTTGAAAAAGCTGTGCCAAGGTACCACCACTAAAATAAATCGCCCTGTTTTGGACAACCATGCCTTCCTTTATAACCACCCTACTAAAATGGTATGATTGTTTCTTTTCCTTTTTCAAAATACATCAATATTTTTGTTTGTGATGCAATAAAACGGCAGTTACATTAAGCGTTCACAAGATTACGATTTCAAAGAGTAAAATAAAAAATTCCGGATGACTTTGCAGGACCAGGGAGCGGAAATTTTTTTTAAATATTATTTTTTCGATTTCGATAAAATATGTGCGGTCGGGTCCGTAGAACAAGAAATTTATTTGGTGTGGCCTAATATAAGAAGAAACAGAGTAAAAACAATATGTCTCCAAACTTCGTTCGGGAGACATAATAATAAGAAACAGAGTAAAAACAATATGTCTCCAAACTTCGTTTGGGAGACATAATAATAAGAAACAGTAAAAAACAATATGTCTCCAAACTTCGTTCAGGAGACATAATAATAATAATAAACAGAGTAAAAACAATATGTCTCCAAACTTCGTTTGGGAGACATAATTATAATAACTAGAGTAAAAAAAACGTGAGCAATGCTCACCATTGATACCCCCTGCTTCATTATTTCTTCAAAAATGCACATGTTCTTACTTATGAACTTGAAACTTAATCTAGTGTAGGAAGAGTTGCAGATAAAACATGGGATGATGGGAACCCCCATCCCTCCCCCACCTCAAAGAATAGCAATGACAAAGTCAATGTTTTTCTATGGGAAACTCCAAATATTATTCCGATCAAAATGCTAAATATCTCCTGCACAATGGCATTATGTGACAAGGATTTTGTGTAAGTTTCATCAATTTCCATTCAGTGGTGTAGGAGGAGTTAGGATGAGTTGCACATAAGAGATGGGTATCCCCTTAGGTCAATGACAAAGTCCATGTTGTTCTATGGGAAACCCCAAATATCATTCCGATCAAAATGTTAAATATCTCCTGCACAATGGCACTATGTGACAAGGATTCTGTGTAAGTTTCATCAAATTCCATTCAGTGGTGTAGGAGGAGTTGCACATAAGAGATGGGTATCACCTTATGTCAATGACAATGTCCATGTTATTCTATGGGAAACCCCAAATATCATTCCGATCAAAATGTTAAATATCTCCTGCACAATGGCACTATGTGACAAGGATTCTATGTAAGTTTCATCAAATTCCATTCAGTAGTGTAGGAGGAGTTGCAAATAAGAGAAAGTGTAACGGACAGACAGACGGACGGACGGACGGGGGTATAATAATAATAAGAAACTTTATGGACATGAATTCAGAAATTATTGTCCTGTTTTGATATTGTTGCTACCTACATTGGACCACTACATTAAAGTAATTGGATATTTTAGTCTGTTGGGTGCGTGTATTTTGAAATTCCCAAAATTAAGATTAATTAAAGAATTATTAAGTGGACAATAATTTTAATGTATTATCTCTCAGAATTTAGGAACCTAACCCCACACCCCACCCCCACAAAGCTACCAGGCATTTGACTCAAATCCTACACTTTTGGCATTTTTTAGCTACCTTTATTCTTCAAAATTAGGAATTTTATATAACAAATTAACTTATTTCCATTTTATGAAGGACAATTTTTCCACCAATTTTCATTTTAGATTAAAGATTTGTGAGACAAAAAAAACATCCTATTTGAAATCTAACGCATCGAATTCATATCTACTCTGGTTATTTCAGTATTTTATTTACTTTGTACCGTTTTCAGTAAGTACTTAATCTATTTTATATGTACAAAGTTAAAGTTAGGCGGGAACCAGCTTACACTGTTTTGCTTATTCCTCCTTTGAAAAATGTCCCGTAAAACATTTCAAGACCATTTCAGATGCAAATGTCAATTAAATTATTCTGTATATTTCCGATCTGGATTATAATTATGCTTCTTCATTAAATATCATACAGGCGCAAGATTTTGCTATTTACAACATTTTTTTAAGGGACACAACTTGATATGTAAATGCAAAATGCGTGTTACAGTTTGTTGGTCAGTGCATTGTACTACAATTATTACGTTCGCCAACTGGGGGATCTAGAGACAGGCATTTGGGCGCCTACCAGAAATACTACTCACATTGGGGACTAGGGGACTGTTAAGTTTTATCCCTGTGTTCCCATCTGGGGAGAAATGAGAAGATTACCAGCACCATGTTCCAACGTTGGTCCATGATCAATAAGGTAAGGAAAAGAAATCACAACACATAGCGTAAACTCCATAGAAGGAGAGAAACCAGATGCACTGACAGAGTAAAGATCTCTTATTTTGCTAGCTACACCCCTCATACAAACTCAAGGAAATTGGGTAAGGTCATATCCTCAAATAATGGACTCTGTACTTTATATATATATATTATATATAAACAACCAAATTCTTGCCCTGTTAGAATATAGAAATTTGTAGTGGTCAAACAACTCTGACCTGACATCATGATGGCTGTAAAAACTAAATAATCCATAGTTACCATAGGGAAGAATCAGTTTCCACTGTGCCTTTGTTAGAACTCGTTTATCTTTTAACTCCATTAATAAGGTCATATTTCTTTGTATTATAGCATTAAGTTGGTCAGGAGGAAATTCCTGATCAAAGCGACATCTCACAGCCTGCGGAGCAACCTTCTGAACAAGATGACAAAACCTCAGGAAGTTTGATTCTCCTTCTGCCAGGGTACTTGGCAACCTGAAACTAGAACCACTGATGATTTTAGTCCATTTTTATCAAATGTAATTTAAATAATGTGACATGTCCAAACTTACATGTATCATGGCATAAATTTGACTGGAAAAATTGTGCTTTGACCCTGATTTTGCTTCTCTGAATCACAAGTCTGAAATGACTGGGTTGCAAAGCAAGCGCCTTAATAAATAGGGAAGGGTTTTTACAATTTGTTGGAAGAGGTTTTTGGGTCCGTGTAAAAATGTAGGAACAGTTGATTACACAAAATTACAACTAGAGGCTCCCAGGAGCCTGTATCGCTCACCTGAACCTGACAATTCTTCCTTTTTAATCTAGCTTTTCTTTCCTATTAGCCATTAGGAATTGTCCAACACTTCTTAAAAAAGCTTTAATTTTGACATTTTAAGGGGAATAACTCCTATAAAGTGTCCATAACACATATGCACCAGTGATCATTTTTGCAGATCTTGAAGAGCTGAATAATTTTGAATGAAAAAACTTTCCCTAGCTCTTACAGTTTCCAAGATATTGAGGAAAAAGGACAAAAATTGACAATTTTGACAAATTAGGGAAAACAACTCCTCTAAAGCATCGTCACACATCTTTACCTCAACAAAAACTATCTTTACCCCCCCTCCCATTCCCTTTTGCACCTGTTCTATTTTAAAACCAATAGCCATGTCGGTGGTCAGCTGTCATGATTTACGCAACTTTGGCTTTGATAGAGGGGTGCAAATTTTCAAAGCAATCCTTTCATTGGTTTAAGAGAAATTTTTTTTAAAAATCACTTCAAATTGATTAAAACAAAATTCAAGGGGAATAACTCCTAAATGGTTCATCAGACAATCTTGACTTTGAAGTAATTTTTGTAGCTCTCACAGAGCTGAACAATTAAGCAATGTTAACCTTTTCTGTAGTTCTAATAATTGTCAACATTTTTGGGAAAAATGGAAAAAAATAATCAATTTTGACAATTTAGGGGCAATAACTCCTACAAGGGATCATCTTACAACTTCAACTCAATGTAGAGTTTTGTAGTGCTTTTGATGCTGAAGAAGGAATGTCTCTTCCATTTCCTTGTATCTGTTATACTTTTTGAACTACAAGTGTAGAAGCCAAAAACTGTATTTTGCCCCCCCCCCCCCCGTTCCATTTCTTAGCCAAGGCCACCATGTTTATTAATTTTTGGCTACGGTTTGTGCAAACTTATAAGAAGACATTTGAATGATGATGTGTACAAAAGTGCAAAGCATTCCTTTCAATGGTTTCAGAGGAGAAGATTTTTAAAAAATCAATTAAAACTGATGAAAACAAGTGTGGACACAGAAAAATGTCTCGCCTGAATTCCGCATCAGTAACGAAAAATAATTATGTCATAAGTATTACGTAAATAGCATTACACTGTTATCATTTTATTTGAAATATACAATGCATGGTTACAGAGAAACGGACTTAATCCAAAAACTTTAACTTTGTCACTGGACCATAAAATTGAGGTCATGGTCAGTTGTAACCTACAAGACACTCATGTCCTGATCATTAGCAATCTATATACCAAATACTGTCATTCTACCATGAATGGTTACAGAGGAATTGCCCTAATCCAAAGAATTTAACATAGTCACTAGACTGTTAAATTGAGGTCATAGGTCAGGTGACACCTGCCAGATAGTCATGTACTATTCATCAGCAACCTATATATCAAATATTGTCATCCTACCATGCGTTGTTACAGAGAAACTGCCGTAACCCAAAAACTTTAACGTAGTCACTGGACCGTGAAATTGAGATCAAGGTCAGGTGACACCTACAGACAGTCATGTACTATTCATCAGCAACCTATATACCAAATATTGTCATCCTACCATGCGTGGTGACAGAGAAACTGCTGTAACCCAAAAACTTTAACATAGTCACTGGACCATGAAATTGAGGTCAATGTCAGGTGACACCTACCAGACAGCCATGTACTACTCATCAGCAACCTATATATCAAATATTGTCATCCTACCATGGGCATGGGTGGTTACAGAAGAACTGCCATAACCCAGAAACTTTAACAGTCGCTGGACCGTGAAATTTAAGTAAAGGTCAGGTGACAGGTGACTGATTGGCAAGTACTAATCATAAGCTAACACTGGACCAAATTTGATGGACCTAGGGCTTGAGCTTACAAAGGTATGAAGCAAGATGTCCCATACGTCTAGCCTCTACTCTAGCGACTATCGTCAAAGGCGAGACAAAAATGATCCAAGGGGAATAACTCCTAAACGATTCTTCAGGCAATCTTGACCCTGAAGTCATTTTTTTGGTATCTCTCATAGAGCTGAACAACTAAGCACTACTAACTTTTTCTCTAGTCCTAATAATTTTCAAGAGTTTGATGACAAAATGGCAAAAATCCATCAAAGACAGAAATGGCCAGATTTCGTTAAAATATTAACTAAGTCGGTTAACAGGGAGTAGGTGAGTGACAGACCTGAAATCCAATCCCATGTTATGGGAGGCCATGCTGATGCCGCATACCCAATTTCAAGAGAATGTGATAAGTAGTTGCTGAGAAAATTGTTACGAAAATTTTCTACCATTGAACATTAATGTTAAAATGAACTAAGTTGGTTAACAGGAAGTAGGTGAGGGATAGACCTGAAAATGAATCCAACGTTATGGGAGGCTATGATGATGCTGCATACTAAATTTCAAGAGAATGTGATTAGTAGTTCCTGAAAAAACTGTTACGTAAATTTTCTACCATTGAACTTTAATGTTAAAAATTAACTAAGTTGGTTAACAGGAAATAGGTCAGCGACAGACCTGAAATTGAATCCTACGTTATGGGAGGTCATGCTGATGCTGCACACCAAATTTCAAAAGAATGTGATTAGTAGTTGCTGAGAAAACTGTTACAAAAATTTTTTCCCTGCCTGCCTGCCCGCCCAACATTCACCATACTATAACCCGGATTTTCACTCTGGGAAATCCAGCCCAAAAATAATCAATTTTGACAATTAAAGGGCAATAACTCCTACAAGGAGTTGTCAAAAAACTTCCACCCAATAGAGAGTTTGGAGAGATTTGGTGCAGAAGAAGGTAAGTCTTTTCAGTTTTCCTGTTTTCTGTTATACTTTTTGAACTGTAAGGCAAAAACTGTATTTTGACCCCTCATTCTATTTTTAGCCGAGGTGGCCATGTTGGTTGGTCTGTGGCCATGATCTGTGCAAATTTGGTATAAGACATTTTACTGATGAATGTGCAAAGTTTCAAAGCTTTTGGAGAAGATTTTTAAAGAAAAGTTAAAGGCGACGACGACAACGACAGGTCAAGTAAGCTGATTCAAGGAAGCTTGCATCATTCAAAAAAATAACATTTCCAAAAACATTGAAGAAAGTTCATGAAAACATTTCTGAGTTGTAGTTTGAAAACAACAAAATTGAGCACAGGCTGCCAGGAGTAAAGCTTGAACTCTCAACCTCTGCGCTAACAGGCATGTGATAAATAGAAGATGATTAATTACTTTGACCATTTCGACCAACTGTAAGGATGTGTAAAATTAAATCAATTTAAAAGTAATTAAAGGAAATATTAAAGCAAAGTTAAATATTTAGACAAATACTCTTCAATTTGTACTTTTTAATGTTTTTTTTGTCATTGTTCTTAACATACTAGTATATGTAAATTACTCATATTACAATTAAAAATCAAGTCCGAGGATTTTAGGAAGTAAGGAACTGGTTACCATTGCAAATAATCTTTTTCTTTAGACAAAGGATACCAGATGTTTATATTTATCTAAAATTGTTGTCTACGGTAAACTACATAGGTTGATGGGTTGTACGCCTATTAAAAATATTAGTATATGACGACGCTCTGGATAATATTTTTGGGGATCAAATGTTTTTTAACTGGCATTTAAATATATTAAAAAGCAAGAGAACGACTAAAAGGGGTAATGTACGTAAATAAAGTAATGATCAACGGTTTTTTAAGAATTTGACTACAATTTACGAAGTCTTAACAATTTTCCCGACCATACCGGTATTCTAAGACCGTACCGGTACAGCGTATCACCAACAGTCAGGGGTAATACTTGTACTAGTGTATTGTTTTAACCCAGAGAGGTAAAGATTATTGACTGAAAAGAGTAATATTTTTAAACTTATGTATGTCATTATTTTTTACTGTATTAAGTAAAAAAATAAAGATCTTGGAGTTGTCCCCCTTAAACTATTATTTCATTTTTTTACTTGTGTGAGTAATTTTTTTTTCTTTCGTAGTTACAAATTTATCCTGAATTTTATCAATTAAATAAATGAGATTATCTCCCTTAAATCAAACTAAAATATGTATCATTGTTTTAAAAACGGTACATCGAAAGTGTAAAAACCCCCCGAAAAGTGTAAAAACCCTGTGGAATAGTCTAAAAACCCCTATATATATGGTGAAAACCCCTCAGAAATGATAGATATTACTATATATTATGATAATAATGCAATATTTGTGAAAAAATAATTATGCTTTATCGCACAGAATCGATTTTTGTAACCGCACAATACATCCTATATGAGGTCAAATAGCTAGGGGAGAGCACTCCAATTAATTGCAATAAAAGTACTTAAGTACTGTAGGTAGGAATACTGTAGGTAGGAATAAAATATATCAAAAATTGATCCTATAATACACAATTTGATAAAAAAAAAATGATTTTGAATAAGAATAAATGAATTAAATTAATATATAATTTAATTTATACCTTTAGAATATGAGTATTATTTGATTTAAAAAATAGTCGATAGATATGAATTGCCAATATTGGACTACATTTTAATAGGAGATGATTAATACAGTAAGTTTGTTTGTTTGTTTATTTATGTTTTATTTTATTTTTTTCAGAATGGACAACTTAACAAAGTTTCATCAATTTCAATAAGAAACTGCCTATTATCATGAAAAGACAAAATAGAAGACTGCAGAGACATGATATCTTATTGTCAAACAAATTTCATACAATTCAGTCTATGTAGATTGAAAGAGTTGTAATTTTGTGTTTATGAATATATGTAAACCGAGACCAATAAAATTCAACTACCTGTTGTCTTTGTATACTGTGTTATGAAATAAAAATGGTCTGGGGTGTTCTAAATAAGGAACAATAGAAAAATCTGGAGATAATACATGCTAGAACAAAACACAAGACACAATTTATACATATATTCGTCTTGAAAAAAAAGTAACAAACATAACAAAACGTAAACAAAATTCATTCTGTCCATTACCGCTATGTCCACTGCCCCAGAACTCGTAGCTTACTTTATGGCATACGTAGCCCGAGCTGTTGTAGTGTATCTAAACTGTTGGCACTGGACATATTTTAAGATTTATGCCACAATTGTGGGCTTTACGTCTTCACAAGACTGACTTGTCCGAATTATCTTGCCTATTGCTTTCGCCGTCTTGGCATCCTTCGCTTGTATTATTTCAGCTGCAAGGACTGCTTGCTTGTGGTAGAGTGGTATCATCCCAGATTGCTGATTCCAGTTAGCCGATTCCCAAACTGCCGACAATCAAAAGTTATATGTTATTAATGGTTTTAGAAAAAAATGTTTTATTGTATTTATGTTGTTTTTGACATTTTTTTACGTGTTTAACACTACATATCAACTCAATGCCAATGAAACGAGATTATTTGTGTTGTTGTCTCTTTGACATGCACATGGCGCTTACTCCAGACACAGTGACTCCAGGGTGCCGTTTCATAAAGCTATCGATAATTAACGTGCTCGTTATACCATGCAATTTAAATGAAAAGGCACCCTGATCTGTATAGTTTCGTGTATATGTTATTTTTTACTTTGTTCGTAACTTTAAATAATAAAATAAATATTTAGATAGAACTATGTTTTTTTTCATTAATTTAACATTTTAAGCCCTAGATTTATAACAAAGCAACTATTAAATTTTCACAAAAACACTAAAAATTTTTACAAATCGACTATTTCCTCTGTAGATTCTGTGTCAATTAAAAACTTTTTTCTGATAAGTTGTAAGTAATTAATAAAAGAAAATTTTTTTAGGATAGATTTGATTTATTCGGCAATTTGGAATCGGCCAATTGGACTCGGCAAGTTGGGAGTCGGCAAATTGGGATTCGGCAATCTGGCATGGATTCGGTATAGAATGCTTTAATATTTTGATACAAGTGTTCCGCGCTGTGGTAGATGTCACCATTAAAATGTAATTGGCATGGAAAAAGGTTGGACATGACATCACATGCTCCTTTTACATATATGATCATGGTTGTAAAAACATGTATTTCTTTATTCTATATTTGGTAACATATAAAGACGACAAGCAGGAACATTAGAATTTATCAAAATATCCAGTAAAATTTCGTTTTTTATGGCTCTTTTATAGATTTAGCCTTGATTTCAAAGGTTTCATTTTAATTAGCAAAATACAAGATGAAATAACTTTACTCTGTAATGAATACTTAAAATTTTTTTAATGAAGTAACCCTCGCTGCAGCAAAAATTGTAGATATTTAATTGTTAATGTTGATTACACTTGTTATTTGCCTTGTCAATTAACACCTAGTAGCCAAACTTCTGGCACGTGCCGACAAATCAATCGATAGTGTCGTTATATTTTATTTTTAGAATATAGTTTTATATACGGTGGTAATTATTTATATTTCCTTTGTTATGTATGTCCTCATACAACCATTCACGTTACTGTTACAAAAAAAATTAATGTATTAAAATAGATTCTCTGCCTTTTCATCGTATAAAGCGACTTTCTGTGATTTATTTTTTTTTAATTTAAACCTCTGTACTTTTTCAAGAGAAACATTAAAAAAAAACATTAAAAATAACGAATGTGAATGATCAAGCATTTAAGTAGTATTCTAGCTGAGGATCAGGCAGTGGTCGGCACATAACAAATTTTTTGTTTTTACCTTTTTGGCTTAGATACATTCATTTTGATATAAAACCAAATTCTAACAAGATTTTACATTTGAAAAAGTGTCCATTCCCTAGATAATTTTTGACCGGTTAAATAGAGAAAAATTTCCCGCATTTTCCACTGTACAATTCAACTAAATTTCAAATGATTATATTTAAAAGACAAAATAAATTCGGAACTTTAATAAATTAGAATGTTGTTTTATTTTATTTTTCCTTCATGTGCATGCCATCACATGTATGCATTTGTCCGGATTCTTACGTGGACTGATCAATACTTAGATATATATAATCTACATCATTTGCCTGATGTGGTGATCTGTCAGATAGGCGGCAATGACTGTAGCAGTAAACGATTTGACATCTTAAACGTTCTAAGTCATTGTATGGCCGATGTATATAGTAAACGGCGAGACAAAGTACACTAAATTTATAAGAGGAAAAGCTCTCAGTATTATTTTGTTTATTTTTTCAAACCTGTTAATGTATACAGGCCGGCCATGAGGCGGCAGACGATGTTCGTTTCACTGAAAATGGATATCTTGCTATTCTCGTTACCTTGAGAAAGGCACTTTGTTGGTTTGTTAACAAAACTGAATACTGCGGAACTTAACCAGGTTTGGCACCACATTGTAATTTCAAGCAAGCAAAAGAATACATGCGAACACCCGCCTCTGTAATGACAGAAATGTCCGATTTACTCCAGACAGACAATCCTTTAATTGTATACAGAAGAAAAAATGCTACATTCCTTTTTTCTTCTGTAACTACAATCTGGATGCTAGTTTTATAGTGGTTGAAATGGCACTGAAACTTACATTTATTTATTTATTTATTTATTTATTTATTTATTTATTTATTTATTTATTTATTTATTTATTTATTTATTCATTCATTTATACTAAATGACAGATTTAAGACAGATTTATATAAGCTTTGTATCTTGTTTCCGAATCCTTGTCTGTATTTTCTTGTAAATATATAGATATATGAATAGAAATAAAATATGTTTGTTTGTTTGATGGTTTTTTATCGCCACTTTCTGCAATTTTTCAGCTATATCATGGCGTCCAGTTTTTATTGGGGGAGGAAGCCGGAGTACCCGGAGAAAACCCCCGACCTGCGGTAGGAAAACTGGCAATCCTTGTAAATTAAGATTGGAGTCGAGTACACCCTGCCTGCAGTGAGAATCGAACCCGCAATCTCAGTGTTGACAGACCACGTGATCAATAGTAGACGAACTACCTTAACCACTGTTTAAACCAAATGTATACAATAGGCTGACAGTGAAAAATGACGAATTGAGCGGAACTGCCAGCAGAAAACAGGTATATGACAAAAAGTATAATGTAAAAATGGAAGCATAAAAACGAATTGGGACATATATTTAGATGAGGAAATATTGCCGACTTTACAGGAAATAGACAGAATGATTGCAGACAAAGATTCCATAATGAAATCGATAATACGCAACAATGAAAAAGCGCCTTGTTTAATTCGTTACAAAGACGACCAATGCAGTTAACAGACATCAAGACTTTAAGTTGTTCAGGACACAGTATTTTAAAATTGACAAAACCTTCAACTTGTGTGACTTGCGCGTTACTGCATCAAGTTACAAGCAGATATAAATCGTTATGGACACCATACAAGAACCGCCAAAAATTTCGTCCCTCTAACTCGATTTTCTGAATCTGTCCCTGGATACTGATACACAAAACTTAGTGTTTGGATCAGACAAGGAAAATGGCTATAGTCAACGCCATTACATCAGCTTTCTCGACATCTAAGAATGCAGAAACTGGTGGACGACATACTAGTAATTGACAAGGCCGACGGAGACTCAATACTGATCGACATCTCTGGTAGAGACGGATTTATCCATGCCGATGACCCGATATGTTTCAACGTCAACAAAGGACACAGACATTATTTTCGAAATTTCACAGGTATTTTATTAACAAATTAAAACCAACTTTGACTTAACATCGGAAAACAGTTGATCATATTGGTTACTTTGACAAAAGTTGGACAAATAATAATAGTGAATCCCCCGAGCGAGCCATCGACTGGAAATCACAACCATTATTGAATTTAGTACAGGTTACAAGAGATATTGTGGACACCCAATATATAAGGATTTGCTAAGATTATTGATTTCAATTGGACAGTACCGACTATCGGACGGCCCTATACAGTTTCATGTGTTGAAATCGCTGTGGATGACCAAGACCGTTGAAAAGAGAACGTTTTTTTTAGAGATTCCATAACCACTTGCCGCCAGACCAAAAGACCCTTACTTCGACAGACGGACGAATGACTGTCATTAAACCTTGGAAGGAATAAAGGTCAACTGAAAAGGAAAATCAACGAACTGTCGACAACTAAACGGAATTGCTATTTAGATTCTGAGTGATATTTCAATGTTTTGTTCAATGTATTCATTTCTCTATTTTTTCAAGGGCGAGACACTTAGTTTGCGGACAGCGATACATTAAAGAGAGATGTGTGCAGGTATCTTAGTAGTTTTAAATTTGAAAAATAAAATTTAACTAATTTCTACGCTGACTACGACAGATGTCCAAAGCCTTGTGCAGGATGTCATATAGTAGTTTTAAATTTGAAAAAAATAAAAATTTTACTTATTGTTACGCGGACTACGACAGATGTCCGAAGCCTTGGGCAGGATATCTTAGTAGTTTAACTTCAAAAACAAAAAACTATCCCTTGGCCTAGTTCAAACTTTTTTTTGCAATATTATAGACAATACCAAGCTAACAATAATAATAATAATTTGTACTTTTCTAGAAAAAAATTATTACTCCTATAGTTATAAAACAAAACGACTTAAATGAATAAATATATAAAATCCCCTTACCCAGCCCCAGATGTTCATAGCCTTGACTTGGCGTGGGGGCTCTTAATTATATATAATTATAATTACAAATGTGTTGATTGACTGAAATGTCAATTAATCAATTCATTGCAATTGTAACTAATTTTGTCTAATATGAGCTACTAAAATCTTTTAATAACAACAGACATATAATTACATGTACATGTAATACAAAGAGTGCAAAGCTTTAAATGAAATACATATCTATTTAAAAAATTCATTATAAAATTATAGACATTATTTTAATTTCACACATTAAATCATTTGTCAGTATTAACATTTTCAATATAATTCCAACTTACAGTACTTGTAGTACTTTTAATATGAATGCAGGCGCAGCCTTAAATGCGAGCATCGCACATTGTTCATGTCGTTACTTCAGAGCCCCCTAACAGTGCCTCTACATTCCATTGATGACGTGACGTAATAATGTGTTTGTGACGTCACAAAACTCAATTTCAAATACAGCGTTTCAGATTGAAAAAATTTGTCTGGCATTTTTGTGGTAATTTCAAAAATAAGCACTTTAATTTAGCCGTTTGTAAAAAAAAAAGGGGGAAAATACCGAGTCTCGCTAACGCGAGACCCGGTATTTTCGTAAATTCCCAATGCATTCCGAGTAGCCCAGGTTTTTTTTTCGATGATCATATTTTGGGTCTCGTGCAATTTGGCAGACTCTGTACATTAGAGAGCTTCGCTTCGCTCGCATATTACAAAGAATTAGAATGCTCTCCCCTAGCTATTAGACGTCATATAGGACGTATCGTGCGGTTACAAAAATCGATTCTGTGCGATAAAGCATAATTATTTTTTCATAAATATTGCATTATTATCATAATATGCGAGCGAAGCGAAGCTCTCTAATGTACAGAGTCTGCCAAATTGCACGAGACCCAAAATATGATCATTGAAAAAAAAACCTGGGCTACTCGGAATGCATTGGGAATTTACGAAAATACCGGGTCTCGCGTTAGCGAGACCCGGTATTTTTGCTTTTTTTTTTACAAACGGAGACTATTTTCGCTTTGCGTTTGCAAAAAGGTAAAATGTCCGACAATTTTTTGCAATCTCCAAAACGCTTTATTTATTTTTACATTGTTTGTGACGTCACCAACACATTAAACACGTCACGACACAAAAAGGAATGCAGGGGCACTCTAAGGGTACTCTGAAGTAACGTCAAGAACCATAAAATATGCGATGCTCGCATTTAGGCTGTGCCTATGTTCATATTATATAGTAATATCTATCATTTCTGAGGGGTTTTCACCATATATATAGGGGTTTTTACACTATTCCATGGGGTTTTTACACTTTTCAGGGGGTTTTTACACTTTCGATGTACCCTTTTAAAAATTGAAAAAGAACACCAACAAATGTATCCAACACAGGGGTCCGGAAGTTTTCCCTGCCCATTTCGGTCATTTTTCACCCTAAGAAATTACCATATTCCATGGTAGTGAATATTGGGGTCTGGGGTCGTTTCGTACCGAAACATGTTTGCACGTCGGGTCGTTTCGCCACGATAGTGTGAGTAAGCGAAAATATATGTAGAGATACAATCTCCTGCCTAAAAAATCTTCATTGTATTATGACATATTGTTTATGCAACAAAATAATGGCAAACACGTTGTTTTGATGAATATGGAACGACAACACAATTAATGACCTTTGCAACTCGTTGTCCGAATGTAGTTCCCCATAAAATAGTGTATTTCTTTGTAATTTTTTTTCTTTGGCTTTTTTCTTGTTTTGGTTCTACTTTTAGGGCTTATTGGAAAGAAGGATCTTTGAAAAAAATTTTAAAATTAAACATTTGATGAAATATAATGGATTAGGAGTAATTTAGTCCAGTGGAATAATTGCCAATTTCCTGTTTTAGGGGTCTCTCGGACTTCATCGATGAAGATAGGGATGCTTCCAGAGCTTTAAAAAAAGTTTGAGGTATTACAGTTTTCTGAATTTTGGATATAGTTTAGAAGAGGTATGGAACTTTCAGACCCCCAAATGGCGTTCCAGAAACGAAGGTGGAATTTTTTTTAATTGACTTTATGTTAATATAAACAAAGAGGGAAAAAGAGGTCTTCAACAATTGTGGTTTCGTTCCTAGGAGCCAGAATGAGGTGAGTAAAAAAAGTTAGATTTTTCACTCTACATTGGCACTAAAGGCAAAATTTTTGTCAAGTTCAATGAAAAACAATATAAATACAAGAAATGTATGAAAATTTAACAGTTTTATTGTTTTTAGGGTCTTTTTTAAATTTGGTTCAAAATTATTACTTTTCTATATGATTTTCTATTAAGGGTATCCTATTGGCCACCCCTCTTTTTGTTGACATAATAAATACCCATTTCCATGGAAAAAAAAGTTGTAGGATTTAAAAATGGAGGTGTTTTTCAAAAATATAGCCATAAAGTTGAGAAAAACTGTGCTATTGGGCTTTAAGGAGATAGCTTAATTTGGCAAGGAGCTAAGCTTGCATATCCAATCCAATGGCAATTATGGGGTTTTAAATTGTTAACTGCCAGAAGCCAGGGGGGTGGAGACAGATGCACATGCATGCACAGATTGGCATACATGATACAGCAGGGGATACTTCATTTTTTTGAATGGTGATGATTCGCATCTGTGCCACAACAGGAAAGTGTGAATGTCGGCCATCTTGTGTTGGCCTCCGGGCTTCAACAACAGTAGATTAGGCCACCCTGCTCCTTTGTGGTCTTGTAAAAATGCTTGAAAAATGGAAAAAAACAACATTGGTAGTCTATTCTGGTTACTTTTAAATGATAGAGTTTTCTTTTCTTTGTTTTTCTGAAAAAAAAGGGGGGGGGGAAGGTAGAGACTTTTGAATTATGTTAACTGTGAAAAAGGAGCATTTGACCTACAATTATTTTCATCTGTATACATGTGTTTGTTTATTTCATTTTAAAATTGAAACAACAATATAGATTCTTTTTGGAAAATCTTGTTGGCCCTTTAAAGGGCCTTTTTTCCAGTAATCAGCAGGATCTCTGGGTAGTTTCTACTTGCAGCAGTCACTGTTGTGTACAGTTCAGATCTAGCTGTCCTTTCTTGAACTCTGGATTCTTACTGTGCAGATCTTTTGTCTTGTGTTCTTGAAGTCTGACAACACTTTACTTTAGTGGTCTTCTTTTTCTGTATTTAGCTATTTGTAGGTATTTAGTGCTATCTTCACATAGCTAACATCTCTCTGTAATACTTGTCTGTAGACTGTAGAGTAGTGTATGAAGCATGTACACTCATACATTCACTGTCAACTAATCTCAAGGTGCCAGGTACACTCTTCTCTTCTTGTTCTGTTATCAAGTTGCTGGATTTACCATCTGAGGAGTGAAATGTGAGATGGTATTGATTAGAACCTGCTGTCATCTCTGTCATTCCATGTACATCTAGACTCTGTTCATGAACCTCCAGTCTTGACTCGAGTCCATGTGATTGAATGAGGTGTTGGCTTCTTCATCATGAGCTTTAGATGTATAATCATTTCTTCTGAACAATTCATTAGCCTTCCTGTATTTACCAGCATGAAGAACTTTCCTATTCTGCAGTCAGACAGTCTTTCATGATAGGATTGTAACCAGTGGTAAACATCTTCAATACTTAGCTTGCTGGTGTATAGTGTAGCCCTACAGCATCAACACAAAAATGATGACAGGACCACAGAACTGCAGGTTTGTTACAACTTATTTTTCTATTTAATTTCAAATTAAAAATGTTTCATTATTTTACCCGTTCAAATCCAAATATATTCATTTTTCAAGCTAGATTTATGATTTTTAGGTTTTTAATAATTCTTATCTTAAATTTAGCACTGCATCCAAAGACTTGCTGGTTAAAGTCGCATGTTAACATTAAAATGTTTATTTCTGTGAAATTTATCTTCAATTTACAATTAATTAAGCAATAGAAATATTATTAATGAGTTATTTGCAATTTCTTTGAAATTTACAACCTGTTAAGGTTTATTGCTCTCCCCTTGACCTGAGGCAAGTGTAAGGTATGTGTATTGAATATTTTTTGCCACCTTTTTGGTGCATCTCAGGTATGTAAAAAGTTTGTTTTTTTTAAATAGAATGTTTTTGGCCTTTTTTTCTCTAAAAGTTGAATTTTTAAAGCCAATCTTTATATTTTAAATAGAATTTTGAATGTTTTTGTTCATTTATTTTCTGAATTATTTCAAATATTTAAATTTCTTTAACATTTTAGATAGTTAAAAGTCAAAATTGCCAAAAAAAAAAGATTGACTTAATTACATGTAGCTTTCTTCTTTCTGACACATTTTACTTTTTGTAGACATCTTAAAAAGCAAGAAAGTTACAGCCATTTTAGTGAGAGGGGTACAGTTGGAAAATTTGGTTATAATGAAGAGAAAATGGGGCTATTTTTCAGGCTTACGGTAGGTGCAATTGAATCCAAATATCTCCAAAACTATTGGTCAGACTGACATAAAATTTTGAAGAATGACTCGTATTATATCAAATAAGGCATAGGGTAAGTTTTATTAAAATCTAGCAATTTTCAGCTTATATTTAGGAACGACAACACAATTAATGACCTTTGCAACTCGTTGTCCACGAATGTAGTTCCCCATAAAATAGTGTATTTCTTTGTAATTTTTTTTCTTTGGCTTTTTTCTTGTTTTGGTTCTACTTTTAGGGCTTATTGGAAAGAAGGATCTTTGAAAAAAATTTTAAAATTAAACATTTGATGAAATATAATGGATTAGGAGTAATTTAGTCCAGTGGAATAATTGCCAATTTCCTGTTTTCGGGGTCTCTCGGACTTCATCGATGAAGATAGGGATGCCAACGATCGAGAAGTCCAAATGAAGCTAACGGAAGTAACAATACGATACAACTTGACTCAAATACATGAATACCCAACAAGAGAAAACAACCAACTTGACCTAGTCCTAACCACCAATCCATCCCTGGTTAAAACATCAGAAAACGCACCTGGTATATCAGATCATGAAATGATAGTTACAGATTGCGACACCAAGCCCTACTATCAACACACAAAACCAAGGAAATGCTACATCTTCCCGAAAGCAAACTGGGAAGAATTAAACAAGGAAATTAGCGAAACCTCAAATAAGCTAATACAGATGTACAATGAAGACAGCAACATCCAAGTCATGTGGAACGCATTCAAAACAGAATTACTAGACAGCATGAATAGACACATACCAACAAGAACAATTAAAGCAAAAAACAAATTACCCTGGATAAACCACAAGATACGTAAGATGTTTAAAAAGAAGTCGAGACTATACAAACAGGCAAAACGTACCAATAAATGGCAAAACTACCGCCACTTCCAGAAAGAAGTAAAGAAACAAGTAAGACGAGCAGAATGGTCCTACATCAATGGAAACATCATCAAAGGATTAGAAGAAAACAACTCTAAACCATTCTGGAAGTACATCAAATCTAGGAAATCAGACAACATAGGAATATCACCACTAAAAAACAAGGGAAAACTTGTCAGCGACAGCAAAGCGAAAGCAGAGATTTTGGTTCAACAGTTCAAATCAGTATTCACTCAGGATCACAACCAAACAACACCAAAAACATCAAAATATGTGGAAGAAACCATCGGTATCCTCATCATAACGACCAATGGAGTAGAGAAACTACTAAAGGCAGTCAATCCGTCAAAAGCCTCAGGACCAGACGGCATACCAAACCGCATCCTGAAAGAATGTGCTACTGCTATTGCGCCCGGGCTACAAGCCATCTTCCAACGTTCTGTAGACACTGGCATACTACCAAACGACTGGCTTACAGCAAACATCTCATGTGTTTTCAAGAAAGGCGACAAACATTCAGCTGAAAACTACAGACCAGTATCGCTCACATCAGTTCCAAGCAAACTACTAGAACACATAATATGTCGACACATCCTAAAACACCTAGAAAAACACAGAGTCCTAACATCTCTAAACCATGGCTTCCGATCTGGATACTCTTGTGAAACCCAACTACTCGCCACAATAAACGACTTCATGAAGTCATATGACGCAGGAATTCAAACAGATGTAGCCATTCTCGACTTCTCCAAGGCCTTTGACACTGTACCACACAACAGACTCCTACAAAAAATAGATTCGTACGGAATCCGGGGAACCATCAATAACTGGCTACGTATGTTTCTTACACAGAGGACGATGAAAGTAGTGGTGGAAGGAGAACACTCAGAAGAAGTCACTGTGGACTCGGGAGTCCCCCAAGGCACAGTTCTAGGCCCCATACTCTTCCTTTGTCACATCAACGACCTGCCAGACTCAGTTAAATCATCTGTTAGACTATTCGCAGACGACTGCCTTCTCTATAGAAACATCAAAACAGCAAATGACCACAACATTCTACAAGCAGACCTACAGAAACTAGAAAAATGGGCGGAAGACTGGGGCATGAGATTCAACGCCAAAAAATGCTATATCATGAATATCAGGAGCAAAACAAACAAGTTCTACTCGCTTAACAACCATGTCCTACAACAAGTGCATAACAACCCATATCTCGGAATACAAATTTCAGAGGATCTCAAATGGACAACTCATATAGCAAACGTTACAAAGATAGCAAACTCCACCCTAGGCTTTCTCCGGCGTAACCTAAAATACTGTCCACAAAGCTGCAAAAAATTAGCCTACATCTCACTTGTACGATCCACGATGGAATATGGAGCAACAGTCTGGGACCCCTATAACATTGGGGACATAAACAAACTAGAACGTGTACAACGCCAGGCAGCCAGGTTCATCACAGGCGATTACAAATCCAGGGATGAAGGTTGCGTCACAAGAATGCTAACAAAACTACAGCTAGAAGAACTCAAAGACAGACGCACTAGCCAGAGGTTACTTTTCTTGTACAAGGTGGTTGAGGGGTTGGTTCCTGCCATAGAAACCGAGGAATTCCTGAAACCAGCACGACAAAAGCGCCTTATTAAAGCCAAAACTTTCAGTGACTGCCAAACAATTAATATTGTTGACAAACAAGTCAGAAACAACTCAAAGTGTTTTGTAGTGCCGCCGAGCAAAACACAACAGTATTCAAATTCATTCTTTGTTAGAACTATAATAGAGTGGAACCAGTTAAACGACACAATCGTCAAATCAACAAGCGTAGAGAGCTTCAAATCAGCTCTCGCCGGTGGCCGTTAACCCGGCACGCTCTCTCTACCCGTCGAGTAAAAACCAGAAGTGGTGTCTTCGACGTACTAGTACAGATACAGATACAGATGCTTCCAGAGCTTTAAAAAAAGTTTGAGGTATTACAGTTTTCTGAATTTTGGATACAGTTTAGAAGAGGTATGGAACTTTCAGACCCCCAAATGGCGTTCCAGAAACGAAGGTGGAATTTTTTTTAATTGACTTTATGTTAATATAAACAAAGAGGGAAAAAGAGGTCTTCAACAATTGTGGTTTCGTTCCATATCCCGGCGAGTTTTTCATTTACCGGAAATAGGAAGTTGTCACCTAAAATTGCAACAAGTTCGGACCAGAATTGAATTTATGCGTTATTCTGCGATGGATTCTTTTAACAAGTTTTTATTATTAAATGAATAATCATTTTTGTTCTCATTATTTTCAAGGAATTTTTCTTCAAATTGATTTTCTTTTGATTTATGTAACGTTTAGTTACATTGGCGCTTGCGTAGTGTACAATTTTGACCGCACGTGTTTTTCATTAAAGTTGCGTGTACTGTAAAGTTGTCTTATTTTCTTAGGAATGTGAAATAGAAACAATCTATTATATTCAATCTCTGTATATTCAAAATGTTGTTGCAATAGTATGTTTACGATATGGATGAAACAGATCTGTCACCACCTGCTTACCTATTACGTAATCACCGGTCGGTGGTCAATAAACACATGTCAGTGACAGGAAATAGCCTTAGGGTTGATTTTTAATACAAATATTTCTACATAGAAGAAATTAGAGAGATTAAGTCCAACAAGTGATTATTGCATGTAACATATTACTTTTTAGATGTCCGATTTGAGCAAATCGTAGTCGGTCATTTTAGTATAAATTTCGGTCATGTCAGGCAAATATGACCGTTTCCGGACCCTTGATCCAACATGTTTATTCTTTTCATTAATATACAAGACTAAAAACCTATACTAAGCACAACAGTTTGTAGCAATAGCAATTGAATTTTCCTCTAATAATAAGAAAAATAGCATTAAAGTGTATCAATATGATCATAAAAGTGTATCAATATTTAATCTGTGTAAATGAATCAAACAACATCGATAGAGCACTCTAACCACAGCAAAAGGTTTGACAATTTTTCACTATATGTGCAGAATAAAACTTCTCAATTTTTGTCTGACTTACTGAACTTTTTCTTACATGCATGAAAGAAAATTGTTTAAATTGCTACAATAATAAAAATAGCATTAAAGCATAAAAGTGTATCAATATTTAATCTGTGTAAATGAATCAAACAACATCGATAGAGCACTCTAACCACAGCACAAAGTTTGACCATTTTTCACTATATGTGCAGAATAAAACTTCTAAATTTTCTGTCTGACTTACTGAACTTTTTCTTACATGCATGAAAGAAAATTGTTTAAATTGCTACATGCATGTATGTAATAAATTGACAGATATCATTTATCAGCAATTAATTATGTTATAAATATGAAACAAGCAAATGTGTTTTAGACACAGATGTCCAGCTCTCTCTGCACAGTATCTGAGAGTCCTCCCCTTTTCTAAACAGTTGTTTAGAACATGCTATGATATCAGAGTTTACAAAGCTAAAAAAAGATCTGACATGTGGTTCTTGAGAAATCAACTTAACTACAAAGGTTAACTCCAATGTGGTGGGTTAACAAATGGACGCACAGATAGAAAAACTTTATGTCCTTAATCAAAGTTGGGACATAAGGAACATGCATTATAAAAATCACTTGTTTGAGTAAAATATTTTATCTCATTTTATTACTTTTGCTTTTTACACTACACATAAACCCTGCATGTATATTGCAGTAACCTACATGTTCCCCTAATGCCTCTTGGACTGGCATTTTAAGTTTTGAAAGGTCAGAGGAAAAGAAAAATATGCAAATTGCATTAAATTGTTTTTTACTCTTATGAGAAAGCAATTTCAACCAATTTTATACAAACAAATATCTATTGCAAATCATATTCACAAAGAATCATACATAAGACAAATGCATATACTCTCGTTTTAGTGTCTATATATGTCCTAATCTAAATGTATGCTAAATGCTTAAGCCTTTTATTGTCTTAATATTTTGTTGTCTCTTCTCAATTGCATGCTAATGTCAGTTTTAGTAGTTATTTTTGTGTATCTTTACTGTCATTGTGTTCTTATCTTATCTTGCATTGTAAGCTTACATGTTACTATTGTCTCATTTAGTTGCTACTAGTATTTATTTTTAGTATGTGCTGTCTGCCTTGTTTTATTGTTATACATGTAGTATGTGCTTATCTTGCATTGTATGCTAAATGTTTTTATTGTCTCAATATGTGATTTGGTTTTTTTTGCAATTGCATGAAAATGTCTCCTTTTGTTAATGTCTTATATATATGCTGTCTGCCTTTTATACTCGGCACGTTGCTTGTTATATGTTCGCCTTGCTTGTGTGTTCGCTATTGTTGTACAAATGGACAGAATCAAAATAAAGCTTTCGATATGTAAAATATACTACAGTAATAAACAAAATACTGATGGTTTGAATGATTCAAGATATTAGACTGCATCTTTTGATATTTTCATAAATTATATAATTATAAAAGTATAATTATGCATATTAAATATTTTCTTTATAAGTATTATTCATAGCAAATAAACCCTTTTACAATCCCATTTGGTGTGGTGTCACGTTTTAAACAATGTAGAAATTGTTAAATAAATCAATCAGTGTCAATATCTATATAATAATAACCACTTTAAAAATCGTCACCAAAAAAATGAGTTTTAAAAATTTCTGTTCGATATGATCTATGGGGGTCATCTACATGTATGTAAATGAACAATTATTCCTTTCCGATTTTTGATGTTTACTTCACGGACACAACATCAATAATTAAATCTATTTTGATTCTTTTAAATCTTATCGGTGTTCTGTAGGACAAGCATACAAGTCAAACAGAGTAGTTCCCCCTTAATATCCCACAATTTTTTTTTTACGTATACAAGTAAAAAACAAGGCGTTGATGGTGAACTTAAAACCACGTGCGCATTCACAAAACCATGTTGCGCAACAATAATTATCTTCGAAATACACAGTTGAATATCTAAACTAAAATATGACGGTTTACGTTTTCGATTCTATGGGTTCATTTTTTCAAACAACGACATCAAAAATTGAAGAGATTTTCACCATTTTTCTAAAAAAAAGATGAAAGTTTACTGACATCTCAGACGTTTTAATTCTTACTTTAATGACGGAAGGTTGCGCACGCATATCAAAATAACATACCCGTATGATTACTAGAAACGTGGCAAATTTGAAAAAAGTACCGATCGCAACTGACAGAGTAAAAAATATTTACGCAGTTGAGTAAATTTTTTTTACTTATACAAGTAAAAAAATAACACTTCTTTAAGTATTACCCATGACTGACCAATGACCCGAATAGCTACTGTATATACCGGTATACCGGTAATACCACCCACCACTACAATTTTCATGTATTACAGAAATAAAATGTTAATTTTCTCTCATATTATTATTTAACCCCAAATTGAAGATGCTATTGCATGTATACCTGGCAATAATGCATTGCAACAGATAAATCAATTTGCTACAGTAAAACTGAAGATTTATGTCAGCAACCCTTGTGACATTGAACAGTTTTCATTTAAATCAATTAATGAAATATGTATTTCAAAATTGTAGGTGGGATTTCATTTTATGTTTTTTTATGTTGCTTTGTTTGCAAATTTGTACTTGCTACTAGTATTTCATAATAAATGTTGTGCAATTGGTTTGAATTAATATCAATCATCAGTTCACTTAATGCAAACCAAACCTGCTTCAACTAAACTATCAAATAATATTTACCTGACAATATTTGTTCCACTTGTTGTCAGAACTGAATGGTCTGTAACTGTGTCACTTACTGTCTGTAACAGAGCTGAAGAGTCTGTACCTGTGACACTTGTTGTCGGTAACGAAGCTGAAGGATCTCTAACTGTGTCACTTTCTGTTGACACTGAGGTACAAGTACTGGATGGAATCTGTTGAATGTCATTACTGTTACTGCCCTGCAGAGAATCTTGCCCTGTATTCAACCGGGTATATATCACTTCTGTCTGTTGTTCAGCTTGTATACCAGTCAACGGAGGTTGATGATCTAAACCACTCAGAGAAGTTGTCACTAATGTTATTTCATTTTCTGGCAGTGGTTGTGCAACTGAATCCATCTGAGTGCCTACTGTTTTATAGATCCAGCTAAATAGATATCACTATTATTTGCTCTTATAATACTGTAAACATCTGTAAAAAAATTTTGTTAAATATTTTTAAAATGTACAAGAATGTTAATTATCATTATTAAATACATTTGGGTGCATTTATCTGACAGTAAAGTTATTTTAAAAATTAATTTTTTTCTCATTAAAAAAATGTATGTTAACATGCAGTCCATTATATGACATGATTTATAGTCATTTACATGAAAATGTAGTGCACGTTAAAATTTGTTTGCATACTAGTATTAATTTAGGGAAACATCAATTAGACATGCATGTTCATTATTTTATCATTCTATATATGATGGTTTGAAAGTCAGTAATTTATCCATTTGTTGAAATATAGGTTAAAATTGCTTGGTACTAGTATATGGGCCAAGTTGTTTACGGACACATGTACAGTCGTTAAAAAAATTATAGGATACATTTTGCAAAGTATTAAAAAATAATATCCTTTTGTCAATTCTTTGTCTTATAAAACATTCACACAAGTTTTGCAGAAAATTGTTCGGCTTTACTGCATCATAGTACATTTCAGGGATGTAGCAAATAGGACTGGCATAAATATTAACTTTTTTCAGCTTGTCTACCAGTCACCGGAGGTTGATGATCTAACCAACAACGTTACCTACAAGTTGCAGGACTTGTCGACCATTTAGGACATGAAGCTGATTGTGATATTGATAAAATATGTGAAAATTGTACTATTGGGCCGCCATGAAGAGTTCTTATGATGGCATTTGCTTGGTCAATATACACTGTATTTTTTCACAAATTTCCTCATTTCTACAGCTTTCAGGGGAACTTGCATCTTTGCATTATTGGGGTACTTGGCAAACAATTTCTGTGCCATGATATTTGCTAAAAACGTGTATCATTTTTTACCATTATAAGAGTACCTGTCCCATGGTATTTGCTTAGAAATCACAAAAGTCTGAAATGGCCAGGTTGCAAACCCAAGCACCTTCATAAAAAGGGAATGGTTTACAATTTGTTGGAAGAAGGTTTTAGGTCTTTGTACAAAATGTAGGATGAGTTGATTACACAAAATAGGTACTGTCTTCTTCAAATGTTCTGAAAAATGACTAAGTTCCCATGTCTAGAAAATTAGGAAAAAATCCTGAAACAATTCCATAATAGCAGGTGCACAACTTCAATACATGTGCAATCTTTCGGTGAAGTTTCAGAGATCAGGGTTGAAAACTGTAGGAGGATTTGATTACACAAAATAGATACCCTATTTTCCCCGCCCCACTTTACCATACGTATTACCCGGGTTTGCGCTTTGTGAAACCCTGCCAAAAAGTCATAATTTTTTACACTTATCTTGGTATCTGGTATCCAATAAACATATAACTTTATAAGGCCAAACTTTTTTTATTTTCTGTTCAACGGGGAAATTTGAAAAAATTAGGGTCGAGGGGGCGAAATAAAAATAAAATAAAAAGTGGAAAATAAGACCAGTCCTCATGAGACGCGGTACGATGTTTGTTTTGCGCCTGACAATCAGTTAACCTTTTTGTCTTCTTAATTTACATTTATAACTTGATCGAAAGGCGCCACAAAATTAGTGTTAATTTTACTTGACACCGGTATTCCATGGTTATTCCCCTTGAATTATAATCGCACATTTTGATTGGACAAAGCATCTTTTTCTAATATACAAACCGGTTTCATACAAAATCAGGACCTGAATCAAATTTTGATCTACAAATAAAATGAAGATTAAGAAGGCTGTTCTAATTTTCAAACTTGAGTTTTGGAATTTTGAAAATATATTGAAAATAGTATAGATTAACATTATTATTATCATACTCAGAAACTCAATGTAATCAGAGACATATAATTACATGTCTCTGATGTAATTACATTGGTTGATTATCTGATTATATTTATTTTTAATACTTGCTTATGTTTTAATCAATTTTTTTTAACTGTGTTCTATGTTAAAAATTTTAATTGATAATAAGTAACACGGATTAGATCGAAAACCCGAATTGAAACATTGACTTTCTTATAATTTTGCCTAACATTAAACTCAAATGTAAATATATTGAGATTTTGATAAAAAATCTTTTATCTGTATCTAATATTTAAAATCAAGTAGTGATTTAACAAATAATTTGTGATCTCAAACACAAAGATTTGTGTTATATTGAGAATTAGGGTCAGGCACAATTGTGTTTGGTCAGGCAGGCAGACTTGGATGGCTGGACCGAATGTCAGGCACGTCATTTGCAACTTTCGTGAAGATTTTACACTTACAACTTTTTGTGAAATCGACTCCAGCCTGTCCAGGGGTCGATTTCACAAAAAGTCGTAAGTGTAAAATCTGTCGAAAGTGTTGGAAGATCAAAGGGAAATGCATTGGGTAAGCACTAATGTCCTGAATTTCCGGTAATGTCCTGAAAAATGTCCTGAAAACGGAGATAAATGGTAAAAATGCAAAAACTCCATAATAGATTTTATCATGCAGGCAATAGAAAATAAAGAAAAACCAGAAAAACAAAAAGTAGCCTAAACCGTTACTAAACTTATAAATAGACACCTCGGGACCGACATAAACGCTGACAGAATTCAAGTAAGCCACGATTTTGCGGCATGAAAAAGGACTAGAAAAAACTCTGTGTAAATTGCTCTTCCTCCCACAAACTGTTCTTAATTAGGTTAAATAACTAAACGTTAAGTAAACCACAATGGAAGGGCTTACAATCTTACAATGGAACGCGAGATCGCTTTACTCAAACGGTACCGCGCTTAAACATTATCTAGATAACCATCCTAAACCAGATGTTATCTGTATACAAGAAACTTTTTTCTATGATAAAAAGTACCTTAAACTAAACGGGTACCACCCACCCATTTTAAAAAGTCGAAAATCGGTGACTAAAAAAGATAAAAAGAAACCCGGTAAGGGGGGTGGCGTAGCAATATACATTGTTAGTAGCCTCTCTTTAACAGAAATTAACTTTGATTCCGACATTATTGAAACAGTGGGTGTTACTATTAACTGTCAAAATAAAAATATAACCATTGTAAATTCATATAGGCCCCCAAACAATAAAGTTCAAGCACAAGATTATAAAATTATAACGGATAAATTAACCGAAAACTCGGTACTACTTGGCGATCTAAATAGTAAATCCCCATTATGGGGCTCCCCCGCGTCAGACCTTAATGGCAAAATTTTGGAAAATGTTATAGAAGAAAAAAACTTAATTATCCTAAATGACGGAACAGGTACACATAGAACTAACACAGGTAACCCCTCCCACATCGATCTGACAATAGTAACACCCAGCCTGGCCAATAACAGCTCTTGGGAAGTCTTAAATGACCCACTCGGCTCAGACCACTTCCCCATCCTAACAACACTAAATGCTAAACCCATAAAAACCAAAGTTATAACTCCACAAAGATGGATCTTCGAAAAAGCAGATTGGCTCAAATACAAAACCCTATGCGATAACATAGACAAAACAGACGTCGAAAACGACGATATTAATATTTTCAACCAAAATCTATGTGAAGTCATAACTAAAATAGCAGAAGTAACTATCCCCAAAACGTCGGGAAAAATACACGAACGGAAAAATTGCCCCTGGTGGAACGAAGAATGCACGCGATCCAAACGAATAAAACGACAAACCCAACAAAAATTTGATAGATAAAAAAATCCATCAGACTTAGAAGACCACAAAGCCGCCGTCAAAGCATTCAAAACCACCACCGACAAAGCTCGCAAGGAATACTGGCAAAAATTCTGCTCAACTTTAAACCATAGGTCGAATTTAAAAACAGTTTGGAATACAATAAGAGGCATGAAAGGTGCTAAATTCTCTAACATCCCAACACTAGGAAAAGATAACCCATCCGTCAATAACAAAGAAAAAGCTAACTTGTTAGGACAAACATTTGCCGATGCCAGTAATGACACAAATTTAGACCCCATTTTCAAAACTCACAAAGATGCATTCGAACTCGCGAACAGCGATATCATGGATAAACAACTCGACAATGATCAAAACAATAAGGAAATAAATAAACCTTTTACTATGGAAGAGTTTATTAAAGTTTTAAAAGGTAAAAAAGCCACAGCACCGGGCGACGATAAAATTTCATATGAAATGTTCAAACATATGCCCGAAAACACGCTTAAAATAGTTTTAAATCTAATAAATTCCGTCTGGGAAAAAGGCATATTACCACTAAGTTGGAAACACGCCAATATTATCCCAATTCCGAAACCAAACAAAGATAAATCTGATCCTAAATCATACAGGCCGATATCTTTAACATCAAGTTTCTGCAAACTCATGGAAAGTATGGTAAACGTTAGACTCATATATCATCTAGAGAGCAAAAATATACTTAAAAACAATCAAAGCGGTTTTAGGAAAGGAAGGTCTACAATAGATAACCTCGTTAGACTAGAAAGTGAAATCCAAAAAGCTAAAGCTAATAATCAATTTTTACTTGCCGTTTTCTTAGATATTGAAAAGGCTTTCGACCTCGTTTGGCGAGTAGGCCTTCTTCATAAGATTCAAAATTACGGAATTCAGGGAAGGATTTTTAATTTCATACAAGACTTTTTAAAAGATCGTAAAATTCAAGCTAAGGTTAATGATGATAAATCCGACATATTTGACATACAAAATGGGGTCCCCCAGGGCAGCGTCATCAGCCCTACCCTTTTTAATATCATGATAGACGACCTGTGTAATCAAATACACGACAAAGGTCAACTGTCCCAGTTCGCCGATGACAGTGCGATATGGTATAGAGGACATGAAATATCATTACTTCAAAAAAAAATGCAATGGACCCTTGATAACATTACCGACTGGTCTAGAAAATGGGGATTCAAAATTTCGGAAACAAAAACCATAGGCGTAGTCTTTGGTAACAAAAAATTATTTAACACCATCAAATTAAAACTCAATAATGTGCCAATACAATTCCAAAATCATATTAAATTCCTAGGCCTTATCTTCGACAAAAAACTATCATGGAACAAACACATTCAATATATCCAAGATAGGTGTAAACCCATTCTAAATCTAATGAGATATGTTAAGGCTAATAACTATGGCATGAACACAGAGACCTTACTCATGCTATATCGCTCATTACTTAGATCGGTAATTGACTACGGGTCCCAAGTTTACAACTCAGCAGGTGCCGTCGCGAAAGAAAAATTAGATAGGATTCAATATCAAGGTCTGCGAATAGCCCTCGGGGCTTTGAAAGCAACTCCGGTGCAAAATCTATTGGTAGAAGCCGGAGAAAAACCACTTCAAATTCGCCGAGATGAACTTTCTCTTAAATACTGGTCGCGCTGTAAACAAAATTCTAAAAACCCAGCAAACGAAGTTTCAACTGACTGTAAGGAATATAGGGTGAAAGCCCATAAATGGGAACCCAATAAATACCCGTTTGGGTACCGGGTGCGAAAAATATTAACTGAAAACAATTTATTGGAAACCGAAATTCTTGAAAAAAAACCCAGTTCAATTCCCCCGTGGGACCAAAAATCAGCAAACACTTCTCGCCATCTTTCTTCAACTTTCAATAAAACCGACGATCCCAATAAAATTAAAAATCTAACATTAGAATATATTGATAAAAAATACCAAAATCATATCAAAATCTATACGGACGGGTCTAAAGAACCGGTGTCTGGAAAAACGGGGTACGGTATATATATCCCTAGATATAACTATTCCAGATCATTCCGCAGTAGTGACAATCTCTCTGTTTACACAACCGAAATGCTTGCTATCCACCAAGCAATGTCAATAATCATAACTAATCATACAAAAATTGAAAAAGCTGTAATACTAACAGATTCCCTGAGCTCAATCCAATCAATAGAAACCGATAAATCGAGCAGACCCGATATCCTAGATTCTATTTATTGTTTGGCAGCAGATATACGTTCCAAAAATATAGATTTAACAATAGAATGGATTCCCGCGCACGTAGGTTTAATCGGTAATGAAACCACAGACCGATTAGCCAAAGCAGCCCTACAAAAAGACGAAATTGACTTTAAATTGCCGATGAGTCCTAACGAATTTCATTCCATAATTAAACAAATATTTAAAATAAAATGGCAAAATATTTGGAACGAACACGCCGGTTCATGGTATTTTAATTTAAACCCAACAATAGGACAAAAACCTTATTTCTTTCACGGCAGTCGCTTTCATTGCAAATCTATCACAAGATTAAGATTAGGAAAAACACTTTTGGCAGGACAAATAGGTCAATATGTAAGAAATATATCTCCGCTTTGCCAGCACTGCAATGTTCCGGAAGATATAACTCACATGTTAATTAACTGTGATAAACATCAAACAGCTAGGCAAAAACTTAAAGAAGAACTGGCGAAAATGAACATAGATCAGTTAGATACCCAACAACTACTAGCACCCCCTTTAAACATCAGAGAATCTGTATATAAATATTTGGTCAATTTCATAACGGAAATAGATTACCATAAACTAATCTAATACTCAATTCTGCACTGCGTATTTTTTGGCGAATCAAATAATTACTTTGGATCCATCATATATAAACTAAAAACAGATGTCGTCTGCGACGGTCGCGCCTTACAAACATGGTAAGCTAAGAGCTTCGTCTCGGGCACCTACTTAGGCAAATTTATCTAAATAAAGTACCCCATTCTACTAAACCTATTCCTCGGTAAGGTATGCCAAGAGCTTCGTCTCGGGCACATACTTAGGAAAACGAGTATGATTCAAATACCCTCTAATATAAAACTATTCCAAAGTAAGGTAAGCCAAGAGCTTCGTCTCGGGCACATTATTAGGAGAACGCGCAATATTTAACTACCCCTATCTTAAACTATGTAACTAACATAATCCTCAGTAAGGTAAGCCAAGAGCTCGTCTCGGGCGCCTACTGAGGAACACGCGTACTATTCTAACACCCTCTAGTAAACTAACATAACTAATATATTCCCCAGTAAGGTAAGCCAAGAGCTCGTCTCGGGCGCCTACTGAGGAACACGCGTATTATTCTAACACCCTTTAGTAAACTAACAGAACTAATATATTTTACAGTAAGGTAAGCCAAGAGCTCGTCTCGGGCGCCTTCTGATGAATGCGCGTATTCTTAAAAATGGTACAAAGATAAGCTTATGTATGTATATATGTATATATCTAAATATAAAAAAAAAAATAAATAAATAAAAAAAAATAATAAAAATAAAATAAAATAAATACAAATAAATAAATAAATAAATACATGAAAAATAAAATAAAACCAAATAAATAAAATTAAATTAAAAAAAAAAAATCAATAAAAAAAATATAATAAAAAATAAAAACAAAAAATTACATAAAAAAATTAAGTAATTGAAATATAACAAAAATAATAATAATTAAAAAATAATAATAATAGATAGGAAAATAAATAATAGAAATTATCAAACAAAAATTAGGCTCCGTACAAGGTAAAATAAATACCGGTAAGGACACCTACCACCTTTACCTTTAAAAGTGAATTATATTAAATGATAATGTTTTTTTTTCCTTTCTCTCAAAACTCAAATTATTAAATAATACTAAAATAGCCACATTATTAAACCCCCCAAAAATCCATGTCCGTAAGGACCGTCCGACCAAGGGCATTAAGTTGTCGGTGTAGGACGTAAAAAACTCCCCAAGTCAAGTCAAAAATGCATTTTGACCTCAGCACTTAAGATATATTTTACACTTACGACCTTTTTGTGAAAAGCACTGCAGCTGTTCTTTTTACAAAAAGTCTTAATTGTAAAATATATCATAAGTGTTGGGAGATCAAAGGGAAATGTATTGTGACGTCAACACTTACGATATGTTTGTTTGTTTTATGATGTTTAACGCCACTTTCAGCAATTTTTCAGCTATATCATGGTGTCCAGTTTTTATTGGGGGAGGAAGCCGGAGTACCCGGAGAAAACCCCCGACCTGCGGTAGGAAAACTGGCAATCCTTGTCAATTAAGATTGGAGTCGAGTACACCCTGCCTGCAGTGAGAATCGAACCCGCAATCTCAGTGTTGACAGACCACGTGATCAATAGTAGACGAACTACCTTGACCACTCGACCACCGAGGCCCCCTCAACACTTACGATAGATTTTACACGTACGAATTTTTGTGAAAAGCACTGTTGCAGATAAAAATGATGTCCGCCATTTTGGGAACTCATTTCTGTCCAACGACTATAATTTGTGGAAGTAAAAGAAAAGTTACACAAGCGCAAAACATTTAAGTGGAAGAAAATATAATACCGTTTCTGGTTATGACATTTCCAGAAGTTAATTCTGGATTAGCCACACAGTTATCGCGTCTTTCCGTCGGAAGATCAAAAGGCCGGACATGACCTATAAAATTTACCAGGTGGTAAGCAATAAAACCTATAAGGAAATAGGGTGGAGCCTAATTTTATCAAACTTCTAAAACTAAACACAAACATTGAGCCTGAAGAGATACAACATATACCACAAAATACACGTGGCTTATCAGATCTTTATCAACAATTAAAGTGGTAATTACCTTCTCACACTGAATCGGTAAAGTCCATTAAAAATTTATTCCATCCAAATATTTTAGATTTATACTGCATTATTTACCAATAAGGGTAAACATGGGGAAATCCGGACACTTCAGGAAGTTCGTACTTTGTCATGATTATTTTTAGCAGCGGAGCTCCCAAAATCGTAACCAATCAGCCACAATGATAGAACACAATCTTTGAATGCTTTCATATGATTGGACAGCAGATTTAAATGGATTGTTTAAAGATGTGACAAATGGGGAAATCCGGACACATAGAACGTATTTTTGTTTTAACAATCTTTTGTGTGTATTATATATGTTATTGTAAAGGAAACGTTGACTATTGAAGAGTGGAAGTCAACAAAGAAATGTGACAATTTATAAAAAAAAACGTGTACTTATTACTGAAAATGGATGCAAAATATATATTCATTAATTATAATTATTTTGCCCATTTGGTACTTCTATACGCATCTGTAGAACAACAAAGGACATGTGTAGATAAGAAATAAGAATAGTGCTTTACAATGACTCCTTTATAATACTTATTTAGAACTGGTTAATTGATGAAAATATAAATAGTAGTTTCTTTTTATTATCATAGTCTCATCTTGTTTCTTTTCAAAGAGTTATCTAACTTTTCTATTTAATCTATTTCATTTTTTTTTAAGAAATTGCTCCAGTGCTTTTTTCCTCCTATTTTCGGCATTCAACTGTTTCTTTAGTGTTAAATTTTCCTTTTTCTCCTTTTGTGAACGTTTCTCCTCAACCATCTCCAATGATGTTAAGATTGTATTTTGGTTGTTTTTCGTGGCCGTTTTTGAGACGATTCCTTTTTACAACAGGTATCGTTAGTTGAACTTGGTGCGGCAAACAGATTTGTTATCTCAATATTCCAATCGACATTTTGTTGGCTTGGCTTTGGTGGTGACATAACCATGGTTGATGACCAGAGTGGGTCCTCATTACTGTTACTCCTAATTTCCTTCATTATGCGTTTTGGCTTGGATGTCGGTGTTTCATCTTCGGAGTTTGAAGGTGGTTGAATAAGGGGAAGTTCAACGATGGTATGTTCCTGTGGTGAGTTTTCTAAGAATATGGCCAGATTAAATATATCTTCCACTTCTTCCCTATCTTTCTCTGAAAGTGACTCATTAACAGCAATTTGCGATAACAGTTCCAAGTTTATGTCTGGATTGTCACCATCATATGGTGGTTCTAACTGTGGCTGATCTTGATTACGTAAATTAGTATCATGAGTGGTAACGGAGGAAGGTGATGCCTATGTAGGTCTCGATAACGTTGCCGTTATTTCTGCATCTATTCAGTTGAGATTGGAACGATTTCTTCTGGTTCTGTTGAGACGTTTGTTGGTTCCGCAGGCAAGTATGCCTCCTCAGGGATGACCAAAGGGTTAAACGGATAAATTCCACATGACCTAAACCCACTTGTTATGTTTTTATTGGTAAAAGCATGAAGAAACGCTAAGTTACAAAGCCTTGGCCAATTCCATTTCATAACGAGATTACTTGGAGATATACTTGTATACTTGTCACAAGCCACGTTGTAGTGCTTCTTGAACGGACCGAAAACAGTTCTGTCTAACGGGCAAAGATAGTGTGTAGTGTGGACTGGCAAACCGAAAATCCTTATGTTTTCACTAATTCCTGCCTCAAGGAGATCTATAGCTTCATGTGAACTATGTCTGTCCACAATCAATATTTGCGGTCTTGTAGGGCCACAATTCCTTAAAAAAAACTTCCCGGAACCATTTTAAGCAACCTGCCTCATCGATCCACGCGTTTGCCTAAAAATGCCACACGGCGTTTTCAGGACCCTCAGATCTATTATATGCGTTTAGCGACTTCTCGGTTTTTCCTTTTACAATTGGCATTGGTGGCATTGCCCTACCGGAAGCATCTATACAGGCCACTACAGTGACTGACTCCCTTGAGTTGGAAACTAGACCTGGAACAGATCGTGCCCCTTTCTTTTCGCATTTCTTTGGAGGATCGTGTTCCATACTTAAACTTGTCTCATCCATATTCCATATTCTTTCAGGAGAGTTCTTTAAGCCAAGGTCCGTCAGAGACTGATCTAAATCTTTAAAGTAGTCCTCAACAACTGGGCGGTTCAAGTTTCTTGCCCTGGTACTGGATAGCTTTTCCGGTTTTCTAAGTACAAGATCAGGATTTCTTTCCTTAAAGCCATCCCACCATGCTTGCCCAGGATTTCCATTCTTAAATGGTGTTTTGAGTTTCATTGTTTTGGCGAGTTGGCCAGCTTTTTTCATTAGCTGTTTCCTTGAAACACCAAACCCTTTTCAACAATCTGCTTCTCAATATCGACTGAAAAAACGGAGGTCCTTCCACTTTTCTTTGCCCTAACTTTCCCGGACACATGATCGGCCAAAGTAGATTTCTTTACACAATATTGTTCTGCTGCTTTTCGTATTGACAAGCCTCTGTTTTTAACAGCATCTTCAGCCTGTTCTAGCATTGGGGTTTGTTTATTATAAACACCCTTTACCTTTCTGGCCATCCTACAAGAGAGATGGCCCCCTTATAATCATTTTGCTCATTACGACAATTACATGTCAGCATGGTGCCAAGTCAGGACCATCTAGATTTATTTATTTTGACGGTTTACAATACTCTCATTTAAATCTATTACGAAAGTTTGAAATGGACAGACAAACGGACGGATGGACGCACATGGATATTACAATATTGCCCCTCTCTTACGAGTGGGGGTATAACAACACCTTAAAACATACGCACACACAACCCCAAAAAGCCATAATTAGCAAAGCAAATTTCCGTGGAAATGGCGTAGTTAAATCATATGCTCGGAAATGATCAGCAAATTTTGCTTCCTGCAACATAATGCAACTGTCATATCGTAGAATTATTTATTGATATGTAACTTTATTTGGTGAACAATGAATGTAATTTCATGATTGCTTCAATATTTGTTTCATTTGTATTCATGTTATTATTGCAATATTTGTTTCATTTGTATTCATGTTATTATTGCAATATTTGTTTCATTTGTATTCATGTTATTATTGTAGATGTATGAAAGTATGTACATGTATGTTATTTCTTTGGTATTCTTGTATGAAATACTGCACTGTGTAATTATACGTTAGATCTAACCAATCAATAAATCTTTAGTATTTACAATATCTAGGATTTCATAGAGGTCTTCATCTATTTCAACGATATTACTGACAGTACTTGTTTTTGAATTAAAATCGCCCACCAGTGCAATATTATTAGTATTACATTTACTTGAAAAATGTATCATTTCATCTTCTACTTCTGTAAAAGCATCTTCAGATGAATATTTGGAGGACTCGGGTGGGATATAGATACAGCCGAAAAGTATTGTGCTGTGTGTGCTTGAATTACATGTTTTTTGGACCGAATTATCCAAAAGTAACTCAAACCACTGAACGTATTCTGAATCGGATTTAAAAAAATTTAGATATTTCGCCAAAGATTTCTTAAATACAACAATAATTCCGTCTGATTTTTTTAAAACTTTTTCCTATGTTTTGCAAAATATGTAAATTCATTAGGCAGTTTTAATTTATCATATTCATCAGTTTTTGTTTCAGCAAAAATTAGTATATCATATCTTGAGATAAATGAATCGAAATCAGGGTTTATTTGTTTGGATTTAATACCACACACATTTAGGAATGCTATATTTAGTTTGTTAACACTGTTCACAACATGACCAATTTATTGTCCGATGTGTTATCCTTGATGATTTTCAATAGGTGGGGGCTCACTACGGGTATAGGACCGATAAACTGTTCACCGTCAACGATTAATTTATCGTATACTAGTTTCTTTCATTTTTGGTATCAGGTGTTTTCTTCTCTCATTTATCTCACGGGGATACTGTTGATAAACAGAATATTGTTGTTTTGTTTTTAGTTTCGCGACAATAACAAACCAGAGGCTCTTAAGAGCCTGTATCGCTCACCTGATTTTATAGGCAATGATGATGGCATTTCCCTGATGTTAAAGTAAGTCCTGTAATTTTCAATAAACTTTAAATAGGACCATCCAAACAATATTACTAGAAAGCTTTGTTTAATTGGTTAACCAGTTGTATAGAGAAGATTTTTTTTATTTGCCCATAGGGTCCTATGTTAAACTAAGTCCTGCGGCGGTGGCGGCCATTTTGAATTTTCAATTGCCATAAAAAACATAAACTTTATAAAGGACCATCCAAACAATATTGCTAGTAAGTTTTTGTTTCCATTGATTAACCGGTTTCAGAGAAGAAGCCTTTAAAAACTTTTTCCCATAGGGTCAAATGTTAAATTAAGTCCTGCGGTAGCGGCCATTTTGAATTTCCAATTGCCATAAAAACATAAACTTTATAGAGGACCATCCAAACAATATTGCTAGTAAGTTTTTGTTTCCATTGATTAACCGGTTTCAGAGAAGAAGCCTTTAAAAACTTGTTCCCATAGGGTCCTATGTTAAACTAAGTCCTGCGGTAGCGGCCATTTTGAATTTCCAATTGCCATAAAAAACATAAACTTTATAGAGGACCATCCAAACAATATTGCTAGTAAGTTTTGTTTTGATTGGTTAAACGGTTTCAGAGAAGAAGCCCTTTTAAACTTTTTTCTCATAGGGTTGAATGTTAAACCAAGTCCTGCGGTGGCGGCCATTTTGAATTTCCGATTGGGATAAAAAACATTAACTTTATAGAGGACCATCCAAACAATATTGCTAGTAAGTTTTGTTTCCATTGGATGACCGGTTTCAGAAAAGAAGCCTTTCAAACATTTTCCCATAGGGACCTATGTTAAATTAAGTCCTGCGGTGGCAGCCATTTTGAATTTCCAATTGCCATAAAAAACACAAACTTTATAGAGGACCATCCAAACAATATTGCGAGTAAGTTTTTGTTTCCATTGATTAACCGGTTTCAGAGAAGAAGCCTTTTAAAACTTTTTCCCATAGGGTTCTATGTTAAACTAAGTCCTGTGGTGGCGGCCATTTTGAATTTCCAATTCCCATCAAAAACACAAACTTTATAGAGGACCATCCAAACAATATTGCTAGTAAGTTTTGTTTTGATTGGTTAAAGGGTTTCAGAGAAGAAGCCCTTTTTAACTTTTTTCCCATAGGGTCCTATGTTAAACTAAGTCTTGAGGTGGCGGCCATATTGGTTTACCAATCAAAATAAAAAACACAAACTTTGTAAAGGTCCATCCAATGAATTATTATGGCCAAGTTTGGTTTCAATTGGCCAAGTGGTTTCAGAGAAGAAGATTAAAACGTAAAAAGTTTACAGACGCCGACGACGACGACGACGACGACGCCGACGGACGCAAAGTGATAACAATAGCTCACCTAGAGCAAGAGAAAGATTTAATTTGAACTAGACTGATTATTTCTCATTCAAATGTCATACATTGGTCTTTAAATAATACGAACCAGTAAAAATGATTATTCTTCATACCTTCCAATTTAATGATTTTATATAAATACGCTTGCAAAACCGAATAATCTAGAAATATGTATGAATCACATCTATAAATAGATCAGTTTAGATAAAAATATTATCCAATAAAATTAAATGTTGACATTATTTTGTGATGCGAGTACAAGTTCGCTTTTTAGATTAAATAAGTGTTTGTCAATAATTTCGACAAGGTAGGATGTAATCAAAATACACGCAAGTCAGTACGGTTATGTATATATCTAGACTTTCAATAGATTCAATTATAAAAGATTTAATATTGATTTGATTTCTAGATAAATCTTGCAAAAATATTAAGGGACATGTTTACAATGTATGAACAAAACGTGTTACACATTTGTCTTAAGTTGGATTAGAAAAAAATAGAGTAAAATATTCTGGTTAGTGAAGTATGCTAATTCATAATTAATAAACACATTTTTATTGATAAATTTTGGATACATAGTTTAGGTATAATATCATTATTATTTTATTAGATAATACATTACATTAACATATTTTCACAATTATCTGCGTAACTACTAGGGGAATCATTCTCTACGATTCCGAATCCAAAATAAAATATTCCAATGAAATACATATATTTCATCAACCGCTTTGTGAAGGTATATTGGTTATCAGAAACAAATGAAATTGAAGAACTATTAATTATATATTCAATATGTTCTGAACAAACTACATTTATAAAGTTGAAAAACGTAATACTTGCCTCTGTTAAACAACAGTGAATATCGCTTTGATCATTTAAAAACTCAACACTATATACGTTTTTATATAAACCAAATTGTTGACGTGAGCACTTTATTACAAATTTTATAAAAAATTATGTGGTTACAGAATTATTAAGTTTCACATCCAAAACTTTCCAATTGATTCATAATGCCATTTTATCCAATTAAATGTTATGGTACATATTCTCTACAGGTAGATACTTACCTATCTATATGTGGACATCGACGTCATATGTTTATGTTACCTTAATCACAAGGTTAGTAGTATCATGCACCAGTTGACACGTTTGTTATGTATGCTTATTTTCAAATATTATACTACACAGTGTTTTTGTCTTAATTATAGGTATAACTTTTAAATAATTATATCTTGTAAATATCTGATTATCTTAGTTGGTTTTCATATATTAACCCGTCCGTTTCATTTATGTTAAGGTATCCGGACCATAATTGACCACGTGATCTTATTTGGTGTCCCGGATGTCAATTGTTTTTCAATGGAGCAGACCTCGGTAATTTTCGGCAAACATCGGAAATAATATTTAAGTAACTAACTTTTTTTGACAAAAAAATGTTAACATTGACTAATAGTAAAACAATATTTTTAATTTGTATCATTAATTAGCAATATATTGATTTAATTAAGCTATATTTCTTGGTCGAAAAATAAAATTAAACGGTGACTTCAATTATGGGTCGGATACCTTAATCGTGAAAGAGGTACTATAACCTGTAATGTTGTGATTATAACATGTTTATGTCAATGGTTATGCAAAAAGAATATAACTAATTAAGATGGAGAGCGTGTGTGTATCTCAATGGCAAATTTATAACTACAGTACTGTTGTATCATCAATTAATGAAGCAGTGTGATTTGAATTTATAATAGAATGTACATCTATAATGTATACTGTTAAAGTATTGCGTTGTATAAAAAGTTGTATCAAATCATCGCTAAGGGGTAATATAGCAAATTAAAGGTAGAAATGAAAGTTTTCTGATGTCAAGGAGCGTAGTACATAGAACTACAAAAACGTAGGTTGAATATCACTATTGACAAGTCGACTATTAAACATGTTAAAATTTTTATCTTTTAAATAAGCGGCTGATCTTATTAACCATTTTAATGGTAAATGTCCTACATACTTACGTCCATATTAAAACGCATACTTTAATATAGCTGTGTTAAAAACACTAATGACGGCAACAAACAACTCTAAAAAAATTCCTCTGAAATTCTCTATTTGTAAAGCGTTTCGTAATATATAATACTTTGCATCAACGTTCTTTTCAAATATCAAGTTTACAAATTATTGCTTATTTATCAATCAACTGTTAACGTGAAGCAAATCATAATACACATAAGTTTTATTGTAAACATTTGGCGAAATCGATCGATACTTTTTGTATAGTGACGAAAACAACATGTCTAAAATGGAAGACGCCAATAAATATTTATTTTTTCTCATGTTTCTACATTTTTCTTCCTATTTAGCATAGTTTTGTTTGGTGTAAATGATAATATTACAGGCTGTCTTTGAAGATTTTTTTATAGAGAGTATCGATCTAGTAGTGGTGTCTTCCTTCCAATTAATCGAACTATTAAAAATAAGATATTGCAATTTATCCAACCTATATATTTCTTGCCTGTTGGGAGTGTACAATGCATGGTAATTTGTTACAGGATAATGACATTAAAGTTTTACTTTTGGGAAAACAAATGTATGAAAAAAGATGAAATTGTCTATTTTCAATGAAAATGAAAATGAAATATTTTCGATGAAGAAGAAAAAAATTTAAAATTATGAGTTTTTTTTCATTATATGTATTTCAAATGAATTTTGTGAACTTCAAAATGTTTTGTTGTCTAGTTATTAATAATTCTACAAGAAAAATCTAAGTTTGAATTATATATATATTTACAAAACAACAACGGAAATACAAGTGTCAAATAAGCGGAAGCTTAAAAATTTACATAACTAAGTAAGCCCCGTATACACTAGGCTTTCACAGTATCTAGCATTGTTTTATAGAAAGTTTTAAATATATGATATTCTGTACTGTACTGACAATTTACAACCCAGTAAAAATTTCTATTTATGACAATATAGTTCAAATTTTGGCTACATTTAAAAAATAGATTATTATTTGTGTGCCAATACGTGAATTCGCCAATTTTAATCAAAGCGTTTTGGCTGCTTTCCGATTGGCTATTTTACCCATGACAAACAGGGTCTCGTACACTCGTCTGTCATAGAAAGCATACAAAACGGAAGAAAGTCTTGACAGAGATTATTGATGAAGTGGCGTATATTTATTTATTCTTCACTTAATATGATTAGACATAACACAATAATAGATTGTAACATATTCCTCCGACATATGTTTTGCATTTTTACAAATATTTATGTTATGGCAATATATTATCTGCATTTTTAAAGCTCATAAATTTATATCTGCCATAATATTTTTTGTAAAATTAGAAAATTATACAAAATGTAAAAAACTCTAACTAAATGAACAAGGAAAATATACATTGCACATTAAGTATAGTATCCAGTTGAAATCACCCAGGTCAGTAAGTGTTTCATTGATATCACCCAGGTCAGTAAAGTGTTTCATTGGTATCACCCATGTAAGTAAAGTGTTTCATTGGTATCACTCAGGTCAGTAAAGTGTTTCATTGGTATCACCCAGGTCAGTAAAGTGTTTCATTGGTCAAACAACCCAAGCAGTTCGATGTTCCTAAATGCCTTAAAGCTTATTTATCCAACCTTTATATTCTATCTGAAGTACCATTTTGAAAGTGAAAATCAACCCTTTTAGTTGACCAATTGTTTCGCAGGTATTAGCATAGACTATACTTTAGCTTACACAGTTTTGCATATGTATCAGAAATACAAAATTACAAAGCGACGACTAACAGAAACCTCGATAACACAACAAATATAAAAAAATCAGCATTCCACAAACAATAACCAACATAAAACAAATTGGTAATACAAGGCCTTCCGAAATATTAACAAGGCATGTTTCAATATGACACCCGTACATAACGTCACTATTTGTGTATGGTCAGGAAAGTAGAAACAAGCAATTTTATCAAAAAACATGCTTCGCGATCCATGAGAGTTACAAAATAGTGACTAACCAATTCGTAATGGGAAACATACCATTTACGTTAAGAACACTCTACGTTGACTTAATGACATTTTTTATTTTATCTTTTTGTCACATATTATCATTCTTCTATTAATGAATTCACCAAAGGAATTGCATTTTTACAAATATCACACAAGCTGGTTTTAATGCCCAACTTTGAGGACTAACCCATACATACAATTGAGATCAAGATTAAGAAAGTTCATATTATTTGTTTTCCAGAATCAAGCAGTAATCTGTATATCATTTATAATGGTCGCTTTCAATCCGAATGACACATTATAACAGGTAAATATTTACACATATGGTAGTCATCGTCTTACATAACACAACATCATGCGTCAAGTTTAATGTAACTTTGCATCATTTAGTTTCTGCACTTTCAGGAAAGTAAGTCAAAATAGAAAACGTGTGCTTATGAGTGAATCATGCATTATGAAGGTTGAGCGCCAATAATTAGTCTTGAGTAGAATTGACGCGCGTCTGGCGTAGTATATTATATTTACCTTGCTTTCTTTGAAAAAATTGTATTTTTAACCACTGAGTCGATGTCTCTGCTGGTGAACGGTTAGTACCCGAAGGTATCCCAAGCCCAGTTGTCAGATTTTTGTGCTAAAAGGAATATAATTGATTCTTTTAGAGGTATAGTCATTTAAAAAATTTACTGCCCTTAAATTTTGAAAATTATTTTAATTCTAAGATTATCTATTTTGAAGGTGTATATAACCATGGCCAAATTTGGAATTACGTTTTAGAATTTTGATAATAAAAGCTCTACAATATTAATATTAATTATTTAGAATTTAAATCTTTTTTGGGTTTTAGCACCACTGAAGAGTATTTATTTGACGAAACGTGCGTCTGGCGTAGTAATTGTATTAGCCTTGTTAACGTTGATTTTATTGATAATTATATTGAGGTAAAGCGATGATATGATATAATACCAGTTTCATTCACATTTCAACAAAACTTTTAATACAAAATATTTTAAAAATGTGTATAAAATGCTAAGCAAAGAAAAAAAATTAATTCTTAATAAAGAAAGGAAAGGAAACAAAACGAAAACCAAGAGCCGGAAGTCAAGGGACAATAATAAATCTGTATATAGACAAACATATACAACGTACAACAAACACCAAAACACACAAAAAAAGAAAAGTGAGTTACTCGATCCCTATGAAAACCGTTGGTACACTCAAGTGCTTCGGACGAGTAAGCAGTGCCTGCCTGCCTTAAGCAAAATTCCTACAGCAAATACATCAGTCATATTTGATTCTAAATCAATTAGCAGGTTATATTGTACTAAGCATATCTAACAGAGATAAATCACTAGAGCCATTCGGACGTCTGGTTGGATAACAGTATTTTTGTATACACCTTTCGGAGCAAAGTTTCCATTCTTTAACATCTTTAGAGATAATTTGACTATAACAAAATCTATCCCTAAGGATTATCGTTACTAGGAAGGCTAAGAAAATAGCCAGGAAAATGACCAAACAACAAGAGCCGAATGTCAATGGACTACAAATCCGGATATAGACAAACATATACAATAACTCGAACGTTTCCCTACCGAAGGTCGGGAGTTTTCTCAGCTGCTCCGGCTTCCTTCCCCAATAAATACTAGACGCCATGATATATAGCTGAAAAATGGCTGAAAGTGGCGTTAAACACAATAAAACAAACAAATAAATATAAGTGTCCAAAAACAACGAACTTCTTTTAGGTCAAATACAAGTATACATAGCACAGGTCTAAGACACTGTACAAATTGACTACAAAGGTATGTAAATTGAAATCCATTAATAATTAAAAAATTCTAATACATACTAAATATCACAGTCACGGTTGTAAGGACGTCTAATGAAAGAGTAAAACAGTTATGCTTAGGCAATAATTTTCCACTTATTAAAAGCTTTATTTGCAAACATTCAATGTTGTGAGTTAGATCTGAAGAAACCTATAGTCTATAAACAACATTACATAGGAAAAAAACACACAACAAGCAACAAACACTCAAAACATGCAACAAACAAATAGGTAACATGAAATCTATTTACAAAATCTCATTAAGAGGTGTTCCGAAAGAGATAAGGAAGAAAAGGTCAATATGAGGTGTTCCGAAGAGATCACATCCTGCTTAACTATTGATACGTCATAGTGCTTGTATCAACAACCATATATATAATTTTGAAATTATAAAAATATATTAAAATATAAAATTACATAAACATTTGTTCGATGTCTGGTCATGATCTGTTCAACTTAAACAAAGGCAAAACCAACGGATATGATCATGTCAGTGGTATATATTAATTCCATAATTCCGATATTACTGATCGTTAGAAATTAAGTGATTGTACAAACATAAAACGATTAAATACATGTAAGTAAAATAGACACTAGATATTCATACAAGGTATGTCTTGACTGTTCCTTTTATAAACACCCGACAAAGAGGACATTTTCGCATGGCTGGGGCACATTCGTGGCAACACACTATGTGTCCACATGGTAGAAATGCTATCGTGGCGTCCAAATCCAGACATACCTTACAGAGACGTTGATTTCGAAGTTGCCTGTTTTCTTCAAGTAATAATTCCGTATCCGTATTTGTTTCCGGAAGTACTACTTTTGTATCTACAATATTGAAACAGGTTGCTATAAATAATAGTACCTAGTATCACGTGACTGTTGTGGGAAAACATGAAAAAGAACAGCGCAGATAAAAAACTTACAATAATAACTGTCTTTCTAATAGTCTTTCTTAATTGTTAATTATAGATTATTCACGTGTTTTGAAACGAGATGCATTTTCTCGTCCTTATTTCATCGAAGGCCACCCGAGGGGAGATGGGCCCATCTTACGAATGTCAAGTAGAGTAAGACTACTGCACATTAAGATCAAGACAATACCGATCACTGTATGATATATCATGTATTATATTATACAAACGGCATTTAAGTGTCATAACAACTTCACTACATTTTAATGGAAGTGGTTTTAGCTAGGTTGGTAGAGCGGTGGCTCATAGCAATAAATGTGCCCGGTTATAGCCCAGGAGAGGGATAATGCTGTACCATTGCTTGGTTAAATATCTTTAATTGATATTTCTATGTACATATTAATTTAGCATATTATGTATTCAAATTATTTTTGTTATTTGTGAGTTGGAAAAATTGTAGAACTATATTTATATAATTTATCTTTAAATACACAGTTTGAACGTTGAATACTGATATTCGTATCAATTCAAGCGTGTAAGCAGCAAAGATACCCTCTGGGCTCAAACCAGGATCTAGCAAACTTTTTCTGAATTATACATGCATCATTTAAGAATGACTTTTGCTAAGATGGACTTCTAACTTACAGTCCGTCTGATGTAGTGCTAAACTGTGACGTCCGGTTTTCAGAACATGTCATTCTCGTGGCATAAAAACTTATCTAACAAATCCTGTTAACCTTACGTCATTTTTGACCCATTTATTATCCTGTTTAGTTTATTCGAATGAATTTATCTTCTTCAAACAACTAAAATATTGCTCCCTTGGAAGGGTTAAACAACAATCTTTCAATCAAATATACACTGATACATTTTAGTAACAACAAACCCTCACCATCTATGGGATTTTCTGCTCGATTAGCTATATCCGTCCCAATTTTCAACTCGTTTGTCTATTCGTTGACTGATGGAATGGTGTTCGTATGAATGTCATCCGTCTCTTGTAGTAGAACGTCCATAATGTCTCTTGCCGAAATGTCAGCAAGTCCTAAATCGGAGAACAAGACATTCACACTTTAGATATTACACGTTGATTTTTCGACAAAAATATCCGCTTATATTTCGTTTATCATCCTACTACATTACGACTATTTATTAACCAACTAAGTAAATTATCAGTATTTCTGCCCATACTTAATGAAATGCCAAAACAGGGCCATTATGAGAAAACGGGGCATTATGACAGGGCCAATATGACATAGAAAAGGGCCATTATTGAGAAAAACAAGATGGCCGCCAGTTTTCAAGATATTTTATCACTACAGTAATAATTTCAAAATTTAAGAACCATAGTCTTATTGAATTAAACAAATTTGTTTATTGCGTTACGGTACATAATTTAGGCATTACACAAATACACACTGGTTCTGACTTGTTATAGTCCCTTCTTAGTCTGAAAATATGCTTTTTAAGAAATGGGTGTTTTCATAATGGCCCTGTTATATGTTCTCGGTCTGCTGTAATGGTCCTCGGCGTTGCCTCGGGCCATTATTGCAGACCTTGAACATATAACAGGGCCATTATGGAAACACCCATTTATTAATACTATATTAAAAGGCAGTCTACAGTGTATCCGTTGATGAACTTATTCTTGTGAGGTCTTCTGATACCTTACCAATTATAAAATGTAGCTGAAAAAATGCTGAAAGCAAAACAAAATAAAAACAAACAAGAAAGGTGTAGTTGTAATTATCTTTAAGTATATACATGAATGTAAATTGATTTTGTAATCAGCATAATTTATCTATTCAAAATATAACATTAACCGACTTTATTTAAATTATGCTTAAATGAGAGCAGCGGTTTTTTTTCAGTCACTTTGTTACTTCACATAGATATATAATGTTTTTGCAACTTACTGCATAATATTTTTGCGCAATTGTTAATAATTGCAAAATCATTTTAAATGCATAATGTAAATATTGTTCTCTTGTTTCTGAATTATTCGCTAAAGTATATATTTAAAGTTAGTTGCTTATCTATTTTGTAGTAGGAAATTAAAGATCCCCACCTGATTGTAACTTATTGTTTTCTAATGACTAAATGTGTTATTTCGTCAACATAGTTTACTATTTATAAAATTACATACCTGATACTTTTAACTTTCTGAGAGCATCCATAACTTGATCTTCGGTATAGCCCATCTCTAACACGCTTCTAGCAGCCACACTGTTTAGGGGGTCATGCTGGTTTAGAGAGCTAGCTCTTTCACTGACATTTGCTGCACAACCATTTGGTGTACATTGTTGTTCCGTGTACTCATGTTCCGAGTTTTTCTGTTCCTATAAGTATTGGCAAATATTAGTAATTTTTAAATGACAGCCGTATTTGGCATAACATTTAAGATTTTATTGACAACTTAATTGTTTGATCTCAAAATTTTTAGTTAGAGCGCCAGTGACAAACCTTGATTAGTTAAAAGGATCATTTTCGGCAGTCAAGTTTGTAACATTAGTATCTTGACTTATTAGTCACGGTTTATGCAGCTGAAAGATCAAAACCTAAATTAAAAAAAAATGTTAACTAGCATAATTTTATGTTTTGTTTTCACAGCGTGCAATTTAAAATTCCATTTACTGATATCGATTGTTCACCGCTTTCCTCTAGTACATACGTTTTTAATCCTGCCATGGAGACACGTGTTTCCATGTCGTTTTTACAAAAAATTAACAACATGCATTAATATTCTCCTGTATCACCATACCAATTCTGCTCTTTATCAATACTAAAATACCGAAAAAATTTCGACTATGGCCATATCAGACCACACATCGAAAGAAGACCTACCGTTTCTTTATGTTTCCTTAACACCGCCTGTATGAAATTATCTCCCTTGTTTTGCTTCAAAAATGCGCATTCAGGAAACCATCGTGCATGTTCTACCCATGGATCATCCCCCGCTTCCCAGTTACGAAGTCCGCCTCCACAAAAGAAACACCTTGTATAGTCACTGTATCCAGCATATAAAAATCCAGCCATTGCCATTAGTCGAGGTGTCTGGTCCAAGTATGATGGCCATCCTTGGTATGAACTTATTCGTACTTGAAGTGGTGCATAGTTTGGGTATCTTGGTGTTTCTATATTCACACCAAGTGATGAATAAGCGCTTTCAGCAGGCTCCTCGCAAGAAGATCTCGGATTACTTATAACCAAGTCGTTTTCTGTATGACTGTTAGATACAGAAGCACTTGTATGCAACTCAGAATTCAAAGACGTTTGTGCAGTTTGGATGCCGGTGACACATGACGATGTAAGGTTTGTTTGTTCATGACCGACAGTACTATTTGTTGTCGATGCAGTGTTTTGGGCGTTTCCCGTGCTTGTTAGTTCTGAAGCACTAACATTTATATTCGTATTTGGTTTTGTTGTAATAGTATTTACATTATCATGGGTTTGTTTTGAGGCATTAGTAAATAAATATTGTGCAGAACAGGTGGGTGTCCTGTTTTCGTCTCGTCCAGTACAAGAATTGTTTAGTTCATCATTCGTATAGAGACAACAGTGTGGTGAAATCCTTTTATGTATGACATTCGGATCATCTCCCGATTTCCAGTTACTATAAGTTACACCGCATGAATAGCATTTAGTCTCACCTGACACACCTGTATGGTAAAATCCCGCGCCAGCTAACCGGGTCATACTGATATCAATGCCACGTGGGAAAGTGCTTAATGATGCTATTCGTAAAAGTTCATGCGACATAGGATGGCTTATCTCAGGATTTTGTCCTTTTGCAAAGCTGTGAAAATAACTGTCTAAAGTAAATGGTAGACATACGTCTCTAGCTTGTGGAAATACATGTAATCTAAGCAAATGAGTTAATTCTGGATATTCACTGTACTTCTGTTCATGTTGAGTGCATACATTCTTGTTATCCGACAACTTAAAGTAACTGTACGTGTTTGTTTTCTTAGCTTGACCATTTTTAACTGCACTTTGCAAATCTCTGCTAAATATATGATGCGTTGTTAGTTTAACTAAATCACTTAACTCATCTGTTATCTTCACCGAACATGTACTCAAAGTAAGCTTTGTGACGTCATGATTGTCACTCACAGGTTCAATATTAGAATTATTGTTTGCCTGGTGTCCGATATCTTGCTCAGTATTTGTTCCTTCTGACACTAACAGCACGAGTTCGCCATTGTCACTTAATGATCTTTTCAAACAATCTCGCGATTTTCTTTGCGACTTTGTAGGCCAGCACGCTTCCCGACTACAGGTCTCAATCTGCCTATTGTTTTTACAAAGAGCTACCATAATTGCTACAAACTACATGAAAACATGACAAATGTTTTAAATATAAACAGTTGCTTTCAAGAGCTTGTGACGATAACAAGCAGGCTGAGCATTAAATATGACAGTATGTGATTATCTTTGCTGAGCTTTGCTATATTAATACACAGGCACTTGGGGTCAGGATAATTTTTTTTTTAATGGAATAATAAGCCAATAAATGAGTTTACAGCGTGTATTTACTCGTTTGGTAACTAGTCTGACATGTCTCATTGTGAAATATTGACCTCAGAAAAATAATAATTTTTTCTTTATTATATAAGAACAAGGCATGAATCTTATCCAAGTTCTAAAAATAGCTCAAGTTTTATTTACTGGAATCCCCACGTTTTATTTAAAAAACATACTGTTCCAACTGTCCAGTCAGGAATGAGATATGTCCGTTTAATATTCTCTTGATAACTACTACTTAACTTCACTATGTTACATCGTATTTCATTAAAATAATGTGTTTTCTTCTATCCAAGCGAACAACAATTTTTATCGGGACGGAAGCCACTTAAAACGTTTGAGGGGAGATAATTTCCCGTACTTACAGGGTTCCCGATACGACTGCTTTACATGTAAAGTCTTAGTGAGTACCGTATGCGATTAATTTGGCGCGAAACTTAAAACAAAAGAGAAATAAGTCTTTATTATAAAACCAATATAACGTATGGATAATCGATGCCAGAATGTAAACAGGATTTCACATATTGAAACAAGAGTATAATTGCATAGTAAGATGCTCAAATTTTAACAGTGAATGTAAAAATTTACTCTGCAAAATTATCTGCCCCTTAATGTTTGAAGTGACTTCCGTCCCGATAAAAATTGTTGTTCGCTTGGATAGAAGAAAACACAAAATTTTAATGAAATACGATGTAACATAGTGAAGTTAAGTGGTAGTTATCAAGAGAATATTAAACGGACATAGCTCATTCCTGACTGGACACTTGGAACAGTATGTTTTTTAAATAAAACGTGGGGATTCCAGTAAATAAAACTTGAGCTATTTTTAGAACTTGGATAAGATTCATGCCTTGTTCTTATATAATAAAGAAAAAAATATTATTTTTCTGAGGTCAATATTTCACAATGAGACATGTCAGACTAGTTACCAAACGAGTGAATACACACTGTAAACTCATTTATTGGCTTTTTATTCCATAAAAAAAAATTATCCTGACCCCAAGTGCCTGTGTATTAATACTGTTACTTTTTGTCCGTTATCCGGATGTAAGCGTTTTATATTTTTTAGCTAAATGTGGTATGGATTCATGGAAACTCATGCCGAAGTTATATCATCGTCGACTTAATTAAGATCGACGCCGTTACTTACAAAACTAGATTCCTGACATGACTTTATTTAACTTTTACAAAATATGCTAATTGAGATCATTTGACGAAACAAGAATTTATGGTCATTTTGAATCAAACTTAGCACAGATGATCACGTGACTATTTATTACACGCGATGTCTGCTATTATGACGGGGCCTCAGTTGAAATCCTTGTCAATTAAGTCGAGCGAACCCTGCCCGCAGTGAGAGACAAACCCGCAACCTCAGTGTTGACAAACCACGTGATCAATTGCAATAGTAGACGAACTACCGTACCAATTGGCCACTGAGGACCAGTCATAATAGCAAACATCGCGTGTAACAAATTGCAAATGGGGAATACATATTGAATTTGCGCACTAAAATTAATTAAGAAGTAGACTCAACATAATTTGACATTGAAAACATTAAGTGTTTTGCTAACAATTAATTAAATTAAGGAAGTAGACTTATAACGAAAAAATTCACGCACATGAAATGCTCTATTTAAAAATGACAATCGTATGAAATTCGTGTGTTGATAACTGCTACGGCGCTCCATAGCTATATAATATTATCAATACGACAAACGTGTAATTGTTGAATTTTTCGTAAACCGTCATTTATACTTCTTTTCGTTTGTAGATCTTTAGATAATGATTATAATGCCAACGTTTTCAACAAAATTTATAGAATCCTACCATCAGCAGTTGAAATTTCATCATATATTATTTTTATATATATAGCGTATATTAATTTTTTTTCAGGTTCAATAAAATTTAACCACGCCCCCATTTTGCAATAAATAAACACATTAAAATAAATATCTCACCTACCTTAATTTAAAATACCTACTGTTAATTATCACTATAAATTATGTGTTTATATATTAGCTTATTTACCTCAACTTGTATGTTCCAGATTACATACGTGCAGGAGGTGCATTTGTTGTAAACAATACGTGCCTAATCACGTGTGCCTAATATGCGAAGTTGAATGACCTAGAAATGCCTGTTTATGTCAACAACTTAAGTTCGTAAAATGTCATTGAGGTTATTGTGTAACACAATGCAAAACTCTAGTTAGGGTTTATGTTTGTTTGTTTAAATGTTGTTTAACTCCACTTTCAGCAATTTTTCAGCTATATCCTCGCGTCCAGTTTTTTACCCAGAATATCCGGAAAATCCGCCGACCTGTAGGATTATGGCTCTTCGGCTGTCATAAAAATTAATTTGATTTAAACTTCGATTCATCAAAAGTATTAATAGTTTTCTGACAATTGTATTTATTAGAACGAATAATCGTACCCTCGCTTTTTTGGTCACAAATCTAACATCGGATTATAACGGCAGTTAAAGTTCGGCCTTTGTATTGATATGTAAAAATGATTTAGAATGTCACTTCTTAATTTTGTTCTCATATAATCAGTGTGTACAAAATGCAGTACAACTTTGCAGCAACGAAATAGACTAAAGAAGAAGTGTACATTCTACAACATAATGGTAGTCACGTTTACATACATTTTATATTTGTTTATAAATCTGTGCATTTATTGGAAGAATATTGGCACAAACTGCCAGAAACTGTTTATATGTGAAATTGGCCTTCTGATCCATTATATAGTACTGTGGAATCCTGCGGAACTTAGAGGCGTCGTCTGGTTCAGCGATGAATCGAGACATGATATAGTAGAAACAGTGTGTACAGACGCCGAACGAACGTTTTGAAAGTAATTATGTTGTCGATATCGACAATTTTGCCTGAGGACGTATGATGATGGTGAGGCATATTGTACAGTCAATACACATGGCTAATATACATCTGACAGTCTTAATGCCGCTTGTTACATACTTAATTGTACGACCTTTATATTTTGCCCCAGGTCCTCTGTGGGTAAATGTTACAGAATCACAACCCTCGACACACACTGCCAGCACTACATTGGACTTTATGGAGAACCAGATCGTTAAGTCCTTTCTAGGCGATTTTCCCATAAGACCATTTATGTGTTGCATCAGTGCAGACGACCTGTGATCCTTAATTAAACCATCAGTAAAAACGGAAATATATGCCATTAAAAATGTACATATATCTTTAGAAGTATTCAGTTATTCCTGAATTGAATTTTAAGGTCTAAGTCAGGACTTCGTGTATTTTTTGACACACAGTAACATGTCATTAAACGAATCCTTTACATAGCCACTTTAAGCCTTTATACTCTTCAACTACCATGCCGATTGAAATGTCACACAAAGAACAAAGAACACCCTATTTGCAGATCTTGAACTACATTTGTATAAATACCACTTGAATATACTCGTAAACAATATCATGTACAATTGAAAGAATACTTCTTATGTCCGCGTAAAAGAATTCGAGCAATGAAAATGACGAATTTCAATATGTTCCTATGAATGACATACAGGTTATATCAGAAAAGAGATGTCATACCATTTATTAACGTGCAATAACCAGTATTACAGCTATATTCAGAACGAGAACAAGTTTACAAACAATGAAATGGGCCACAAGACCGACTGCTACAGGAACGTCTGGAGTATTAAGTCAGGGCGGAAAATATAGTCTATTGTAAGCGCAAAAAGCTCTTCTTTAAGAATTACAAAAAGGGATTCAATCATGCAAGGAGCGTGATACTTTCCAATCAGTTTACACACTATGATAGCGGTCAGGTTTTCTTTATTATAAAAATCAAAAGAGCCACCCACTCTGGGGTTGAGACCTGTGAATCCTTTCCAGTGCCTAGACGATATACTGTGCTGAAAATAAAGCAAGCTATATGTTTCCAAAATGACTTTAAATCTTTATTATTCGCAATCCATTCCTAGTAGAATTCAAAATTTTTCAATAGGCCTAATTTATTTCACAGCCATGTAATAACAATTGTGCGGAAATTCTGAATAAATGACAATTTAACTTTTCTGAATGAACACAGAAATACAACCCGGAAAAAAATATGCAATACTACATCTCCGAATTATGCAATTTCACGCACACACAAAAAGATGATAGTATTATGATAGATTAAATAGTCTAGTTATATATTATCGTTATTTTGTCGTATTTTTCCTTTCATCTTTATATGCGGAATATAAATATAGGTTTCACAATTATCACTTTATATCATCTAGAGTTATTTAATTTCAACAAAATAATAAATGAGCCTATGAAAATAAATAACGAGAGATGATACCAAGCAATTTACAATTCTCATGATTTGTGAAACCTGTTTCTCTAATGATGAAAAAAGGTAATTTACGTGGCTAATTTTGTAGCGAGGATTGGGCATCCTTGAAACACGGAGTGTGTCTCTCGTTCGTATCACATCGTTGCTCGTCCGAAAAATAGATAAATAAGGACAATCGTAAGGGAATATCCTATCTCACCCTAATAGCGTGAAATGGGCTCATCACTCATTGCTGCCAAGACGTCGTTATGTAAACGCCATAACGTCACAATGTTATAAAACAGCAATAAACAGATTATAAAGTTTTATGAATCTCGATGCATTTGCTCGTCATCTCATCTCAAAGTAGTCGCCTTTCGATGAGGTAAGGACAAGAAATACCGGTACATCTCGTTCCAAAAGACGTAAAAAAATCTACAATTCTGAGTACTAGTCGGTTCTTTGTTATTCGAGATGACCTATGTTTAAATGGTTGATTGATTGATTGATTGATTGATTGAGTAATATTTCAGTTATATTAAGGCACTCTCCAAACAGGTAAAGCATTATGGTCCGCTGTCCGGCTTTACTGTATGACCAGGGGCGGATCCAGGAATTTGGGTTTTGGGACGCGTAAAATTTCGGCGAGGGATCTGGTGGGCCGCTGCGCTGGTAGGAGGTGCAGGGGGCGAATCCCCCCGGAAGCTCCGGGAATTTAAGCATTTGGTAGCCATCCAGACAAAGTTTTCTGACTCGGTTTTTTTACTTTTGCCCCTTCTTTTAGTTGGCTTTATTTTTCAACTATGACCATAAATAATGAATTCCAGTTGAAAACCGAAAAAGGAATAAAGGAATGAAGGTGTCCCCGGGAAGGAACTCCGGTTTATTCGACGCGTTTACTCGTTTTCTCATTCGTCCTTTTCCTTTTCTCTCGTTTTACCTTTTCGTTCTCTCTCACTTTTTTTAGGGGGAGGCATACGCCCGGTACGCTTTCCTTGGATCTGCGACTGATGATCTTAGAGTGACGGGACCAATCAATATATGTAATAAAAGTACTTTTCATATGCGTACTTCTAAATAATAGGATTTTTTGCATATTGAATATGACCGGAAATGACCGACCTGTATTTGAACACCCCGATCTGATAAGCGCGTATAAGGCGCATCTCATGCATCTGTATTTGGCTTTCGCGTAAACTTTACTTCCGGCACGTCTGCATCAATATATGCATTGGCAATGGCTGGGCCTTAACGGTTTGTTGACGTTGGAGACACACAATTAAATTCGTTTAAAATCTTATATACATTATTTGTTGCAAAATAATGAAATTGTTAATTGTTCTCATTCAAGTCTATTATCCTAATTGACGGAAGTATATAATAAAAAGAAAACTGATATATGGGCTAATCCATATCGGCCTGGGTATCATCCCTCGACCTTTATAAACCCTGAATCCGTCTCAGGATTATTCCCAGGCCGATATGGATTAGCCTATATTAATCTATAATGAATATATATTGAGTTGGACACTATATAACAGACATGACAGAGTACTTATCAAAATTAACGATGACTTGTGATCTGACAACAACTTATGTTTAACACATACTTACGTGCTGTTAACCAATATGTAGTCAATTTTTTAGGAAGTCATAAGGTAAGATAGGTTACTTTATATTTAATCTGAAATCTAGAACACATATTGCACAATACACTGCCAATCACGTCCAAGGGGACATTTCATGTTCTTTATTTAAATTGATTATGAAATGAAACTTTTGCCAATACGCATTCATATTGAATTTCAACAAAATATTTGCATTACAAGATAATACAATATACAATTACGGCCCTTGGAAGAGGTGAATATCTAAAATTGTCAACCAGAGGTGGGGTTATTTCCCTGAGGGCTTTAGGTTGACAATTTTGATATTCACTGATTTCAAGGGCCGTAACTGTTTTATTATACCGAACAAACCTTGGACCCACGTCCTTTTATTTATTCTAACATTACAAATCTTTTTTTTTTTAATCAAAATATAAAAAGGATCATGGTTCCAATGGCCATTTTAAATTTCAAGGGTTATTCACCGGTGAATAATAGGGTTATTCAATGGACATGGGTTTTTGAAAAGGTTATTCAACTTTTGTACGAATTTGAAGAAAAATACCCAGATTATTTCACGTCACGTGACCTTATTTCATCCAATTAAATCAATTACTAATTCAGTAAGGTATAACAATTGGGTTTATTTCACAATAATATATATTTATTACATGTCTATAGATATCAAGCTTGAATTACGATACGTTTTCCACCGGTTTTGGGCAATGATGTCTGGAATCAACCAGTAAAAAAACTTTTGACACATATGTGTTTTATTTGTATTCATATTATATATAATAAAGAAATAATTCACAGAGGCATGGGATTTATCTTTGTTTTACCATTTTTTCCAAAACGAAATGTCACATTTTTTAATCCCGAGCGATAAAATACCGACATAAATGGCCAACCCTTGATAAACAATGATAACCAGCAGCAACATTTCCTCCATAAACTGGCTGTTCTGGCACAAAGTTGACGGTTACGTTGTTAAAAATATGTGAACATCTTTCAATGACCTCACAGTGATGCTTGTCATTTGCTGCTCATACATAAACCAGTTTTACCACGGTATTCCGGTACCCTGAGAATGATATCCTCTTTAGCGTCGCATATAACATCGGGTCAGGAGCACTGAAATCAACAGTGAGAGCGTTGAAATTTGTAGTTCGGATGTTCTTTCGACTCGCCATTTTGTAATATAGATAAGATCAAGTAGACCGAAAGTATTATGACCTCATTCTCTTTATGACGTACAATGTTTACATTTCTAAACGAAGTTTACATTTAGATTTCATACTTTAAACGTAAAGTTAAAATTTAAAATTTATATATTTAAATTTTCTAAAAGGAAAGGTATCCCTAGCTCTAAAAAAAGCTTTATATGTGCATGTGGCATTAAATCGCGTTATGAATGCTTGTATCGGAGGTCCTGACCTGGTGTTATATTTGAAAGTGAAGCTTGCGTAAATGAATAATGTTGCACCAGGAGACCAGGTTATTACCACGGTTGTGGTCTTAACGAGTCACGTCATATTAGAATCATCATTTACACATGAATATTTCCTTTTTCTTTGATTTCTTTACATCAAGTAATTAAGGACTTTCCCACTTCCAGTGGGAACACCTTCTTGTTTTTGCTTTGATTATTATTTTGTTTTTTGGCCAACTTTCAAAACCAAACAGTTTAAAAAGTACGCGACATATCATTTTGGTTTTGGGCACTGAAAGTCTATTCGGAATTCACCCTGTGAAATCGAAACATTTTTCTTTACCGAGTTATCTGCCCAAACGCCGAAAACCTTGTTATCGCGTAATCTCTGGAACTACAACAGCTGCAAGAAAACAGAAAAGTCACAAATGTTAAGGAACTTTTGGGACAACTTTATGACATTTTTTGGCTAAAAATTTCTGACTAGCGAAGGCAAGCGGTATCCCTTGAATGTTTCAAGCTTATCACAAAAACTCACAAACCGTAAGTCGAAATCACGAATGGTTTTCACCATTTGTCGTCCTGTGACATGTCCTTTAAGAAAATCTCAAAGTCAAAGTTCAAAGGTGATCTCGACCTTAGGCCTCCAATCTTGTTATCCTTACAACTCAAAAACTATAACAGATTGAAGAAGACAATAAATAGGAAAAATACTCCTCTCATCATGACCCTCGTCCGAAACTGTGCGATGAACCTTTTTGAGTTCGAGACCTTGACTCATTTCGGTTAATCAGTTTTTTGCATACAACTTGAAAATGGTTAGAGATAATATAGTATACATATCAATTTAACATAATCACCAAGGCCTTCAATTTGAGCCCAATTTCAAAGGTCACAGGTCAAGGTCATACCATAGCAATAAGGTCACCATTACAAAACGTCCTTAGCAACCATATATTTTTTTAAATCAGGATGATGTATCTAACTGAAATATGTCAGTTTACAACCGGAAGTGGTATTTGTTCCTAGCAACGGACACAAAAGTCCTTGACAACCATGTATTATTTAACTCAGGACAATAGAAATACTCACTTCCGCCTAAAAAATGGCCCAGCAACCAATGTAAACAACAGATGAAGAAAAATTAATTTCTTAAAGGAATCTGGGAAAGACCTTTCTAATTGTTCATGAACAATTAGCCCTATCTTTGTATTTTTAAAATTGTTTGTCATGTCTTTGTATTTACAATTCCAGTTCGTTAATCCATTTAGGAAATGGCACAATTTAGCTTTTAAAAAACACATGTCATTGGGCTGCTTAATCTTCATAGCACTATGCAGTTCAAAATATATGTATTTTAACACAAATTTAAAGAATTGTCTGTAATATTCTTTATTGTTTTTAAGCACAAGTACATGCATATAATAACAACAAAGATCACATATTCTTAATGGCTATCTTCTGACCACCAATCAGTAGATACGATAGAACAAATGATTTTTAAATACTTTTAATAAATGCAATTTTACATAAAAGTCGGTTTAATAAATACAATTTTACATAAAAATCAGTTGTAAGTTGAGTTCAGTGAAAAGCTTTTATGCCAGATAGGTTTTGACAGTTCCTTTAACATATGCCCGGCAAATTGGACATTTACGCATTGCAGGTGCGCAATCTGTACAACAGGTAATGTGGCCACAAGGTAAGAATGCTATTGTGGCATTTAATTCCAGACAGACTTTACAAAGTCTTTGATCCTTTAATTGTCTATTTTCTTCTAATATTAAATCTGTATCTGCAAAAACGAAAAAACAATAAATTGAAAACAGCTCAATTCCACTATATTTATATTGTAGCAAGAGATTTTAACGCTGTTCTTCAGTTAAGAAAAAAACTAACGTTATCACGATGTACCAGACCGTTAAATTACGCCGGCTTATTCGTGCCAAACAACAAATAGAATAAAAATTCTTATTTCGTTTGAACGGTTTATTAAATTTATTAAATCGTTAAAACGATTTATTAAATCGTTTGAACGGTTTATTAAATCGTTTGAACGGTTTATTTAATAATAATAAACCGTTACAACGATTTATTATATCGTTACAACGATTTATTAAATCGTTTGAACGGTTTATTAAATCGTTACAACGAATTATAAAATCGTAACAACGATTTATTAAATCGTTACAACGATTTATTAAACCGTTTGAACAGTTTATTAAATCGTTTCAACGATTTATTAATTCGTTTGAACGGTTTATTAAATAAACCGTTCAAACGAAATAAGATTTTTTTTTCTATTTGTTGTTCATCCTCCCAAGTCAGGGGTTCTGAGTCCGCGTTCGCCACATCATCATGATGGAGCGAACGCGAACTCAGAACCCCTGACTTGGGAGGATGTTTGTTGTTTGGCACGAATAAGCCGTCGTATTAAACGGTATGGTGGAGCTGTAGTAATTTTTGTCTCCTTAACGAAACAAACTTAAGTTGAAACAAAAGACTAAAGGTAAAATTAAAACTTGTTATATCTCTTAAACAAATACTAGTATTCAAACTAGATCATTATGACACAGTATGCCATGTTACCTATTTTAACTTATTATTAACAACTAAATTTACCAATATTGTCGGAAGTAGCCATTCCATGCAATTCATTCCCGGGAGTTTCGCCATTTGAAGATAATGAAGATTGTTTATTATCTTTATTAAAAAACACATTCAATATATCCATGACTGTTACTTGCGACAAGTGAAAAGGATCTGCAAAATTAAAAATGTTAAATTCGCAATACATCAAAAATATAAAAAAAAATAAAAAGCGAGTATGAATAGCAATTATTGTAGGGAAGAAATCAGAGAATGTTCCGAGTATTATTTTCTTTGCATGAATAAACTTTAATAATGAACTTTGCCAACACAATCAGGCCAAAACAGGTCGGAGTCGGACCAATAAGTGATTAAATCGATATTAGACTAGTTAATTTCGAATTGGACTGGTATGGCAAATATATCATATGGATAAATATTATACAAATACAGCCTTTCTCTTAGTCAATACAAGTTTATATCGACTGAGAGATGTATATCGACCAAGGTCGATATATAACTCGAGGTCGATATATATAACTTGTATTGACTAAGAGAAAGGCTGTATTTTTTATATTATTAATTGATAATTTTGCTGTATTTTAATTTGTTACATAAAAATATTAATAAATATTAAAAAATAAAATAAAAAGTACATCTCATCCTTATTTAAGGATACAAACCTTTTGTACTTAACACTGTCCATTGTTTTTTTATTGATATCCGGATGTAAAATATGATTGGCTGATTTCTAAACGTCACATTTTTTGGAATTTTTTGTTCTATTTTTAGTAACCGTGCAATCCGCAATAAATCAATCCGCCAAAATACAAAATATCACGTGGTAGACTTTGGACAAATTAAAATACAGCAAAATTATGAAATAATAATATATGTTGTTATCTAAGTAAGTATTATAGTAGTAAATTGGAAAAGGAAAATATTGCACGCTCAACTTTGGTTATGTTTAGCAGGAAATATTATACTTATAGTCAACTTTACCGTGTCCATACGACGGGTTTTTGCTTGACAAAATTTGAAAACTGCTACCGCGTTTGGTCGAGTTTATGGTCCTTTTGTATATCTCATATTACAGTATTTGAAGGTAACAATTATTTTCCACAGTTAATCGGCTTTTTGAAATGCGGCCTTTTTTTCATTTTGCTAGATCGATTTTCCATAGGAAGTCAGCCATTTTTGTATCTTAAGGGGTCTAATGTTGTTTACAAACGTTCGTCTGTTTTCGTAACGTACAATGGTATTCGGACAAACCGCGAGACTTTTCCCGCCTCAACTGCAGACGACAACACCCGAAGGATTTCGAATAGACAACAATGGAATTTTCCTAACGTACAGTTCCGTTCAAAACAAGGTCAAAATTTAGTATGGAAAATCGATCTGGCGAAATGAAAAAACGGACGCATTTCAAAAAGCCGATTAACTGTGGAAAATAATTGTTACCTTCAAAAACTGTAATATGAGATATACAAAAGGACCATAAACTCGACCAAACGCGGTAGCAGTTTTCAAATTTTGTCAAACAAAAACCCGTCGTATGGACACGGTAAAGTTGACTATAATACAAAAATTACCAGAACTTGAACTTTTCAGAATTTCAAACGCTTCCAGAACCTGCTGATCCGTGTAACCCATTTCCAGTACACTAATAGCGGCAATTGTTTCTAGAACGTTATGGTGACTTTGGTCATTGGTTGGTGACGTAATTGAAGAACCGGATGCAGCCATGCTTTGTGGCTTGTTTTGAAGAGTGTTGAAATTGTTGTTTTTGGAGGCATCCTTAAGAAAAAAAATTAGATCTGAGTGTATATGTATAGATATATTTAGTTTATATTTCACTGTCGCCATGTTTGCATTTTGAGTATGGCAATATATTAAGTATTTGTTTGCACAAAAAAACGAGACATAATCTCTAGACTTGTAAGATATATAACTCCATAACGGCATCACTATTCGTGATCGGCGTTAACCAAACCTCATTGACTTCTACATTTATGGTTCATGTTTCAGGAAAAATTTTCTTAAGTTTAAATTGGATCCCATTTGTATGCATTTCATAGGCGATGCGATATGGTGTTACAATAATACCATTACTTCACACATCTAGCGATTTATAACACAATCAAATCAAAATAAATTCTTTGCTTCCTAATAAAACATCTAATTATCATCCAAAAAGCAACTAACGTCAGAGGACGTGTGTTCTTTAATTGCAAGGTTAGTTATTATGAAATTTATATCAAAATTGCCTAATAATGACATGATGTTATCAGAGAGGTTTATTGCTTTTTACATGTGGCCACATGAGGTGGTTGGACTGTATATGTAGTAAATATTAACTTGTGAATTAACCAGTTATAATTTCTTTCAAACCATTTGTTTGCAACATTTTTTGAGAGCAAAATATTTTTAAGTCCTTATCCGAAATTTTTATTTCTTTATAGATTTTTGTTTGTTTGTAATTTAGCGCCTTTTGAAGACTTTCAGCCATTTTTTCAGCTGTACCTTGGCGTCCGGTTTTTATTAGGTAGGAAGACGTAGTGTCCGGAAAAAAACCCGACCTTTGGCAGTAAAACTGGCAATTCATATAACGATATTTGTATTAGTGATATTTTGAACCAACATTCGAAACGCGTTAATCGCCCATTTTTTTTATAAATATGAACATGTATCCTGAATATATGTCTGTCCAATCGGTTTATTAAAATTTGTATGAATTTGTGTTTTGTTCATGATAACTAAAAATTTTTTGTTATTCCCTTTTTTATTATGAAGAAAAAATATTCTATGTACCATTTCTTTTTGTTTCTTTAAAACGGCATTTACAAATCTTTCTCCTTTGTTCTCTCTTACATATTCACACTGTGGAAACCATCGGGCATGTTCTACCCACGGGTCATCTCCGGCTTCCCAGTTTCTTAATCCTCCTCCACAAAAGAAACACCTAGTGTAATTATTACAACCAGCATACAGGAATCCCGCTAATGCCATTTCCCTTGCAGTTTGATTTAAATATGATGGCCACCCTTGAAAAGAACTAATTCTAACTTGTAAAGAGCAATAATGTGGAAATGTAGCTGTTATTGTTGGTACTGCATGGGTCAATGAATTATTTGCGCTATCGACTTCTGAATCGCCGGAAGTCAAACATGTATCATGGGAACTGGTAACTCGGCTGTGGATTTGGTTCAACTGATTGCTTTCGCCTTCAGCCGCTCTGCTAGAGGGTCTATGATCATTATTATTTACATCATGTGTTGCCGTATGATTTTGTGTTCTGAGACCAGACGACAAGACCTGGTTACTCTGGTCACCTTGTCTGGAAATTTCTGATACGCCCCTAGCGGATGATACATGACGATCGGATGCAATATCATTTGACGACACAATTGATAACTGTTCATAAGCTGCGCTTAGTTCATCATCATGTGTTCTTCTACATTGGTTTTGTGTAACAAGTTCGCATGTTGGTGAAATTCGTCTGTGGACATTCATTGGATTATCACGTGATGTCCAACTACGGTAGGTAACTCTACACGAATAACACCTAGTTTCACCCGGTTGGTCAGTATGATAAAAACCTGATCGCGCAAGATGTATCAAACTAATATTTATATTTCGTGGAAAATTTCTCAAAGAATAAAGTCTTAACATTTCGTTGGACATATAATCCTCGGAATTAGTGCACGTTCCATTTACCATATGTTCAAAGTAACAAGTCAGACTTACCGGATACACACAAATGTCGGTCTGTGCGAATTCCACTTTTGATGATTTTGGTGAGATATCAAGTATAGAAACATTTATGGCTTCTTGTACTGTTTTCCTGCCGCAGACAGTCACTTCACATGCGTGTTTTGGATGAGTATTATAATCAACGGGATCAACGTTACTCAGAACTAATATAGACATCAAGACACATATTGTCACTTTCAAAGTAGAGCTCGACAAATTGCTTGTTTGAATTGATTTCATGAAGATCAGCTTACAAGATTTTGCTTCGATGTCGGCCTTCTTATTCTGAATGTTGTCCTTGGTTTCCTCTGCATTATTCCTCGGTATGTCGCCATAGCTGCTTGATCGTTTTAATGAAATCGTTTGTTGCAAGGAATAGTTACCTACACTAAAATGTTTAATATGTTTAAATAACGATCTGCTGCGATTTTTGGTGATATCACTTTCCATACTTTTTTGGTTTGTAATCAATCTGAAAATTAGTAAAAGAATATACAAAACAAGCAAATCCATTTTATCATTTGTTCGTTCTCTTCTTATTATCTCTTAATGATATATAATACTATTGTTTTCGGCTACGATTGACCATTTATAGCTTTTCAGGTAGAAAACCATACTCTACAATATAGTTCATGTTGTAAGTGATAAAACGGCTAATTAAATATAACAGAAAATATTTCATTTACAGTTTTTCTTATTTGTTAAATCCTTCAAGCTTTAAAATACATTTTATTTCCTGATCTAATAAGTAGTGTAAAGATGTACAAAATTGTATATTAATACGCTCTTGACTTCGCTAGATAGGATCAGAAAGAATTAATCGCTTCAATTTTATTGTTTGGATTATTTCATGATTTGAAGGGTATGCTTAGTATTTTTTTAATGCATTCTTACCTTTACACAATAAAATGTATATATTTTGTGTTTCTTTTATTTGTTAGTTAGAAAATTTGATAATAAAAAGGCATTTTTAGATTTTGTTGTGTTATATAACGTAATGTATATGTTAGAAAGACTTCTTCGGTTCAATTTTATCATATATTTTGTTTTGTTTGGATTATTTCACGATTGACAGAGCAAGCTTCATATCTTTTTTTCATAAATTTGACTTTATAGATAATTTTCAATTTTATTTCTTGGGTTATGTCAGAATTTATAGGGTACTTTTTATTTATTTTTTTTTTGTATTTTTTATGCAGTTTCTCATCTTCACAAAAAGAATGTGAATGTATTTGTTTTTATAGGAATTCTTAAGATGATTTGGTAAATAATAATGCATTTTAAAATTTTTTAGTATTACGTAATTCATGACGTTCCCCTCGTGCACGAGATTGGCCGAGAACGAGGCGTGTGTGTGTGTGTTTGTGGTGGGTGGGTGGGGGTATATTTCTGTGATGTAATTGTATAATAAATGTGCCTTGTTTATTTGTTAATTGCTTATTTATGAGACTGAACTTTAATGAAAGGTAAAAATGAAGACCATTTAGACTCACATAATATGCAAATTTAGATTTTTATACGAAAATTAGATTTTAAAGTAGGCATGTTATTTTAAAAAAATGAATTCTGAATCAGTGGAAAATGTCATAGACATTGGAAGGGAAAATAAATTTCTTTATAATAAAAAAGCACAAAAGATATGGATTTTTATTTACTTCAAGATTTAAACATTTTGATGTAAAACTGTTTTACTGAAGCAAGTTATACTTAGATACTTATAAAATTAGATTAAAAATACCTCTAGGATCGTATATGAAGTTCTTTAAACAAACAAAAATTTAAAAAGCTAAATGAAATTTTGAAAAATGTATATAATAATACAATAGAAATACAGTTCAGTTACATTCGAATAAAGGTCATCAACAGTTGAACTAGTTATAAATAATGGTAGAAGTTAATAATCTTATAAATTGGGCAAAAGCAGACATATAATTACATGTCTCTGGCAAAAATAAGACTCTTCTTCAATTTTTTTGGTTTATTTTAAAGTCTAAAAATATTATCAAGTTCTTAGCAATGTTAATGCACATGAGGTTAGTTTGACGTTTGAATACATTTAAATGCAAATCTTTTGAAACAATTTTAATTACTGTAAAATTAAATCAAAAGACATTGTAACTGGTCGGTATTTTTCCTTGATCTTCAAAGTATGCCCGACGAAAGAACGCGATAACTACCGATCTTACCCACTTTTCCCCCCAAAGAACCATGTGACTATGTTTTTCTCTAAAAGGTCAATGTATTGTTATTGTACGGTAAACATTTGTCTTTCCAACACTTTGATTTTTTTATTACAGTACTCTTCTCAAAGTTGAGATATTATAATCAAGTTGATTATTTCTTGCCTTCCACAATCGTCTATTACATTTGTAACCTTTACAGCATATGATGAAATTTTAAATAAAACAAGTTTAGCTTTTCTAAAAAGCTAACCGTCTCTTAGCTGCATAACCCATCTTATGGGTTTTATTAAAGTCATGATCTTTTTTTGTAATTTATATGTAGTATAGGTAAGCATAGTACCTTTTAAGAACATTGTTTACGCTCAACTATTAACCAATATAAAGTGCTTGAGAGATACCTGTCGTCACGTCACACGTGCTTTTTAAAAATAGTTTAACAAAAATGGAATCCCTGAACAAATGTTCAAAATGAGCAGTAAAAATATGTGTTGTTCTATTTGCATCAATCTCAGAACGAAAACAAAGATTTATAGAAAATATTAAAATATAGTAAAATACAGTAAAATTGTCAACTTTCGAAAATACTGTCAACCTCGGATTTCGCCTCGGTTGACAGTATTTCCTCAAGTTGACAATTTTACTATCACCCTGTCAGACATGTAATATTTATACAAATTGAAAAAAAAACTATTAATCCAAATCCGTTACACCTATAACATATAAATCGAACATCTCTGGATATGGTTGTAACCCGTATCTTTTCTTGTTTTTATTGCGAAGGTTGCGTAACAAAATTTCCCGATGCTATCGCTTTAAATATAGACTTTACTGCGGATAGGGGTGTAATACTGTACCCTTCCGCTTGTGAAAATAATTCAGATGTGACCTATTAATTACATAATATGAATGTAGGCGCAGCCTAAATGCGAGCATCGCACATTGTTCATGTCGTTACTTCAGAGACCCCTTACAGTGCCTCTACATTCCATTGATGACGTGACGTCTTTTGTAATGTGTTGGTGACGTCACAAAACTCAATTTCAAATACAGCGTTTCAGATTGAAAAAAAATTGTCTGGCATTTTTGTAGTAATTAAAAAAAATAAACACCTTAATTTTATCGATGTCAAAATTATTTTTGTCTACTTTTATATTATATATTTTTTCGTTCGTCTACACTATTTTCTTCGGATAGCTCAGCTACCATCTGAAATGGATTTGTTCATGTGGATCACGTGACCTTTTTTACACACACGCATGTAACCGTATAGCTCGCATCTGTGATGCTCGCTATGATCCAGTTTACGTATTAATCTTAAGCAATTATACTATGCAACCCTTTTCTTATTGTCATTTACAGTAACTAATAACTTTGATTACGATCGTAATACGATAGTTAATGTTCATCCGCGAAAATAAATTCGTTTCAGTTGAATGCTGGATTAATACACAAACAGTACCCGTATATACATTGTGTGAAAATTTGTGTGCGATGGTATAATAATCGTTTCAGAAGGTTTTGCATTCTAATTCTTTACGTATTTAATAACACGAAAAATTAACACAAAAGGTAAAATCATTTCTTAACATATTGATTATATCTGATATGCCGACATTGGGAAATTTTCTATTCAAAGAATAGAAACGGACATCCTCACAACTTAGCTAGGAAATTCCCGGGCTAGAAGTCACTATTTTGATTGGCTACATCATACCTTAATGTAGCCAATCAAAAGCTCGCTTTCATTCACGACTTGGTTAAGGGATATCCCGTTGTCGATTGTAAATAAACCAAACGGATGTGTTGCGTAAACCATGTGAAAATCAGTGTATTTTATACAGTAGTGTAAATTGTTATTACCGCGGTATTTATTAGTTGCGTTACGTTTTCTTCACACTCAAGAATGAGTAAGAATGACAACTGCCAAACACTTGCTTCTTTCAAGCAATTTCATTAGTTGATATTTTGAAGGATTTACGTCATACGAAAATCTTCAAGCCCGGAATTTCCCAGCTAAGTTTGTCAGGGTTTCGTGGACACATGTGGACACAGAAACCCTGACTTGTGAGGATGAGAAACGGAGTGTTTTGTACATATACAGATTTGGAGAAATCGGCACAGCGCCATCGATAAAAGATGATAAGGTTGGGAGAAATCGGCATGTAGAAGTTCTCGTAAATAAAATACAAGTTAACAAGTAGTGTCCGTATAGCTAAAGTCAAGGACTTGTAAACAACAAGGGCACAGTATGAAATATGTACAGTGGGAATTTTTATTGGATTTTCGTAATCAAAAGGTGCAAAATTGCAATATTGAATACTTATTTTAAAAATGCAAGCAGAAAAGCACCCCATGTTGCTGTATCATTAAGTATAAGATATTAATATTTAATTTAAAAACTAAAACTAGCTTACATGCATTCTGATTACAGAGAAATAATATTGTCTCATGCAGTCCTAAAATATTTTTTTGTTTTAATGGTGTTTAATGCCACTTTCTGCAATTTTTCAGCTATATTGGAGCGTCCTGTTTTTATTGGGGGAGGAAGCCAGGTTGTAGGAAACTTAAGCACATCCTGGCAGCAGTAAGACTCAAACTGTAACTAAAGTGTATAGAAAGGCATGTGATCAATAGTATCGATAGATGATTACTACCTTAACCAGTCGGCCACTGAAGCCCCCCCCCCCCGAGTCCTACAGAAAGACATTATTTAAGATTTTAATCTTTTAGAAGCTTAATTATGTCATCTCTTATAGGGAGACATTTACATATATGTAACTGTATTTGATGCAAGTTATATACCAACATTATAACCAGTATAACCTATGCTGTTTTTATGTCTAAAATGGGCAGACTGAGGAATTTTGTCTTTTTTATTAATATTTTTTTTTAATTTATGATTGAAACTTATTCAATATTATCGTTGCATAATCCTCTGATATTTTATATTTTGATTGGAATGATATTTAGGATTTCCTATAGCGAAACATGGACTTGCCATCCTTTAACGTAGTGGATACCTACCTCTTTAACACAACTACTTGAACCACTGAATGGGATTTGATGAAACTTTCCCAGAATACTTATTTACATGGTGCAATTGTGCACCTGATATTTTACTTTTTGACTAGAATGATTTTTGGAGTTTCCAACAGCAAAGCCCTGGACATTACCATTCTAGACACAGTGTTATCAATTATGAGGAATGCAAAGTTTTTTTCTAGTCTTTTTTTACTTCTAAATAAATATGTTTTATTTACCGTTGATCCATATGCCAGTAAAATGTTTTTACTTGGGTTATAAATCAAACACGAGGCAGGAATCTTATTTAATACTTGCAAAGTAACCTTTCCTGTTTGGGTATAGTTAGGGTAAGTTTGGGTAGGTTTGGGTAACTTTGGGTAAAGTCACACCGTTCCTACAGTGCAGTCTGCACTTTGATTTGATATTTCCTTTAAGACCGTGAAATTTGGTTTTAAAACAATAATGGAATTTAATTCCTATCTAAGTACGAGATTCCTCGTACGACAGAGGATTGTCTGAATCGTCTTACACCTAAAAGTGATCACAATATTGTGAGACAGGAATAAATGGACATTTTATGAACAATTCCAATTTTCCGTATTAAATAATTTATGATAGGTTAAGGATTAATTTTAGCGTAGAAATGTGTAAGTGTGTGATGATAAACTTCCGCAAGATGTGTTTAAAAACGGAGGTACAAGCTTTTGCTGAAGAAAATTATGGTGCTATTAGAACTAGATCGAATCGCAAAAAAGATGATTGAGTACGTACCATCTTTAGTGTATTTTCTGTTTCCAAATATTTCATTGAAGATAAAACAATGGAAAGTATTAAGAGGATGAAGACTTTCTCACAAAGATCTACGTAAAACTGCATTTAAAACTCGTTGTATAGTTAATAAAACAAAATGAAGACAAAAGTAATAAACATGCAGAATTTTTACTTACACCTGACGTTTACTTATATATTTGGTACTAATATGCCTGATATATTTTTAACCTATTAAAAAAGTGTATACTTACTCGTAATGCTAGAAGAACATTCTAGCATTTAATAAAAAAAAAATGAAAATACCTAGGATTCGGATGTAACGTCGGAGCTATTTATAACTAGTGGGGATTTCTTGTCAATGCCATATACTTTTATTACGTGACTTTTATTTCATTTTTGTATTTACGCTCCATGTAAAACCGGAGCTTAAATTCGGGCATTTGTGGGAAAGATAATCTTTTTATTGCTTTTTTCTAATAAGTGGCCTTTAATAGCCCCCGTATATAACAGATCGATAACTAAATATAAATGTAATCTCTATAAATTATTGTCACGTGATTTGCAAGTGAAATAATCTATAAATAGACGCTGAGAATTAATTTGTTCTAAATATATACTTTACTACAAATACAAATACAAAATACAAATATCTTTATTCCAATCAAGGGCCCTAGAATAGAGCATGAAATTACAAACAAGTGATTATCACAATTGGTGACATGTATAACATAGAAAACAACATTACAATAACAGCTTGATAATGTTATAACTTATGACACTTATGTTGGACTGGGGCAGAGCCAAGTGATACACATATAGGTACATGTATGACATATGCATGTAAATAGAAGAGAGACAATTATTAGTTGTTTATTAGAAGAAAAAAATACAAATAAAAAAATAAGTCAGTGATAAATTTAAACAATAATATTTGATGATCTTCTTAATTGAAGACTTTGAAACACATAATTTCCAAACTCTCTGAGCAAATCTAAATCTTCTTGCATGAAAATCCAATTGAATTTTAAACTGTTTTGTAAATTATTGAAATTTTTACAATGATGTAAGATCTTGTTGGAAAAAATATCTCTAATTTCGGCATATAATGGACATTCAATAATAAAATGTAATTCATCCTCCGTTTTGTTCAAAGTACAATATTGACATTTTCTTAATGATCTTTCAATATAATTTTTTTTATATCGATCTGTCTCTACCCTTAAGGGGTGTGCACTTATTCTAATCTTGCACAATGATTGTCGAAATCTAAAATCTTTTAAACTCAAGTATTTTTCACATCCAAATGTAGTTTTAAAAGAAAAATATGTATAAAGTTTCCCTTGTTCAGAATTTAAAATCCTATACCTATAATCTTTCCAATATTGTAGAAAACTATTCAATAATTTATCTTTTACTTGTTTGATAAATTGGTAAACACTTAGTTTTTTCATTTGTTTAGAACATAAACCAAGTTTTTTCATAATATAATCTATACAAGAAAACCACGAGCTTGTATTATCTAGACAAAGATTTTTACTACAAACATATGCATTAAATAATAGCCCATCTTCCATATGGTCTAATCTATAATAATATTTTAACATTGATAAGATAATGGAAAAATACATAGGATATCTTCCAAGTTCAGACATGACAGCAAAATTGCTGGAGCGTTTATTTACACCCAATATATATTACTACAAAATCATAAGAACGTTTATTTTAAATAATATAACTAGTTAGTTGTTATTCTTTCACGTGCAAAAATGTTGTTTCGACTAGTTTAAGATTAAAAAATCTGTAAATAGTATATTGATGTTATGATTTTAAAAAAATCTTTTCGTTTTTTTTAAATTCAACCAAGAACTGTAAATCGATCAGAGGCAAAGACATTTCATGGCCTTTTTGGAATTAAAAACATTTAGAAAGTATTTCTCCGCAATAATATGCCTGTTATCGGCAAACATTGATATAATATAAATTGAAGCGATTCAAAATCGTAAATGTTGCATTTTAAATAAAAACATGTCACCCAACTTTCAAGTCAACTATTTATTCAATGAACGCTGAAAGTCTCAATAAACTATTTCTTATACAGAAAAAGTACTAATGTCGATGTTTTGGAGACAAAATGTTCACCCAATCTTTACATTTGACCTGCATACATTACTTTAATAGGTGTGTACTGCTCAGATTTACAATGTCGCTTTGTTACATCAAGTACTTTTGAGAGTTTAAATAATCATTAACAACATTCAGAAAATATTCTTTTGATGATTTGTCTTAAAATTGTTGCATTATATAAAGACAGAAATATAGTCTCTATAAAAGTTGTTTTTGTTTTAAAAAATATGTGGCCTTGATTGCATGTCGCCAAAAACCTATAAATGTACGTAACAATACTCTGTTTCTCTATAAAGCATTACCAATACACGTTTATTGACGTCCTGTTAATGGTTTTAGATCAAGTTGAATCCAATTATCATCATTACAAATACTTATCGATGTTTAATTTAGATTGCCGTCAGCAACGAACTAAAACAATCCCAAATTTATTTTGTCGCGTTTTAGAAATTAAGGTCCGTAACACCGTTTGTGAGCGCTGAAACACTAAAGACGTTTAAATAATGTGTCATAACTGCTATAATACATAGAACAGCACTTCAGAACATCATTTATATATTTCTTATATTTAACACCTAAAGACATTAATAATATATAATGCAGTGCCTTTATTGTACGTAACATATAATGTACGTAACGATAATGTATGCAACGGTAATTTACGTGTAATTACATGGGATTCGATATTTTTTCCATTACACCCTCCAGAAATGGTCATAGCAGATGAAAACTATTGTTGGTTGATATACGTTTATGAATAGGAAACCAGTTACGGACATTAAAGTTGATTGTTACGTAAATTATGTCGTTTTGGCTTTTCTTCTTTAAACATGCAAATATACTATACCTGACACACAGATTCTTCAAAATACAGCAGAAAGCGATTGGACTCGAGACATCCGGTTGTGATTTTTTTCACACGTGGTCCAGACGTTTATCGTCAGTAACTGAAAAAATTCAGTGAAATTGTGGTTTTTTCGTGTAAGATTTTTTACGTGTAAAAATTTTTACGTGTAAGTTTTACGTGTAAGTCTAACGTGTGAGAATTTTTACGTGTAAGTCTTACATGTAAGTCTTACACGTAAAAAAATAACCAATCAGAAGACATTGTTTGCAAATGGGTATCTATTTATATCATTGTGATCAAAGTTCACTACTATTTTAATAAAAAGAAATCCTTCGGTGGGCATCTCCTGTGAGCCTGTTGCAAACATCAAAAAATCATTTAATGACACCACCCATCTTCTTCCACTTTCAAATACAACTGCTTTGCCATCTGAAAAAATAAACTCTTTTACAAAACCATATCGATATGAAATGATAATGCAAACCATAAAAAACATATTCTCTTGTGCCGTGTTTAGTTTTTTTGTGTCCGTGTGTGCCAACAAGGCATACTGATGTTGCACATTTATGTTGCTGGATGTTTGTACATGTATATAGCATGTATAGTTTCAATGAATGGTCTACATGTAGTTACTTTATATATATTAAACATTAACAAGAATATGTCCAAAAGACACAATGCCCCATCTCGCAACATTTAGGATGGACAGACGGACGAACTGACCTATATATTTGTTGAGCTTTTGTAACCGTTCATTCCATTGGACTATCAATTTTACACCATCTCGCAACATTTGGGATGGACAGACGGACGAACTGACCCGTACATTTGTTGAGCTTTTGTAACCGTTCATTCCATTGGACTATCAATTTTACCCCATCTCGCAACATTTGCGATGGACAGACGGACGAACGGACCCATATATTTGTTGAGCTTTTGTAACCGTTCATTCCATCGGAATATCAATTTTGCACGTAAAACTTACACGTAAAACTTACACGTAAAAATTTTAACACGTAAGTCTTACACGTAAAAAATCTTACATGTAAAAAATTTTCCTTGTAAGCCTTAGACGTTTTTGTCCAGTTTGGCGTTCCATATTTCTTCATAAGTATGAAACAAACACTAAATTGATTTATTGGAGGAAAAAGTTATGTTTAAAGTAAACATTCAATTTTTGGTGGTATGTGATTTTTATTGTGCCGTTTCGACGGAATGAGTGAAAAGGCAGCAAAGCCCCAACATTTCATCAACAATCATTGGACAAAACAACATTCAAACTTTGATCTGTAACGCATGAAAGTAAACTTGTATACCTCAATTCAGCTCAATATATATAACCGTGTGTGACGGTAACAATCCACACTACCGGTGAGCTATTTTTTTCCCAGTTTAAATAAACCTTGAATATGCACGTAACTTTTCAAGTTTAGTAAAGCCACAAGAGGGGGGGGGGAGGGGGGGGGGGGGTTGTAACTAGGGACACTTTAAAATAAAGGTTTACGGACGGAGATTTGAAAGCCAAAACTATTCATATATTTTCGGACGTTATGAAACGGGACCTAATAATATATTGAATTATTAAATCAAACATATTCATTTATAATTTATTATCGCATATCATTGACAAAATAGTTCATTCACTACACAAATAATCAAGTGATGTTAATTTAAGACTTTGTTTGTAAAATCACCGTGGTTTATCTGGGCTTAAGATGACAATTGAGGCATGGATCTATTTAGATAATTTACAACTACCCAATTAGATATTTTTCAATGAAAACAGCTACCTTTTTAATATATTTTGGAAAGCTATAAAGGTGACACTTTCAGGCCGCATGTCAGTATTACCCTATATATACTAAGTTAAGTGACCCCCCCCCCCGCTTTATGAGTAAAGACAATTAGAAAAAAATCATGCACAGCCAAAACTGGCATGGAAAAAGATTGTTTCCATTTGGCAACTACAGCATACAAGAATAAAATGAACTGTTATATGACTTTAAAGTAGCACATAAGGGTGATATTTTATTGGTTGGACATCAGCTAGGTCTACTTAAAAATATTCAAGGATGTTTTTCCTATCAAAATTGTCGTTCCACACCATGTATCAGATGTGACAACAGTCTACAGATGCAATAGAAAATTTTGTCTTAAATTGTCATAAAACCTAGCCGATCGGGATAACACATGGACTTCAGCCGTAAACATGTCTAATACAGACCTTTTTTCCCTATAGAAAGATTGTTGTCGTCAGGGAACCAAATAGTTCTACATGTGCTTACATCACATTACAGGCATCAGGTGGACCCTTTTCACACATCTTTAGGCCCTAGACTACGCCGACGATCTTGCCTTGCTCTCGCAGCTCGAAAAGCACATGCGAGACAAGACATCTAAAATACACAAAAATGCAGCCTCAATAAGACTGAACGTCAACATCAAGAAAACGGAACTCATGGCCCTAAAGTTCCTCCTAATATTAAAATAAATGGAAATTATCTGGAGTGCTCATCATCTTTTACATACTTGGGGAGCATTCTTACATCCGATGGTGGTACAAAACAAGATATAAAATCAAGAATAGGAAAAGCAGGATTCATTAAGCTGGGGAAGATATGGATATCCACAAATATATGCAAAAGAACAAAAATGAAAGGCGAACAATCGAAGCTGAAACAGACGGATAGGATACCACCTAGAAAGAATTAGAAAAGAAGGCGCAGAACAGAGACGAGTGGAGATCCTTAGTCCTTGCCCTGTGTGCTTCCAGACATAACAAAGACTAGGTACATATGTATACAGATCAAATCAAATCAAATAAGCTTTATTTATCACTATTATGCAATAACATTATACAATAACATAAGCTCCAGTGAGCTTTTTATCGACTTCGCCTGATCTGGATTCATTTGTGAGACGGACAGTATTTGCATGACGACGACCGTAGAACATTTCCAGAAAAACTTCAGTCTGACATGAATTATAGTGTAAGCAATAATACAATAAGATGTGTAACTGTATATATTTTCGTTTTTGTACTTTTCGTATGATGATATAAATTGACGGGAATACATGTAAATTTACAGCATTTTAGATCAATTGTACATTGAACAACAATTCAGACTTCCCGAAATTACCTGACAACATAATAGAACATGACGGACAATTTTATCTTCTGACAGGCAAAGTTTAAAGGTTGCCTGTTTGGTACAATAAAATTGTATGGTGTCCGTCACAAATAAATGTTTTGATATAAAACGAACGTAAGCCAAAGATTTTCAAAATTTGGGATGCCTGCAAATAAGTTGCTCTTAGTCTTATTATGAGTTATGTATTACAACGATGTCGATATTTAACACCGTATTAAATAATCAAGCATATTTAAGTAAGAGCATGTGATCCCAATAGGTTCTTAATTTAAACGTTGGTTTGTTTACATAGTGTTTAACGCATATTTTAGCAAAGTTTTAGCTAATGGCGTCCAGTTGGTATTTGGGAGGTCGATAGTAAACTTGCAATCCCTGCCATTAAGATTGAAGTCGAGCACACCCTACCCACAGTGATACTCGAACACGCAACCTCACAATCAAATAATCAGAAATATATAACTCAGTTAAATTGTTGTGTATTTCGTGTTAATTAAAACATAACAATTTGAAAATCTTTTTTAATTCCACTGCAGTGAAGAAGAACAACAAAAAATGTTTCCAGTAGAGAAGGAACAAGATTCGAAGATGGCGAGGAGTATTCCTGAAACGATAAGTCAAGGACTTCATAACCCATGGTTACACAAAAGATGGGACACCAATATAACAAACAAACATACAACACAAAAACAAAAAATGCATCAACACGAACCAAACTAAAAACCGAAGTAAGTCCAGGTTCTCTGAAAGGGGAGGCAACTCGTGCAAATTATAGTCAAATTACAGTGGCCTGTATCCACATCTGGCTTCCTATGTGGAATTAAGCCACCCCTTTTAGAAAAATTCATTAAAACCCATGCAGTCACTGCTATATTACTCTAGAATACACACTGTAGACATAAATCCCCTTTTAAAAGAAAGTTTTGACTTGTGCAAGATCTTAGACTCTGAGCATACATATCTTGGATAACATATATAAAAGATATTATTTCTGACAAAGATTTTGATGTCGAAGAGGCAAAATCTTTTCAAACAAATAACAGTTAAATTAAATACTTCGTATATAAAAACTAAATCGTCAAAATATTATGATAACATAACTTAAAATAAAATATCTAGCTGGAACGACCAAAATAAGATACTTCTTTACTAAAGTCATTAACGTAAGAACAAAGGGAAAGAATAATATTTATCTCATTTCGATCTTTAAACTCGTAAAAATATTGCTAAATTTAGAATATCAGACCACTTTTTAGAAGAAGATCGAGGAAGATATAGAAATGTTCCTCGTGAACAGCGTATTTGTGCATTGAGTGGTTAAGGTAGTTCGTCTACTATTGATCACGTGGTCTGTTAACACTAAGATTGCGTGTTCGATTCTCACTGCGGACACGGTGTACTCGACTCCAATCTTAACTGACAAGGATTGCCAGTTTTCCTACCGCAGGTCGGGGTTTTTTCTCCGGGTACTACGGCTTCCTACCCCAGTAAAAACTGGACACCATGATATAGCTGAAAAAATTGCTGAAAATGGCGTTAAACATCATTCAAACAAATAAACATTTTGTTAATTGGCTTTGGGGTCATAAATATGTCGTTTTACACTTGGTAGAATGAATTTGTAACGAAAAATTTTAGTACCTGTTGGAAATCAGGTGACGAAATTGATTTAGAAATATATCGTCAATTTTCAAATGATTTCATCAATGACGAAAGTAGCGAGCGCTAAAACATTCTCTGAAAATTGACAAGAATGCCACTTCTTTTTACATTGCGATCATAATGTTATATATATAAATAAACTATTGTTAGATTTTAATATTGTAAATGAAACTAGTAATACGTCTGATCAAGACAATTTAATATACTCTCTCCGACAAGTTGTCGGCAAACTCAGTCTTGCCTCCTTTATAAAATGGTCATCGGAACTAAGGATAGGAGACTTATAGACTTTATTTTGTCGTTATTTGTTTGTTGGCTTTGTATTTTCTTTTCTGTCACGAATCATTTAAATGTGGTTTATTTGACAATAAAGTATTTAGTTTTAGGTATGTTACATTTCCTGTTCTAACGTGGTATGTTAGATTTGCAACAAGTCCTTTCATTTGTTTTTGCTATTAGAGAGATCCATCTTTATTATCAACATTTCTTATGCTATCCACTTGTGTACACAAGTGGATAGTATAAGAAATGTTGATAATAAGATGGATCTCTCTAATAGCAAACAAATTCATTTGTAAATGTGGCAAGTCTAGTGGAAGTCTAGTGGTCTGTGGGTGCCGTAGGCAAGTGACTACCTTTATGCAATGATGTCATGTGGCAAGTCTAGTGGTATGTGGGTGCCGCAGGCAAGTGACTACCTTTATACAATGATGTCATGTGGCAAGTCTAGTGGTATGTGGGTGCCGCAGGCAAGTGACTACCTTTATACAATGATGTCATATGGCAAGTCTTGTAGTATGTGGGTGCCGCAGGCAAGTGACTACCTTTATACAATGATGTCATGTGGCAAGTCTAGTGGTATGTGGGTGCCGCAGGCAAGTGACTACCTTTATACAATGATGTCATGTGGCAAGTCTAGTGGTATGTGGGTGCCGTAGGCAAGTGACTACCTTTTTACAATGATGTCATATGGCAAGTCTAGTGGTATGTGGGTGCCGCAGGCAAGTGACTACCTTTATACAATGATGTCATGTGGCAAGTCTAGTGGTATGTGGGTGCCGCAGGCAAGCGACTACATTTATACAATGATGTCATGTGGCAAGTCTAGTGGTATGTGGGTGCCGCAGGCAAGTGACTACCTTTATACAATGATGTCATATGGCAAGTCTAGTAGTATATGGGTGCCGCAGGCAAGTGACTACCTTTATACAATGATGTCATGTGGCAAGTCTAGTGGTATGTGAGTGCCGTAGGCAAGTGACTACCTTTTTACAATGATGTCATGTGGCAAGTCTAGTGGTATGTGGGTGCCGCAAGGCAAGTGACTACCTTTATACAATGATGCCATGTGGCAAGTCTACTTGTATGTGGGTGCCGCAGGCAAGTGACTACCTTTATACAATGATGTCATGTGGCAAGTCTAGTGGTATGTGGGTGCCGTAGCCAAGTGACTACCTTTATATAATGATGTCATGTGGCAAGTCTAGTGGTATGTGGGTGCCGTGGGCAAGTGACTATCTTTTTACAATGATGTCATGTGGCAAGTCTAGTGGTATGTGGGTGCCGCAGGCAAGTGACTACCTTTATATAATGATGTCATGTGGCAAGTCTAGTGGTATGTGGGTGCCGCAGGCAATTGACTACCTTTATACAATGATGTCATGTGGTAAGTCTACTGGTATGTGGGTGCCGCAGGCAAGTGACTACCTTTATACAATGATGTCATGTAGCAAGTCTAGTAGTATGTAGGTGCCGCAGGCAAGTGACTACCTTTATACAATGATGTCATGTAGCAAGTCTAGTAGTATGTAGGTGCCGCAGGCAAGTGACTACCTTTATACAATGATGTCATGTGGTAAGTCTACTGGTATGTGGGTGCCGCAGGCAGGTGACTACCTTTATACAATGATGTCATGTGGCAAGTCTAGTAGTATGTAGGTGCCGCAGGCAAGTGACTACCTTTATACAATGATGTCCATCTCGACATGAAGATACCCACTAGTTACACTGACATCTCTTTCTTCACAATATGGAAAGATATCATTTAGATATTTAAAATGTTAGACCTTGCCATATATCTAAGTATGAAGATGTTAAATTAATTATCGTTAATCAATTCATTGTAGTAGTCAGACGAAACCATAATTTTCATAAAGCTATTAGAAAAATAGCGTGTGATGTTATAAAATATTACGTTTTTGAATTCCTTGGATCAATTTTTTAAATATTTATTCTACGGGATAATCGACGTATACAAATGTATGTTTCTTGGTCGATAAATAAAATGAACACGGTCAACTGAAAGTAACATTTAATGAAAAACCAGGGAAGCATGGGTTTAAAAAAACAACATGTACTGACATTGTTTTAAGAAAGGAGTCATGGAAAAAATAAGAAAACTGTTTCGAAAAAATCCCAGTGACAAATACAGGTAAATATAATTATATTAAATAGGTATGAACATATGTTTAGCGCAAAGTTAGCTCTTTTCATTGATCTAAGTGCGAGAACGAGGCTTCGTGTTTATATTTGTGCTGTCTGCCTTTTAATACATAAACATGACCCTGCACTGGATTCTTCTAGTGCTAACATACTTAAGTAACAATCCGCAGCTAATGTCACCTTGCTCGGAAAAAAACATCCGTCACTGTTATTATGACTAGATTTACTCCTTAAATAATGCCTAGAGTAGGAACAAACAGCACAAATTATATACCTTGGTGTACCTGCGAGCGCCCACGTTTTATATATTGAGACACTTTGACTCACTATAAACTTCTATATACAGGGAAATTTTAAAAAAGTAATATTTAATATGAGAATGGCAACATCATTTGATGATAAAGCTATGACGTCAGTTGATTAACTACACATTGTTGATTCAAATTAAAAATTACAAGATGTAATAATACGATAATCAATTAACTTTCAGTACATATTTATCTTTTAATATTAAATACATAATGCTATGGCCTAACAATAAAAGATATTTAAACGATAGGAATATAATTATTATACTGCAGCCATGCGTGACTTTAAATATCTACACAGGGTATATACAATGGACGGTAATGTTTTGGAAACAAACCACCGGTTTTATAACACATAGCTACAAAATGTCGGATGTCAAGGAATGTGGTACGGATAACGGGATTCCAACACATATTTGAGGTTGGTGGTTTGAAAATATTTGTTACAATTGAGAAATGTCGTTTAGTATAAACAATATTGTATTAAGAAAAAGATAACAATAAATGCTGATACAAATACAAGTAAGTGACCATTAATACAAATGCCTCTCCTAAAATGAAATAAAATTTAAGTAAGCTTTATTTTATAAGGCATGTTGTTTATTTATATTTACATAAATATATAATGCTGTACATTTCAGCATGTTGATACACAAATATAAACATGATCATACCGATATTCTGGGTTCATATTCAAAATATTGACTTGTATTATTCAATAGTTTATTCACGAGCAACTTTTTCTGAGACTGAAATTGTTAATCTGCTAGTTTTAACGACCATTGCCAAAGTCAACGGTCCATCTTGTGAGGTACACTATACGAAATCGAATTTAGTCAAATGAACACAATAGAATTGAGACCAAAAACTGTATTAAACTCCATTTAAAACAAAAGAGAAATGCATTAAGAAATACAATATTTCACGTAAAGTTAGTAACATTTTGATATTTAGTTAAATGTAATCTAATTAAAATCAGTAAATCTTTCACTTGCTCCTCCCCCTTTTTTGCTATGGTCGCTGCGTGTAGCGACCATAGAAAAAAGGGGGCGCAAGTGAAAGATTTAATTTCAGTAAGATTGAGTTAAATGGTCAAGGGAAAGATTAAATAAGATTGAGTTAAATGGTGGATTGAAGCAAATGTATTCATTATATATCCAGATTATATGTACAATATTGTTCGTCTTAATTTAAATCAATAATTTTAGTAAATGTCAAACCATAATCCAGATCAGGCAATTTGATAAAAAAAAATCAGACCTTCAATTGTTTCCAAATTATTAATGCGTCACATATTTAATTTGATCTCTTTTTTCGTGGGTTCTTAGTTGTCTTCAGATGTCATTTAAATGTAGTACTTATGTGGGGTGTCTTTTATGACGTCATGAAACGGCAGCTACAATCGTAATTATCCACCGAGGCCCCGTGTAACGTATCTTAAAGCGGAAAATTACCACATGATTAATGCTAAATGATGACTATGATTTATAATGTAGGGACCTCTGTGGCCGAGTGGTTAAGGTAGTTCGTCTACTGTTGATCACGTGGTCTGTCAACATTGAGGCTGTGGGTTCGAGTCTTACTGTGGGCAGGGTGTACTCGACTCCAATTTAATTGACAAGGATTGCCAGTTTTCTTACCGAAAGTCGGTGTTTTCTCCGGGTACTCCGGCTTCCTCCCCAATAAAAACTGGGCGCCATGATATAGCTGAAAAATTGCTAAAATTGGCGTTAAACATCAATCAAACAAACACACCAACAACTATAATGTGATGCACTGAGTAACTAAATACAAACACGCGTTACTTTCCTTTGAAGGGTAACAATAAAACATATATCTGTATATACCCAAATAAATTATAAATATATCTTCTTAGTTTATAAAATAGCTGAAGTTATGAGTTATTCGTCATTCAAGAAAGCTGGTTTTATTTAAACTTTATTTCGTGTCGCACTCTCGAAGGACAATGACAACACTAGAGGGCGTATTCGCATACTTTCATCTGATATAAGAAAACGCCTTCATCGTTGACTTTCCTTAAAACCAATAACAGTTTTTCTCCACCAATTGACTTTATTTCAAATTTCTGAACAGTTTGTAGAGTATGAGTTTTTAGAAGTTTGAAATATTCCTTATAATTTAACTAACGTTAGTACTTAACAGTGTTAAACGGTAAAACAGCGATGGCGTTATGGAACTATTTGAATTTTAACGGCGAAAGAGTAGGTCATGTGACTAAACTCAAGTTATGTCGTATAACATAGGATGCTCCACTTGGATCAACCTATCAGAGATTTAGCTTACAAAGCAAATTAAATTATGTATTAAATTGATTACATTGTTGCTATTTTTATTCTGAAAATGATCATATCCCTTTTTAATAAGATACTCAAATACAAGATTATATTTTTGCTTGTTTGTTTTAATTGAGGTTTATCGCCAGCTTCAGCATATTTTAGCTATATCGTAACATTATTTTTATTGTGGCGGCAGCCATAGTAACCCTAAGGTTCCCGTCAATCAAACCCTTTCCAGGCTTAAACACGCAATGGCCGCTGACCTGTAGTACATGTAGATTGCCGACTACCTTAACCACACACAAATTGGCGTCTACAAATTGTACTTAAACCCTTAAAAATTATTTTATTCATTCATCCATATGAGAAGAATTAAGAAACAGTATTTTTGGCCGCAAGTGCATCGCGTATTACATGTATTTGGTTTGACCTGACCTTGTAATGTACCTCGATTTCTGACCAATCGCTTACACTCTACTGTTGTACAGATAGTTAATATATTTTAGCACATAATACATCTAAATCAACGATTTGCATTGGCTATATTTAAAAAGTACTGGCTTTATCGTAGCAACGAGAGATTATACATAGTAACGGGACTATAACTTTTCTGTAAGATGTTCCGAAGATACATTCCCTCGCTTTTACGGTCGTTTCAGCAAAAATTATCTCCCTTTAAATATAAGTTATTATACCATCAATATTGTGTTATATACACATATATGATGGGCTTGTTTCTCGTGAACAGTTTTTCTATAGTGATAGTGCCCTTGCCTGCGGCTCGTACATTATACCTACCAGACAAACAGGAAAACAGTTCCATAACAGATATGTATTGAGAATTGGAGGCCTCATTTATTCACATTATCTGAAAAACTAACACGGAAAGCGACCGGCCAACAGCAGCCGAAAGTTAAGAGGGCGATTACACATACGGATTCAAACAATCAGGTCACAATTGCACTATGTGAGAAAGATCTATTCAGTGGTGTAGGTGCAATTGCGGATATAAGATGGGTACCCTTATAATTACAGAGAATTTCAAAAGTACACGTTTTAATATGGGGAAATCCCAAACATCGTAGTGATAAAAATGTAAAAATAACGGGTGAACAATGGTACTATATGACTAAGATTATGTGAATCTTATACAGTGGTATAGGAGTTGGCGATAAGAGATGGGCAACGGACAGCGCGACGGACATCCCGATCAATATATAACTTTTAAATTGAGAGGTTGATAAAGCAAAATTTAGAATTCCCCAAAGGTGACAAAAACCTGGGTGCTCTCAGACGCTTCCGAACGTGTAAGCAGTGCATCGAATTAGACACTCGTCAAGTTCCAAATGGTAAGTGGAATATAGGGAGAGGAAAGACTCAACCAACGAAAATATCGCATCACACTTAACAGATAAATTTTCAAAAAAATGAAGTTGCGAATACCCTTATACTGTTAACGTCTCTATTGTCGCGGGTACCTTTTTTCATCGATCATGCGATGTCCTCCAATACGCGGGTACTTATATTCGCAGTTTTTAACTTAGTTCAATAAGAAATGATATAATTTGTGTACTTTCACTGGGATTATTTTTTCGTGGTTTCTAATACACCGCCAAAACAGCGAAAATAAGTACACCGCGAAAATAAGTACATTTACAGTGCCTAGTCTTTAAAAATCGGAATAGCGACTTGCTTCATATGTAAATAACATACGACAGTGTTGCTGGAATGTTGATATCGATGAAAGTTTTGTTAGCTTAATGAAATTAAATTCACATTGAACAATTGTATCAATGTATCGATTATGTGATGAGGACAATAACACCTGGCAATACACATTGGAACCTGTTGTGTATCTAGATAATTATATTGATCTCTGTATCCATAATAACATTGATTTGTTTGCGAAGTAACAATAAGCATGGCGAAGGTAAGTCAAGTACATCACATAGGTTCAGTAGAACATCGGTTAGATTGTACTCGGTATTTGAGTTTTATTTTGGCGGGACATGGTCGTATCTATATACCTACTACATACATACCCTTTTTTCGTACCTTTTATGAGTCTTCAGACAAATATTGATATATCATTGTTGATGGGTTTTAATTTGATCGTATATATTTAATGTATGTTTGAACTAAATGGCCATGGCTTTAAATCCGTAAAACAAATGATTATTTCAACAAAATTAGACAAACATTGTGAGGTTCGACCATTAGTTTTGATATTAATTTTTTAATACTAGCCAGCCATTTTTTATCGGGACATATAGTACTTTATTCATTCATTCGTTCGTTCATTCATTCATTCATTCATTCATTCATTCATTCATTCATTCATTCATTCATTCATTCATTCATTCATTTATTTATTTATTTATTTATTTACTTATTGTAAACACGCGTTTGTTTTTCTATACAAGATACGACAATGGTTTTGCATAATATTTGCTTTGTGTGTATTGCTAACAAATTAATTTTATTTCAGAGCATTTTGAAATCTTGTATTGATATTTAATTGATATGAGATTTTTAACATAGCATTGCGATTTCCTAAAAAGAAGACTTTACATGACAATTTTAATTTTAGGATGGGATGTGGATCAAGTACTGATGCACCGGAAGGACCAAAAACAGTGGTTGTTTTTGGCGCCACTGGGCTACTAGGAAGTTCTGTGGCGAGGGCGCTATTGGAAGATCCATTTAGATTTAAAGTAAAATGTGTTACACGGAGGTCTTCCAGTGACAAAGCCAGAAAACTTGCAGAGTTAGGTTTGTATGTCAAAATTTCCGTTCTATACATAGGCGTAGTAGTCGGTACGGCTTCCGCCGTACCAATAACTTTTGCAGGTACGGCATACCAATATCAAATGCGATGCTACGCCTCTGCTATAAAATTCTTTTTATAGAATATAAACATATATCTAAAAGGGCGATATTTACGGGTGTACTACATACATTTAAATACATATAGTATTTTGTTTTATATCAAAATATATCAAAATATTCCTTTGAAAGTATGTCGGGTTTGCTTACATGTTCTTATCCGTTTGTTGTCTGCTTGCTGGTTCCCATCAACAGATACAAGTGTGCTGCTAGGACGTGATCAAATCTATTGTCTGTGTACCAGTCATCCAGTCATTTGACACATGCAATAATTCTCAGCAGGCCATTCAAAATTTGCACAATTAAAAGCAACCAGTCTTTATCTACAATGCATCACGTGCTCGTGTGCACTTCATTTACATACATTTAATATTTTGTCTCACATGAAAATATTTCTTCTTTGAAAGTAAATATCGTTAATTAGCTTGTTCTTGTCCGTCTTTTATATAGCTGAAATAGTGGGGTCATTATCCTATTCATTGAATGAATTTCCGGTGCATGTTCAAAACATGGCAGGATGAAAATATAGTCCCAATTTTCTCTTTTGTGTCTGCTTTTGCTTATAACTGCTATTGGTTAAAAGTTGGATATTTTGAAAGGTATGGCATTACTGTAGAACAACAATATATTTTTTTCCAGTCAATGTCTTTACAGTGGAAGCACTTCCTAAAGTGTGTAATGTGGTACAATGTGACCACAACATTGAATTAAAAGTAGAAAAACCATTCTTAAACTTCCAAAAAAAAATCCGTGGTCACGTATACTTTTGTCTCCATTTTTATGTAATTTAGCATTATATGTGTAATGCCCCATATATGAAATTTTAAGTGAAAGAAATAATCTTTTAATAAAAAAATTTTGATGTCTCGCCCGTTCGGTTACTTTTGCACAGGCCATCCCAAATGGATAATGACCTCTAGTGCTCGTTAGTCGTTACAGAGACCTTCGTACTCAACGTGTTTAATCAATATTTTCAGGTGCTATTATCGTCACAGCTGATCTAGATGACCCCAAAAGCTTAGAACGAGCTGTTGAAGGAGCAGATACTATGTTCCTTACGACTCATTTCTGGGAAGACAAAAATAAAGATAAAGAGGTCATCAGAGTAAGTTTTATCAATATCAGTTTATTGTCATATCCGCATTAAACATAAACACAAATATGTCTTGTCAGAGCAATACAGTCTTCAGAAATGTAATTGTATTTAATATTGTAGATAGAATGAATACATACAGCATGTTTATATGACACCATTTCAACAGTGTCACGTCTTTCAAGTGTATGAACCATGTGCTCGATTTTTATTACTGTTCGCCAATGAACGGTCATTGAACATTTTCATACACTTCTATAGTTGATCGCTTTTCCGTTAATATCAATCTAATTAAAATTAAATCTTTCACTTCCTCCCCCCTTTTTGTTATTGGTCGCAGCGACCATAGCAAAAAGGGGGAGCAAGTGAAAGATTCAATTTTAATTAGATTGCGTTAATATGGGCTTAAAAATGTAGGTGAAAAAGCCTCTAAAGAGGGGTGAGGGGGGGGGGCAATAATCGCGCGAATTCTTCTAATAAAACACCAGTCACGCAGGAAACCGATATGTAAAAGTCCTCAAGGGCGGCCTTGGTTGGGTAAAGAATAAACAAATACCCACCGGACGTCAGTACGACGGATCAAGAATCTGAGTTTGTGGCATTGCCAAGTTCTCATAATAGCAAGCTCGCTGATAGTCTGGTTATTGCATTGCCAAGCTCTCATAATAGCAAGCTCGCCGATAGTCTGGTTATTGCATTGCCAAGCTCTTATAATAGCAAGCACGACGATAGTTTGGTTTCCTACGATGATCGAGGTTCCACAATTCACAGATCAATTATAACAAATAGTTCGGGGAATTGTCGTTGAACATTGACAGAACTGTGCGTAAAATTTCTTAATCTTCCGTCAATGCTGATTTATTTTCAGCTCACCTTGCTAGAGATAGGATATTTTTTAATATTACTTTTGGTCCGTCGTCCTTTAACTTTACATATATTTAATTTTCTCCTCTAAAACTAATAGGCCAATTTAAACCTAACTAATGCATATTATTTTTTACCAAAGTCGTATCTGATATCAAGATGGCTGCTGTTACTAAAAATAGTGTTATAGGCTTGTTTCGCTTCCTCTACCATAAAAATGTTTAAATTTAAACTGTATAGGAATGAATTATACTTATATATATATATATAGGATTTTACGCCTATTTATGTTTGTTTATTTGTTTGCGTGATGTTTAGCGCCACTTTAAGCAATTGTTTAGCTATAAAATGGCGTCCAGTTTTTATTGGGAGAGGAAGCCGGAGTACCATGAGAAAAAACCCCGACCTTCGGTAGGAAAACTTGGCAACCCTTGTCAATTACGGTTGGAGTCGAGTACACCTTGCCCACAGTGGGGCTAGTATTGCAATCTCAGTGTTGACAGACCACGTCCTTACAACGCCTATTTATAGTAGATCATTGATGTATGAACTATCTAAAATAGGCGTTAAATTCTTATCATTTCTTCAAATAGTTTTTCTTTATTTTCTCGTTCTCTTTCATAACCTCGTTTAAATGAAATTGCTAAATTTTCTGTTCTCGGAAAAAAAGAGTAGTTCCACCAACATCATTCATTGAAAAAATGGACACTTTCAAATTTGCAGCTATAAACTATCAATTGAAATGACATTATTCCAAAAAATGACGATTCACATAATTATCAGTCTAAAATGAAGACCTTTAATAAAATTATATATATTAAGCTATGTGTGTTCCGCTTCAATCTCTAGGGTGGTTCCCAAAGAGCTGACCAGCGCGTCCCCAGGGTGGCGGATAGGGGAGACCCTTTTGATGGGGCTTGTCAGGTCATAATACGGAAAGCCTTGCCGCGGGCCGTATTGGGTGACGTGTTTGAAGAGTGCCACGATAGAGACCCCTTTTGTAGATTTCGAAAATGAGTGACTAATTGTAACCGCTACAAAAGGCTAAATTCTTTGCCCTTACCAATTAATACTTTTCCAGTGGCAGTGGAAATTGAGTTCTCTATGACCCATACCAACCCTTTGTTGATTTATTGTGCCGTAAATTGCTCTCGTCCTGAATATAGCTGAAATGCTGCTCGCTGGAAGTGAAGCAAACATCAAATCAATCAATAAATCAATTTCTTCTTAAATAATTTATGACTTGGCTTTGAATTGTAGGGTTTAAATGCAATAGATGCTGCCGTCCATGCAAACATCAGACATCTTGTATTCAATGGGTCTGAACTTGTGAAGAAATACATTGGAAAAGAATGCAACCATCTTGATTCCAAAGCCGGAATTGAAGAATACATACGAGAAGTTGGTCGGTAAAAGTTTGCATTTTTTGTAAACATTGTGTAATTTGCTTATTTTTCTGCTTTGTTACTCGCGTTGTATTGTTTTTTATATTTTTTTTTTATTAATTTAATATTTTTGGGATACGTATTATTGTTTGACCAACTTTTCATGTAACGATATATAATACAACTTTGACCAGGCATAAAGACTTACCGTAACTAGCAAATTGACAGCTCTTTATCCTTAGGCAGTTCAGGCAATAAAGGACCATGTGAGGATTTGACTCCTCACTAGTTATTGTAATCAGCTATTTTACAGGTTCTTGTATAATTTTTATCAGGATAGTTCTGTGTGAGGACTAAATGCTGTTTAAATCTAGTTAATATACAAATGAAGCTATGTATATTTAATGCTGTTAACTAGTTCTTTAAGATGCATATTTGCTAATAACAATTATGTGTTTCTTTTTCAACAGCAAAAATTAAAGGTCTGTAGTAAAGTTAGCTCGCCCACCTTCCCCCTTTTTAAAATCATCACTACCGATTTCATGGAAGAACAAGAGTTATTTAAAATACCATATTTGACTATACACACAATACTTAAAAAAAATAATAAATTTTAAGGAATATTTTTTAGCCTCGTTAAATCCGTTATATCCAATTCATCTGAATTTTGAGTGCATTCCTTTTGCGAAGTTACACCGTATATTTGTTTGTATTGTCAAATATACATGTATAACATGCTTTAAACGTGGCAATCTCCACTCTAAGTATTCTGTGCAGCCTATGTCAACCACAATCACCTCTGCCACACATTAGTTGGTGCCATGAAAAAAAAGATATCTCATGTCGGATATGCTTCGCCAACAAACGCGTAAATTTTAATACAAAACTGTAACAAAAATGTACAAATAGACTATATAGTGGCGGATGCAGGGGGCGTATGAAAGGAAAGAAAAGAGAACAGGGAGGGTAAGTACCAGCTCCAAAGGCAAAAATGTAATCCCCGCTCATCCTCGCCATAAATTAATGCATTAACGGTACTAACTCGTTCATTATGATATCTCTGTTGTATATACTGTACCAAAAAAGTTACTGAACACTATAAAACATTGTTCGTGGCTTCCTTTTCCGATATTCCCTTTTTACGCACCCCCTTTCGCAAATCCTGCTATATAATATAAATAGACTATATAAAAAAAAAGATCTCGTTTTTATTTTACAAACATCATTCTTTGATTACAAACGTCACGAGTAGACGACAATTGTAGTCCCGCAGTAAATGTTGAACGACATGTGGCAGAGGTTATAATCTTCTGTGTGCCGGAGAGTTTAATGTTGATGACCTTATTGGGCGTTTTTCCGGTTACAAAAATGTTTAGCCATTTCCCTTTATTTAAATTATACTTCATTCAAACCTGTTCTAACGGACACTAATGCTATTATAAAATAGAAATAAAATATAATAGTTCTATAAATGAATAAACAGTCTTAACACACAAATTTACAGTATTCCGTGGTGATATTATTAATGACCAAAACAGTTAGCTGGTGCATTTAATAAACATTTTCCTCTTGTGTTGACAAATTAAGAGATGGCCACAGATTCCATTGAATCTGTAAAAGCTTTCTAATTTGGTAGAACAAAAAAGAAAAAATCTGAAGCAAACTTGTCAATCCGTCCGATTAAAATAAATGAAATTAAATGTTATCATTGGTCCAAAAATATTACGTCTGTTTGCTCCAGTTCTTGCTTCAACACTAATTACATTTTAAATAGAATAATTGATATCAGTCATTGTCCCAAACTATTTTAAAATGCAGCAGTTACTCCAGTATTTAAAGCTGGAAATCGAATATATACTGATAATTATAGACCCATGTCAGTACTTCCAACCCTCTCCAAAATAGTAGACAGAAATGTCGCTAAAGTTGTTATTATCGAAGTTTAAAACTTTACATCCCACACAATCATTATTTAGACCACATTTGGAGTTCCCCAAGGATAATACTTGGCCCCCTACTGTTTGTTTCATTTATAAATGATTTACCTTTATATCTTGATAAATGTATGATTGCCCTATATGCAGATATTTCAAAAATTACAATTTGTTGAAAATTGGTTTTAAGAAAATTAATATGTTTATTAATTCCAACTATAGAGTACTCAACACAAAAATTTAGCTATTTCTCTAAACATAACCCATATGCATTGAAAAACGTTTTAGCTGATAATCTTTTTAAATCAAAGCCTATAGCTGAATTTTCCAAACAGTCATTTATATACTCTACATAATGGAATGAATTGCCACATGATTTAAAAAATAAAAACACCCTGTAAGTACAAGGCGTCAAAAAATGTAATCATGTGTGATTTATATGATTTAATATTTATATTTTTTCACTTTAACTGTAAACTTGTTTGTAACATTGTTTTGTATTTGTTTCATGTGTGAGGGCCTTAGGGAAGATAGGTGTAATACTAACTCTGTAACCCTCTTTAAATACAGTCATTATTATCATTATATGGCTGGTTTTGGAAATGGCCATAACACATAAAAAAGGAATTGCATGTTTGCAGCACATTATTTTATTTAGGCCAAACAAAAAAATATGTGTGTTTCCGGTTACATAGAATTATAAATAGGTAGGTAGGTCGATTTTTTTTTTTTTTTTTTTAATTTTTTTTTTTTTTGGAATCGTGAATCGTGTTGGTTAAATTAGTAATTTAAATCTTGACCTTTATCTTTTATACCTTTGTAGGTGTAAAGCTTGTAAGTTTCAATAATTTACCATAAAGCCTTTAAAAGTCTAGACTAATACAGCCATTAAATGAGCTATCAATATCGTTACAAGCGTTAATATGTATACATTTAGCCGCCATGTTGGGGCGGAAGTATGAAAATAGAACTAAAACCCGGAACAATACCGGGAGTTTTCCGGTTCGAAGTAACCTCCGTTAAAAACGTAAAAAAAAACTTTAGGGTCGGCGTCAAAAAAATAGGTAGTGTCGGGTAACCGGAAACACACATATTTTTTTTTTGCCTTAGTGACAGCTACAAATGCAAAGTATTATATAGTCAAATAACAGATATTTGTCACTAATAGCATGTACGAATAAAAGGTATGCTTAAATTCACTGGTAAAGTAAAAAAAAAAAGCTGTCATCCAAGCTTTATCCTCCCGAGTAGAGGGTTCTGATTCCACGTTCGCTTTCCGACTTGGAAGGATTTTACAAATAGTTTTCACTTATTTAGTAAAAATATTATAATTATCTTTAAAAAAACAATTGAATTACATTAATACATCAGTAACAATTTTTGCATGAATTTTCAGCAAGCATGGCAGGAGAAGCAGGTATTTTGTGGTCCCCCCAAATGTGCCCCTCTATTCCCTTACCGACTAATTAATAACCTTTATTTAACGTGCACTACAGGGTTTATCACTTGAAATGTGTTTTTATATAAATACTGTTTGTGGTTTTGAAATTAATAGATCAAATGCACAGTAATCAATCAATCAATCAAATGCACAGTAACTTTTTAACCAGATATATTACTCCTTTCGGTAATCCCAAGCACCAATCTGCTAAACTTGTGACGTTTAAACGTGTATGACATTATTAGTACTGACGAATACAGTGTGCTATCACGAATATGCTTGGTCACTCGGTATTTTCTATGGCATGTAGGCTCCATTGCCTTTCTTCGTTTGAAACTATTTGTTATCTTTCAATGATAATTTCAGAGGCTGCTGCGGCATTTTGATATTATTATCTAGGCATTGACATCCGGGGTGTGCTATCTTGGTTATTCTTAGTCAATCGGTATTTTCTGTGGTGTGTAAGCGTCATTAGCGTTCTTCGTTTGAAGATTTTGATATAATTTGTTCCCTTTCAACGATTATTTCAAAAGGCTGCTACGGTATTTTGATATTTTTATCTAGACATTGCCATCCGCCAAGTTATTGGTTCTGACTCCACGTCCAAGCACCCCCTGACTTGGGGCGATTGTTACTGGTTCATATATTCCAAAAACATCCACGCTTTCATATACATTTTATAGTAAAATTGCTACGTTTTATAATATTATATGGCTGTTAAACATAAAATTTAAAATTTTTAAAATAATTTGTTTCCATGACTACAAATCTTCTCGCCTTCTTTCATTTTATACCCTGCCACACAAGTGGCCGGGTATTATGTGATACCCTTCGTTTGGATATGAGTGTTCGTCCGTCTGTCCGTGTCCTGTGAGTTTTAAGATGATAACTTAAAGAAGTCAACTGATTTCGTTTAAACTGCACAGGTGTTAAGTACTATACATTGAAGATCGAGATCAATTTTCAGCATAATCCAATTCGTAGTTTTAGACTTGGGCCAATTCAAATGATATTTTGTTAAAATATTACTCAGCCGACGTTAGTACAGCTGTAAAAATGAAAACAAAGTTCAATTTTCAGCGCAATCTAATGTGTAGTCTTTCAGTAAGGCCAATTCAAAAATGTCAAAATTGGCAGTTAAAAAAGCTACTTGACAAACGGATTTTGCTAAAACTTAAAAAAGTGTCGTTGTGATGTTCAATTGTTTCTTTATGCTGATTTGTAATTCAGTAAAGTTTTCAGTAAATATTAAAAACAATGCAACCTTAATTTCCCATTAAATGTTGTATTTTAACAGGTCACGTATATTGGAAATTGCATGCATAATGACAGGAAACTGCATTATGGTTTATTAGGAGTGATTGTACATGGATCTGACATTTTATTTCAGAAAATAATAAGGGAGAGAATTTCAGTTTTTCACAGAGTTGTGTCCCTTTGTAATGTTCAAATCTCTCTATTTCAGGAATTACGTACACAATCATCAGACTTCCTTTCTGGTACGAGAATTTCTTCACAATATTCAAACCACATAAAGTGAAACACGGAGTGTATGCCATAGGTAAGAATGAATCTTGAAAATCTACAATAAAACGGATCTCATGTATTTTTATTACAAACATTGCGGGCAGACGACAAACCAAACCATCTTAGCTAGCCAACGTAGTCCCGCAGTAAAGGCGGCTAACGTGTTGCTGAGGTTTTATTTTGGAACCAGTTATGAGAGAAATTTTCCTGCTGTCACGTCAGCCGGTACACTAGAACTGGTCTGACCATAATATTTTCTTACTCTGTGTATCTAATTTTTTGTATCGCTTCTCTATCGCTTTGTGTTTGTATTGACGTGATGTATATATATATCTTTCGTAATAATGATCGCTTCGGCTCGTTCTGTATCCTGCAGGTATATTTATCGTTTTCATTGGTACCGTATCATACGTATTTACTATAAATCTGGTTCGTTAGTGCATTACGAAAAAAGGAGAGGGTTTACGATATAATTAACAAGTCCACAACCGCTATTTAATATTTTATTTAGCTATATAAAGCACGGAGTTTATGCCCTCGTATTTGTATATAGTGGAGAGCAGTTTAAATTTGAATACTTTATTTCCCATTTAATGCTTAACATTTGACACCGAGTGTTCTTGTCAGAAGTTTAGAAAAATTTTTGGTTCCATCGCTTTTTTGCGTCTAATAATGATGACAGTAATACATACCGGGTCTGGTAGTTTGCAAATTTTCATGGTCTGTAGTCCCAGCGTTTGTTCTGAATAACAACGCAGATCTCGTTACTCCATGTATTTTGGTGCATAACTGACTATTCGAACTGTAAATTATAGATACTCGGAATGTTTCTGCTTTTTAGAATACGTTTTGTTTTTGTGAGTTATAATATGTTGCTTTTTTGCTTGAATAGTGGTTTAAGCTTCTTTCAGCATTATTCAACTCTGACGTTTTCTATTTTGTGAAATGGGGAAGGAATCCAGACTTCCCTGTAAAGTCCTGGAAATAATCTGGCAATCCTTGTCATTTAAGTTTGGACTTTAGGGACCTTGCTAGAAGTCGGTCTCGAAGGCACAACCGCATTTTTGACACAACGGTGATCACTGGCAGATGGCTAACCTACCTGGACCTCTTGGCCTCCTAGGTCCCATATAAAACAATATTAAACAAATATTTCGCATAATTAATAACCTCATTTTAATATCTATAGTAACTATTATTTTAAGCCTTGCCACTGGAGGATCGAGACATTGAGGCAGTGTCTGTGGAAGACGTCGGTGAATGTGTGGCAACCATTTTAAACAAGCCAAAGCTGTACGCTGGAAAAACCATTGGGTTAACGGCAGGAAGAATAAATATGAAAATGATTGTTGACAGTTTTAATAAGAATTTTGAACACAGAAAATTCGAGGACCCGAAGGTAATACAATTAAACTGACTACATTAATACAAGGTGCCAACCATTGCTTTATCTGGGTGGATGTACCCGGGTTTTAGGTCGGACATATTTTTTTTTGGAAACAAAATTTAGTTTCAAAAATAATTGTTTAGAAGAGTGGAGACTAATAATAGATAAATCAATTAATTTCACCACCCTACTACCTAAATAAGACAATGGTTGATCTGTAAAGACGGTACAAACTACTAACTAGTTTATGTGAACATATTTAGTTTTAGAAGAAAACATTTCGATTTGCTCAAAATTGAGTTAAAATTCGATCTTTTCTGTGCTCACGCGTTTTATTTAGCAAAGAGCGAGAAATGGATTGTGCCAAGTGAGAGATCGAATTTTATTTTAAGCTCTGTCATGAGCACGTGATCAGAATGAATATGACAAAAACGTAAAAAACTAACAAAAATACCGGTCAAAATAACAAAAATTACAGAACAGTGTCAAAACCCGGATTGAAACATAGACATGTTCAATAGAGAAAAAACAAAACGAACAACAATTTATCATGTTTATACATATTTGTCTAGTATCTCTTGCATCGTGCATTAGCACGGTATAATTCACCCCTTTCGACTTATTCAAGGATAAAAGTCTTAACTTTGAACTTTCTGTCCCATAAATTGTTCCCAATGCATTATGGGAATTCATGATTGATAACTGCTTGCATAATAAATTCTGAAAATAAGGGAGATTTTTAGACCTTTGTCAGACTGTTGCTGGGTATAAGACCTTTGTCAGACTGTTGCTGGGTATTAGACCTTTGTCAGGCTATGCTGCGTATTAGACCTTTATAGGGCTGCTGCTGGGTATAAGAACTTTGTCAAAAATCTCCCTTATTTTCTTTAAAAATTTCTCCCCTCAAATTTTCAGCATATATGATCCTTGGTAATTTGAGGGGAGAAATTTTTAAAGAAAATAAGGGAGATTTTTTTACGAAACTATGAGGGGATAAAAAAACACGATATTATTTTTTAAACATTCCTATCCATCCAATACCCAGCCACCCCCTGACAAAGGTCTAATACCCAGCAACGGCCCTATAAAGGTCTAATACCCAGCAACAGTCTGACAAAGGTCTAATACCCAGCAACGGCCTGACAAAGTTCTAATACCCAGCAACAGTCTGACAAAGGTCTAATACCCAGCAACGGCCTGACAAAGGTCTAATACCCAGCAACGGTCTGAAAAGGTCTAATACCCAGCAACAGTCTGACAAAGGTCTAATACCAAGCAACAGTCTGACAAAGGTCTAATACCCAGCAACGGCCTGACAAAGGTCTAATACCCAACAACAGTCTGACAAAGATCTAATACCCAGCAACAGTCTGACAAAGGTCTAATATCCAGCAACAGCTCGATTAAGGTCTAATACCCAGCAATAGCCTGACAAAGGTCTTATATCCAGCAACAGTCTGACAAAGGTCTAATACCCAGCAACAGCTCTATAAAGGTCTAATACCAAGCAACAGACTGACAAAGGTCTAATACCCAGCAACAGCCTGACAAAGGTCTAATACCCAGCAACAGCCTTACAAAAGTCTAATACTCAGCAACAGTCTGACAAAGGTCTGATACCCAGCAACAGACTGACAAAGGTCTAATACCCAGCAACAGCCTGACAAAGGTCTAATACCGGGCAACAGTCTGACAAAGTTCTTATACCCAGCAGCAGCCCTATAAAGGTCTAATACGCAGCATAGCCTGACAAAGGTCTAATACCCAGCAACAGTCTGACAAAGGTCTTATACCCAGCAACAGTCTGACAAAGGTCTAATACCCAGCAACAGACTGACAAAGCCCTTATAAACATCAACAGCCTGACAAAGGTCTAATACCCAGCAACAGTCTGACAAAGTTCTAATACCCAGCAACAGACTGACAAAGGTCTAATACCCAGCAACAGACTGACAAAGGTCTTATACTCAGCAAGTCTGACAAAGGTCTAATACCCAGCAACAGACTGACAAAGCCCTTATAAACATCAAGAGCCTGACAAAGGTCTTATGCCCAGCAACAGTCTGACAAAGGTCTTATACCCAGCAACAGTCTGACAAAGGTCTAATACCCAGCAACAGACTGACAAAGCCCTTATAAACATCAACAGCCTGACAAAGGTCTAATACCCAGCAACAGTCTGACAAAGTTCTAATAACCAACAACAGCCCTATAAAGGTCTAATAACCAGCATAGCCTGACAAAGGTCTAATACCCAGCAACAGTCTGACAAAGGTCTAATACCCAGCAACAGACTGACAAGGGTCTAATAAGCAGCAACAGCCTGACAAAGGTCTAATACCCAGCAACAACCTGACAAAGGTCTTATACTCAGCAAGTCTGACAAAGGTATAATACCCATCAACAGTCTGACAAAGCTCAAATACCCAGCAACAGCCCTATAAAGGTCTAATACCCAGCAACAGCCTGACAATGATCTTATACCCAGCAACAGCATGACAATGCCCAGCAACAGCCCTATAAAGGTTTAATATCCAGCAACAGGCCTATTAAGGTCTAATACCCAGCAACAGCCTGACAAAGATCTAATACTCAGCAACAACCTAACAAATGTCTAATACCCATCAACATACTGACAATGGTCTAATACCCAGCAACAGCCTGACAAAGGTCTAATACCTAGCAACAGCCTAACAAAAGTCTAATACACAGTAACAGCCTGACAAAGGTCTAATACGCAGGAACAGACTGACAAAGGTATAATACCCAGCAACAGCCTGACAAAGTCTAACACCCAGCAACAGCCTGACAAAGGTCTAAAATAAAATAAGATAATTTCATGACAAGAGTTAAATGGTTGCTCCCCGTTTGATTGACTTATACTCACATGTTCTATCCTCCAAAACTTGCACGTTGGTTAAAGTAATTTTTTCGCCCATCATCACTTTTTTTTCTTTCAGATTCGCTGTAAAGACTTGGAAAGATTTCAGTTCGTTGGAGCCAAAGATTTGGCAGCCATGTTTGAATTTTTTATGTCTCCCGACTGTATTCGTGATTTTAAACTCAGCAAAAAATTAAATTCGGAAATGAGATCGTTTGATAAATGGATACACCACAGCAAGGAGATAATTGAAGAAGAATTAAAGAAAGAGTAACTTCATAATACAGGATCCCTTGCTAAAAAATATGTGTTGTTTATATGGCAATACTAATGTGGTAACAATAAACTGTGTTGGTACTACATTTGTTATATAAATACAGGGATACCTATTTCCGGTATATACAAACTCGAATACTAATTTCCGGTGTAAAAAAACTGGGATACTAATTTCCGGTATAAAATACTGTGATACTTATTTTCGGTATATAAATACTGGGATACTAATTTTCGGTATATAAATACTGGGATACTAATTTCCGGTATATAAATACTGGGAAACTAATTTCCGGTGTATAAATACTGGGATACTTTTTTCCGGTATATAAATACTGGGATACTAATTTCTGGTATATAAACACTGTGATACTAATTTCCGGTATATAAATACTGTGAAACTAATTTCCGGTATATAAATACTTTGATCTGTAATTTCCGGTATCTTATTGGTGCTGGATTCAGCGTTTTTATGTTGAATGTGTGGAGTGCACACTGCTTGCATCTGTCACTAGAATTTGTGTATAGACAGAGCCCGAGATATTGACAAATACTAAGTCTTTCGGATTTAATTTCGTATAAAACATCTTTTAACTCTGGCATAAAAAGTCATTGGTAGACAGTTTCATGGAGGTTAAAGACAGCAGTACAAAACGTCACAATATCGGCATTTTTATGTACAGAACTTCGTCAGGGAAGAGATTCAATACAAACTTTAATATAGTGTTATTTTAGTATTTTTAGTATATTTTAATCTAAGACAAATAGTTTAACAAATAAGGGGTTTTATATATAATTTTAGGCATGGGTATGGATAAGATGCAGGAAGTGGTTGGCGGGTATTATGAAGACAATCTTTAAAAATATTTTAATACAAGTCAATTAAACTTCGAGAATTTTTATTCTAAATCTGTCAAATCTTTTGGCATTTTTATTATTCATTAAATGTGTGTAAAATATTATTGATAAATCTAGAATTAAGGAAAATTTAATATTTTGATCCAAGCTGACATAGATAATAGAGTAGTTAACTTTGTAATAGTATTGTTGTGTGTTCTAAGAGCTCTGATTGTAAAAAGATGTAAATATCAGTGATAAAAGGCAATTTAGTGATCTCTACCATATAACTGTTTTAGTGAATTGTGGTAAAGAATTTCCCGTATATCTACTGCTGAAAACCTACGGGTAAATCGAAAATAAAAATCTCCCATAGGGTTACGTGATGTGACGCCGTATCGCTGGTTTTTATTTAAAACTGTCACCTTTCTGTCTTGTAGCAACGTGTGAAAGGTCTAATTTGAGTATTCAGTCACCCTGGCAGTTTTTAAGTAATAACTTAAATAATTTTTAATTTGGATTTATAATTTCTGTAGAAAAAATCTAATGAAATTAATCAATGTAAATTGACAAGTTCATCTGATAAGTATGTTCACAAGTCAGTGTACAATCTACGTGACGTGATGTCACAAGTCAGTGTACAGTGTACATGTCGTGACGTCACAAGTCAATGTACAATGTACGTGACGTCACAAGTCAGTGTATAATGTACGTGGGGTGACGTCACAAGTCAATGTACAATGTACGTGACGTCACAAGTCAGTGTATAATGTACGTGGAGTGACGTCACAAGTAGGTGTACAATGTACGTGGGGTGACGTTATACGGTGAACCTTAACTTCTATGCGTTATACATTCTCTCATGTCAGGGGGTTCCGCTCTATGTCATGGGGTTCCGAGTCCACGATGGCTTCCTCATTACACGTGTACATAATATGCGGGACAACAATTTACAACTTTGAACAGTCATTTAATGTTTTCAGGACGAAAAGATAGGTAACGCTCTAAATTGCGATACTCCAACCTCTTAAAATATCAAAGAGTTACGCCAGGGCTAATGAGGGAGCAGGGATGGTCCCAGAACGCATGAAACTTGTATTGAATGTTTGACTTGCATTTGTTTCTTGACCTAACCACATCAGATTTATGCATTTATTGTTATGTTTATGATATTGTTTTGTTAACTTGCAATAAAAATTTTTATTTTAATCTTTTTTAAGCCATCTACACAATATAATTCCCACTCCGCCCAATACATACGTTCCCAACCTTAACGAAAAATATGCTAAACTTTAAAAGCTATAGTTTATACCGATTACTTCGGGAAAAAAACATCAGTAGGCTTTCAACATTTCGTCTCAAATTAAAAATTCTTGAGTAAGCATGTTCTTGATTGTTAAGCGTCCAGAATATAACTGAAATAATGCTCTCCAGATGTTAAGCACTCATCAATCAATCAATCAAGCAAGCAATCAATCAATCGTTAGAAATATTTAGAGTGTTAACAAGCTGTGCTATAATATTATTAATAGAGAACACAACCACACATTAAAAACAAAAATAAACACAATTTTTACACAAAAACAAACGAAACGTTTGCTGGTTTCTCAGACTTGGATTTGCACATGATTTTCTTTTTTGACAGTTTCATCTGTGTTCCATTTTTTGTTATTACCTTCATTGTTTAAGTAAAGTTTATACTTATTACTGATACAAAAACATTATATTTCACCATATCCAAAAGGTCAATGGCTATAGAAGAGTGAAATGACGGTGTTAGCATCTAATAAGGACTTGTTTAATTATTTTTTTTTTAGATTTAGTTGGTTTGTTTGTTGGATGGATGGATGGATTGATTGATTTTCCAACCGGTTTCCCTATATTTATTTAATCAAAATATGCATATGATATTTGTTTTTTTGCAGTTAAACACCACTATCAACAATTTTTCAGCTATATCGTCGCGTCCAGTTTTCATTTGGAGAGGAAGTCGTAGTAACAGGAGAAACACCTCAATCATCGGTAGGAAAACTGGCAATTCGTGTCAAAAAGATTGGAGTCGAGCACACCCAGACACATTGAAACTCGAACCCACAACCTAAGTGTTGACAAGCACGTGATAGTATATGACTTACTACCTTAACCACTCTGCCACTCAGGTCCCCCTTAGTAATCGTTTGAATATTTTTAAATCTTAAATACTGCTCGCTGGGCGTAAAGCAAACATCGAATCAATCAATCTAATCAGTCATCGTATGACATACGCTTATAAATGTTATTTGAAATACCGCAAATTCATCATAAGACGATGTTTCGAGTGAAAGGGCAGTACATCCTTAACTATGACCTTACAGGGCAGTACATCCTTAACTATGACCTTACAGGGCAGTACATCCTTAACTATGACCTTACAGGGCAGTACATCCTTAACTATGACCTTACAGGGCAGTACATCCTTAACTATGACCTTACAGGGCAGTACATCCTTAACTATGACCTTACAGGGCAGTACATCCTTAACTATGACCTTATATCTTGAATATATGTAAATATTTGCTCCAGGGGTTGTTCATCTTTGGCACAGTTTTATGACATTTGGCAAATCATCGCAAAACATTGTGTCTCGTAACATCTTTGATAAACTTAAATCTTGAACTTTGACCTCAAGATCAAACAACTTATTTTTTTGTGATACACATTTGTCTGTTAGTCCAGACTTTGACATTTTTGACATAGACTTATCGCTGTTTGGGAACGTCACCATAAGAGAATGTGTCGCATATCAACTTTGACCTTGGAATTTGATTTAAAACAAGTTAAATAATAAACATTTTCTTTGTCAGTCTTGTGAAGGTCGGAATTTGTTTGTCTTTACGCAAGGATAAAACGCATCTAGGCGCAATAGAAATGAGAGAGAAAAACAGAAGGGAGACAAGTGTCTTAGTGCACGTTAACAGTTCCATCTTCGTTGTTACACCCTTTTTACGTTAACTAATCACATGGTAGTTCATGGACCTCGAGGTCTGGTGAGATCAAACTTTTAAGCACAAACAGTGCATACTTATGTGTAAATAAATCTCTTTACATTTAAAGCTCTGAAAAATCCATAAACATTTAAAAAACCAAAGAACCTTTAATACATTTAACAATATACTGACCTATAATTTGACAAAGATTAATGGTATCTAAAAGTCTTTCGTACTATGTCAATTTCGTACCTTGTAAATTTTTTACCTAATTTTGCCATTTAGTATTAAGATTTTAACATACAATTTAAGGGCCTTACTTTTCATGTTTTTATACTAATATTGATAGGTTTAAGAGTGTGTTTGTTTGAACGGTGTTTAACGCCACTTTCAGCAATTTTCCAGCTATATCATGGCATACTTGGGAGGAAGCCGTACGGAGGAAACCCGCCACCGCCCCCCCCCCCGAACTTCGGCAAGCTTGTCAATTAAGATTGGAATCAAGCGCACCTTGCAGTGAGACTCGAACCCGCAAACGAAGTGTTGACAGACCACATGGTCAATAGTAGAAGAACTACCTTAACCACTCGGCCACTTAGGGAGTGAGTTTTAAACATTCATAAATAAAGAATATATATATATATATATATATATATATATATATATATATATATATATATATATATATATATATATATATATATATATATATATATATATATATATATACAAAGAATCATTTCTTATTGAAAGAAAGATTTTAATGACGACAATCAATTGTCAATGTTTTCGACATCTTCATTCCCCATTGATTCCCATACGGATCTCATCAGGTTTAAATTTCCTTCCTGATTCGGACTTAATTCTTGAATCTCCTCTTCGAAAGGTGAACATTCAGCACACGAGAGCATATCCGCTTGTGCATGATGTGTATATTCACAGATGACGGATGAATTTAATTCTGGTACGAAGTCCCGTATTACATCCATAACGTGCTGCAGTTTTCCCCATTTGTTACAGTCTAGTGAGACTCCTTTTCTGGTAGCGACTGGTTTATCCGAATCGGGTGGTTTCCAGAAATGTCTGATGTCTACCGTAGGAAATTTAGATCCTACGGTAACGAAAACCTTACCTCTTAAATGAAATAAATGTTCTTCATCCTCGCCCAATTTTTCTGCCGCACCGTCTCGAAACAAAGAGTCTATTTCATCACGTTTCATTTCCAGCATTAACCATCTAGACGTAGTAAGGGTAGCTCCTTTTTTAGTTGGATACTTTTTGTCCCCATTTTCTTCGTAATTTCGGATATGTATCAATAATTCGTTGTTATATTCTTTTACGACAACATAAGTATTTCCACCCAAATGAAGCATGCATCTGCCATTATCGTCACTGTTTCTCTTTACCATCAAAGTTTTGTTGTCATTATTCTGTTCTGTAAGGCGCTTTGCAAGATCGGTTTGTCCGCTTTTAATTAAAGCCTTCTTGAACTGATGAAAATAAGAGACCGGAGCTGCAGTCAAATAATCAAGAATACGTGATGCCCTTTTTCTTGAGCAAGAAATTGCGAGCATTTCATCTTGTGTCGTTTGGGATAATACACCTTTTAATCGGAGATGGTGAATTACCTGATCCGTATTCATTTTACGGACAAAAGTACTTCTAGACTCTTCTAAAGTCCTTTTTTCACTTGCTTCCATACTTAAATAGGTTCTCTTGAAGAATATTAAGTTTGAAAGATGATGGATGGATATATATATTACTGGGATACGCTTCGCTGCATTTTGACATAAAATTGTGAGGGGTGTATTTTAAGAATTCCAAGATTGCACAATTGTATGAAATAAATGTGTTAGAGGGGATCACCCTTAGTTTTCATAGAATATATTAATGCACACACTCAATAAATCTTTAATAAGATAAATGACCCCTCGTTTACGCTTAATGCACACGAGGTTATTTCAGAAAACGTATCAAACAACGTGTATAAAAAGAGATGCACACTCACAATCCGCTTTATCTTTTTTAAACAGACAAAAATGAATACTGAAAGAAGAATAAGTCTGAAAGATATTATCAACTCTATTGAATCGCTCGATGAACTACATACATGGGCATTAGAAAATGAATTATCAAACCATCCTTGGATACAACAGAGAAAGGATGATATTATTCGCGAGACTGTCAGCAAGTTTTCAGACGTAGCGTCTTTAACCTATTGGGCCATAGAGAATAACGTGTTATGTCACAATGCAGTTATTGATAGATTGAACGTCTTCCTAACGTGCAAATGGTGTAACTTCATATTTAATGCAGAGTCCGAATTACGACAACACGAGGTCGATCATCATATGTTGAATGAAATCGTCAAGGACGAATCACAAAAAAATCAACCCTCAGAAAATTTCGGAACAACGAATTATATCTGTAACAATCTTCCAGGGAGTCAAAATATTTCCGTTAAGGATTTCTTCTCTATAGTAAATGATTCGTATTCAAACGAAAATGTAGGTCATATGTCATCATATTCGGTTAACTCGATGTTGGAATGGACTGATTCAGATACAATTATTAACGAGAATTTGTGGTCGATTTTGGGTACAAGTTCCGATGCAGATATATCAGCAATGCAGTTTGGTAAGGGTGAAGTTCAAGAAGGCGACGATAAGTCGGCATACATTTTTCGAAAGACCGGTGAAAAGACATTTGCAAAAAACTTGGCAGTAGAAACGACATACAAAATAAAGTTCACTGATGTGTGGAAAGGTCGAAAACTGAAAACTCTTTTAAAACAGATACAAGGAATGTTCCAAGACGTTTTGGCTAAAGCACGTGGAAATGACGGTGATCTGGGTCGTGTCATAATAAACCATCCGGATTTAAACAATGCCGTCGTCGTCCCTCTTCAGAAATGGTCTCATCTGAACGCCGATACAGTCATGGAAAACATTGAAAGAGTTTTGAATAGTGACGAAAATTTAGCCCTTGACGACCAGATGCAAGTAACCGTAGGAAATATAAATATACCCCAAGGTTCCGGTGCTCTCGATATCATCAGGTTGACAGGCCCGCAAAATTCTATAGCCCTTAAACGGTCATTACTGAAAGTTGTCAACGACGATCATCTCTGTTTGGCAACGGCCATCGGTAGATGCTTTCTGAAACTATGCAAAATTGTACCTTTAGACGAGTGGAAAAGGACAACCGATCGATGAATTCCATGATGAAAGTCATTAAGCATAGAGCGACTACGAAGAGTTTTTATAAACACGTCGGGGATAGTACTTTGAAAAGATACGGTAAAAACATGGCAGTTACTTTGTGCAAAGAAGCCTGTGTTCCCACCGACAGACCCTTAGGTCTATCGGACATAAAACCATTCGAAGATCTGCTAGACGTTAACATACTGGTGTTATCCTCTAAGTTGGGAAACAGATTTTGTCGTGTGTCCAACAATCACTCAAGACGAAACCTATATTTATACATGACCTCAACGGATGAGACGATCGGACACTTTGACGGTATAGGGAACATTAATGGATTCTTCGGTTATGGATATTTCTGTGAGTTCTGTCTGAAACCTTACAAAAACAAAGGAAAACATTCATGTGAAACGACGTGTAACGTATGTTGCAGGGATCCGTGTTTGTTAGAAATAGAAAGGAGCTGTCGGCATTTTAAAAGAACATGTCGTTCACGTGAATGTTACGAGGCACATGTTTCCAGACGAAATAACAAAGGAAAGGAGGTAGAAAAATCGTTATGCGAAAAAATATATCAATGTAAAGACTGTAGAAAAGTATTCGAGAGAGAGAAAAGAAAACCTGAAGATCACGTATGTGGAGAATACCAATGCAAAAACTGTTTTGTATACTTTTGCGATCAACATTTATGCTACCAACGTAGATCCTTTTCGCAGAAAAGTGCTGATAAAAAATCTCCGAGAAAATTTTTCTTTTACGATTTTGAGACGACACAAAACGAACGAATGTCGTGTATGGAGGGGTACGCACCCGGTTCCCCGTGTGATGGTTGTACTCCAGAAATGAGGTGTAACAAATGTCGGATATGTACGAACTGTAAAGAGCCGCACTGTGGTTTGGAAGAACATAAAGTTAATTTTGCCGTCCTACAGTCCACGTGTGAGAAGTGTATGGATGACGAATTAGAGGTGAATTCGCGATGCGTTGTCTGTGGAAGTCGTTGTACCAAATGTCAGATATTTAAAAAGAATACGTTCGTCCCCCCTTGTCTAGAACGCTGCGGTTACAGACAAAGAGTATTCAAAGGCTTCAGGGCTGTCGTCGATTTTTGTGACCATATCATGACTCCTCATTATAAAAATACGGTACTTATTGCTCACAATGCCAAGTCGTTCGACAATTACCCCATACTGAATACTTTGATTGACTACCATGGGGTCAAGCCGTACAAAATCCTGTACAACGGGTCCAAAATCATGTTAATGAAAGTAGGGAAAGGTATAGGACTCACCTTTTTAGATTCAATGAATTTCATTAGCATGCGTTTGTCGAAGATACCTGCATGTTTTGATTTGAAGGAGCTTCGCAAGGGATATTTTCCACACTTGTTCAATACTAAGGAGAATCAGACTTACATTGGTCCGTATCCTGATCCTAAATTTTACGGATGCGATTTTATGGAATCGGGGGAAAGAGAAAAATTCCTGCAATGGTACACTACCAAACGAAACGAAGTTTTTAATTTTCAAGAACAAATGTACGAATATTGCGTATCTGATGTGGACATCTTACGTAGAGGTTGTATGAAATTTCGACAGCTTTTGATGGAAGTTACTTCGAAAAATGGATCGCCAGGAGTAGATCCTTTCGATTATGTGACCATAGCCTCGGTGTGTCAAGGGATCTATCGTCACTTATTTCTAGAAGAGACGTACGAAACGGAGGTGTTGGACCTGGAAACGGAAACGTTGACCTGTTGCAGGACGAGGTTTCATGACGGTGAGTGGGAAGTTCTGTTACCCAACAACGAATGGACTAGACCCTCGATGGTGAACGTTGGATGGTACAAAGTAGGGAAACGCATTTTCGTGAAGAGTCCCATTGGCATCGTCCCCTCCGAAGGTTACACCTCACGAGATAATTTCAGCAAAGTTTCCATTCAGTGGTTAGAGTGGACGATGTGGATTACAAATCAAGAATGCAACAATGGTAAAGTGCTACGAATAAGACACGCCTTGAATGGAGGAGAACACCGTGTCCCCGGGACGAAGTACAGATTGGATGGCTTCGACGAGGAAACCAAGACGGCCTACGAGTTTCTCGGTAATTTTGTTTTAAATTTATATATATGTATATATATATATATATATATATATATATATATATATATATATATATATATATATATATATATATATATATATATATATATATATATATATATATATATATATATATATAATCATAGTCTCTTAAAGAATAAATATAAAAACTCTGTTAAATTTTCCGAACGTTTCGGCCTCACGGCCTTCCTCAGCGGAATTTTTTATTTTTTTATATTTTTCTATGCAATAAAATTCCGCTGAGGAAGGCCGTGATGCCGAAACGTTCGGAAAATTTAACAGAGTTTATATATATATATATATATATATATTTATAATTGTTATATATTATTTTTTTATTATGCTGTATCGTCATGTTTGTCGATCCGATACTTAATAAGCTTGCTGGTTGGTAGACTCTTTAGACTTATATATATATATATATATATATATATATATATATATATATACGTCTACAAATTAAGCCCAACACTGTTTGAATTAGATTTTTAACACTGTCAAATTTTTGCTTTCCCTCAGCGGGATTCGAACTCACACCGTTGTGACACTGTGGCACCAATTCGCCTGCACTATGTCCAGCGGTCTAGACCCCTCGGCCAAATCCGCTATATAAAAAATATAGCTTCATTAACCGGGGTGAATCTTAGACATAGACATAGTACATGTGTACTAGCGTGTGACGATGGAATTTTCGTAACCAATACTGTCAGATTAATACGTATTGGTTACGAAAATTCCATCGTCACACGCTAGTACACATGTACTATGTCTATGTCTAAGATTCACCCCGGTTAATGAAGCTATATTTAAAATATAGCGGATTTGGCCGAGGGGTCTAGACCGCTGGACATAGTGCAGGCGAATTGGTGCCACAGTGTCACAACGGTGTGAGTTCGAATCCCGCTGAGGGAAAGCAAAAATTTGACAGTGTTAAAAATCTAATTCAAACAGTGTTGGGCTTAATTTGTAGACGTATATATAAATATTTGATATTAACCCTGTATTTCTGATGTTATATCTAATATATATATACAAGAAAATTATCTAATATATATATACAAGAAAATTATTCTGTCTCTTTTGTTGACTAATATTTGAACGTATATTATATTTTATAGGATGTATATTTCATGGCTGTCACACATGTTTTCCACATGATCGTAGGACAACGACACACCCGGTCACCAAACATTCCATGAATGAATTGTATTTCATGACTAAGAAGAAAGAAACGGTCTTACGGGCATTGGGTTATCAATACAAAAGTATTTGGGAACATGAATTTTACCAGCAATTAAAAGTCAATGCACATATGAGAGAATACGTGTCGTCACTCGACATTGTAGACAGATTAAACCCTAGAGACAGTTTCTTCGGAGGTCGCACAAATGCCATCAAACTGTTCCATGAAGTCAATGAACCTGGGGAAACCATTGAATACTATGACTATACGAGGTGAGATTAATTTCAATATACCTTTTTTTTTGTTCGTTTGTTTTTTCTTTTACTACGAATACAGTTTTTTGTATGTTTTTTTATTTCTTTTGTAGTTTATACCCTAGCGTGAACAAGTATGGAAAATATCCGATTGGACATCCTACGATTATCACGTCTAATTTCAAACATATATCAGAGTACATGGGAATAGCAAAATTGAGTATTAGGCCTCCCCGTGGACTGTATCACCCCGTACTGCCGTATCTATCGAATGGAAAATTAAAATTTCCATTGTGTAGGACATGTGCAGATACAGAAAACGAAAATGACTGTCGGTGTAGCGACAAAGATAGAATGCTTACTGGGACTTAGTGCACTCCAGAAATCCAATTAGCCTGTTCAAAAGGATATGAAATCGTTAAAATCTATGAAGTTTATCATTTTGAAGAATCACGTTGTTATGATAAGGTTACAGGAACAGGGGGGTTGTTCACAGACTACGTCAATATGTTTTTGAAACTGAAACAAGAGGCTTCAGGATTCCCCCCCCCCCCCCCCCCCGAGTGTACAACCACCTCAGATAGGATGACATATGTTGCTAACTACGCACTAAACGAAGGGATCAATTTAGATTTCGAGGCTATTAAACAAAATCCTGGTTTACGTAATTTGGCAAAAATTTGTTTAAACAGTTTTTGGGGAAAATTCGGTCAACGTTTAAATATGAAACAATCTTCCTTTCTCTATGAACATGAGGTAGATAAGTTTTTCCAACTGCTAACAGATTGTCGAAAGGATATACGAGATTTTCATATCGTGAGTAATGCAATCATACAGTTGGAATATTTTGAAGATTCGGCTTTTTTGCCGTTTGACTATAAAACTAATGTATTTATTGCAAGTTTTACTACTGCTTGGGCCAGAATTAGACTCTATGAATTACTCGAAATCACTCAAAGGAATGCTCTTTATGTAGACACTGATTCAATAATATTTAACGATGTGAACAAGCAAATTACACAACGTCTCCCAGTGGGCAATTATCTAGGAGAACTAACTAGCGAGATATCTCCAGAAGAAGGCCATATAACGACATTCGTCTCATCTGGTCCAAAAGCTTACGCTTACAGAACGGCTTCGGGTAAAGAAATATGTAAGGTACGAGGCTTTACGTTGAATTGGGTTAATTCAAATTTTCTCAATTTTACTAGCATCAAGGAACTAATCTTGAACAAACATACCATGGAGTCCATCACTACCAAGAATCCACGAAAAATATGTAGAATTCCTCTGAAAAGAAAACTTTGCAACAGAATTGAGGAAAAGGAATATAAAATGGTTTACACAAAGAGACGTTTGTTAGACGATCTTACTACGTTACCTTTTGGATATTAAAACAAAGACAAAACACATTATTATCGAAGAAATTTTATTAAAACAATTATTCAATGACAGTATTTGTTTTGTTTTTGTTTTTTGTCATATGTATGAAATCCCTTTAGGAGTTTCGTAATTTCAATCACATCAACTTAAAATGTTATCCAACGAATTATTTCTTTTTTTTTCCTTCTTTTCGTGGGTGAATTGTCTAGTATACCGGGTATTTTTCCATCTTTCACCTGGACGAAAAGACCATTTCCTGTTTGAGAAGAATCATCTACAGACCCGTGTTCTCTCTTTTCAGTGTGTTCAGTTTGTACACCTTTATCGTCTGTTGATCTCGATTCACTGTCCTTGTGCATTAATTCGTCGTACTTCTGTTTTGGTATTAATACGAATTCTTTCGACATTGTTTGAGAATATCTATGACCGGTTTTAATAACTTTGGCAGAAAGCTACTTTTTTTTATCAGTAATTTCTTTTTTTGATTTTTTCTGACTGTCTTGTCTCCTATTCGTAAAACAACGGATTTGTAGGGTTTTAATGCATTGACATAAGTCTGTTTGTTTGGGAAAACACCTTTGTATATATTTAAAGCAATTTCAGAAATGACTTCCAACTGATCTTTCGTAAGCGTTGATAATATAGCTTTACGTTGTTGTTCGTTTGTATGATATAAAAGTTTTAATAATGATGCATGTGTCCTCATTCGACGGCTCATTCTGTCCAAAATGATCGTCATTCCGTGTGCAGGCTTATTTTATTTTAAAAAGGTTTGTATACTATACAAGTATCTCCCGGAAATATACCCGTTCTTAACATGTATTGTCGATCTTCCTCTTTTCTATGAGGTGAAATGTCAACAAGTAAATATCCATATCTGTTCAGAGTAGCTTTCCTATAACTTTCCATAAAATATCTCGTCCGTCCAGGTAGAATTTGTGATGCGAATGTTAATATTTGTCTTTCATCTCTAGGTGTCCGGAAAATTATATAATTTGCGATATTTAAAAGAATAGTTTTTGAGTATTTACCGACTGGGTAGAGTGTCTGTGAAATTAACACACACGAAATATTTCTGTGATGTGACGTTACTGTGAAAAGATGCAATAGTTCTTCTGACTGAACTATTTTGCTGATTAAATCATCTAATATTAATAAAGTATGTCTCTTATGTTTTGAAAAATCCTCCAATCTTTGTCTGTCAGGAAGACCCTCATGAAAAATGAGATTTGTAACATGACTCATATCATCAAACATTTTTTGATATTCCGAATATGCGTACATTATTTCACATGGAGCCTCTGTAAACATTTGTGAAGCATCCTCTATAATCCTCTTGGTAAATATAGATTTACCTGATTGTGTGGGTCCGATGACTGCAATTGTAGTTGGAGATGAAAATGGTAACATAGTCTTTTCTGATGTACCTTCCATCGTGATATGCATACCGTGAATCAATTTCATTCCATTTTATACCTTCACCAATTCACTTAAGTATGACAGCATTAACGAGTCGTTTTCGTGTAGATTGTCCCCAAACAGTTCATATACATCATTCATGGGAAGAGAACAACACATTCTCATTAATATGAAAAACAAGACATACTGTCCACATACATCAGATGAAGGTGACTGTAATTTCTTTAAAATATGCGTACACTTTTTACTATTTTCTGTAATAAATTTTTGAATGTTTTCATCATAAAAATTTGAAGGATCTCCGAGGCTGTCAAAGTACTCTGAGGAAAATGGATTCCAAAACAAAATACAAATCCAGTGCTCTCCAGGATTAGGTATTGGGTCTGTGTTAATTATATATATTTGAGGATAATGTCTGTCGGTAACTTTTGGTAATGTGTTTATAGCACATATTTCAACAAAAATATTTTTTAAGCATTGGACCTTTGAAAGTATATTCTTCAATTGATCTGTATTCATGGTTCCAATATTCTGATGTCTCTAGCTTCGTTGCATAGTAAAATGGCCTGTGATTGATAATAACATATGCAATTTATAACTTCAGAAGTTGCTTGATTGAATCTCATTTCCAATCTTGCGTAACCATGCCTAACGAGATGTATAAAATCTTCCTCGAAATCGGAAGGATCAAACGAAAATGCAAGGAGAGTAAAGCCTTTTCCAAAATCCTTCCTTGTGATTGTGAGACCTGCATCTTTATTCCACTTTTCGCATATTTCAAATAGCCTGACATATGCTGCGGAATAATTTCTGGAGTCTCCAAAATCTAATTTTAAAGGTGATCCGTATATATCTACTCCGTTTACTTTTAAACTAACTTCGGACAAATTGAAATGTTGAAAATTAAATGGATTTGCAGTGTAATCGCCGTTTGCAGCTTTCTGTGAAATTAGTCCAAACACGACTTTCGATGGTAATGCTTTTGGAAACATGGAATCCCAATAGAATTCAGTAGATCCCTTAGGTATAATGTTCTGAGTGACATTGTTTCTATTTATAATATAGGTTGCTGGAGTTTCTTTTATCTGCTGGTTATGATTCAGAATGACTCCTGGATCTAGTTTTACTCTCGCAGTTTTAAATGCTACGTCTAATATTTTCACTTTATAGTTTGGAGAGGTTTCTCCAGACATTAATAAAAACGGCGTGCTTGACCTAAAAAGTTTCATGTAAATATCTACGCCATTTATGAGATATTTATCGAGATTCAAAACGCTTTCCATGAGATTTCCTTCTAATTCGAAAGTTCTAGATTCTTTTGTAAATTCGTATCTGTTCACGAACCCTGAATTGAGGGACACCGTGTCCATAGGGTCGTCATCTTTCATGAATAATTGACTTTGCAACTGAGAATTCTGTTCATCCGACCCTGTACACAGTATAACTTGTAAATATGCTTTCCACGGAAAATTATTTGAATTGACAGACACCAATTTATTGTTCATGTACACATCTACTTGTGAAAACATGGCCTGTAAAGGTAAATTAATTATCCCCACTTTCTCTTGTGCAGCCAAATTAGTCCCGTCACCTTTTACAATCTGCAGTTTTACATATAAACGACTTTTCCGTAAATCAATGTAGTCATTCCCGACGCCAGACACAACTATTTCTATAGGTGTTGATTCATTTATAATTGATGATATAGGACGTTCTTCAGTATAAATTATTTTACTCACTGCAACTTGATTTGGAGGGGATGCAAATATAGAAAGTTCCATAGGTTGTCCAATTTGTTTATTATCTTCGCTTAAAAACGCCATTATTTTTTAGTTTTCTTAATCGGACGCTGATTCCAAACGTTATCGTTAAGATCTGGGTTCAACGTTCTTTTTTTGGATTTTAGTCTTCTTTCTTTCGTATTCCTTTGTCTTTGTTTTGATGTTTTCCGTTTGGTTGTCTGTTTCTTTATGATATTTTTTCTGGTTTTTCTTTTTTTTATACGTTCTACCAACTTCACGCGGGGTTTTTTATTTTGTATTTCTTCTTTATATTCTGTTTTAGCCCTTTCTGCTGCAGCAGCTACAGGAGTCACTAATTCTGCATGTATTGTATTATCTTTTTCATTTACTGCATGTGGATTTACTGGGATCAGATAGGATCCACGGTAACGTCCACTTAAGCCACGTCCTATTTGATTTCTTTTATATTTCTTGTATGTATATGGATTAAACTTTCTATTTGCCATATTCTTATAAAATGTTTCCCATATATTGGGATCACTTACATATGTCATACTATTCATTGTAAAACAAATGGAAATTTCTTGAAGTGAAGTGTTATGGATACACGACCTTTCAAAAATGATGCGGGTTTCCCATGTCTGTCCGTTATATACACGTGCATTTGCTGTACATTTCCTACTTTGATTGGTATATAATAAGGGTAATTATATGTAATGTTATCTTGTTTATTATTAGTTATATACACTCTTCTTAACAAAGGCGCTTCTTCAAGTCCAATAAAAGCATCCCGACAAATATCTGAGCACACAAATATTTCACTTATTTTTTCTTTGTCATCCCAATTAGTCGTAGTAAATTCAGTTATGGCCACTACCCAATATCCGTCAAATTGTATTTGCCTATTAAATTTTATCCTAAAGTCGTAAGGAGTATTGCTCGGATAAAAGTTATTCCCATCGTCCGAGGACAAAACTATTCTAAAACTCATTTTGAATGAGAATGACCATAAAGTAATCATGTATTCATTATTATAGTTGTTTTATTGAGCTTTTTGCTACCCATGAATTAAATTTTGTTGGCCAACCTACCCACTTGACTAACACTTCCGGTTGTTTTCCACGTAAATGTTTTTTTTTAATTACCTTTTCTACTTTGTATAAATCATCTTCTGATTTCAACATTTTCTGCAACTCGTATCGATAAAACGTACCTTTAACGGGTTCTCCCAGAAGATCCTCCAATTGATATATGTTTTGATTATCTCTTTTAAATCTATTTGATATCTTAAAATATTCTATAGTCCATTTCTCTTGATATCCTTTTTCGAAGGTTTTTTTTAAGTGTGAAATTCTAACCAAATCTCCAACTTTATATTTGTATGTAGATTTAGATTTTGTTTGTTTCTTTATCAGTGACCCACGTTGAACTTTTTTTTTAAGTTTCTTTTCTCTTACTAAATATTGTATATAACGGATTTCGTCTTCGTTCTGTTTTGTGACTGAAGTAGGTGTTAAATTTCCTAATGATTGATGCGGTGTGTTATTGTAACTATTAACTAAATTTTGTAAAACGTCAACATATCTGTATGTTTCACGTTCTGTAAAATATGAGTATATTTTTTGTTTTAAAGTTTTGATAATTCTTTCTGCATAATTACTTTTTGTTTGACTGTTATTTGTGTAGAATACATGTATTCCTTCATCTGTTAGGTATCTTTTGGCTGCAGATTTGAATTCCCCTCCATTGTCAAACCTGATTGTTTTAGGTTTTCTGGTACCGTTTTGAAAAATATTTTTTAGAGCTTCTGCCACCGTATCACTCTTTTTATTTTTTAGGGTTCTCACCGTTAAAAACCTAGAAAATATGTCGATTAATATTAATAAGAATTTCACTCCATCGTTGTGTTGCGATACATTTTCCATTGATGCAAGATCTCCATCCCACATTGAATCAATACCTTCAACGATTACTCTGTTCCTTTTAAAATTCTTTCTCGCTAATTTGTGTAAACCATAGGCTTCTTTTTTGGATAAAAAGTGTCGTATAAATGCACGACCTATATTGAATTTTCCCTCTTGTTTTACTATCTGATACAATTTTTCTGGACCTGAAAATGCTCCAGGGTGATTAGGATTCGTCCATATTTCCGACAAATATTTTTCTTTCTGCTTATTTGACGCTTTTGCCATCTTTCATGTAGAATACTAAAATATGTTTTATTTTCGTGACACGTTTATATGTGAAATATCAAGAGGAAGATTCCCTCAGTGATCGACTGGTTCACTTTAGTTAGGGATACCCCTCAAAGAGTTAAAGTAATTGACCTTCATTGTAGTTATAGTATCGACCCCCTCAGTGAAGAGGGTTCTTTCAATGCAATCTGTGATAAATTAATCCTTCAATTGAGGGTTATCCCCTCATTAGGGTTCCCCTTCAATTGAGGAGTATAGAGGGCCCCCCTCAATAGGTGTGTTATATAACTCAATTGAGGAGTATAGAGGGTCCCCCTCAATAGGGGGTTATAGAACCCTTTCTGTAGTCATGTAGTGTTACATAGTCAGTCTAAATTGCAGATTGGCCATACAGGGATTTTTGATATAACGTTTTGGAATTTTTACGATAATTTGAAATATTTTTGGAGTTTGAGCGTCACTGATAAGTCTTGATTAGACAAAACGCGCGTCTGACGTAATAAATTGTATAACCTTGGTATCTTTCAAGACATCTTGTTCAACTTGCTCGATCTCAGACCCTCAAATACCAAAGCGTACACCATCATTTGAATCGTTTCTTTTTCAGCTATGGCTATATTGATTGCAGTAGTAGTTTTTGCTGCTGAATCAAAAAACAACAACTTTCATGCTGGGTTTGGATTGGAAATAGCCGCTATGTTTCTATCTGTTGTTGCTGCAGGGATTCATAGTTTTGACATAAAACGAAGCAGAGGAAATTTGTTGGAATAGAATCATAAACTAAATAAAGCATTACAATCATTATGGTAACCTTGCTGAAATACGTACACGGAAATCTCAGAATTAGTCAACTACCGTAACTATGCATACACGGAAATCTCAGACTTAGTCAACTACCCTAACTATGCATACGTGGAAATCTCAAACTTAGTCAACTACCGTAACTATGCATACACGGAAATCTCAGAATTAGTCAACTACCGTAACTATGCATACACGGAAATCTCAGACTTAGTCAACTACCGTAACTATGCAAACACGGAAAACTCAAACTTAGTCAACTACCGTAACTATGCATACACGGAAATCTCAGACTTAGTCAACTACCGTAACTATGCATACACGGAAATCTCAGACTTAGTCAACTACCGTAACTATGCATACACGGAAATCTCAGACTTAGTCAACTACCGTAACTATGTATACACGGAAATCTCAGAATTAGTCTACTACCGTAACGTAAAAATGTAATTTTTAAAATCAAATTTTAATTTGGCTAATTAATTTTTTTTTTAGAAATCGGGCCCAGCGCGTGAAATTAGTCTCGTGCATTTAATAACGTGATGACATTAAAATGACAGGAGAACAAAATAATAATTAAACAAATGTGGACACAGAAAAAATGTCTCGCCTGTATTCCACATCAGTAACGAAAAAATTACGTCATAAGCATTACGTAAATAGCATTAAATTGTTATCATTTAAAATATACAATACATGGTTACAGAGAAACGGACCTAATCCAAAAACTTTAACTTAGACACTGGACCGTAAAATTGAGGTTATGGTCAGTTGAAACCTACCAGACAGTCATGTACTATTCATCAGCAACCTATATACCAAATACTGTCATCCTACCATGAATGGTTACAGAGGAACTGCCCTAATCCAAAAACTTTAACATAGTCGCTGGACCTTGAAATTGAGGTCAAGGTCAGGTGACACCTGCCAGACAGTCATGTAGTCTCCATCAGCAACCTGTATACCAAATATTGTCACCCTGCCATGGGTGGTTACAGAGGAACTGCCGTAATCCAAAAACTTGAACGTAGTCGCTGGACAGTGAAATTGAGGTCAAGTTCAGGTGACCGTTGACTGACTGGTAAGTACTCATCATAAGCTTCCACTGGACCAAATTTGATGGACCTAGGGCTTAGGCTTACATAGATATGAAGCAAGATGTCCAAGTGTTTACGCCGCCGCCGGATTCCCATACATATGTCTCGCCTCCAGCGACTATCGTCGTAGGCGAGACAAAAACCTATACAAATACCCCTGATGAAGGATAAAAACGTTTGGACCATAACATACGAATCACCTCGTCTTAAATGTAAAGCTATCGTCTCGTCATACATAACATTTCAAAATCATTTCAGTTTAACAATCCTTTCAGCGATTTTTCAGCTATATCATGGACTACAGATCTCATTTGTGGAAGCCGAAAACTAACAATCCATTTCAATTCAGATCGAAGTAGAGCAGTAATGTTCGAACTCAAAATATCAGTGTTAAAACTCCAATGAACAGTGTAAGATGACCAACAACGTTACATTGTAACCACCGAGACCCCAAAACCACTTGAAATGTATTCTAGTATACGTCATATTTAAATCATCATTATATTTCATACTCCCAGTTTTCTACCATACAGGTTCCAGAAGTTCGTCAACATTTTTACGAATAAACAATTAAGCTACTCGTAACTAAAAGAACAATGTAAGACAATCCTTCGGTCAATGTGAATCAAATCAATAGGATGGTGCCAAATCCGTAATGATGCTAAAACACGCTACACAGGAAACCAAAAGTAATAAAACCAAACGTGAGTAAGCCGAACCCGATTAGAAAATGGGTGTCCTTAAGTACTCCTGAGAATAGTCTGATATCCTCTGCCGCCCAAAGCTTCCCACGCAAAAAAAAAAACGTTGGACGGCAGAGGATTCTCGGACTACCCTGACGAGTAAGCAGTGCCTGGTTCTAACTGTACACTCACCCAATTACAACATGGGTGACCTTAAATACTCCAGACAGGCAAGCAGTGCCTGGTTCTTACTGTACACTACCTTACTTATAACCACGGGTACTTGTAGAACGGACCCTACTGATTCCCCTCCCCCAACTTATGTTAAAAAAGTTTTTGGTTAATCTTGCCTTCTAGTGGTCGTACTTCATGACATAACATACATATTTCACTGAAAATACGAGTTTTCTAATAAATGCCATCTCGACAGACAAGAACAAACCAATTTAAACAAGACAAAAGAATGAACAAGTTTGAAATTTTTTATCAAATGAAATAGCACTATTCCATTAATATTTATTTTATTGTCAATTATAAAAATGTTAACATTTGACCGATTTCATCTTGAGTGAATTTATTCAGATATTTGGTATCATTGATGACAATGTTAAGTTGTTATGACTTACCGTCTGGTACTGTGTATGGTGTTTCCATTTTGTCTTAAAAAGTACCTTCAAACAAAATCTTTAAAAATGGTTTTCAGCTGATTATGAGGGACAGTAAAGTATTTAATGCAGTTACGTAAGTTTTGTATTTTATTTTTATTAAAAAAAATATTTTTTAGCAATAGGGAGGGTCCAGTAGATATAAACATCAAAAGGGCACAACTTAATATAATCTAACTTCAGCTATATAATATATTACATTATAAGCTCTATTGAGAGCCTGTATATTGGCTGTTAGAACCAGGTTCTCTGGCTTTCTTATGAAGATATAACTGGATGCCATGATAAAGATAAAAAATTGTTTTAAAACACAATTCAAATATTTTTCAGCTATGGTTCCCTGTTGGTTTTTTGTTTGTTTTATGGTTTCTATAACCATTCTATATCAGAGGAAGCCCAAGTACATGAAGAAAACCCCAGACCTTTTGAAGGAAAACAGACAATATTGTTAAGAATGGAATCAAATACACCGTCCCAACAACCACAATGTTCACAAGTAAGTGACTAACTACCTTAACCACTAGATCCAGATTCCATGTTGAAACCAGGTTTGAAGTTTAATGTGCGATTCATCAATAAAACCAAAACATGGTGTTTTTTTTAAATTATTTTATATCTCTTTTTGTTTATATTATGAATAATAGATTTTTAAAAGATATTTCTCTGAGGAGCTCTTCTACTGATCATGTCACAACTTGTAACATTCTGGAACACCTGATTTCCAAGGTATCAAAATATTGATTATGTCGGATCTTTTAACCTTGATTATGGAGGTGGGGGGTTTAAGTGTCTCCTTTCCAATGTCACTGCGTTTCCTTGTATTGATTATGTCGGATCTTTTAATCTTGATTCTGGAGGTGGGGGATTAAGCGTCTGCTTTCCAATGTCACTGTATTTTCCTTCGATTTATTTATTATGTAAGAACTTGTAACCTTGGTTCTGGAGGTGGGGGATTAAACATCTGCTTTTCAAGGTCACTGTATTCCTGTATTAAAGTATTTAGAGATTCATAACTCTGGTTAAAGTCATCTATTTCCATGCCTTCTATCTGTGTATAGTGATGTATGTGAGCCTGTCAACAAAAACATAATCTACTCAGTAAATACACGAGAAAGATAAAAAAACCAAACTACTCAGTAAATACACGAGAAAGACAAAAAAAAAAAACTACTCAGTAAATACACCAGAAAGATAAAAAAAAACCAAACTACTCAGTAAATCCCTGAGAAAGATAAAAAAAACAAACTACTCAGTAAATCCCTGAGAAAGATAAAAAAAACAAACTACTCAGTAAATACACCAGAAAGATAAAAAAAACAAACTACTCAGTAAATACACCAGAAAGATAAAAAAAACAAACTACTCAGTAAATACACGAGAAAGATCAAACTAGACAAAGTCGATCTAGCGATCACTAATACCCCCGCATTTTGTAAAAATTTCTAACGTTTTTCGTGGACTGTGACCTTGAAATTTGATAGATTTCCACCAAAATCAATAGGCTTCTTACCAACAAAATATATAACAATATTTTACAGTTTCATTAAAATCGGATGCAAACTTTTTGAGTTATTGTCCGGAAACAACTTTTTTGTAAAAATTTCTAACGTTTTTTGTAGACTGTGACCTTGAAATTTGACTGATTTCCCCCAAAATCAATAGGCTTTTTACAAACCTGATATATAACATTATCCCAAAGTTTCATTCAAATTGAATGCAAACTTTTTGAGTTATTGTCCGGAAACAACTTTTTTGTAAAAATTTCTAACGTTTTTAGTGGACTGTGACCTTGAAATTTGACGTATTTCCCCCAAAATCAATAGGCTTCTTACCAACCTGATATATGACAATATCCCAAAGTTTCATTCAAATCAGATGTAAACTTTTTGAATTATTGTCCGGAAACAACTTTTTTGTTAAAATTTCCAATGTTTTTCGTGGACTGTGACCTTGAAATTTGACAGATTTCCCCCAAAATCAATAGGCTTCTTACCAACCTGATAAATAACAATATCCCAAAGTTTCATTTCAAATTGGAAGTAAACTTTTTGAATTATCATCCGGAAACCAAATGTGGACGGACGGACGGACATGAGGACCACTATATACCCCCGACTCTGTCGAGCGGGGGTATAAAAAAAACAAACTACTTAGTAAATACACCAGAAAGATAAAAAAAAACCCAAACTACTCAGTAAATACACGAGAAAGATAAAAAAAACAAACTACTCAGTAAATACCTGAGAAAGATAAAAAAACAAACTACTCGGTAAATACCTGAGAAAGATAAAAAAAACAAACTACTCAGTAAATACACCAGAAAGATAAAAAAAAAACAAACTACTCAGTAAATACACGAGAAAGATAAAAAAACAAACTACTCAGTAAATACCTGAGAAAGATAAAAAAACAAACTACTCAGTAAATACCTGAGAAAGATAAAAAAACAAACTACTCAGTAAATACCTGAGAAAGATAAAAAAACAAACTACTCAGTAAATACCTGAGAAAGATAAAAAAAACAAACTACTCAGTAAATACACCAGAAAGATAAAAATAACCCAAACTACTCAGTAAATACACGAGAAAGATAAAAAAACAAACTACTCAGTAAATACCTGAGAAAGATAAAAAAACAAACTACTCAGTAAATACCTGAGAAAGATAAAAAAACAAACTACTCAGTAAATACCTGAGAAAGATAAAAAAACAAACTACTCAGTAAATACACCAGAAAGATAAAAAAAAACAAACTACTCAGTAAATACACCAGAAAGATAAAAAACCCAAACTACTCAGTAAATACACGAGAAAGATAAAAAAACAAACTACTCAGTAAATACCTGAGAAAGATAAAAAAACAAACTACTCAGTAAATACCTGAGAAAGATAAAAAAACAAACTACTCAGTAAATACACCAGAAAGATAAAAAAAAAAACAAACTACTCAGTAAATACACCAGAAAGATAAAAAAACAAACTACTCAGTAAATACATGAGAAAGATAAAAAAACAAACTACTCAGTAAATACCTGAGAAAGATAAAAAACAAACTACTCAGTAAATACCTGAGAAAGATAAAAAAAAACCAAACTACTCAGTAAATACACCAGAAAGATAAAAAAAACAAACTACTCAGTAAATACACCAGAAAGATAAAAAAAACAAACTACTCAGTAAATCCCTGAGAAAGATATAAAAAACCCAAACTACTCAGTAAATCCCTGAGAAAGATAAAAAAACAAACTACTCGGTAAATACATGAGAAAGATAAAAAAAAACTACTCAGTAAATACACGAGAAAGATAAAAAAACAAACTACTCAGTAAATACACGAGAAAGATAAAAAAACAAACTACTCAGTAAATACACGAGAAAGATAAAAAAACAGACTACTCAGTAAATACACGAGAAAGATAAAAAAACCAAACTACTCAGTAAATACACCAGAAAGTTAAAAAAAAACAAACTACTCAGTAAATACACCAGAAAGATAAAAAAAACAAAACTACTCAGTAAATACACGAGAAAGATAAAAAAAACCGAACTACTCAGTAAATACACCAGAAAGATTAAAAAAACCCAAACTACTCAGTAAATCCCTGAGAAAGATATAAAAACCAAACTACTCAGTAAATACACCAGAAAAAAGATAAAAAAAACCCAAACTACTCAGTAAATCCCTGAGAAAGATAAAAAACCCAAACTACTCAGTAAATCCCTGAGAAAGATAAAAAAATCAAACTACTCAGTAAATCCCTGAGAAAGATAAAAAAACAAACTACTCAGTAAATCCCTCAGTAATTTTCAATAAACTTTAAAGAGGACCATCCAAACAATATTGCTAATAAGCTGTGTTTCCATTGGTTAACAGGTTTTAGAGAAGAAGACTTTTAAACAAATTTGCCCATGTCCTATGTTCAACTAAGTCCTGCGGTGGGGGCCATTTTGAATTTCCAATTGGCAATAAAATACATAAACTTTAAAGAAGACCACCCAAACAATATTGCCTGTAAGCTTTGTTTCCATTGGTTAACCAGTTTCAGAGAAGCAACCTTTTTTTAACTTAAACTTGTAGGGTCCAATGTTAAACCAAGTCCTGCTGTGGTGGCCATTTTGAAGTTCCAATTGGTAAAAAAAACCATAAACTTTATAGAGGACCATCCAAACAATATTGCTAGTAAGTTTTGTTTCCATTGATTAACCGGTTTCAGAGAAGAAGCCTTTTAAAACTTTTTCCCATAGGGTCTTAAACTTATGTAAACTAATTCCTGCAATGGCTGCCATTTTGAATTTCCAATTGGCATAGAAAACATAAACTTTATAAAGGACCATCCAAACAATATTGCTAGAAATTTTTGTTTCCATTGGTTATCTGGTTTCAGAAAAGAAGCCTTTTAAAACTTTTTCCCATAGGGTACTATGTTAAACTAAGTCCTGTGTTGGCAGCTATTTTGAATTTCCAATTGTCATAAAAAAACACAAACTTTTTAGAGGACCATCCAAACAATATTGCTAGTAAGTTTTGTTTCCATTGGTTAACTGGTTTCAGAGAAGAAGCCTTTTTAAACTTTTTTCCCATAGGGTCCTATGTTAAATTAAGTCTTGCGGTTGCGGCCATATTAGTTTTCCAATCCAAATAAAAAACAAACTTTGTAAAGGTCCATACAATGAACATCATGGCCAAGTTTGCTTTCAATTGGCCAAGTGGTTTCAGAGAAGAAGCTTAAAATGTAAAAACTTTACAGGCGCTGACGGACGCATACTGATAACAATAGCTCACCTGACTCTTTGGGTCAGGTGGGCTAAAATAACATAAACTACTCAGTAAATCTCTATGAAAGATAAAAAAACATAAACCACTTAGTAAATCCCTCAGACATAAACTAGTTGGTTAATTCCCGAGAAAGATGAAAAACATAAATTACTCAGTAAATCCCTAAGACATAACAAGTTGACAAATCCCAATGTTAACTGCCACTTGGCAGTTTGGAGATTTGGGATGGACTGCAACAAAAAAGTTCTGAGAATTGAGAAGAGACTGCCATTTGAAAAGATTAGAGAAATTGGTAAGGATAGAGATTGCCATAAAAAAGTTCAGAGAAATGTGTAGGTACATAAAATTCCACTAGAAGGTCAGAGACTTGGATAAGGAACAAAACTGCCACTGGAAAAGTTCAAAGAAAATGGGTTGGGATGAAGCTTTCACTGGAAAAGTAATAAAAATGGGTTGGAATGGAGACTGCCTCTGGAAAAGTTCACAAAAATTAGGAAGACATTGAGACTGCCACTGGAAAAGTTCACAAAAATTAGGCAGACATTGAGACTGCCACTGGAAAAGTATTAAGTATATCAGCTTGTTTGGTAGGTAAACAATGACTGAATATAAAATGTGAATTCCAACCATTTACTTACTGGGGGACTGGGGTTCTGTATTGTCCTGTTGTGGGATAATTTTGTTTGTTCCTAAGAAGATGTGTACCAAAACTAACAAAGAGTATATATGTAAAAGGTAATTTTCTTTTTGGCCTGACAAGAAACATAGTTAAAAAAAAATCTTTGGTTCACCCCCCCCCTCCCACCCACCCAACAGGACAGACAATGGCTGGCCCCTAAGCACACTTATCAGACTTGTTTATTAGACACATGTCAAATTCAGACATACCTTACGTTTATATAATTTAACATATCTGTCCCTGAGATCAGTAAAGGAATGTTGTATACATGTATTATTGGCTAACGTCAATAATGAGTAAGATTGGCCAACAGGTGGCACTGAACACAGTCCTGTTTTCCAGCCTTCCTGGTTCCAATGGATAAACTTTAAATTCGGTTTCAATCTGTAAAATAATTATTATGATGATTAATTTTCTGGTCCTGTGTTTTCCATATTTCAGTATTAAAATTATCTCCCTTTTGCTAAAAATTTATAATTTGCTGGAGGGTAAAGGAGACATGCATGTTTTCTACCGTCAGCAAAAATGTTTCGGTATTAAAGAAAACTACAAACTTAATTCAAAATTATGGGTTCTTGATATAAATGGCCCATAAATGTAAAAAAGTAATAAAACGATAAAAAAAATTATCACAAAAACTAGGGATAAATACGAACATAACATGAACTACCGGTAAAGGGAGAGAATTATTTATTATTGGTTTCTTAAGATCCGACTTATTTAAAAACCAAAAATGGCCTAAACATTAAAATCATTCTAGTATATATTGTATAAAGCCCTTTATATTACCATGCATCCCCTTAATGTTTTACAGAATGTTCAGAAGTGTGACGTGCTCTCAACACCTTAGAAATAATGAACATTTACCCATCTAATTAATTTGTATTATTATTTATGAACAAATTTGTGAAAGGATCAAATAAATAATATAAATGTGTGTAATATCATTAAAGCCAATGGATTAGATTTTAGAAACTGAAGACTTTTACTCAATCTTATTAAAATTAAATCTTTCACTTGCTCCCCTTTTAGTTATTTTCCCTGTAACTGGTTGAAGAGTGACAACAACACTTTGTATGATGCTTAAGTTTACAATTTTTATTGGTCGACTAGTTTCGGCAGTTGCCTGCTGTCATCAGGACAATTTATCATAAAATTACTTAGCTTAAGTACTATTTTTCAGGTACGTCTTATGACGTCACAATAAACAATGTTAGTTGTTGACGACTTTAAATAGAATATAAAGTTAAAAATATCATATATACACATAAAAATGAAAGTGTCAATATTGTTATGTAAAATGTAGTTTTTTTACAAAGAGGTTTATTAAATATATTGTAAATGCTGTGTCTTTTTACTGTGTAAGCAGTGACAATAACAAAAAGGGGGTAGCAGGTGAAAGATTTAATTTTAATTAGACTGACTTTCATTTACCCTGTACACATTAGTAAAATTTCCATAGATATAAAATTCTGCAATTTCATATTACTTTATCATAAAATACACCTGTTAATCCAACTATAATATACAATTACTGCCTGATATACATGTAGGTCTCTATTGGGATATCTCAACCTGAGTAAATGTAATATTCACTGAGTAACTAGATGAGGTGAATATACATTTTTGAGGATTGAGAAATACAGATAGCGACCACATATCAAAGTAGGTACATGTTTTATTACATTAATAAAGCCAACAAATCCTTGTCTATCACAGCAAATCAATAAGCAGCGGACACTGCATTGATGTTGACTAGACTTGTGCTACAAACGCATAAATGAGTTAGATCAGAAAACAGGTCAATATTATATTCCTCTTCACCACCTGTGCAGCAGACAAAAATAACCATATTCTGATGCAATTTTAGTACTATTGTAATTTTACATGAGACTAAAGCATAAAGCAGTTTGAGACCAATCAAAAACACATATAATTCTATTCATGAAATAATAAAAAATATACCTTTCAATATTTCTTCTTACATCAGAAATTTCTACATTTCCTCGTACCATCAAAGCACAGGCTAAATATAGACTATGTTTTGGGTCTGCTCGAAGTAACTGATGATCTCGTGAAAATGCATCAGAAAACATTTGATCCAATCTGAAAAACAAGGAAAGGGAGACAAATGACCAGCAGTATTTTGGAAGTAAATTCTCTATTTGGGGCCTCGGTGGCTGAGTGGTCAAGGTAGTTTGTCTACTATTGGTCACGTGGTCTGTCAACACTGAGATTGCGGGTTCGATTCTCGCTGCAGGCAGGGTGTACTCGACTCCAATCTTAACTGACAAGGATTGCCAGTTTTCCTACCGCAGGTCGTGGTTTTTCTCCAGGTATTCCGGCTTCCTCCCCCAATAAAAACTGGACGCCATGATATAGCTGAAAAATTGCTGAAAGTGGCGTTAAACACCATCAAACAAACAAAAACAAACATCTATTTGGAAAATCAGTTATTACATTGACAGTGATGACATATAGGTGAAATAAATTCTGGAAAATCACATATGAAATAAATTGAGTTCTTTCACCCCTAGAAGTGACATCACTATATATGGCCTTAACAATGTCACTTGTAAACATTGACATGCAAAAACATTTAAACACAGTACCTCTAGGTTTTTGGCAAGATATTAAATATTTAACAATGTACTAAACACAATAATCAATAACGAGAATATTGAAAATATGATCACTCGTTCCATATAAAACTCCCGTAAGTAACAAGTTCTGTGCACTGGTTTAATGTAGTGCATTCTACAGCACTTATGATCATTTTTTCAATATTCACTCTGCACAAATGATTATCCTATAAGCATTCCATTATTAATCCTTCAATCACTTCATCGTAATCGCTAGGCTGAATGTTACTGCTTTTATAATCTTATGTTAGTTTTGTAATGTAGCAATAAAAAATTCTAACTTATATTTATTCATAGAAAATTTAAAACATAATATACATCCCTTTTAGGTTATTAAAGCTTCAGACATTGGGAAACAAATGAGAAACGATCTTTATTGAAGAATTTTCACGCGGAAAATGCTATGTTGATTTTTCAGTATATGAATAATGTTACCTATTTTTAGTAAAATCATGCTAATTTGCATACTGTAACAACCATTCCGTAGTAAGAATCCAGTAATTTACATAAACCTTCCCAAGATGTAACACACAATTTTTCAGGGTTCTCAATGTTTTTCATGTAGTAAACATAATTTAGCAGAGAGATGAATGTCAATTAGTACACAAGTCACAGCAGATTTTTAAAAACAGCAAAAATTATCATCACGTATCAATAATGATCGATTTTAAACACGAAACTGGTACAAAAAATGGTGACACTGTCCAAAGATATCAAAATTGACCATGGCTGGTGATGTATGCAACTACTTTTGGATTTCAAAGTGTTGGGAGTGATTCACTCCCGTTCTGCTACATTACGAGTAATGGGACTTAATTCGTACCTCGCCAAAAAAAAAATAGTTAAGGTTGGATTATTTGTTCTACGTTATCGGCTGTGTAAAATTGACATGTATGTATCATATGCACCCAATCCATTGTTCTTGGTTTGTTTGCATGGTGTTTAATGCCATTTTCAGAAATTTTCAGCTATATTATGGCATCTAGATTTAATTGGGGGAGGAAGCTGGAGTACTCAGAGAAAACCCCCAACTTTAGGTAGGAAACCTGGCAGTCCTTATTAATAAAAATTAGAGTACACCCTGCCTGCAGTGAAAATCGAACCCACAATCTCAGTGTTGACAGGCACGTAATTAATAGTAGACTAACTACTTAACCACTAGGCCACCAAGGAGCCCAATGTTCTTTCAACAAGTTATTAAATTAATTATTATAACCTAGTATGATATTCACTAGGATCTTTGATTGGGGGGAAGGATATTAGTTTACACTGGTATATAACATTAATTTGACAACACATGAAGTATTAATTTTGAGCAAAAGTCTTAAATTATCCACTTAAAAGTCACTATGACAGCAATTATTTATACGGTGAAGTACCACCATAACAACCAATAACTTATAATCAATCCCTATTATAGTTTAGGCTATAACAACTTCAAGATTACAATTCTGAACTCAGGCACTATCTGTTTAACCATACATTGTAATTATTATCTACCAATCACTATAGCAACATGTTTGACCAAATCTTACTTTCTAGGTGGTAAATGTACGTCTGCTGATGTGTAAAGTGGACTTTGACTGGATACCAGATAATGAAGCTTGGGAAAGGGTACCAGATTCATTGTTATTTCATTCAAATCAACATTAAGAGATCCCTCAAATCTTGCAGAGCTGAAAATATTAAATGAACTAAAAGAATTATTTTACTAGTTTATATATGGACAAATACACAACACAAATCAGAGAAAATCATTGATTTGAGTTTGAATGCATCAGAGCTTAAACGTTCTATTTGTTTGATCAGTTAATAACAGGATATGCTTAACCAATAAAATTATTTGTTTGAATAGTATTTAATGCCACTTTCAGCAATTTCAGCAATTTTTACCTATCATGGAGTCAAGTTTTTATTGGACAAAACAGAGTACCAAGAGAATGCCCTGACCTTGGGTAGGAAAACTGCCAATCCTTGTCATTTTTTAGGTTGAAGTTAAGTTCACATTGCCTATAGTAAGACTCGAACCAGTATCCTCAGTGTTGACAGACCATGTGATCAATAGTAGATGACTAACAACCTTAACCACTCGGCCACCGAGGCCCCCCAAACCAATAAAATAAGAATGTGTCGATAGAACAATGATGCAAAAGGCTTTCTCCAGTTGTCATGCAGAAAACACTAATTTTTGGTCTGATTTGGTACACTATACTGTATTGTCTTACCTTGTCATATTCAAAAGTAGATTGGCAACAATATTATTCATACTATCAAATGGTTTTTCATCTTTGCTCTGTGTCACTCCTCCGTCTCCGGCATTTATAGCACTTCCTGTTTTGACATCAGTTGGATAATACATTTTCTTCCCTGTTCTGGTAGATGGTATGGCCTGGTCTATTTTGTTTACAATATCAACTAATGCCTGTTTAAAAAGATACAAGAAATGTTTCGTTCAACTCCAATAAATGATATTTACATGTTTTTAACACGAAAAAAAATACTTCACCACCATTTTTTTTAACCTGATACATAAATGGGTAACAAGATAGTAAACCAGTCTGAAGAAAACAACAAGAGCTTTACACTTCATGGACGCACAATTCTATCAGCACTGTTAAGACATAAATTCATATCATCATCAACAATTCCCCAAAATTTCAAGAAAATTTCTGAAAGCTTTCTAGAGTTAGTCAAAAACTAAAAAAATTATACCCCTTATTTTAAAAACAAAGTCCCACAACTTTTTTTTGAAAAATCAGAATTTTACCAACTAACATCTCTCAAATAAAAATTCCCTAAACTTTTATGAAAACTAATGTAAGGGTTTTAGAGTCTGAAAACTAAAAATGCCCCTTTTATTATGAACAAATTCCCAAAACTCTACCAACAAATCTTACCAAAAAATAGTGACGTGGACGATTGACAGACGGAAAAATGGAAAGACATTTGTATACCATAACACATTCATCATAAAATAAAGTTGTGACGTTGACCAATCGCGACATACTAAAGAAATCTAAACAGATTATAAAAATGTGTCCAAAGTGTGGCATTATCATGGTATGAACTCTTAAAAATGCCAAAATATGTACACAGAATCATCTGGCAAGAGCAAAATTAAGCCTATTATATACTTTAGGTCATATGATTTTAAAAAGACAATTTAAAGCCATAAACTCATAATTTTTTAAATTATATTGTGGCTTGACAGAGGAAGATAAAGATGTCTTAAACTAGGTTAAGGTTTTTCTTTTGCTTCAATGAGTATTAAATAAGGTCTAATATTTCTGACTGTACAAACTAGGTTGCAACTCTACATAAACTGCAGAAGAAGTTTATACACATGATGACACCAACCATCTCTAGACAGATTTAAAGGTATGAGAGGTAACATTGATTCCTTTCTAACCAACATAACACAACTAAGGGGTTCAACAGATTACAAACTGATAATTTAACCCCACCCCCACTTCTCTTATGTCACTTATGTCGATGACAAAGTCCATGTTTTTGTATGGGAAACCCCAACTATCATTCTGATCCAAATGTTAAATATAAGGTGCACAATGGCACTATGTGACAAAGATCCTGTGTAAGTTTTATCAAATTCCATTCAGTAGCATAGGAGTTTCTGCGCATTAGAGAAAGTGTAACGGACGGATGGAAAAATGGACGATGAAACCTTTTTATTACATTGGCAGAAATGAAAGAGGTTTCCCAGTGAAATAATTTCCGGTAAATCACATGTGAAATAAATTCAGTTCTTTCACTCCCTAGAAGTGATGTCACAATGTATGTCCTTAATGGCATCACTAGCAAACATTTAAACAAATTTCTTCTAAGTTTGCGATGATCATGATGATATATTAAATATTTCTCAATGTAATAAACATCATAATCAATTATGCATCGTGAATGTTGAAAATATGATCACTTGTGTTGAAATGCATTCAGACAAGTTCCGTGCACTTGCTGAATCTGATGTGTCATACGGCACTCGTGATAATATTTTCAATATTCACTCTGCGCAGTTGATTATCCTATAAGTAATATAGTAATATAAGTAATATATCGAGTACCAGTGTGACTATTTATTTAGTTCTAAAATGTATACTGTTTAATGGTATAACTTGGAATTTAAAATTGATTGGATGTTTGCTCTATGTCCAATAAGCAGTATTTCAGCTGTATTAAAGAGAGAAAACATTATCACACAGTAAATCAGTAGTGAAAGATGGAACAAAGGGTAACAATTTTGAATGCCACAGGAAAATTAAGGTGTATAGGGTAAGGGCAGAAAATTTAGCCATTTTTAACTGCTGCAAACAGCCTACTCTTATTGACATCTACAAAAGGGGTCTTCAGTGTGCTAGGAGTGTGGCACTCTCAAAACTCATTACCCATTGTGGTCTCTGGTCAAGCTTTCCATATTATGACCTGACAAACCCCACCCTTCCAATGAGAGGGCATCCCCTATCTGTTACCTGGGGACAAGCCAGGCTGAATGTGGGTCGAGCACTGGGAACCCTTACAGTGGAATTTGAGAACATGTAGATGTCAATGCAGTCACATTTTGATATACACAAACTAGTATTTACATTTATACAGCGGACAACCTTAAGGTGTATTTTCAATAAGCTGATCTTATCTACTGGTACCTGGCCTATCAAATATTAGCTAAGATTATTTCAGGAAACCAGGGCATGTACAGTTTACACTCCTCTGATCAATGTTCAAGTTTATGTCCTTCTATACAATTATAAATCATTACTCATCCAGGGCTCCCACCTAACTCTGCTAATACAACTGGTTTCCTGTTCAGTGATAAAAAAGGCTGAAAACAGTTTTAATCCCAATGCAATCTGAAACATTGTACTGTGTATTTATCGATTATAGCAAGGTTTTTGATTCTGTAGATAGATTAGCCATGTGGCATAAATTGTTAGCTCACAATATTGATGGAAATATGTTCAAAATTATTCATAATATGTATGCAAATGCAAAATCTTGTGTTAGAAAAGGTTCAAAGTTATCTGATAATTTTTTTAGCAATATTGGTGTTAGACAGGGTGAAAACCTTTCACCCATACTTTTCTCGTTATTTTTAAATGATCTTGTTGAATTTATTTCTCATTCACATGATGGATTGTCAAATATTTACAATGAAGCTCATATATTTTTAGATACTGAAGAAATTGCTGTTTATTTTAAACTGTACTTGCTATTATATGCTGACGATACTGTTATACTAGCGGAGTCAAAATGTGAATTACAAGCTGCTTTAAATGCAATGTATCTATATTGTAAAACTTGGAAACTAGAGGTAAATGCCTCTAAAACTAAAATTGTTATTTTTCAAAAGAGAAATCAAAATGTAAATGAAAATCCTGTTTTTGTGTTAAACAATGAAGTGTTAAATATTGTAGATGACTTTACATATCTAGGCACTGTTTTATGTCCAATGGTTCTTTCCGTAACAACAAGTCTAAGCTTGTCTCTCAAGGTAGAAAAGCTCTGTATAGTATTTTGAAAAAAAGTAGACAATTAAATTTGCCCATTGATATACAGTTAGAACTTTTTGATACGATGGTGGCACCTGAACTATTGTATAGTTGTGAAGTATGGGGCTTCAATAATAATGACGTATTTGAATCTTTTTGTGTTCAATTTTACAAACAAATACTTGGCCTAAAAAAATCTACTCCAAATGATATATTATATGGTGAACTCGGTAGATTTCCTATTGATATCATTTTGGAAAAAAAAAATTCTGTAACAAACAAGATTTGTGTTACATTGTATCGACTTATGTATAATATGCATATCAAACATTTTTACCACTCTGAATGGATAGTGTGTATTGAAAAAGTGTTAAATGATTGTGTTTATTCTGAATTTTGATTATCACAAAGTGTACCTCAAAATATGAACCTATCTTTATTGGTCAAAGATTATGTGATCAATTTAAGCAATCTTGGTATAACAATCTGTTCAACTCTCCAAAATGTCTTAACTATAGAATTTTCAAGTGTACCCATAATTTTGAGAAATATTTGTTAGATCTTCCATATTATCTGCGAAAAGCTTGTTGTAATTTCAGGTGTTTAAATCATAGGTTACCCTTTGAACAGGGTCGTTTCTGGGGAGTTGAAATAGATGATTGTATTTGCGATATTTGTGATATGCAATGTATTGGTGATGAATTTCACTATTTTTTTATGTAAATTTTTCTCTATGGAAAGAAATCGATTGTTACCAAAAGATTCTTTTAAACATCCAAATACTTTAAATTTAATGACTTGTTCAACTGTAATAACTTTAAAACAAAAGTAAATGTTGCTAAACTATGTAAGATAATTTTATCTGTTGTTAATTGATAGAATTTCAATTAATCTATGATATACTTAATCATTATTGCCTTCCTAAATCACACCTGTGTATTATTATTTATGTACCAATTTTGATGTTACATTTAATTATTAAGTTGTCATTTGATTACTTACATGTATATTATGTTAATATTTGTTTGTTTGTATTCAACATACCCTAGTTGGGGTCATTGAAAAAATAAAAAGTTCAAAGTTCTGTCCATTCATATTGGAAAACATTGGAAGTACATTCTGTTTAGTTTTTTTTGTGTGCATTAAATGAAATATAATACACATACCTGGTTTTCTACAGGCAATACACAATCTGCTTTCTCAGTCAGCTGATGCATGGCCAAAACACTGTTGTAAGGGGAGGTAATCACATCATCTTCTGCTGAAGGATACACGGCTGTCACAAATCTGAAATCAAAATAAATTTAAAGTTGCAGTACATGATAGTACTACATAGAAATGTAAAACAGGCATTTATAGTTTCCACAGAATGATCAATTTAACTTCGGATAAAAAAAAACAACCTTTGCCAATAGCAATTAAATGGATACTTTGACCAAGTAAAGTTTTAGCTGGCCCAGTGCTTTATAGTTTGTTTGTTTGTTTGAATGGTGTTTTAACATAACTTTTTCAGCTATATCATGAAGTCCAGTTTTTATTGGGGGAGGAGGCCCCAGTAGACGAGAGAGCCCCTGACCTTCGGCAGGAAAATGACAATCCCTTAAGATTGGAGTCAAGTACCCTGCCAGCAGTAAGACTCAAACCCACAACCTCAGTGTTGACGGACCAAGTTATTATTCAATCAGTCAACAAGTTTTAGAAAAAAAAACGGTTTGTATTTGGCAGCCATCTTGTTCTCCTACTATTGATCACATGATCTGTCAACACTGAGATTGAAGGATTGAGTCTCACTGCGGGAAGGGTGCACTTCACTCCAATCTTAATTGACAAGGATTGCCAGTTTTCCTACCGAAGGTCTGGGAATTTCTCTCGTTACACCGGCTTCCTCCCCTTATAAAAATTGGATGCCTTGATATAGCTGAAAAAAAATTCTGAGTGGCGTTAAACAATAAACACAACAAGCTCATTTGTTGTACTGTTGTGTCATACTTGCCAACATATCTGTGGCAGAATTCTTGAGGTCCAAGTGGGTGCAAGGCAAACGATTTTAGAGTATCTCTCCTGAGTGCAAATATTTACTGATTATGTTTTTTTGAGCTAACATACACATTTATTTAATTTTTTCTTGATTAGAAAACTCTATTTTAACACAATTTTAAAAATAATTTAGAATTTCTATATTTTTTTTCTTGGAAAAAGAAGAAACCAGGAGATTCCAACGACCTTCCCGACATGGGTAAAAAATTATGTAGCCTCTGGGCAAAATCCGGAGCATTGGCATGTATGTTGTGTGTTGACATGAAGATTTAAAGTTATCTCATCTCATCTTATCTAATCTTCAGTGGAAATTATTTATTTGAAAATTGTACATAAAAGTTGCTGGATTGTACCTGTAGACATCTGGGTAATCTTCCTCCAACAAGTTTAATATGAATGTTCCAACTCCAGATCCTGTACCTGAAAAACAGATTGGCTTTGAAAATCGAACAAACAGGAAAGGTGTGTAAATTAAAATTAATTTATATTTCTATATCTGATCAGAATTACACTTTGGTCCACCAAAAGATGACAGTTTATTTGGCATTGTGAAACAGATGTTTATTTATTATTTATGTTTTTATATTTGCTTTTTAAATGTTTGTTTGTTTGGTTTTTTTTTTTTTTTTGGTTTTTTTTTTATAATTTAGACCGTTATTGTTTCTGTGTTGATTTGATTTTTAGCTGGTATTTTGTTATTTTGCAACGGTTTTTTCGTGTTCCGTTTACCTCCCGCTGTAACATTTTAAATAATTTGTGTATATATTACAAAAGAAAGTCTAAAATGAAAAATAATGTTATACTTATATTAATAACACTTGTATTTGTACTTTTTACAAACCACTCTTAACAGTATAGATCGATCATATTCATGCGGGAGGTAAAATAGCCGGCGGAAGTTGAGTTAATTTCCCAAAACAAAAACATGGCAACTCACAGTCATGAGTCGAAAAATGTTGCGCCTAAAAGTATACGTTCAAGAATCAAAGACGACTATTTGACATGTGCTATTTGTTATGATCATTTTAAGAAACCAAAAGCTCTTCCATGTTTGCATACATATTGTGAAAACTGTATCAGGGATTACGTATATGGTAGAAATTTTGACCAGGCTGGTAAATTTCCTTGCCCCGAATGCAATCAAGAGACAGTTATTCCTGTCGGAGGTGTTGAAGCGTTTCCAGATAATTTTCACGTACAAAGTTTATTGGACGCGTTATCAGCACCAGCACGACCTGCCCCACCGTTGCCAAGAACAGCCAGCCCTCTAACTACGCAAAATAATAACGCTGCAACTGGGGATCGCAATGCAATTTACCCAACACTTCATAATGTTGATAGTAATAAGAAAGAACAAAAAGACTATGTTTTTGTTGCTGCAGATGGTGTGATACTTAAGTTTGGACAGTTTGGGGGAACACTAACAGACTTTCATAAACCGTATGGTTTAGCCACAGCACAAAATGGACAGTTTGCAGTATCAGATAGAAGTGGCTCTAGAATACTTGTGTTTTCAAATACAGGAATATTATTGAGTAGGATTACTTGTTTGAATTGCAAAATCAGTGGGTTGACATTTATGCGGGATGGTCATATTCTTGTCGCTGTCGCAAATGCAAACTCGTCAATAATGCGAATATACAATATGGATGGTAAAATGGTAGAAGATATTGGAGAATTTTATAGATTTGCAAAACCTAGTGGAATCGCATTATCCAGTAAACACCATATAGTAATTTCAGATTTAGAAAGCAATACTATCATGTTGTTCACAGATCAGAAAAAGTTGTCCACCAAATTTGGTAGTAAGGGATCAGGAGAAAAAAGATTTCAGTCGCCAAATTTTCTTGCCATAAATAATAAGGATGATATTGTTGTCAGTGACTGTGCAAACAACTGCATTCAGGTCTTTGATATCACAGGAAATTTTAAACACAAGTTCGGCAGCTCTGGTGCTAACCACGGCCAACTTAACTGTCCCATGGGTGTAGCAGTCGATAGTCATAACAACATTATCGTTGCTGATGCAGGTAACTTTCGAGTCGAAATTTTTGACAAAAAAGGAAAACATATAAAGTGCCTTGTTCAGGATACAGATTCTATAGGTAATGAAGCAAAGCCTTTGAATGTTGCAGTGACTCCAAAAGGAGATGTTGCTGTGTTATTAGTTGGTGAACAATTTGCGGAAGTGCAAGTCTTTCAGTGGAATGGTTGATTAACATGAAATGAATGCAACATTATTTAGTGCTTTGTAATAATTTAAAAAAATTGTTGAATTGTTAAATGTTTTCACGAGTCATGAGCATATTATATGACACTGAGTTATATATGTTATAAGAGACAAGTTTCTACATGTATTGCCACTATTTAATTCAATGGTCTGTACCTCGTATTATCCAATTTGTTACATAATTTTTGTTGAAGTCGGTTGTGAATTTAGCCTTAATTTCTGTATTTTTCTAATTCAATATGCAAATTATAGAAAAACATTTACATAAATCTTCAGGGAAGAAGTACTTTTTTAGTAAAATATTTGTTATACACACCTTGACAATCAATGTTCAGACACAAAAGTTCGTAGAATATTTATACATTTATTAGATAAAGTTCTGTGTTAACATGTAGTGCATAATGGTATAAGTTTTGAGAATCCAGGAAATCTAGCAATATTATATGTCCATTTTTAAATGTTCCTACCAGCAGTCTAAATATTTGTTATAAGCTCTCAGTGTATACTTGTACATTGTGATGACTTCTAATTTGGCATTCATGTGATATTCAGAACAGTAGCAGAAAATATTATTTTTTATCTTCAATTGTGCAAAAGATGTCATCAGGGGCAGTTTCTTCATGTTATATATGGTTGAGTATTTAAAAGTTAACATTTTCAATATAAATTTTTGGAAGTAAAGTTTATTGAACAATTGTGCACATGCATTGAACCAAATTTGAGTGGTCATTGTGGCATATGCTATGCAAGTGATGACTAATGGGAAAACTTTTTTGATTTCATCCACTTTCTTTTCCTTTTTTGGTTTTTGGATAGGTGAATTAATAAACATGATAAATTGCAATGATTGATCAAAATTGTTTCAGTAACTTAACTTTAAGATGTTTTACACATACTGTATACAATGTACATGTACATATGTACAGGTTGTGTATAACATGTATCTATTTCTTCACATTTACAATATTTACTGTTTATCATTTTTGATTTGTCAACTGTTATACAGGTCGTTCATTTTTTAAGATGAACGGATCTAATGTATGAATATATAGTGCAATGAAGTAATGTGTTCAATTAAATAAATAAAATAAAAAGCTTAAAAATGAAAATTTGGTGGATTACATGTACATGTACAAAATGTACAAGTAATAAAATATGTTTTTACAGAATGAGTGGTATATATGAACTCGTCCACAAACTTTACCCCTTGGCCCTGGGGCTTCATTTAGTTTGAGTGAGTTGGTCTGGTTGATACACCAATGAATTAGTCAAATCTGCTTTTATTCCTATAAGGAACTGAAAAATAATCAACAAAACCCTTAACAGCCCTCTACAATCTGATTAAAATCAGCTGTTATGCTAGCTCAGTATACTACGTTACTACGGCAAGTAACGTAGTATATGGAGCAAACGTACATAACAGCTGATTTTAATCAGATTGCAGCCCTCTATAGTGTTATTTTTCTTGACTACTTGTAATTTATTAAATTTTGTATGCAGTTTTGTTTACTTCTTACTATCTGTGATGGCTGTAAATGTAATGTAATTTTGACACAATTTACTGTATCTTTTTATTGAGAGCCTTTTGTTTCGTGCCTTCATTCTACAAGTTAATTTTCAATAAATCTTTAAACAATAATTTTTGAGTTTTGTGATGTTTTTTCCATACTGTTAAGTATAAATGTTTGTTTGAATGGTGTTGAATGCCACTTTCAGCTATTTTTCAGCTATATCGAGGCATCCAGTTTTTATTGGAAGAGGAAGTCCAAGTACCTGAAAAAAACCCCAACCTTCAGTAGGATAACTGGCAATCCTTGTCAATTAAGATTGAAATCAAGCGCACCCTTCCCGCAGTAAGACACAAACCCCCAATCTCAATGTTTACAGTCCATGTGATCAATAACAGACGATCTACCTTAACCACTTGGCCACCGATCGCGAGGAGCCTATACTGTAAACATGGTAAATGTACCTTGATTGATACTGTACATGATGAACATTTTTTATAAAACTCAATTTTAGTATGATGTAGTAGATAGTATGGTGGAGGATACGAAATAGGACCACTCTCTCTGAAGCAATGTTTTCTTCATATTAATTTTTGGCCCGATTTCACAGAGTGAAAATCTGGGTTAAAGTATGTTGAATGTTGGGTGGGCGGGCAGGGAAAATATTTTTCGTAACCGTTTTCTCGGCTTCTACTAAATGGATTGATTTCAAATTTGGTGCACAGCTTTTATAGCATGATGAGTTGTACCTTGCCTCCCCTTTCCAGGTCAGTCAGTTAACTACTTCCTGTTTTCCGAGCCGACTTACGAAATCCAGCCATTTCTGTCTTTGATCGATTTTCTACATGTAATTCCCTATTAAGATACATGTATAGTACTGTAACGGTAGAGGGAGGGGGGAGTGGTGTTGGATGTTTTAGTTTTCAGACTGCAACTAAAAAAAGTTGATATTCATACAGGTAGATGTGGTTATGTCTCATCAGTGCAGGGAGTACTAGTATCATCATTTGCTAATGGTTCAGCTGTAATTGAGGTTATTGTAGAGTTTATGAGGATTTTTGTATTATGGAATCTAGTTTTTATTGGAGTACCCCAGTCTTGTTCAGGAATACTTCTTAATTTAAAAGCACTTAACTGACCAATTCATTTTGTGCCTGTAACATTAAGAATAAAAAATCAATATGCACAGGGGTGCAAAAGCCGAGTTGCCGTATTTTATTAACCAAAACTTTCCTTGTCTTCATTTTAAGATTTAACATAATTGGTTATTACAGGCATTACATGTAAACTGGAGATAAAGTGAGGAAGGGTTTCAGCAGGAAAAATGTAAGCTTTATCAACAAATTTTCAAAGTTGCATAAAATATGAATATGTGAATCCTCAAACAGTATTGAACCATTGTGTAAAATTTCAGATATGTACTTGATGTAGTTTTTGAGTTATGGTCTGGAAACCACTAATTCAAGAAATTTTCTAACGTTTTTCTGTCACCTTGACCTTGAACGGATTTACCCCAAAATCAATAAGGTTCCTCCTCTTATGGTATGTAACAATATACCAAAGTTTCATTAAAATCGGTGGACAACTTTTTGAATTATGGTCTGGAAACCACTATTTCAAGAAATTTTCTAATGTTTTCTGTCGCTGTGACCTTGACCTTGAACGGATTTACCCCCAAAATCAATTGGGTTCCTCCTCTTATGGTATGTAACAATATCCTAAAGTTTCATTAAAATCGGTTCACAACTTTCTGAGTTATGGTCCAGACACCAATTGTTGACGCCCGCCCGCCATCATAATAACAATAGCCGAGTTCAACTTCTTTGCAACTCGGATAAAAAAAAATGCAAGAAATTGTATATGGTTCAATATCAAGCCATTAGTCTAGAATGTAAAGAAGTCTCTCTCTGATAAGACCACACCGTCTTCACTGAACATGTGGTCATATAAAAAGGGTCAGCTCTGGGGAAGGGGATATTTGTGTTAAGAAGCACTATACAAATGTTTAGTAAAGTGGCCTTATTTGAGGGGGTCTACTAAACCTAATTATAAAATCAATCAGTTCCTTGTCTCCCCCTTTTTTCCATTTCAACATGATAAAAAAGGTGGAGAAACCGGTCAATTTTATTTTTGTATTAGATTGGTTCAGGCTATCTGCTGTATCACATTGTTTAGACTATAGTATAGATAAGCCTATAAAAAAAGCTAATTCATATGTACCCTATTTATGGCCCACAAGACAATATTTTTGTCCTCAAAGTTCTTTGACTTTAGTTTTTCATGTGATTATAAGGTACAAATTTAAGTTGTATGTAAACAAAAACTTTTAAGTTGGCTTATATATGATTGAATCTTAAATATTAAAATGTATGCCGAATAAGGCTAAAAGGGCAACACAATCTGGTAGATGTCCTGATTTTTTTTCTGGTCAACAAGATCCTCTCAAAGAAGCCTTAATTTAGTTCTTCATGATGTACAAAAGCAATTATTTCATTATGTTTCTAAACTATGTTCTTCAACAACTTATTATGAAAAATTCACACCACCTTCAGTATGTTTTCTTAAAAATTCAACAGATCCAATTGGTTGTTCAGAATGCCAATAATACTGCCCTATAGGATTTTAGGTACTAACTTTGTGTCATTTATTATAGGACTGAGCACTATTTCCCATGGATTTATAGGTATATTAATAGGACAAACTCACTCATCAACAAGACCAACACACTCACAAACAAATAAAAGTCAGGACTTTTATGAGTTTGTGAATGAGTTGTTCTTGTTGATATACCATATTTGACCAAATAAATGCCCCTCCTTAATGAATGCCCTCCCCCCAATTTAGTCTTCAACTATTACCTTCAACTGCACAGAAAATTTGTCGTCAATGTGGTATCCTCGAATGGAACTTAAAAAATTCAGTTCCATTGGTTGACACTTCTCAATTATAATTTTGTATTTTAGTGTACTGATGTAACTTACAATTTGTACTTAGATACAGCGACTAACCATTATGATTAAATTGTTCCATTGTTTTTGTGAAATATAGTAAGTGACATATCTTATGGTAGCTTTATTCTGTATTGTCTGTTTACATAAATGGACTTGAGTTGTTTTTTTACTTAATAGACGCCCTCTTTTGGAAAAATGCAACCTGCTCCTCCCCCATGTTCCATGCTTACAATTCAATTCCAAGTTTCTTGTGTATATTGATAGCGAGATTGACCTGACACATGAATATTTTGTTGATTTTAAGTACAAAATGTTATTCCATAAACCACCTTCTGATCTGAATAAAAATGAACACACAACAAAGCAAATTAATCTGTAACATTTTTTTTCTCAAACAACAAGAAGATTTTAACTTTAACGAATCAATGTCAATTCACAACAAAAATTTGTTACTTAATCATGATAGATATTAAATGCGGCCATCTTTGTTTACACTGGTTACAATAAAAGTAGTTTGGTCAATGTCATTTATCCAACAATAAATTTCATGAACTTCGTTTATCAAAAGAAAAATTCAGTTAAAAACCTCTACCAGAGTAATCTCGACCAATCAAATAAATGTATTACTAAATATGCAATCATATTAGAATAATCAAGTTTTATAGAAGGTTTATTGCACAACCAATGAAAGCAGCACTATTATATAAGGGGAAGCACCAAACATACCAGTAATGTGACATGTAGTTAAATCCGAGATCCTCCGAAAGGAGTTGTCACTATGTATTAAGTCTGAGGCTCTTTATAGGAAGTGTTGTAGTATGTTGTTAATCTCAGGTTCTTTGCAGGGAGTAAAGTAGTTTGTCTTTGTGTTTAAGAATCATAATTAAAGATGAAACTTTAGCATTAATCAATGTTAATCAGCATTTATCAACATCTCTGTAAGGACCAACCATTTTTTGTCTGGTAGGGAACTGGGGTTACATATTTTGTTCAAAATTAATAAATAGAAATATAGTGAAAAAAAAGAATTCTAAAACAGAAGAACTCTTTTTTTTATTAGGCCAAGCCCTACTTCTGCTGCACCCCTAGATAAAAAATGGTTGGTCCCTTAAGATACAAATAAATGTATAGAAGAAAATTGTACATCTACACTTTATATCTACCTCCACCCATGGAATGTAAAATGAAGAAGCACTGAAGACAGTCACAGAATTCAGCTGCTCGTCTGATGATGTCAGATAACTTCTCCTTGTACTGGGCCCCATACATCTTATGTCCTACAGCCCTAAAACAATGGACTAGAGTTAAGGATATTCAGAGGTGCTATACACTAAAGCCTCCCCTATTTCAATGATTTTAATGCAATAAGTTGGTCTTAAACACAATATGGTTGTGCATAAGGTTTGTTTTGGTTGTTTGTAGTTTACCCCTACTTTCAGCAATTCTTTAGCTATATCATAGTGTTTTTTTTTTTACAGAGGAAGCCCGGCACCTGTTGAAAATGCCTGACCTTTGGGACCTCTCTTGTTTCAATGATTTTAATGCAATAAGTTTGGCCTTAAACATAAAGATGGTTGTGCATGAAGTTTGTTTTGGTTTACCCTTTCTTTCAGCAATTTTTTAGCTATCACAAATTGGTGGAGGAAGCCGGAGCACCTGTTGAAAACGCACAACATATGGCAGGAAAATGGGTAATCCTTGTAAATTAAGGTTGGAGTCGAGCACACCCTACTTGCAGTAAGGCTCAAACTGATAAAATCAGTGTTGACAGGTCCCGTAACTTAACTACCTTAACGATTTGACCAATGAAGTCCAGTTATGGAAATGGAGTATCAATGTAACTATAAATCAAATACATTTACTTAAAGGAAATCTCTCAGATATATCTTTATTATTTAGCCAATACACAGGAGGTAATTCATGATAAGAATGTTTGTCTATTTAATGGTTTTTAATGCCACTTGCAGCAATTTTTCAGCTATATCAGTCCAGTTTTTATTGGGAGGAGAAGCCAGAGTACATGGATAAAACCACCAACCTTCAGTTGGAAAACTGGCAATCTTTGTTAATTAAGATTGGAGTCAAGCACACCTGCCCACAGTGAGACTCAAACCCGCAATCTCGGTGTTGACAATCGTGATAAGAAAAAATGTGTGTTGTAACATAGTTTGTATTGAAATGTTGTTACTGCTCATGAAAATTACCATTATTTCTAGTTCTGATGTGGGTCTTATAAGAAACTAATTGAATACAATGTGTAAAAAAACTGTCAAAATTGAGACTTTATTAACTGCAATACAAGCTATCATAAATATATAATTAAACATGTTAAACACTTACAAATATATATTTTAGAGTTATCTCCCACTAATTGTTTTCATAAACTAAATTAAAAAAATAATTTTTTTTAGTTTTTTTTTCAGGATATTTCTACTTTGAAATTTCTTACAGATTTCAAGCTAATGTACATGTACTAGTATAAAGCTTCCATGCACATCTAAATTAACATAATGAAATTCCAGAAACAATTAAAGTTATAGGGTATGGCATTTATTGTGTTATAAGTTCAAAGCATGATGGCTTCCATAGATTGCAGTTAGACCTTTAATGCATGAATAATAAAATCATTTAAAATACTCAAATAATTATCTGTATTATTACCAGTTATTTCCACATCCTGAAACATCTGTAATCAATTGCTGGAAGTCAAAAACCTCCTTCAGGGGCCCCTTCATCATTTCACTGACCACTCCCTCCTCCATATCAACAAGAACTGCCTGTAACAGTAAACATTTAACTTTGAGGGCTGGACATGTGTTAGGCAACATCAAATTGCAAATGTCTTTATTACCTGCTCATGATCAAACACCATCAGACCTTAATTTACAGACCTCTATGAAGAGCATTTAGTATGGACTGAACCCGATTAGAAATAACATCTGTTGTAAGGAACCAATTTTCTAGCCTGTTTTGAGTTGCCTCTTAAAACATTCTTTAAATATTCACAATTTAAATATTGTGATATGTACTACAGTACCATTTCCCATATACCACTCAATAAGAATACATACAGTAACTCTAGCTTTGAGTGATTTGATCTTTCCTTTACCGCTCACTATATACAGGGTCAATGAATACATACTCTAGCTTTGAGTGATTTGATCTTTCCTTTACCACTCCCCATGGGTATGTTGGCAGGATCATCATATCTAGAATCCACATTTCGAAAGAAACTACTTAGTGATTCATCATACACTCCACTCTACAATGAAACATCAGACACAATTCAAATACATAAAACAAAGTATTTGTTTATCAATAAAATACAACAAATTGTACGTTAAGTTTGTTGAATTGATCCTAGAAAGTTTTCTGATGTTGAGCTGTACATATTTACTACAAGTGACAGTGATTTATTTTATTCATAATTTAGAATTATGACCTATAATCTACAATTAGAAGGCTAAACGTAGAATATCATAGAATATCTGACATTATCTATAATTTTTACTCATGAAGATAAATAATTCATAGTAAGCAAGCTTACTATAGGTTAATAAATTTATATGTATGTTTATGAATGATAAATTCACACATTTTAAATTGCACATACTACATTGTATACCTTATTAACAGCTGCATGCTCTCGCAATGCAAGATCCCAGAATCTACATCCTATCTGATTCCCACACTGTCCAACTGAAATAAACCTTTAGTTACTCATTTGATGGCTTTGTGATTGTAAAAAAAAATTTCATCAGAGGGCAGGTATAGGAAAATTAATAAGGGAATGTATTAGAAGGGCTGATAGTTTCACGCACATCAAAAGTAGAAATTGAAATGAAAACTGCTTACTTTGTTTGATTGTGTTGTTTTTTTCCTATAAAAAATTTCACTATCTAGTTCCGATTTTCCTTTTTATTATTTTAAAATGCCAATTTTTCACAAAAGATATGCTGGCGAGAACTACTCTGTGACCAGTATATCTGAAAATCTCTAATTTCATACATTATTCATTATTCTAACTTTCTTCAGAGTTATGGAAAATAATCTGTCACAAATGACCACTGATTGTTCCTTTTGCTGTAACTTTTTTCCCTCCTTTTTACTGGGTTATGACTACAAAAGGTATGACTTACTAGTATGAACAGATTTTAATCTGATGATAAGACTGGTGTCATGTGTGTTTCATTTCAAACTCATTGAAATTAATAAAATATATGAGTTTAATGACATTAAAGTAATATTTTTTACATTTTGGTATCATTTCAAAGCATGCATAAATCGATATGTACAGGTCCCTGTGCACCGGTACATCCAAAGTGTAAAATCTCACATATCTATGACGTAAACCCCGCAGAAATGATAGATATTACAATATATTATGATAATAAACCAATATTTGTAAAAAATTATTATGCTTTATTTATACCACAGAATCGATTTTAGTAAACGCCCTACATACGTATCTGGTTATGCTTTAAAATTCTCGATTTGCTAAGTTTTTTTTAAATAAATCTGTGCTACCTTGGACAACAATTGACTGTGTCATTTATGACATTTTGCAGACTTTTAATGTGTACAGTTTTACATTCCGACAGTCGCCAAAGAAGCAGCAGTGGTTATTCTGTTTCTACAATAACGATAATAATTCTTCGTTTTATTAAACGTCTAGGTGATTGTGGAGAATGTAAACAATTTTAAATACTAAGTCGGATTATTCAAGGAATCAATTCCGATAATTCAGAAACGGGTAAGCTCATATTTCAACTTATTTTTTAATAATCAAAGCTATTAACACGAAAAACATGTCACATCAGGAGTTATACAAATAGCTGTAAATAGTTTTGCTCACTGATCATTTCACGAAGGATAACCAAACAAGGAAATTTGGTAACAACACACTGTGCGTCACCTGATAATCGGAATATTCGTTTCATACGATTTTTGACACTACTTGCTATCTTATGTAAAAGAATGAAAATCAACCCAGTAATCAATCAATTAAATCAATCAATCAATCAATCAACCTACCTACCTACTACCTACCTACCTACTACCTATACCTACCTACCTACCTACCTACCTACCTACCTACCTACCTACCTACCTACCTACCTACCTACCTACCTACCTACCTACCTATCAATCAATCAATCAATCAATCAATCAATCAATCAATTAGGATAAAATTAGGAGTTATCACTTTGATGGATGCCCTATATTTATTTTATAGTCATTCCAATCTTTGATATACTTTAAGTCTCAAATAAATATCGCAGCATATTCAAATACAAATAAAACGCTAACAGACTGACAGTGATGGATTTTCTGAACGCCCTTACTTGACATAGTTATTCTCAAAGTACGAAAGAAAAAATATTGATTCTTAGTATTCAAAATAAAACTAGGACAAAAAATTAAATACTTGTTTTCTTCATCAAACACCAGTGTAACCAACTTTAAAAACCAGTAGAAACCGATTAGTTTAAGCCTGTTTGCTGGGAAATTAAAATGTAAATAAATTGAAGGCTTTAAATTGAAATATGTGTCTTTATTTAAATCTTCTAAGTAACCAGCATCAGCTTCACGTGAGAACATTATGGACGGAAGACGTCATAGTCATGCTCTTCTTTGCAGCATTAAAAGAAAATGGAGGAGAGATTGAATAACAGTCAGTTAGTACCACTAGCTCCACCTATTCCAGAATGTCGTCAGATAAAAAACGGAAATGATGATTATTTAACAGTTTTGCAAACAAAAATTGATAATAGTTCCCTTTCAAAACGTAAGTATCGATTCTTTTAATAAATTGAATAATACGTCACATGATGGAAATATTAAATACTTTTGGTAAGGAATAAACATTGTTTTTTTACGGTAGAGAAGGAAAAGATATCAAGAAATCACCGGGGTCTAGGTTTTACGAGTAAGCCCTCCAATCACCAGGGATAACAATCTGATAACAACAACAACAACAACAACTTTTTATTGCCATATAAATCCACCATTCGTTCACTACTTTTTGTTATTGTCCATTGAGCGACAATAAAAAGGAGGGAACAATTGATGGATTTAATTTAAAAAGATTATCTAAACTATTAAAAGGGTTCTCCGTTAGCTCAGTTGATTTTTTTCGCCTTATATCTGATACCTACGGATAGCGAGAGGTATCTTCATACTAAAGACTTCTGACTTCATAGTTCAGACTTCAGTGTTAAAACTTCTCGTTTCATACTTCTGACTTCATACTTCTAAGTTCAAAGCTCTGACTTTAGAAATCAGATTTATCAGTTATTTATTTAAGCATATATTTTCGCGCCAATCATAAATTAGAAAAACCACAGACTATCAGTAATGGTAGAATACAGAATTTTAATTCAATGTTTAGTCTAGCTTGGAATGGTTAGGTTACATGTTTTTTGTTTTGGGGATATTATCCAAGGTAAAAAACAATCCAAGTATATGAAAGGCCATCAGATAAGAGCCTATAAGAAAAAAATGTTGTAATATTTTATGTAATTTAAAATCTGCCATTTGTCTCCATTTTATATCTTAGAATTGAAAAACAAATCCGCATATAATGTTATGAAAATCCTAATTATTTGCATAAAATTGTTTGTCGCCGTATAAAACAAACAACTCCATGTGGATTGATATGAATAAAAATGTTCTCCGTTCAGAAATAATTTGACGCGAAAATCTGATTGGCGCGAAAATATATGCTTATATAATTAACAGAATTCTGACGTCCGAAGTGAGAACACTGAATTCTAAATTCTGAGCTTTGAACTTAGAAGTATGAAGTCAGAAGTATGAAACGAGAAGTTTTAACATTGAAGTATAAAGTCAGAAGTCTTAACTATGCAGTCAGAAGTCTGAAGTATGAAGATACCCCGCGCTTTCAGTAGATACCTGCTAAAACGCACAGGCTTCCTGTTACAGAAAAAAATGCGCCTGATAACACTTAAGTTGCGGGTTTAAGCCTAGTTGCGGACAGGGTGTGCTATAATTGACAATTGTTGCACGTTTCATCAATGTCGGGAGTATTTACCCTTTATTCCGACTTCCCACAATAAAAAAAAACTAATAGCCATGATATGAGAAATTACTAAAAGTGACGGTTAACCACATTCAAACCAACAAACAAAAAATCTATAATAACTATGTTGTATCGATACACGTTTACAGAAAAAAATTACATAAAACCAGAGACAGTAAGAGATTCCTTGGATCACGTTGCTGCCAACGTGCTGATATTGCGAAAATTTTTAATACGAATTAAACTAATCGTTAAATTCAGTGTCATGTTTAAGAGTTAGCTTTTTTTTTTCAAAGAACTAAAGTAAGAATTTAGGTTGTGTTATTAGAAATCAAAACTAATGACGTGTGAAAAATGATGTAATAGTATATTTGAAGTTGCTAGAGTAAACCAAACAACTGATTATGTTTTACATTCCTTCTTTGCAGAGCGAATGCGACAAAAAGCTTTGCAGTTCGCCCTAGTCGCTGCCATAGAAAAACACGATGATGACTTGGTACAAGAACTTATCGCAGAGGGCGTCAATGTTGACGCTGAAATAATTTTCACTAAAACTCCTCTAACGCATTCCATAGAACTTCAACACGAAAAAATTGCTTTAATTTTACTGAAAAATGGTTGTAACCCAAACCTGAATGTTGACGAATTTCCATACCTAAGCCCAATACATTTGGCTGCAAGAGAAAATCTTTCCAATGTTATAGAAAAACTCATAGAGCTGAAAGCGGACGTAAATATACGAAATCAAGACGGTATGACGCCATTACATATTGCAAGTTATTTTAATAAAGCAGAAGCCTTAAATACTCTTTTAAAATTTGGCGCGAAAATTGATCCTGCTGACAGTTGTAGCCGGACACCTCTCCATCGTTCTGTAGAAACAGGGTCTATAGATATAGTGAAAATACTTATTGAAAATCACGCTAATGTGAATGCTAAAGATATAAAATGCTGGACGGCCCTACACCTCGCCATTGCCCTAGACTTTCAAAATATTATAAAATTACTGTTAGAAAATAAATGCCGGCTTGATACAGAAGATGTGAATGGTCGAGAACCATTAGCTATTGCCTGTGATTATTTGAACGAAAGCAACGTAGAAATTGTCCGAACAACACAGTTCAATTTTTATCTTAGGAGAGCAGATTTTCTGCAGGGCAGATATGTTACTATTTTACAACGTGCCAGAGAGCACAAGGAAATGCTACCTACGGTTATGACTTTGATTAACGCAGGAGCGGATATTGACGGACCTACGCTACGCCCAATAACAGTAGCTATGACGGCGGGTAATGTAGACACTGTGTGTATGCTGATAAGCGCCGGGGCAAGGATCCCTCAACATTGGGAACAGCTGATGACTGATGGTCAGCGAGGACATAGGATGATGCAGATGTCGGAGTGGCTAGCTTCTCAATACAATCTACAATATACATTACAAAAACAAAGTAGAAGAAAAATCCGGAAATTATTAGCAGAAATGTATAATAATGTGGAAAAAGCTATAGACATGCTCCCATTACCTACTGCAATGAAAATTATTTTAAAGTTTTAGAACAATATAATTAAAATTAAATCTTTCACTTGCTCCCCCCTTTTTGCTATGGTCGCTACGTGTACGTACAGTTAATTTTACATTGAAATTATTGTACAGCCATTATCTGTTTAAACATTGTAATATGTGATCACGCGATCAGGAATGTTCGAATGATAGACAACAATTATTTAATTAAAAGTTGAGACCGTCTAGTTCGTGGTGTTTAGCTAGGTTCGAAATTTGTCAATCAGAAAAAAGTTTTTTTTTGTCTTTAATGGAAAACACGTTTGGCGCATGTCTAGAAATAAAATAAAAATATAGATTGAAAAGACTTAAAAGCGATACGATACTACATGTATAACAATTTAAGTTTTTGGTGTGAAAAAAATGAGTACATCAAATAAGTATTATCAAGTATATAAATGTACAAAAGTAGTACTTATACAACAAAAGGAGGACATTACATGGTTAACGACCTTCATGTCTGCCATTATGCTGAATAACACATCAAAGCTATGAAATTGTCCGTGTAAATTTCAAAATTGTCAAAACCCTAAGGTTCATGTATAGGTTGACACAGTCATAATTTGGTTTCCAGTTTGGCATATTTTGGTTTTATTGTTTAATGCTCTTCATATTAATGTAGTGTTTGGCATTTTTATTTATAGTTTGTAAGAACAAGATTAAGATATGCTAAAGGGTAAATGTTACTATCTGTGAACAACACATGACATAATCTGTGTGGCATTCTCAACTGTGAAACAGGTTGCGAGTTCAACTGTTCAAGCGGGCAGTGTGCGCTTGACTCAAGCCTTATTACAACTATTGAGCCATGTGGTATTTTTCTTGCCAAAATGACAGGGTTTTTACCGGGTATTTCGGTCTTCACCTGATAAAAACATGATTGATTGATGTTTAACTTCCAGCAAGCAATATTTCAGCTATATCCAGGACGTTCGAATAAACCTGATTGATTGATGTTTAACTTCCAGCAAGCAATATTTCAGCTATATCCAGGACGTTCAAATAAACATGAATAAATTGATGTAATGTTATATTTTAAGTTTTGATAACAGGTATTTAGACAATACAATGAGGGTATTTGCAATAAGCGGCAAGCCATTCTTCATATTGAGAAGTAACAACCTGAACCCCACGTTTTTGCATTATGTATAGTCATCATCGATTAAATTACGCTATTTTGTGTCAAATGTGTTCTATTAAAATTTTAATAACTTATAAAAGAATTAAATCGGGGGAAGTAATTTAAAAAAAAAACCTGCTAATTACCGCAGCGGGATAGCTATTAATGAAAAGAAACTTGGGATTATTTCTCGGCATGTTTTTAAGTTAATTTTTCACAGTTTGTTGTGGCCTGCACAAATCTAGCTTAATCTAGCTTCTGATGCCACACTCTTCTCCACAAATACTCTCTGTACTAAATTGGAAAAAACTGTAACGCCTCGAAAGGGATATGGTTGATTCCTAAATATTGTATAGCACATTGAAACATTGTTGTGACTAAGGTAACTAATACACTTTATAAAATAATAATCTTAAGTTAATTGTCATTAAATCAATAAAACTTTCAAATGATTTATAACAGCAAACAGATAATATTCAAATGAAACAAAAACTTGACAAATAACAAGCCTATAAGACTCCCATCATCGATTTTATGAAAGATTTGTCGAAAATTTGTGGGCTCAGTATTTTTATTTAAACATTCAAGGCCGGGATTTTCGGCTAAAACATTTAAATCTGTTAAGAAAGAACATCTTTAACTTTTTTGTATTGAAAATAAAATGACAAAATTGCTATATATATATAATATACTTGCACTAGTCGAAACCTCTTACTAAAAACCATGTGAAATATTGGAACTACTGATACAAAATGTACCAGTATTATTAATTGCTTATATAAAAATGACTAATTATATGGCAGGTTTGAGTAAAATTTTTGGCCAAATTATTTTGTGTATGCATTATTAGCCCCTTAAATTTTTAGTTGTGTATTCTGATAAGGCTTTAATAAAATCTGTGCATTCGTAGAAAATATTTGTGAAATGAAAGACACAGATTTGACACGGTACGAATCGGTATACTCAACATAGCATCTCCCTACTTGAAACAATAATTTTAGTTGTATTACGGATCTTTAAGTATCCGGAACTTCTCTTCTGGCATATTGGGTATGTAAATTTAGTGGTCATATACAAGAACACAATACATTAGCAATATAGATAACTTTCAATAATAAATACTTCATTGCATACCTTGAAATTTCGTTTAAGAAATGAAATATACGTGTGTGCAAAAGAAGTAGTTCGATCAGTCATAACAAACACTGTATAACATGTGTTAATCGATGTAATATTTTTGTTGGAGTTCCCGTCAACGTTGGGGAAGAAAAGGGGGGAAGGGGGTCCTGAGAGGGTGATGATAGATGTACGACAAGTTTTTAAAAAAACAATTTCAGGCACTTCTGGCTTTCTGAACTAGTTTTGATTTGTTGTCCGCATTCTGCGATATTAAAGTTGAATCAATTACATTTGTCGATTATTGGTAACATAACAATATTTTAAAACAGTTTTACTTTATAGAAAGTATCTATGAATAATTAAATTACTGTTTTAAATTTCATTTATTCAAGCATATTGTATGACGTTTGCAGAATATTTATTTTAAGCTTCGTAGGTCCATGGGTGACGAAACATCTATGATTCCACCAGCACCCATTGCTCCTGATATTCCCTTCCGTAACGACAGAGAAGACATTATGGCTTTACTAGAGGCGAGAGTAGATCCTTTACAAGAAGGTACGTCAATGAATTGGACCATCCCCTATACCACTCACAGGAAAGACTGATTAACGGTCATGGCCGTCGGCAAAAGGGGAGGGTCTGGGAGCCAGGGAGGGGGCCTCCCAATGCTAGAAAATGTTTGAAAAAAGTTTAAAAGTTTGGGTACTGGCGCTTCTGAATTTTGTTTGATGTGTTAGATATTTCAAAAATGACAGGCTGTCACGTGCATCCTATGATATTGAAGTTGAAACAATTCTCGGTAACATAACAATACTTGTTTTGTAAAATGGGGAGCGAAGATGGCGTATGCACCCTACGCACCTCTGTTCCGACGGCCATAAATGTATATTACAAGTTTGTCAATACTAGACTTTCGCTGCTTGTAACGCATATTGAGTTAAAAAATGTTTTTGTAGTTAAGTACTACTGGCATGGGTCGGTTGGAACCAGGCTTGCACGAGAATCATGGCTTACAGTTTCTCAGCTGAATCCAGACGATTGGCTTATGACTTAATATGTTCACTATTATTAAAATTGTCACATTCTACGGTTTTTTAAGTTCTTATTTTACGTCAAAGCATCAAATAACATAACTGCAAATTTTTTAGTACTTCGCAGATTTGTTTGTATTGTTTATATTGGATAAATCTGAATGAAAATTCATTCTGCACCATTATTTACTTAGGTACTTAGTTGAATTTATTCTTTAAATTACAATTTAACTTTTCAGAGAAAATGAGACAAAAGGCTATGCAGTTTTCTTTAGTTGGTGCAATAGAAAAAAGAAATGTGAAACTTATTCAACAACTACTAGACGATGGGGTCAATATTGATGCTCAAATCATGTTTACGAAAACTCCCTTGACACACTCGATTGAACTGAAACACGATGAAGTAGCGATGCATCTACTACAAAATGGTTGCGATCCGACTCTTTCTGTTGACCATTTCCCTTATTCACAACCGATCCATTTAGCTTCCCGAGAGAATCTGAGCAATATTGTTGTAAAACTTTTAGAAATGAATGTTGACCCAAACGCACGAGATCAGGACCGAATGACGCCATTGCATATCGCAAGTTACTATGGTCGGATAGAGGTCGTCAACACTTTATTGAAGCATGGAGCAAATGTTAATTTATGCGATAGCTGTAATAGGACTCCACTCCATCGTGCCGTGGAAAGTGGTTCAGTTAATATTGTAATGACATTGATTAATTCTGGCTCCGATATAAACCTTGTAGACATCCAACGCTGGACACCACTTCATCTCGCCATCGCGTTAGATTATCAAGATATTGTTGACTTATTATTGGACAATAAATGCAGATTAAATATATTTGATATAAATGGTAAATCACCACTGTCAGTTGCGTGCGATTTCTTAAGCAGAAGCAACTGTGACGTTGTTCGCGCAACACAATTTAACTACGATGCTAGAAAAAGAGACTTTATCCAAGGAAGATACTTGAGTCTATTGCAACGCCCCAGAGTGGACAGGGAGAGACTTCAGACGATAGTATCGTTGATAAATCTTGGAGCAAACATCGACGGACCGCAGAGTCTGCTGCCAATAACGGTAGCCGCCAAAGCTGACCACGCTGATACGGTTTACATGCTGTTAAACGCTGGATCGTGGATTCCGCATCATTGGGAACCGATGTGTTCCGAGATTCAGCAAGGACTTAGAATGGTGCAATTGTCGGAATGGATACACTCGCAGTATTTAGTGCAATTTTCTCTGTCGTGGCAATGTAAACGAAAAATAAGAAAAATTCTGGCAGTAACTTACGGAAACTTAGACAATGGTATTGATGAACTACCCCTTCCTTCGACACTAAAAGCTTTTTTGAAGTGAAATAGTCGTTTAACTATCTATGGATTGGATGTATATTCGTATTTTAAGGTTTGGAATTTAAGCCTTGTTTTATGCTTCGTCTTAATGGTATCATAAAGGAGAAAGTTTAAACACCATCCTTGGATTATTTATATAAATGGCTTGCTATTTCTCTCGTACATTGTTTTCCTTTTCACGTCGCTTAAGGACGTAAATCAATCAATCAATCAATCAATCAATCAATCAATCAATCAATCAATCAATCAATCAACCAATCTATCTTTTCTTTTTGATTGGTATGATGAATGCAAACCCGCGCTTCTGTCCAAAACAAAAACCATGAATTAAATCTAAAAAATAGCTGAAAATGGCGTTAAAACTCAAAACCATACAAATAAATAAAGACAAACAGACATTTGTTATTTATTCAGTTTCCCCCTTGCCTTTATATGGATTTTCCTATCAGCAGACAGTTATTTATTTTTAGTTATGATGTATAATCCTGATAGACATTCTAATTGAATTTGAAATGAATATGATTTAAAAATTCAAAAACAATTTAGACAACGCAGCAATAATAACAGATAACAATTAATATCTGGTCCTGGTATGATATAACTTCTGAGATCTCCTATCCATAAATTTTCTAGCATGATCAATATTGTATTTTAGGACAGGTCAAAGAAATCTTGCTATCAAGATGTGTTATAAATTTCTTTAATAAGATCAATGTCGGAATTCCTGAAATCACGTTTTTACCTGTTTTACAACACAATGCTTAAATAACGTCACCTGGACTACACGTTGTCTTGGCATTCGTTGTCGGACTTCTAGGAGTTGTTTTATATAGTTTTTGTATTGGATTACATATTTTTACTAAACAGCAATAAACTTGTTTGTTTGTTTGTTCGAATATTGTTTGAGGCCATTTTCATTTTTTTTGGAGAGGAAGTGGAATAACATGAGAAATCCCCCGACCCTCGTTAGAAAACTGGCAATAGTTGTCAATAAAGATTTGAGTGGAGTACACCCTGCTTGCAGTGGGAATCGAACCTGCAATCTCAGTGTTGACAGATCACGTGATCAATAGTAGACGAACTACCTTAACCTCTTGGCAACCGAGGCCCCTCAACAGCAACTGAAAAGAAACGATTTTCATAGTATATACGAAATAGAATCCGTCGTTTATTTGATGAAGGCAATCATTCTAATAGCTTTAATTTATGTTATTATAACTGATTTTTAACGAATTGGTTTAGTATTCATTGGTGTATCCAGGGGGGAGAGGCGCACCCCTAAACTTTGACCAAAATTGTAAAGCGATATGCCGAATTTAAATAAATAAATTGTTAATTGTACCATATGATAGAAAAACGTCGTAAAGTATTTATTTTCAAAATTGTTAAAAATATATAAACTGCTGGGCCTTAGGGTGGGAGGCGCAACCCTAACCCGCCACAGTGGCTTTGCACTGGACCTACAACTCTCGCGCTCCGTTACAGTAATTACCAGTTGATACTATAACATTTCCTGCTGTAGACACACATACCAAGCGCTATGATGAGTCTTGGTTAGACGAAACGTCTGGCGTAGTAAATTTTATAACCTTGGTATCTTTAATGGCATTTTATTATGAACGTTTGTAGGTAACACAAAGCCATCACCTCTTGCTTTTGCGTACGGTAATTACATCTTGACATATGTTTTCAATGCATATTATAATTAACAAATCTAAAATCTATCTAGCCAGAAATACTGAGTACATTTGAAAACATTTCTACGTTGTCAATCGTTCTGTATATAGCTGATGAACTACATAGGTCAATTCATAGGTCGGCCCATCTATCTATCCATCTCTTCATCATTTAATTCATCATCCATTGTCAACGTCTAGTCTTTGACTTCACACGTATCCTGGATTGTATTAACATAAAATAAAATTACCGTTAATTTTGTTAAAGTTCAGTTTTTTATTGCGTATAATCACGTTTATATAGTCGTGTATATTTAATTTTCTTTGTTGCAAACCACAGAAATAGAAGAACAAAGGGATTGTTTGAATGGTGTTTAACCAAATTTTACCGCTTTACAATGGCAACAGTGTGGGATGTGATTATAGACAATTTAACATTTTTAACATATATACAAATAAATTATGACGAAAATGACGTTTCAAAAATAGAAAGGGGAGGCAATACAATACAAATAGACTACCGGAAGCAAGTACTGCTTGGAGTAATCTTTTCCACTCAGGGGCAAAAGTTTGCATTTTAATACCTAATAGAACTCACCTCCTACTTGATCCAAACCACACAGGCCACACAATCTATCGTCCGCTGCACCCACCGTATGCACCTCTTTCTATTGGAAGTTTGTAATTGGCATGAAAGCTCTCCTTAAGTCAAATGGTAAAAAGGACAAGTAATATTCTAAACCATGGCCTGTTTTAACAATCCGATAACTCATACATTTGCAGAATTGAAATGATTTCTTTCTAGTTTTGCTTGTATTGATTACACGATCTTATCCATCGTTGCTAGGGTAGTAGAATGAGATATACGTTGAGACAACCAGACCTACGATATTCAACAATTCTATTTGGCAAATTTACTTAGAACTATTATTTTCTGACATTTTATTTATACATCAATATTAGACAAACCACCATTCGTCCCTTTCCACTGTTGATTTATTGTTTGTTAACTTGTTGTCTGAAAACTGCTCAATCAATTATACGTTTACAATCACATTTCTTGTTTTATTCATAAATCGCAAAATGTAATAAACAAAGTAAAGCGTTTATATTTATGCAATATTTTAACTCTAAGATACTTTTTATGAACTAAACATACTATGTGAAAACATCGATTTTTTTTTTCACTTTTGTTGTCATAAACGACATACACGTAATCCCACGAACTATTAATGTTTTCTAAATTGGTTACTATTTTAAAGAAACGAATTAAATTTATTGCATTTCCGATCACCATGAAATGAATTCCCTCTGAGATTTCCACAAAACGTTTACCAACTATTGAACTCAATAGTACTTAATGGAAATAAAAGTTACATGACAATAAATCAATACACCTTCATGACAGACATCGAACATTGATTTAACACAACAGAAATTTTGAAAATTACGTTGAAACACACCTGAAAATGTTGTAATGGATACAAGTGTGAAACGGAGCAAGAACTTACATTGAAATGATTTTATTGGACAATTAACAGTACAGCTGCATGCGGAGAAATTTTGTTTTGATATCACGGATCAGTTACGAAGTAATATATATATATGACAGAAGGTTTTACGCTTAAGATATTGGATTGCGTAAATTCTAAATTGGAAAATTCAATGAACGGTAGTGATTAACCCATTTTGATTAATATTTCCAATCGGATATCACTTGAGAATCTGGATTTTAACAAATCGGCGACAAAACCACAAAAAGGTAAGTATATATAGCAAGATTTATATGTCATAATATATATGTTGAATACAAATAAAAGATGTTTTAACCTTCGATGCCAAAATATGTGGGCGTTATAGTTCTAGTATATTAAACAATTTAGTATAAACTTTAAATAACAGTTATATAACAAATTAAATATTCAATGTATATTTGTCAGGGGCGGATCCAGAAAAATGGGCTAGGGGGAAGAAATTCGGCAAGGGGTCTTCGGACCGCTCAAGGTCCCCAGCGGGTCCAAGGCCCTGGGGTGACCAGGGGCGCGAAAGCCCCGAAAAGCTGGTGAGATTTAAGCAATTGAGAGGGTGTTGAGGACTACAAATTTTAACGTGTTTAGGACGTTCTGGCGTGTGTTATTACAAACCAAAAATTTCAATATTTACAAAATGTTTATCATTTTAAGAGAAGCCAAGTACGAAATGAAATATCGAAATGATCCCGAGGAAAGAACATATTGTATTATGTTGTGAAAAAGTGCAATACTGTTCTCAAATGTAGATTTACTAGAAAAAAAAAGAAGTGGCCTGCATTGTGTTTCCCTGATAATTATTAATAAATGTACAAACTTTCATTAAATCTGAATTATGTTTTCTAATAACCAGCTGTGCCGATAAATAATGTCAATTTGTTACAATGTAATTAATTGTTTATTTTAAAAAAATCAAGTAAAAAGTTAGGACACGATAAATAATTACAATAGTTATACATGTATAATAAATTTATTATCTGCTTCTTTTTAACACACTATCGCTCGCTCTTTCTTTCATCCTTTTTTTCTCACTCTCTTTCTTTTCTCCCTTTTTAGAGGGAGCGAACGTCCCCTCCGCCACCATTAAGATCCACCACTGTTTGTCATAGTTACAGTCCACGGATTAATTTACTTTACTTTCTACAATGTGTGGCCAGTTTCGGTCTAGCAAATATACAAATTTACGCGATGTAAATTAGACTCTGACATCACATATAGTACTGTATTTCTAAATAAATTTACATTTTTTATTAACTGGGTAGTGGGTTAGTCCCCAAAGCGTGCTTATCTCGTCCACAGAGAGCGGAGAAAAGATTATACAATGAAGTAATATGAAAGCCTGAGCGCAAAAAATAGTGCGGACCACACTTCTACCACGATCATGCGCTATTTTGTTTATTTAGAAAAAAACGTATTTAAATTGTAACCACTACAAAAACCTAAAATTTCCGTTCCTACCTAGTACTCTATACTTTTACAATAGCAGTAAAATGTTGTTCTCATTTGTCCATGCGATTTCCTTGTACGTTAAATTGTTCTTGTCTCAAACATATAGCTGAACACTACTGCTGGCAGGACGTCAATCAATCAATCAATCAATCAATCAATCAATCAATCAATCAATCAATCAATCAATCAATCAATCAATCAAATATTGCATTGAAACGATTTTATTAATAAGTCGCAACATGCCAACAATGATAGTAATGTTAGATCAGATTGGATTCAGATTGACTGTTCATCCATGACTAGATGAGGTTCACTGCATGTACACGTGTCTACTTCAATGTCGAAATGACGTTCATTGTACACGTGTCTACTTCAATGTCGAAATTACGTTCACTGTACCAGTGTCTGCTTGTGTGACGAGATCATGTTCTGTGTACTCGTGTTTTCTTTTGTGACGAAATGACGTTCACTGTACCAGTGTCTGCTTGTGTGACGAGATCATGTTCTGTGTACTCGTGTTTTTTCTTTTGTGACGAAATTACGTTCACTGTACCAGTGTCTGCTTGTATGACGAGATCATGTTCTCTGTACTCGTGTTTTCTTTTGTGACGAAATGACGTTCACTGTACCAGTGTCTGCTTGTGTGACGAGATCATGTTCTCTGTACTCGTGTTTTCTTTTGTGACGATATGACGTTCCCTGTACCAGTGTCTGCTTGTGTGACGAGATCATGTTCTCTGTACTCGTGTTTTCTTTTGTGACGAAATGACGTTCACTGTACCAGTGTCTGCTTGTGTGACGAAATCATTTTCTCTGTACTCGTGTTTTCTTTTGTCACGAAATGACGTTCACTGTACCAGTGTCTGCTTGTGTGACGAGATCATTTTCTCTGTACTCGTGTTTTCTTTTGTGACGAAATGACGTTCACTGTACCAGTGTCTGCTTGTGTGACGAGATCATGTTCTCTGTACTCGTGTTTTATTTTGTGACGAAATGACGTTCACTGTACCCGTATCTTCTTCTGTAACGAAATGACTTCACTGTACACTTCTCTGCTTCTGTGTCGAGATGATGTTCACAGTACTCGTATCTTCTTCTGTGACGAAATGACGTTCACTGTACCCGTATCTTCTTCTGTGACGAAATGACGTTCACTGTACCCGTATCTTCTTCTGTGACGAAATGACGTTCACTGTACACTTGTCTGCTTCTGTGACGAGATTATGTTCACAGTACACGTGTCTACTTCTGTGACGAGATGATGTTCATAGTACACGTGTCTGCTTCTGTGACGAGATGATGTTCACAGTACACGTGTCTACTTCTGTGATGAGATGATGTTCACAGTACACGTGTCTACTTCTGTGATGAGATGATGTTCACAGTTCACGGGTCTACTTCCGTGACGAGATGATGTCACTGTACTCGTGTCTACTTCTGTGACGAAATGGCGTTCACTGTACACGTGTCTACATCTATAACGAGATGACTTTTGCACGTACGTGTTTACATTCATGACAAGATGATTTTCACAGTACCTATAATTGTTTACGTTTATAGCCATTTTTGATTGGTCAAAAGGGCTTAACCACTAGTTCCCTAATGCGTTTATACTTTCATGAACGACTGTTCAGGAACTTTTTTTTTGTTGCTAAACGTAAACAAACATGTCGGCCGTGTGTGGTGTGCGGCCCAGACAATAAACTTAGCCAGTACACTCAAACTTCGGCGATAACACAAAAGGCGGTATATCGCTTAAACGGAAGGTTATTTAGTTGAAACATACATATTATTATTGAGGAGTCATTCGTTTAGAGAAATACACACAAGATATTTTAACAGGACGCTTCGCTTACATTGCTAAATGAATCGCCGAAATTCAAGTGTAGACGAAATGCGAGTGGGTGGGCACACATAAACGATGCTGGAAATTTTTTTCTATTAAGTTTATTTAAATGCCGTATTTTAGATGCAATTTACATTAGCCATAAAACTATCTTCTATTTCCTCTGACACAACAAATTAAGGAGATGAGCAAGATGTTTTCAGTAATAATCTTCTCTGCAAAGCGTAAAGTATACCAGTTTTCAATGCCAGTTATTCCCTCAAAACCGACCAAAAATTCGTCCTCAGTTGATTGTTTATATTACTACGCGTGACACACAAATAATGAAATTTTATGTGAAGAGAGTATCGATGGGAATAGTAAATATTTTTTTAAAGTGTTTAAGAATTATTAGGAAGAAACGCATATTTTGGTAATTCATCGATGTATAAACAAGGCCGAATCACTAACTTATCATAAAGTAGACCTCGTTCATACATGGATGAATTACAGAAACAAAAATCGGTAAATTCAATAGTGCCTACTTCAATAACGAGAAAAAGTGTCTACTTTATGTGATGAAATGGAAACATATTTTAAGATGATGAATATTTTCCATATACCGTTAGTGAGAAATGATTGACGTGAATTAAATACAATCTATTACAAAACATTTGTAGAACAGAATAAGAAAAAGCAATCTGTAAAAACTTTCAGTATGGAAATATGATTGTATTAATTATGTTCTGTATTATTTATGCTAGATGACAGTCAAAGGCAAATTCGGAAATAAAATTTAAAAAATAACGAATTGGACATCAGTCAGTATACTCATGTGACAACATGCAGCAACACACCTGAAGACAGGTCGAGTTAACTGATCTATAAAGAGAACTTGAAATTTAATGATTGGTTATAAAATTGATGGTGGATTAACCATCTTCGAGTAATATTTTAGCTAAAACGTCAAGTATCTCTTATGTGACAGTTGAAGTGAGACTGATATGATGGTCGTCAAAGACATGTATTCTTCGTATGAAAGCTTATTTAACGAGAAATTCACTAGCAAAAGATACTTCTATATAAGCTGGTCTTTATTATATAGACATTCTCGCAAAAGGCAAGTTTGACTGTTCGGGATTCAAATCTTTGAAGTTCCGTTTATTTTCAGTCTGTATAAATTCGCTTCAGCTATAGATCTAAGAACTAACTAGAGCTGTACTAAATAATACTATATCACGCCGTATCAACATTTATTCGACGTTCGTGATATGTAATATACTTTATAGGACATTATCTGTGTTAATATCTTAGAAACTATAAAATGTATACTAGTTAATAATTCTTATCTTACATTCATTTACGTTCATAGTCATTTTGATTAGTCAAAAGGCCTTAAACCAGTACTTCCCAGATCCGTTCATACTTTGATGAACGACTTTGGGGAACTTCTTTTTTCTTGCTAAACGTAAACAAATATAACGGCTATGTGTCGTGTACGCTTCTGACAATAAATTATACAAGTACACTCGAATTTGGGCGATATCTTGAGCGATATATCGCTAAACGGAAAGCTATTTAATTGAAACAGCAGTTAATTATTATTATGAAATCAATTGTTTTATAGAGAAATACATACAAGGAGATATTTTAACAGTATATTGACTTCGTTTTGGATTCATTGTTCACATTCATGAATGACGGGAAATAGCCGAATTCGAATGTGGACGAAATGCGAGTGTGAAGGCATATATAAACGATACTTAAAAACAACAAATCAACGAAATGAGCAAGATGCACGAATTTGTCACCAAATTCCATGTCTTAGCACAACTCCATCAATGATCACTGATAAAACCATCGAACAATCGACAACTATTGTTTTTCCTGTTCGTATTTAAGAAAGAAAGTCTAGCTAGGTTGCGTTTGAACAGATATGACGTCACATATAACATTACATATAAACCGCGGATACAATGAGGAACATTAGTATACGGAATGTTGTTTTCTGTTCAGTCTTCTTTTGTTTTTATTAATAATCTTTTCGGCAAATCTTAAAATGTATTTGCTGTGAATGCCAGTTATTTCCTTCAAACCGACTACGTCTTCGTCTTCTGTTCGATGTTTATTTTCCTACGCATCACACACGTATAATGAAATTTTATTTTGGGAAAAGAACTGTAAATATATAAAAACAATTTTGGAAGAGTTATAAGGATTGAACGCTTATTTTCGGTAATTCATCGATGTATGAACGAGGTCGACTTACTCACAAACTTATCCTAGAGTGAGTCGAAATCGTTCATACATCGATGAATTACCGAAAATAAGCGTTTTATCGTATAATAGACATCTAAGTATATGATATATGTTGAAAATGGAATAAATACGACTTGCCATACCATACCGGATACGAAACTGACTATTTTCAAATCTTAAAATTATCGCGTTACCTTATGACTTTTTAGACCTTTCTCATCCTCACAAGTCAGGGTTTCTGTGTCCAAATGTGTCCACGAAACCCTGACAAACTAGAACAGTGTCGTATGACGTCAATCCTTCAAAATATTAACCAATGAAATTGCTTGAAAGGAGCAATTAACTGTTTGGCAGTATACATTCTTACTCATTCTTGAGTTGGAAGAAAACGTAACACAACTAATAAATAACGCGGTAAGAACAAACTATTAACCCTACTGTACAAAATACACGGATTTTCACATGGTCTATGCAACACATCCGTTTGGTTTATTTACAATCGACATCGGGATATCCCCTTACCAAGTTGTGAATGAAAGGGATATTTTGGTTGGCTACATCAAGGTATGATGTAGCCAATCAAAATATTGACTTCCAGCCGGGGAATTTCCTAGCTAAGTTTGTCAGGGTTTCGTGGACACAGAAACCCTGACTTGTGGGGATGGACCTTCCTTAATGCGTATATCAACGTTCTCAGAAAGATAGCAAGGCTCACATCGTTTTAGGCAATACTTCAGTGAAATAACAGAATTTAACCTCGCTGGCCGAGTGGTTAAGGTAGTTCGTCTAATAGTGTTCACGTGGTCTGTCAATATTAAGTGCGCGGGTTAGAGTTTCACTGCCAAGGGGTTCTATACTCCAATCTTAATGACAAGGTTAGCCATGCAGTTTTCCCACCAAGGTCGGGGTTTTCACCAGGTACTCCGGCTTCCTCCTCCTACAAAAGATATAGCTGAAAAATTGCTGAAGTGGCGTTAAACATCAAGCAAACAAACATACATAATGTAAACGATTATATTTGTTTGGGCTGTAACCTACGTTTTACCGAAACTGCTATGTGTTGAGTAACCATCCGAATACAAACCAAATTGCATTTTATTTCTGTACTTTAATTAAAACAGCATTCTGTTGGACCAAATCTTACTTTATAATTCTGTATTTGGCTGAAAGAAAGACGTTTCCGTGATTTCTGGCGATTTTTCTGTTATTGCACATATTGTGTGACCTTTTCCAGAGAAAAAATACTTTCACGGATTAATCTTTCTCTAAATTTGAATTTATCACGCAAGTATTTGCACAAATATCAATTCAATATATAATTATTAATCATTATATATTGTACTGTCACCATTGACAAAACCGACTACAGTCAAGTACAGGAGGCTTTTCTCTGTGATGCTTAATTATTACTATATATCTGGTTTTACGACCCTGTTTATAGAACACTGGCTAAAAATATTATTCTAATATAACGTCCTGCATGCTTTCGCTATGTAAACAAAGCCGTGTTAAAATTCCAATAAATTTAGTTCGCACATGCGGAAGTTCATTTGGTTGCAGTCGTCTTAATTTTATTTGAAACAATATTTTTTTTAAACCATAATCATCGTTACTGTTAATAAAGTTGTTATTTTAAGCCTGAATTCTGAGATTTGCATGATTCAACTTTCAGCCATTAAATTATGTTTCCACCACTCTACTTTATGACACACGGGAGTTACGTGGAACAGCCATTCACTAGAGCACATTTATATGCCGCTTCACTGTACAGATTACCGTATTTGTCATAATCAGAATCGAAATAATTCATGGATACCATACTTTATTGTCGTTTTAACATGGATGGGCATTATATTCATGATATTTTACCCCTCGCTTTCGTTCGGGGCAAAATATTCATGAATATAATGCCCTCGCTTTCGCTCGGGGCAAAATATTCATGAATATAATGCCCACCCATGTTAAAACGACAATAAAGTATGGTATCCATGAATAATTTCTTAAATGAATTTTGGCCTGTATCTATAATTTAATTGCTTTGTTAGCTAGAATCTGATTGGCCAATTCAAATGAAAGGAAGAATATACATAAAATCACATAAAATTTGCAATTTGTTGCAGATAAGCTGCCCGATTGTATAAAATCTAAAATCTGTCATGGTATTTTCAAAAGATACCGGTTAACCATTCGAAATGTAAGAATCTATAGGCTTGACTAAAACGGAAGAGATCAATAGTATGTCTTGATCGAATAAATCGTTGATGGTCAAGTTGTTTCCGTTAAGACTTGTGTATCGTCGGAAGCTGACACTCAAATTCCAAATGTGACATCAAAAATAAATATATTAACGGTTGGATGTTGTAACTAGAATGTTCTTGGCGATTATTTTTATTTCTTTATAAAATAGGTTTTTAACGTGATGCGTCGCGACAACAAAAAATGGGGGTGGGGGACAAGTTAAAGACTTAATTTTAATAAGATTGGTTGTATCACCAAGCTTTCACTTTGCAGTTACAATGTATTCCAAATTTTGTTTGGTTTTTGTTTAACACTATTCGCCAAGTTTTCATCTAGTTTTCATTGGAGGAGTACCGGTGAGAACTATTGACAGTCAGCAGAAAAAAACTAACAATCCGTGTCAAATTGAGATTGTAGTCGAACAAACTTTAAACGTCGGGCTCGAACTCGCAACCTCTATTGTCAAAACGGTAAAACAGAGATGGAAAGCTGCATCGACTTCTCGGACTTCGAGGTCACTATTATATTCTGATATGCGCCTTCTACCCATATCTAATCAGTATTATAGATCTGTGCCGAACTGCAGTTAGTCTGTCGACCATTTTAATCCTTAACCGTAACATGCGTAATAAGCCTTCAACATCTAGCTGTGTCATTTAGCCGCTATATCGGTATGACCCAACCACCACCTTCACAAAGCTAAATTAGTAGGTTTCAATCAAGTTATCAATTCATGGTTATTCAAGTTTGAGGTCTGATAAGGAAAGCAATGCAGTAATTTGGTTGTTATGAGTCTCCCTTTACCCCCAGAGCTGTAGTATCTGTCGAACCACAACCTGTGATTACACCGTGACAACATCCGACTCAAATAACCACAAATTATTAAGGAATACAGTTATCTGTGATGAGCCCCGTCCAACCCCCGCTATCTACTTTCCCCTTAACCTAGAGCTGATAACAGGTGTTTTTCCTCAAGCTATGGTCAAATCTACCGATACCATCTCACACCAATCATAAACTACTACTATTCTGTGACGATGCCCCCACCTCCCTCTATCATAGCTGTAGTAACCTGTGATTACATCTCTAATTCAATCATCGAACACTTAGAAATGCCGTTATTTTGTGACGAGCCCCGCCCCCTTTCTACCCCTGAGCTGTAATAGGTGTTTAATCTTAAACTGTGATTTCATCTCTACATCCGCCAAAGCTGTTATACATCAAGCTCAGATTAAACCTATCGACAACATCGGGCTTAAATAAATAATAAACTACTGAATGCAGTTATTCTGTGACGAGGTCCACCCCGTTTTCCATCACAGCTGTCAAACCTAAAAGGGGGACTCGGTGGAAGAGTGGTAAAGGTAGTTCGTCTACTGTTGATCACCTGGTCTGTCAACACTGAGATTGCGGGTTAGAGTCTCGTTGCTTGCAGGATGTCTCGATTCCAATCTTAATTAACAAGGATTGCAGTTTTCATTCCGAAGGTTTGGAGTTTATTCCGGCTTCCTCCCCTAACCGAAAAAAACTAGATGCCATGACGTCGACATAACTGAAAAATTGCAAAACTTTTCAAACAAAAAAACAAACAAAAGAATTAACCTGAAGTTGTGATTAAACGTGTTCTTCTTCGTGAAATCATCCAAGGCTATACCTATCGATAGTTTCGTTGTAGGTATGTAAAAATCAATTAATAAAACAAGTACAATGAAGGAAACCATAATTAAACAGTTCAATAAACGTACCTGTTTTCTGCTTTAGCAATCAATTTGATAAGATTAGCATCATGTTGCATTGAAAACATAATACGAATTATTTATTGGCATTAATGAAAGTATCAGCATTAAGTGATTTAAAGCTTGCATGATAGAAAACCTGGGTTGGGCTCTTGTTACGAATCCATTACTTCATCGTAAAGTTTTGTAGTGTTCTAATGAAGCTATCCTACCAATAACTCTACCAAACAGTATAGCGTATAATTATCGATACTGATGTGATGGATGTCAGATAAGTCAAATTATAATGATTGTCGGAATGATGTTTCACGCCACATTAAGCACTTTTCATGTACATCGCAGCGTCTAGTTTTTTAATGGATGAGGAAGCCGAAGTACGCGGAGAAAACCCTTATATTCCAATACTTGTCAATTAAGATTACACCCTGACTGAATTAAAGACTCGAACCCGATATTCTAAGTTCGATAACGCTTCGATGTGTTTATTATTACATTTAAAAATACTATCGATGGAATTATTAATTATTGTGAGAAACAATGTACGATTGTTCATTTTAATGATTAGAAATTTTTTACGTGTTTTATCGAATTTTCCAATATTTAAAAACAAGGTGTTTAATTACGTGAAAAAACTTCGGATAGGTACATTTCAAGGATATAAACATCGATCGTTTACCTCTTGTCCAGACTGGATAGAGGTCTTCCTTTTAATTATTTGTTTGTGCTTTTGATTGAAATCTGCATCCGGTCATCTACGGACTACTAACAAGAGAACTTGTTAATGGAAGTCATTAACGTCCAAAGTGCTTAACATATACCCATAACATGCATCGTCTGGATTACATTCAGCGCCTGATGAACTTTGTATTTATGAATCTCGCGCGACAACAGGCGCATCAATAGTTTATGACGCCAGTCGGAGAAGCTTTGCCTTGTTTGTATACCATAAAGTCTCCTCTGTGGAATATGCCAGTGTTGAAAGAGAACTATTATAAACATCCTTCGTCGTAAACAACCTACAATAATTTACTTTCGAAAAACCGAAATTATGTTTGGGACAGTAAAGTAGCGATTTACTTTCGTAGCGATTATGTGTAGGATCCCGATTTGTCATATGCTAAAAAGAAAAGTGTCCTAGTTCCGGGTTGCAAATTAAAAAATATATAAATATTTTATTAGAGTGTCACATAGTCGATCAAACATATTTGTACAATTACATTAACAACATAATTAAAAAGATCAAATATCCAGCCTTATGAAGACTTATGAGACACTTATGTACAGACTTCACTTAAACCTTAGAAATTAAAATATATACCATAATTGATCATGACTTCACTGTAAAAAGTAGCTACTACTTAAATTAAAAATAATTATCTATTAAAACCTACATTTTCGCCATATTTAAAAATGCAAAAAAGTTAAATATGCATACATGTACAAAATGTGTTATATTTAAACTTCGAAAACCATTAAATACATGCGTTTTGAGCCGATGCATTAATACTTTCAAATCTTCTTTTTTAATGGTATAAAATATAACTTTGTCTTTAATAAACAATTTTCGCCTCCGAAATGAGTTAAAAATAAGATATGAAAGTGAAGTTTAAATTTCATCACATGACATTATCTGAGAAAAATTTCCTGTCCATATCAAGAATATCAAAGTCAATAATCGAGTGTTTGGTTTTTGTGAACAGTTCATTTCTGAAAATCAAAATATGTTTCTCGGTTTCTACATTGTTGGTGTCACAGAATTGACTGAACGCGGCCGGGCATATCGTCCTGTTTCAATCGCCAACGGCAGCGATCCGCTACGAACAAGGCAACAGTTCGACGCACATTCCTTGGAATTTGGAGTTAAAGATACTGTTCTGTTTTTATCCAGTTTTATTAAAAATGACAATAGGTTTATAATTGATCTATATGTAGAAACAATCTATTTGTATAAACTTAAATAATTTTGAGCAATGGCTGGACAAGCAATTGTTTTACTAACTTCTCGAGTAATTTTCTCGATTGGGAAGATGGCGATCTTTCTGTGTTTGTATATGACTTTTATTATTTCGTTATAATATAATAAAAATAGATTATAATTTAAGACTTATAAAAGATTTCCTAAAAGAGAGTGAAAAATGGGCCTGTCCACGAGTACCTGGATACACTTACACAATTTTGAATTCTACAGAAGGAGTAGGGCTTGAACTATTAATAATATTGTTTTCTTTTCATTTCCATCGTACTTGATATTTATCACCGAAAACATTTTTTGGGTAACTGACCATCCTTATTACAAGCGTCTCACTGATCATGACTACTGCGATTTCCTTACTTACAAAATATGAAGTTTTAGGTCAAAGAAGAAACACTCATTAAAATAAAGAGTTTAGAATTCCTGTCGGGTACAATTGCACAAAGCCATCAAATTGGATTGATTGATTAATCGATGTTTGCTTAACGGCCAGCGAGCAGTATTTTCAGCCATTTTCAGAACAAGTAAACGCACAATAAATGTACGGAAAAATGAATGGGGCAACGGGAACACAATTTCTGACTGTCACTGGAAATATATTATTGAGTTAGTGCGAAAAATTTAGTCTTAAGTAGCGACTATAAACAGCATACGTTTTTAAAATCTATAAATGTGGTCGCACAAGGAGCGTGGCACTCTCTAAACACTCTCTCACCCACTACGGTCCGCAGCCAGGCTTTCCGTATTATGACCTGTAAACCCCCACCGAGGACATTCCCTATCCGCCGCTTGGGGACACGCTAGGCTGCTCTGTGGGGTCGACCAATAGCATGGTTCAAACCATCAAATTCGACAATGACCCCACAATACAACTATACTCCTTACTGTTTTATAATGAATTATATTGCCAGTACTTAAACTAGTAAGCAAGCTCAGCTGGGACCTAGAAACTAGGAAAACAACGTGACAAAACTAGTAAGAAAATAGCTCAGCTGGGACCTAGAAACTAGAAAAACAACGTGACAAAACTAGTAAGAAAATAGTTCCACTGGGACCTAGAAACTACGAATACAACGTGCCAAAACTAGTTAGCAAGTAGCTCAACTGGGACTTAGAAACTAGGAAAACAACGTCACAAAACTAGTAAGAAAATAGCTCAACTGGGACTTACAATCTAGGAAAACAACGTGACAAAACTAGTAAGCAAATAGCTCAACTGGGACTTAGAAACTAAGAAAACAAAGTCACAAAACTAGTAAGAAAATAGCTCAACTGGGACTTAGAAACTAGGAAAACAACGTGACAAAACTAGTAAGAAAATAGCTCAACTGGGACTTAGAAACTATGAAAACAACGTCACAAAACTAGTAAGAAAATAGCTCAACTGGGACTTAGAAACTAGGAAAACAACGTGACAAAACTAGTAAGCAAATAGCTGTACTGGGTCTTAGAAACTAGGAATACAACGTGACAACAGAGAACAAAACAAATAAATTGAAAACAAAAGCCAAAAATACTTATACAAAATCCAGAATAGTCTGTCAATTCATATAAATCGATGACGTTTGAATAGCTGATGATATTCACACACATATAAAAACAAATCTGCATTTTTTATGATGACAACAATCAGATTTTGACATGATATGATATCCTACAAGCACTAAAATCTTTGTCATCTTATATAAGCTTATTCCCCAAGACACCTAAGTAAACGGTTTTAACAAGATTTTTTTTTGTAAAGATGTCATTGAATGATGCGATATTACTAGTGTTTTACTGTATATGTTCCTGGTATTGCAATTATGTTCTTTGAAATTATTTCTGCCAGTGCAATTAAAATCGTTTCGGTGTTGGCGTTTCTCAATTGTCTATGGTGTTAGCGTTGTTTCTCAATTGTCTAAGATAGTAAATCTATTAAAAGATTTACTTTCTATTGTTGCGTTCTTGATGTATCATGCTCACAATATAAACTGTCATTGATTCAAAGTATTAAAGTTATTGATTCAAGTAGGCGACAAAAATTCGATTGTTCTAGTAACGTGGCGTTAACGTCTAGAACTGCAGATTGGAATTTTTAGTGATTAGTGCAAGAACTACTGTGAGAACGTTTGGTAAGGTACAATAACATTTTTATTACCTTATAAACATCTAATAGAGCTACAGTGGTGTATAATAACATGTTTTATTACCCTATAAACACTGAGAAGAACTACACTATCATGATACTTGTGGTACTGTGCAATAACATTTAATTACCTTATAAACATTTAGTAGAACTACTGTGGTAATGGACGGTAGTGTTTGTTTATTTGAATGTTGTTTGACGCCACTTTCAGCAATTTTTCAGCTATATCATGGCGTCTAGTTTTTATTGTTTGAGGAAGCCGAAGAACCCGGAGAAAACCCCCACCTTCAGGAGGAAAACTGGCAATCCTTGTCAATTAAGATTGGAGTCGAGCGCACCCTGCCTGCAGTGAGACTCGAACCCGTTATCTCAGTGTTGACAGACCACGTGGTCAATAGTAGACGAACTGCCTTAACCACTCGGCCACCGAGGCCCCTAATGAAGTAGATAACAATCAGTCAAAAACTCTTCTTCAGTTTGATATTTTATGGCGCCTTTCTCTATTCGATCTTTAAAGGGTTGTAGTCATGATTATCTATATATTGTTTGATACCCGTCTCGGATGCGAGATGGGATAAATAATCAAAAGCTAAACTGCGGAAACCAGTCGTACCTCAAGGATAACAGATAAACAATGCTATGTCTTGATTGGCTGCTAAATCGGAAGATATCGGCCGATTGGTCAACAAATAAGCAGTGCTACGTTAGGGATGAAAACCCCGCATGATTACGGGGCGGTATAATCATAACAGGCCGACCGCCGTTCGTAGCCACATTGAGAAAAGCCGAGCGATCACGAATCGGTTACGATGAAAAAAAACAGGAAAAAATAAATCAAGATAATAGGAATCAAACTGTTTTTAAAGGAAAGTAACATTGATTTGAGTATGTTTATCATAAAATGTGAATTATAAAACTTAAACGGAAAAATATGCAAGATAATAGGAATCAAACTGTTTTAAAAGAAAAGTGGCATTGATTTGTGTATGTTTATCATAAAATGTGTATCATAAAACCTAAACGGACAAACACGGAGGAATTTGCCGGAATGAATTTCCGAAGAGTTACATTTTCGCGAACAATTCGACATATTGGTGAATATGATACATCTAGGAACTAACCCCAATGCATTCGTGGATACTGCCTCTGATCTGTATTTTATGTACAACTGATTCCGGTTAGGAGATAAATTTTAATTCTTTTCCTGCTTACTGAAAATGTTCACATCAACTATCTTACCACGTATGATGCATCTAGAGATGCTTAGCACAGTGCATGCTTCAATTGCTGCCACAGACCTATATTCTGCGGTTGCCTGATTTGGCTATCTAAAAATTGTGTACTTATAATGAAGTGATGTAAATAATAACAATACATTTTGCCATTTAACATTCAAAAACAGTACGTAATTTTGTTCACAAAGAAAAATAAAGCTTAGAGACGGCTAGCTTTTTAGGAAAGCTAATACTCGTGTGTGCTTAGATCAATCATATGCTAATTTAATTGTTACATTCAGACAGTTATGCAGTAATGACTGATATCAATAAATCAACTTTACCTTTTTCATAAAGGTAGCACAAGTAAGGGTGCAGTAGTATGATATGACGTCATTCATAAAAAATCATGGCTTTGTATTCTTATGAATATATGTCATTTTTACCGGTGTGAAACATAAATTTCGCAACTATGGACAGAGTTATCTCCCCCTGCTTCCAGGTTAAGATATCCTTGTCCTACAAGGGTAAATGACAAACTAAACGCTATTTTCCCCAGTTTTCGACGTCACTTTCGTGAATTCGTAACCTGAATTTCTTATCAACTATGTCAAATTGCACCATTTAAATTTTATTTGATTTTCTTCTGTGAATTTTCTTGAATATTCCTTAGCCATCAGGTATTTGTACTGAAATTAACAGTGTTAAGGAGATAAAAAGAATTTATTTTATCCCCCGTATGAACAAAGGTATTTATCTTTTTACCTGGTGGCGACATTTAATTTATTTTTCATTTAATTGACGTCACTTCCGTAAATTAGTGGAATGAATTTTTGATTGACGGTGTAAATTCAATTATTCTATTCAATTTATATTTATTGTTTATTTATATTTATTTAATAATATATTTATTTTTAAATAATCTATATTTTTTATTTGATTTGTCGTCTGTCTTTCAATATACATGTATATATTTGTATTTGCGGACAAATTGTTTTACGACGTATTACGTCATATCATGAATACTCGTTAGGCACTTGGTAACTGAAACCTCGTCAAAAAGTTAAATCTTTTCATTGGATGGCTCAAAATTTTTTTATTGTGTTTCATCTGCGTTGGTTCCAGCTCTAATTTTCATTGATCCAATACGTACAATGTTACATTTTAAGATGGCTGTAATGTTTGCACTTCGACTCCTTGCTAATCGATATCGTTATTGTACGTTACATTTTAAATAGAGAACGTAAGCGAACAATTCAAATGCAATTTCTATTATTACGTTTACCTTGTCGAAATCAGATACTAATGATAGCACAAGATAGAAACATCTCGGATAGTTTGTTATTTGTCGGCGACACTTTCCGTTGGGTGTGTGTGATTTTAATGTCTTGCACTTTACCTGTGTTTGCTTCTATATGTTTTGGTTGCCGAGTGGTTAAGGTAGTTCGTCTACAATTGATTGCGTGTCAACACTGAGATTGCGGGTTCGGGTCTCACTGCTGGCAGGGTACGCTCGACTCCAATCTTAATTGATTAGAATTGCCAGTTTTCTTACCGAAGGTCGGGGGTTTTTCTCCGGGTACACCGGCTTAATTCCTCCCCTGTTTAAAACTTGATGTCATGATATAGCTGAAAAATTGCTGAAAGTGGCGTTAAACGCCATTCAAATAAACAAAACAAGCTTCTATATGCTTTATGTCCGAATATAGTTGAAATTTTGCTTTCAGCAAGTCAATCAAATTGTGTTTGTTTTGTTTGTTTGAAAACTGGCAATCCTTTTCAATTCAGGTTGGAGGCGAATGCATCCTGCCCGCAGTGAGAATACAATTAAATTGTTAGGTATCGGTATCTTGTATAACATGATCGCTGTTAAAATAATATATATATAAATCTTTTAAATGATAATGATAATGTGAAATAAAATCTTTCTGATGAGGAAAAACTTATTATTCCACCAAGCCTTCAGATCTGAACCAAGCAGAAAAACAGGTTGCTTTTTAGACCTGAAAACAAGAGTCGTGGTTGGTTGATATGTATGTTTATATGAAAATACGTTCTGTGATATATCTGTTTAAATGAAAAAAAAGAATAAGGATTAAAATTAAAAATAATAGTGCTGGTTAGTAGTTTCAGAATTCAATCGATTTTCATGCATGTACTTTTGAAGCTTATATCTGGGTATTCATCAAACAGAAATTGTAGATGATAGATCAAGAGATTTGAGGTTGGCCTGATGGCTGATAGATGTTTTGAAAGACTCATATACCATAAGCTTCATAATTCTTTTATTGTATTCTAATTAAAACCTATTGTTATATGATCGGTAACCTTGGCAACATCAGTCATTAATGCTAGTCTCTAGTATCTTCGAAGTGAATACGAGGCTTATTATAAACAAATAAAACGGTTTGAAAATGAATTTTCATATGCAATAGTTTCAATAATTTCTACCACAAGCGTTAACACTGATTATTTTGATGTCATTGAAATAAAGAATAAAAGAGGTTTCATTACAATGTATTTGTTTTTAAAATGAGAAAGCATATAAAAATCAATAAACAATATCATAACAGTACATATTGCTTATTAGAATTGCAATAAACGCTCCCTTGCTAACTAAAATGTAGGACATGAAAAATGAACATTAGTTGTCAGAAATGAAGGAAAAGACTGGAAAGAAGGGGACACTATATAGTTTCTGCTGAAAACAACTTAAGAGACACGTCCTTTTGTTTCCGTAAAACCTGGGTGCCGTTTAATAAAGCGATCGCTAGCTTAACGTTAACGTTATCCCATTTAAATTGCCTGGGATAACGAGCACGTTAATTAGCGATCGCTTTATGAAACGGCACCATTGAGTTTAACTTTCCATATCTTTTGAAATGTCGGGACTATTTCTGTATAGTTGCTTGAATTTTGGTTGTTGGTTCTCTGATTCGTTAAAGTTGTTTTAGGGACTTTGATTTGTGGATTTGTGACAGTTTCTTTTGGGGTTTGATATTTTTTATTACCTCCAACTTCGTGCTTGCGTATTTAAACACTGTAACAGTGTACTAGGAAAATATACGATAGATATCAAACGGAATATTTCTACTGAAGTACGAACTTGTGTTGTCTTGTCATGTATAAGAACTCAGACATGTAGATAAACATACATGTGACTTGTAGAGAATAATTAGTGTCCTATTTACTCCCTATTATCTACATTCAAACATACAATACATACAATCAACCTAATATTGTCTAAAACTATTGCTGGGTTATCGTTTAAGATTAATGGCACTTTCGTGCTTAGTCCGAGAATCATCTGCTGCCCAACACTTTTTGCATGGAAAGAAGATTTTCGGATTATTTCGTGCTGATTTTTGTAAAAATAGTTGTCAGTTGTAATGGAACCGTTTCACAATACAATAACTATGTAATTTAATGTGTTGCACCCATCGATCCGTGGTTAACAATGAATATCTTTAAGGTCTACATAGTCGATCTGTGTTTTAACATGTAAAAACTCGACATCTAAATACAACAGTACAATAACAGTAACAAAACTCACTCATAAATAACCAAAAAATGAATTATATATACTCATCCTTGTCATGTTTAAGTTAGTTAACTATCTACTATTGATCACGTGCCAACTCAACATTCAGGTGCGGGTTTAAGTCTCACTGTGGGCAAGGTGTGCTCGACTCCAATCTTAAGTGGCAAAGTTCAATATCCAGCACTTCTAAAAATAATACATTGTTAAAAACATATCGATTAAAAAGGTCCGCTCAAAATTAACCAGTAATATAATCTTTATTAGCAAATTTAACATGTTATACAAGAATTAATGTTCTTTGATCCAACAGAAATCAGGAAAGCTTAGGGTTCATTACTAGTCATAGAGATTGAAACGTTTCCGATGCTTAAAAGCATATTCTGCACGCAGTCTTGTGGAAGTAATTTCAGTGAATGAATATAAAAAAGAACTCGAGACCTATTGATCAATTTGGTAATAAATTGTTTCACTTTCAAATGTGATGCTCTTTAATAAAAATTATAGTTTTTAATAGAAAAAAATGCAAGTTTCCGGTTCACTTTAGGAAAAGGAAATAGGGTTTGGCCAATACCAACAATGTTTTAGCTCTGTCAGTTACCAGTTCTTAAGGCGAAAAAAGACTAAATAAACAAAAAGTAGAGGAGAGGCGAGGCTTTATATTCAATTCATCATTTTTACGCATCACGCTCATTAACACATGACTATTACCGTAATTTTCAAATATTGCATAAATTTAAAAATTCATTACCAATGTGGTCAGACCTCGGCGAGTTCGGATTTAACACTAGGTCAGATCTCAATGAGTTCGGATATATCACCCTGGTCAGGCCTTGGAGAATTTGGATCGACAAAGAATAAAACGCAATAACGATCATGGATATCTATACCTTAGACGTCTTTAAATAAAATAATAAAAATGGCTGCCCAATCTTCATTTATATTGGCAGACATTTATCATGTATTCGTACATCCCTTTGACGTTTCGCTGTTCTGCTATTCGATAATCAATGAACTTTAGATTATAGAAACTTCCAAGGTAATTAGGCAATAGACAACTTATCGAACTTGCAACCTTTCCAAAACAATTAGCACTATTGTATTTAACAATACGCGGATGCTTACAATCTGTATCACGTTTATTTATGAATTGCAGACTTTGACTTCAGTATTTAATAACCTCTACTGACAATATGATTAATTTTCTTTTGGATTTTTGCCATCTGTCGTAATTCCTTAGATTATAAATTTGAATACAAGAAGAAAATAGCGAAATTGCTTCGGTATTTTGCATATTTGATTGAATTTCCTGTAAAGTGGGCGTTGTTTGCTTTCAGGTCTACCTAAGTTTACTTTTACTTTTGACTAAGACAGGATATCGGAAGGAAGGTGTAATTCATGCAATGTACATATCAAGCATCATTGTATAATACTGTCCTATAATAATAGATGTTTTAAACTATAAATTGTTTATTTTTCAGTACTTAATAGAAAACAGCTAATTCATGACATGTTTTTTTTACACTCAAACATATGTCCCCTTTGTTGAATATAAAATTGCAATTACTTTTTTTTTGGGGGGGGGAGGGGGTGCTACATGGATTAAATAAACAAAACAAAATGATATCGCGAAGATTGTTTTCAGTAAGACCGTGTTTAATTAAATGTATCTATAAATTTCAACTTGTTTTTACCTCGACCGGTACAAAACAAAATGATATAGCGACGATTTTTCATCAGTAAGACATTGTTTAATTCAATGTATTCATGTGAAGGACCACCATTGTTTTTCGACTCTTTGGCTATATTAAATTTGATGATTTTGACTTTTCCTTGAAAATTTAACTTTATTTCAAATAAAGTTACACTTCTGTACTATACAAAATGCACCGGGTCAGCATCTGTCAAAATGTCTCAATATGTTTCATTACATATAAGAACGAACGTTCAACCGGAAGTTCATTTGGTCTAAAAATAAACTTTCACTTTCTATTTCCGTCCAAAAATAGTGCATGTCCTTAATTGACTCTCAACATATTTCTTAACAACTAAAACCAGTAAAACTTTAAAAAGTTTTCTAGAATATTCAGCTTTCCTAAAAAATCCAAATTTATTCTGGTATCATGTGCCGTTCAAATTCTGTATTACGCATCAGTAAATTGATCTCCTGAATAGTACTACTTCTACGTACAACCTCTTACTGGTTCCCGTTATTTAGTGGTCATACACCTGTATTGTTCTAGTTCCCGGTTTATCATGTAATTTCTACTGCCTGTCAAAAACACCTGACGTCCAGATTTGGATTTGACCTTGACCAAGCATAACCGAAAAGAACCCTAAAGATAACCGTATCTATCTCTCCATTACTACTTCATTACTACACTTTTATATTAAACCCCTTTGCTTTGCTTTCTTCCAAATTATACCTAATCCTATTAGAATACATAAATTATTTTATCTAAAATCAAGAACGATAAGTTGTATTGAAACCTTTCTCACAAGGGAGAGTACATAGTAATTGGAATTGAAAAAATGGAATTTAAATTAAACATGTCTTTGTTCCTTCTAGCACTTATAATTAAACAGATAAAATGCCACTATTTCTGATCCAATAACGCTGAACAAGACAGAAAATGCTTGGTATCAATCCGTTGGGATAAACAATTCATTATCGAATGAATGATCTGATTCTTGCAATTAAAAACGCTGTAACGTAATATTAATTGCATTTACTCCGAGACAGGTACACTGATTACATTTACTTCGAGACTAGCATATCATTTCATGTTAACACGAGAAGATGGCTTGAATTGCAATTTTACCCTTTATAATTTTCTATCTAAATATTTCATTTTCTTTCTGTCAGATTTTATTTTTTTTAAACGAATGACCATTTCGGATTGTGAACTTCCCATTTATTTGAATAATTTCTATTGTAAACGCTGTTTAGATATTTTCACTTTATTCAAACCGTACAAGCATTTTTTGTTGTTTTCATTGCGATTCGTTAGAACACAAATGCAATTTGTAGAAACGTTACACGCACAACAAAATTTAAGCCATCAGCAAACAATGTTTACTTATTAATACTTCCGGTATAAATTCATAGAGAGGTTACATAATTCAAAAAGAGAAGAAATGAGGTCAACTGTTAAATAAAGCTTCCGCTATATCACGTATATTACATGAAATCTGTATATAATTTAAAGGTGTTGTAATTTTGTGGATAAGCTAGAACTAAAGGAGGCAATCTACAATACGCATAATTCACCATGGTACAGAGATAAAATTTACGGTGTGTTCACGTTTCTCCAACATTTGATATTTCAGGTAAAAAGTATGTTGGAGAAACGTGAATAGGTAGTAGGCAAACTTAATTAATTTTACCTGTAATTAAGACTACAGTAAAACATGTTTAAATGAATCTTTGGTAAGTAATAAGTAAAGACTATAGAATATTATATATATTTAATTGAATTACAGTACAAAGTAACAGGCATGTCCATATAACAAATTGAAAATTACAATACAAAGTAACAGGCATTTATTAAAAGTAAGAATACAGAATATTATACATATTTAATTGAATTACATATGTGTTAAACATAATTAAAATTATTTATTTATTTATTAAAAATAGCTAAAAAATTATACTTAAATAAATTTACTTGCGGATTTCCATGTGAAGGCAGAAGGTAACTTGGTCGGCGTAGTCAAATATTGTAATTTCCTGGTTAATGAGTCTGAAGTCTGTAGTCGATGTGTCTGTACATTTTCTGTTTCGGGCGATGAATTCCGACTGCCTGTGTTTGAATCTGGTTGGCCTCTGTGTTTGCTTGAGTTTTCTTTAGTAGTTCAATCAGTTGGAAGACATTTTGTGGGCGTGATGTAGTAGTTTCTTCAGTTTGCTGGGCCATCCTTCTAAGTTGTTGGTCCTTGGTCCTCCGTATTCGAAGTGGTTCCATTGGTTGCTGTTGTCGTTTTCTACCCAGTGTTTTGTCACGTATAATCGGTGAAGTTGGTCATGTCGATGTTGATATCCGCGGCGTCTTTAAGTGCGTTTAACCATACATCTTCAACCAGATCCTGTGGTGGTACCAGAGAGAGTTCTGCACCGCGTCTAACCAGTCTTTTGATGTCATTTTCTCTGTAGTCGTTGACAAGTCCAATTTTTGAGTTTTCCGCCAAATACATTGTGTGTATTGAAAAAAAGCTTATGAGTCGTCAAAGGTAGCATGCAGGGTGTGAAGTTGTGTGAACTCGTTGGTGCTGTGTAAAAGGCCCCGTCTATATAAATAATTTCGCCTGCTGCTAAGTGGGTAAATTTGCGGGTGGTCGAAAACATTTGTATTTCCTATGCATTCCGTCGTTAGCTAGTAGCTAGTACTTCTCATAACTGACACTAAACACTTCTCATTTTTTAGCATAGTAAGCGTACTTGGTAATAATTATATAATAATTTGAAACTGCTTTGCATGGTCTTTAACTGCACTTATTTAATTACTATGATTTATTATATAAGGACATAATAAAAATATTTATTTTTAATTTTTAATTATAACTTTGCCATAAATTTGAGATAAATTTTCCAGGTTATACTGTAAACTGCTTAAAACAACATATTTGATTGTTGTAAAAACAATAAGCCCTTCCATTGTTCAGTTGGAGAAACGTGAATAAATTTTTTCAAATGTTGGAGAAACGTGAAAACCAAGATAATTTGTAGACGCTAGAGGTTATAACAAAATACGCATGCGTTAAAGGTGTATATTTGGGGGGATATATCAGTTCACGATAATGAGACATCAAATCCGATCCGATCCGTATTGTGGAACAAACGACGTAGGACTTCATTTCGGAAAACATACCGAAGCTATACTAAAAATGTTGTCGAAATCTTTGAGGCTAATCTAAGCTGGGTGTTACTAAAACGCGGAAACGGAATGCGGAACGGAAACGGAAAACGGAACTGAAAACGGAAAAATGAATAAAAAGATATTTAAGCTACAAATTCTGGCACATCAAATAGTAAGCCTCAAAAGGCTTAGAAGATGTCATTCCTTGAAATGAATGATGCATGTTTGTATGAAAATGGCAACTGCATGAAATATTTGGTCCGGGTCCCTGGTACCATACTGGGACGGTTCCCAGTGCTCGACCCACAGAGCAGCCCAGCGCGTCCCTGGGTGGCGGATAGGGGAGACCCTCTCGTTGGGGGGTTGTCGGGTGAAAAAATACAGAAAGTCTGGCCGCGGACCATAGTGGGTAAAGTGTTTGGAGAGTGCCACGCTCCTTGCACGATAAAGATCTCTTTTGTAGATTTCGAAAAAGAGTAGGCTCATTGTAGCCACTAAAAAAGGCTAGATTCTCCGACCCTACCCAATACTCTGTACTTTTCCAGTGGCAGTCAACATTTTGTTCCCATGTCCCATCCCACCCCTTTTTCAATTGATGTATTGTTTGTTAACTTGTTCCCGTCCTGAATATAGCTGAAATACTACTCGCTGGAGGTAAAGCAAACATCCGATCAATCAAATAAAAAATGATCCAATACAGGCAAACTTTAACAGCTAATACAAACATACACTTGTCAGAAATCAGAGTTAACAAATTAAAACAAAGGTAATTGTCCCCTGGCCTTTTTTCAATGGTACGACATCTCAATCGGATCACCTTCGACTGTTTCCGCATACCGTCTACGATTGACGGAAATGACCGAGAGATGTTCCGATTAGGGTGCTCTGTTCTTATGAGTAAATGATAATCTGCTCTTTATGGCATACTCGAAAAGTACTGAAAACATAAAAAAGGAACCTTAGCTATCTTTTAGAACCCGAAACGAATTATAATTAGCATGAGGTTGATTTCGAATATAGAAAACACATGTCAAATGATATCGAATACACCGCGATAATTGCATGTAGCTTGCTACCTTAATTCTTGACGTGCAGTTATTGATTATGACGTTTGCATATTTATATTCACTTTGACGTGAACAATTGAATCCTAACTAGAGAAATCAAAAACAATTAAATCAACAAATTGATTCTATTTCCTTGATCGTTCGCAAACGCCATAAACTTGGAATTTTTTCTGTAGTGTAATACACAAGGAAGTAAGTTTTAATTTGCTGAACAATAACGATTATTTTGTTTAAGAATAATCTATTTCTATAATGAGGATAATAATGTCGGAAGAATAACGATTCCAAGGTAAGCATAATGTGTTTCTTGTTTTCTAAACATCAAAAAGTATGAAGACTCCCAGATACTAACGGTTATAAGAGAGTGCAAGTATATTTATGAGTTGGATATGAGCAGTAATGAGATTCGATATAGGTTTCGCTTTTTCACGTGATATTGTTTAATACGGACATCACATCGGAACGTATTTCGTTGTAGAAAGACTTTTTTTGATACGAATTGTCTAAGTGAATGTCTTATCTGTTTCTCTTTTATATACAGTAAGACTAGAGTGAAATTTCCTTTTTTAAGTTGAGCGTTCATGTAGCAGACGAATGTATTTCTTATTTGGGATACTAACAATCATTTGATAGAAGAAATGTGTTTTTTATGACAAACGTTCAAAATAGGAAGAATTTATTTTTGTTATCGATCATATGGATGAAAACTATTTTTTGGTTAACAACTAAGGGTCGTATAGGGAGATAGTTTTCTTTGTAACAATTTTAGCAGGTGTGGGCAGTTAAATAAAAAAGTTATATGCAACTGTTATTACATTACACTGTGCCTTATATTCGTAAATATGAATTCGGCACAGACTGAACTGTCTTTGATTAAGTATGCTTGGATTTTGCATTGTTTGCACAGCGCCGTCTGACCCTGTTTACTGTATTGCCTTTGGACCTGTACATTGATGAACACAAGCTCTACTAGGCAGAATTTTACTGCCTTTATAATGCGAAGTTAATTTTGTGATTTGTCGGATTAACACCAAAAAAAGCGAGGGTACGATTGTTCGTTCTAAAGCTCAACGGGACATTGTACGAGTGCTATATATTATTTTTTGTTGTTTGAATGGATAAATCTCCTATTATATAATTACGTTGTTTGTTTTTTGTTTTTTGTTGTTGGGTAGGTTGGGGTGGGAAAGCTGCAGTAGCCCCCACCCCCCGACATTCGAGAGGAAAACTTGCATACATTTTAAACTAGAAAAACTGTGAGCAATGCTTACAAAATGATACCCCCGCTTCCTTTATGTCAATGACAAAGTGTTTCTTTGTGAACCCCAAATATCATTCCAATCCAAATGTTAAATTTCAGGTACAATGGCACTATGTGACAAAGATCCTGTGTAAGTTTCATCAAATTCCATTCATTATTGTAGTAGGAGTTCCGCATAAGAGAATTGTAACTCACGGACAGACGGAGAGACGGAAACCCCATCACTATAACCGGGGGGGGGGGGTATAAAAAGAATTACCTTTACATACTCTGGAAAAAAACATTAGAAAACGGAACAGTTGGTACTATAATGCAATATTTTATTTCAATCAGACTCTTTCTTACTTTACTCCTAATTTCACTGCCAATTTTTCAATCCCAGAATGCAATCTGGATTTTCACTTTCACAATAAAAAACGTATAACTGAAATAGTTCAATGAATTTTTCAAATCAAAACATTTGATAAATGTCAAATCGTAAATATTTGTATGATAATACTTGGATAAAGAATATTCAGTTTCAAAAACAGAGACCGTACGTTGATGCTTATGATTTTCTATTTTGTGGTCATTGGGTGTTTTTTAACATTTGAAAACAGACTGATTATTCATAATGACGTTTATTTTATTGAAATATCGTCTGTTATTATAAACATAATATGTTTTTAGACAAAGAGCTAAGCAGCTTATGTAGACTTCACGAATTAATCAGAGGCCTCGGTGGCCGGGTTGCAAAGGACAATCCTACCGAAGGTCGGGGTTTTCTCCGGATACTCCGGCTTCCTCCCCTTGTAAAATCCTGACGCCTTGATTTAGCGTACTAAAATTTGAAATATTGAACAGATACGCGACGAAACATCCATTTTTTTTTGTAACATGGCTGTATATTCTATGAAATCACAGTGCCAAATCACAAATTGCGATTTTCTTGTGTACAATAAAACATGTTTGATTCAATACCCCATCGTTAAGGATACAAACATATTTTGAATTTTGAATATTTTTACCCGCATATTTTACTAGTAAAAAAATTGTTTTATTGTTGTTGTTCATGACATTATTTTCTGTTATTGTAATGTGACCGCAGTCCATTGCCAAAATCAATAATAAGACGCAGTGTAAAGTAACATTCAATTAAAAAAAGAAGCAATTTTCACTTCAGTTCTTGACGTCTTTCAACAGCTTTTAGCATATGCTTTCCGTTATGTTTGTTTTCGTTGTAGTTTTATATAAACACCGAATATTAAAAACATGTCTCATATAAATAAACTAAAAATTATTTAACCTCATCAGATCTTATGCATGTGGTTGCTCTTTTTTAGAACTGAGGAAAGTTAACTATCTACTATAATAAAAAATGTATTCTTTTTAATTGTTTATTTTATGTTTATATGCCATCAACCCACTGAGGTACCAAATGAATTGAATAAAATATATATTTAACCCTTTCCATTGTTTTTTACAGATGTGTGGTCACAGTCAGAACATTTATCTGGAACACCTATTTTTGTGTAGTTTTTAACCTTTTTAGCAGGTACGTTGTAAATAACTTTTTTTAGACACATAAACTTTGATTTTGATAAAGCCACTTTTACTTTTTAGGGTTACTCGACTCCAAATCTAAATTGACAAGGATTGTCAGTTTTCTTAACGAAAGTCAGGGGTTATCTCTGGGTACTCCGATCCCCCCCCCCCCCAAGTAAACACTGGACTCCATGATATAGCTAACAAAAAGTGACGTTAAACAACATTTAAACAAACAAACAAACATTTCTTCTTTTTTTTTCAAAATTAAAACATACACACTCTATCACATATACTTATGATAACCAAATACTTTACCCGGACTTCTTTAATACTTTAATTTTATGCTCTAGTTTGAAACAAAAATGATTGGTTTCCTGCTTAAGAAAATATATCAATAAAACTCAGGGCACCATGCTGAGAAATAAGTTTTTTATTCAACGCTATCCCGCTGTGGTCATCATTATTAATTAACATGCATGAGGCTTATCTGTAGCAAGACTATAAGTGTTCGTTACGACACGGGGCAATAAATTTTCTATCTGTATTTTCCCTCACTGTAATTGTTTTATGAGTCGTGACTTTCAGAAAAGCAAAGGTCTTGTTAGTTATTTGAGATACCCCTTCACTCCCATTACATTGAATGGCCGACACCATTTCAATCTATTTTATGGATTTGTTTTCGACGAAACGAATTTTTCGTTTGTTGCAAATACAACAAATTGTATTCGTTTCGCAATAAAATAAAAATTGATTCCGTAATTTTGATTTACCGTTAAATTCAAGATGTCAGCTCCCGGTAAAATTTCGCCTGGATATTTCAAACATGGATTACTTAAGTGAACATAGTTTAATTTATTGAAAACAGGTATAGTCTTTGCGTTTATGTTAGTTTCATTATATTTCACATGTTCAAATATACCGAACTTCTCAACAAAATTTTCTCCCAGAAATTTCAACTGACAGATAAAACCTCACATTTCCAATAATAATAAAAAATGTAAAAGACAGATTAAAATGATAAAAATAAACGTGAAATGGGAGGTTTTATGTTATAGAACTAAAGTCTTGTAAGAACACATTTAACACATATCAGGGTGATTTATACGATAATGACTTGCATAATACGAAAACTTGGTTTTCGGACTGTTATTTCTCGGCATGTAGATATCCACTATTCATTTTAATAGAACATTGGCTATAAAGGGGAAAAGAAGACACCCCTTCACCCGCGAGAATGTCTAATTTACATATTCTTAATACACTGAGTTACATCCCCTTTCATTTTTCCGTTTTCCAGTTTTTTTCTGTTTTTTATATTTTTGTTGTTTTTTATTTACCGCTAGGAATGTTAAATACTGGTTTTATTAAAAAGAAGAATAATTGTTGAAATGGAGTCACGTGACTTTGCTTTTGTATTACTGCGGAGATAGTTTTATACTTTCTTTACCGCGTAGACCGTCGTCGTATATGGACGTATATTGGTTGATTGATTTTAAAGAATGTCTCATTCCATAGTGACCACACGTGGTCCGAGCAGACGATAAAACAAAAATTCACGTCGGAAATTGCTGCAAGAGTTAATATGCACTATGGAATGGTAGTTTTTTCTTCTGACCTGTAGCACATGTAGTTAAGTACTACTGGCGAATGAAATGAATACAATAGTGTCTCAATGGTGATAAATCCTGCGATGGTCAAACAAAAGTCTGGCACTATTTTGTAGTTCATAAATAAACATGTATAAATATTTTGTAATAACAATGTTTTGTGGATGCTTCAGAAATCCACAGCAGAGGTATATAAAATCATGTTTACAATTCTCAGAAATCTGTGTATCATTTATCTTCAAGTCCATAACTATATGACAAGTGACATTGACAACCTATATAATATATTGAGAACAACTTGAATGATGGAATAATGTGTATTGGCAACGTAAATCTCTTGGTCAGGAGCTGATATATATGTATTGTGTCTTTAATTTGTCTAATGTTGTTTGAGAAATATTCAAGTTTCTGAATTCGAAAAATAATTCATTATAATGTATTTTGAACGATAATTCTTGACTTTTAACGGATAAAAACAGCGATGGCATCATGAAACTACTTGAATTTTAACGGCGTAAGAATACGTTAAGAGCATGTGTCCAACGCAAGTTAAATCGTATAGCCGGCATTGGTCTGTTTGAATTGGCCAACCAGATTTCAGTTTACAAAGCAAATTAAGTAATCAATATAAATCGGATGTGGACTAGAGATCTCAGTGCAGGCAAATAATAGTATCTAAACAGTGAAATTTCGAGCTTCGTGAAGCACGCGAAACTTTTCTAGAAGAAAATCAAATTCTTACAGAATGTTAACTTGTTTATGCGGCTATGTTTATAAGTCAGATAGATACGTAGATTACATATAAAACTGTTATAACACAAGAATAAGAATAAAAAGGAGACGGAGACAGATCGCAGATAAGGGCGATTATGACAAAGGCTTTAGCTATAACAATGTTTGGTGTTTCACATTTTCATATAAAACATAATGCATGTTTCGGAAGAAGCCTTTCTTCAAGAAATACTTTTAACCTGTCTGAACTTTATCTGTTATGTTAGGAAATCTCCGGTAATGATCCATTGCAAATACAATTTGGTAGTCAAAGTTTAACTTAACCTCGGCAGATCGTAAATTTACACAATTATTACAACTTGGGACTATTTTGAGAATTCGTATTTCTATTATTTGCTCCATTCGCGGCAGAACTTGAAGTCACACCATTGTTACACGTTAAGACTAATTTTTATAATGTATTGTTTCTTTTTTTTTGCTTTCTTTCAGCTACACAATGGTTACACCTTAAGACTATTTTTATAGTGTATTGTTTCTTTTTTTGCTTTCTTTCAACTACACAATGGTTACACCTTAGGACTATTTTTTATAGTGTATTGTTTCTTTTTTTTGCTTTCTTTCAACTACACAATGGTTACACCTTAGGACTATTTTTTATAGTGTATTGTTTCTTTTTTTGATCGCTTTCAGCTACACAATGGTTACACCATAAGACTATTTTTATCGTTCATAGTTTCTATTGTTTTTGCCACCTCCCTAACTGGTCCCCTGGTGTAACATTTTTCGTTCACGCAAGCTTCACTTTCAAATATAACACCAGGTCATGTCCTACAATATAAGCTCCTCTTATATATTTTTCATAGTTTCTATTTTTGCTTTGCTCCTCATCAGCAGGACAAGCCCCCCCCCCCCCCCTCATTGTTACATTTTCACAAAGTCTCAAGTTAAAATATTCAGCTATATTATGGCGTCCAGTTTTTATTGGTGGAGGAAGCCGGAGTACCCGCAGAAAACCGCCGACCTTCCGTAGGTTTACAGACCACGTGAATAATAGTAGACGAACTACTTTAACCACTCGGCCACCGAGACCCCCAACCATAGAAGTTTGCATTAACATTTATTATCTTTTTTACTGTGATTTTATGTGTGGCATCATCTAACATTGGCCGTCTGGGTTTCTAATACAGACACAATTATAACTCATTGTATCACAAACCAGATACTGCGCATGTCGTGAAGCTCGATAGATCATTCAAACGTCTGCGGCATAAAAATATTGCTTCAGTGAACAAGCTGAATGTTCACGCGTTTGACTGTATAAAAATTGAACTATCGTCACCTATATGTGTCAATATAACATTAATTTAACTCGACAGCTTTGTGTTCATTAAAAAGATAGTGCCAGAACGGTTCATTTAAGTAAAGTATTATTTACATGCATCTTCCGTAGTAGGCTGTTTATAGAACTCATTGATGTATTCTACCCATCACAAAATATTTGTTTTTACAACAACTGATTTACAATATTTTAACTTTAAACTGTTTGATTTCCGGTTTATAATATTTACTCTAGCTTTTGATCTTTTAAGGAAAACGTGAAAAGTAGACACATCGGATTTGCTGAGGCATATCCCTCTGACGAATTTCTGAATACAGTATTTTAACAAAAACGTTTATTAAGGTCTACAACAAGCAAAATTCACGCTTTCTCAAAAAATTGCTTTTTTTATTTAAACTTGGGCTCACATGATTTAGACATTTTAGATTCATTCGCCTTCTGTATGTTAAGCTTACTTGGCCAATCGACTACATTCAAAACTTAACACTGAATAGAAAATCGAAGTGAATTTACAGTTAAAATAGCATGTGACAAGTCATTTGTGTTCACAATGCTATATATAACAATAATCGAAGTATATATCAGATTTCACAAACATTATTACTGACTAATAGGCTTCGCCTATGTTAAACGAAATGACAAAAATTTAATCAGATAAAAAAATTGATAAATTACATGTTGTGTAATTAGTTGTAACTTTGACTTTCAGTTCTGGTTTACAGATATGAAACAATGGGAAATAACTGTAAAAGCCTCACAACAAGTGCTATATACGGTATAAAAGACTGACAACTCAGAATTTTAATAATGAGGAATTTTCGACATGAATGATCCATATGTTGAGGACCAAGTCAGCAGCATTTCAAGACCGGAAATCGATTCGAGTATCGAGAATCACAAATTTTCAAGTCATAACGGTGGGAATTTTATTATCGGAAAACATCAACACAAGATTCTACCAATATTTTCTCGAAAATATACGTTAGATCAGGGTATACAAAAGCTGTCGCCCCAAGACAGTCCAGTAAACAGTATTAAAAGTGTACATGATATATCTTTCCACGACGATGACGTAACATTAACTCCTTTACCACGAAGAGGAATTCTTAAAAACCAGTTCTCTGAACCAGTTCATATTAACATTATTCCAGATAGTCCAAGAAGTCCCAAATTAGAAAGACGAACGCAGTCAGACACAAATTTCAGATCTAAGATCAAATATCGGATACATTTTCCAAACATCAAACTTAAAAATGACGTAAGTATTTTCAAACTTTTTTTTAAATTAATGATAATGACACAACGTTTTCAAGTGTAGTTCAGTGAGTGAAAACTCTAATAGCATCACATCACACTGGGTCAGCGTTAATAAATGCATTCAATCAATTCTTGTTTTTTTAAAGTCGATTATCCTCCAAGAGAAAATATTTTGTAAAACAAATCTCGGATGATCAATCCAAAGTGAAACATGAACTGGATTGGATGATTTTATTTCCAGGATAAGCAGAATCATTATTGATTTCATGCCAACGTTTAATAAATAATAAATCCGACAGATTACCGTACAAAGGCTTCTTTTGCCCTCAACAGATTACCGTACAATGGCTTCTATAGCCCTCAACAGACTACCGTACAATGACTTATATAGCCTTCAAATGATTGAATAGACTCTTAAAGGAATACAATTCTAATGAAATGTACATGTATCGTAAGTAGTGTTTAAACAGAAATGGGATTTATTTACACGATTGTAATTTTCTATTTGACAGATGCGTTTTTTTTTAAATTAATCAATCTACTCACGTGATCGGCGATCACCTGCCTGTCAATACTGAGGTAGCGTGTTCGAGTCTCACTACGGGCATGGTGTGCTCTACTTAAATCTTGAGGCAGGGGAGGGGACATAATCTCGAATTCCCAATCAAAAATTAGAAAATACCGAATTCCCGGTCATGAAATGACATTTTCCCGAATTCCCGAGAAATTAAGAATGTTAGTCAATAAAAATTTTTCCATATGTTTTCAGTAATGCCAATATTGAGAAGCAGATCAACCTGAAGTTGCTATATAAACTAATTTGACATAATTTTCATACTATTTTATTATTAGCAACGAACAACATTGTAAAATGACACTTTTGCCTAACTTATATATGTCTATTTGCTGGTCCCCTACTTGTGTAAGGTTTGACATTTATTGAACAATCAAAAAACTAATTACGGTAACTTTATATAATGAATTCCCGGTGAAAAAATGTGCTCTTTCCCGGATCTCGCTTCCGTTTTCATTCGGAATTCCCGGTCAAGTTTTAACTATATCCCGAATTCCCGTTAAAAAATGCCCACTCCTGGCGTCCCAAAAGAGGTCCTTCCGACCCTCACTCTTAATTGACAAGTGTCGGGAGTTTTCTCCAGAACTAAAACTAGAAAAAAGTTAAAAGTTAAAAGTGACGTTACAACCACATTTAATCAATCAAACAAACATACTTATCAGTTAATGCCGAAAAATCTGAATTCTACTGTTAAGTTTTAAATTGTAAACTCATATGAGCGAAACCATATGGATCGGTCATGGGCGGTCTAGATGGCCTAGCTTGCCACTGATGAGTCTTGATAAGACGAAACGCGCCTCGATCTGGAGTACATTTAATAACCTGATTATTTTTGACGAAATTTTATTTGCTACTATTACTAAGCACTCTGCACTAGTGCAATACTTTAAATAATAAAATGTGTAAATAAAGCAAACAAAATAGAAAAACTAACTGTTAAGGTACAACGGTAGTAAATGTGTACCAGTAACAGGTTACCAGATTATGTACCGTACATTAAGTACAACATTGAATACCTATGTTGCGTTCTGATTTTGCCAATATTGGTTACGTTGTAAAATTTTTTGTCTATAAGCTCCTGCATGAATTAAGTTTTAAGAAGTGAAAAACTTTTTCTCAGATTTTGCCGGATGATTTTATTTGAATATTTAAAACATATCACCTCTTTAGAAATTGCACGATGTCTCTTAATTTTCAAACTATTGATAAAAGAAATTAGTCACGGATACATATGGCCATAGGTATAGATGGCAAATATAGTTTTAATGTTGAGTGCAAGTTTATCAATTTCCTAGCCCTCGTTAATTGAGATCGATATTAGAAAGGTATGCAAATCACAGAAATGTTATTAATTTTTACCAGTGCTTAAACATTGACTATACTACTGTTCTACCTTCAATACAGCCATTGTATTGTGCATGAACATAATTCTGACTATAGGATTAAATTGTGAAAAAAATGATTAAAGGTTGGTCTTAAGTGGTATGAAAAATACAAAATGTTAAAAAATATTGCGATTTTATATTCATTTATAACGATTGACAATCTGATATCTCATTAAAATAAATACGCGCCAATGAGTGTCAGCTTTTATAGTATAAAGCTTTTTTTATATTTAGCGGGTGTCGCGTTGCTGTTACACTTCATTGAGTCACGACAAAGATTGAAATACTGCACGTTGTAAAATTTTGTAGAAAACTAAATATTGTGTATATATTAACAATAGAAATTTTTTATCGACTTTAAAATCTCCTTTTACTATGAAAATCAAATAAAGTTCATTTGAACACGCTGCAAGATGTGTTTTATATAAAACAAACAGTGTTTTAACCGGGAGGGGGAGAGGTTACTAACTAGGGTACATTTAGGTATAGGTCTGCAAGAGATTGAAAACCAATCCTCCTCACATATTTTTGAACGTTTTAAAATGGGACCCATAATATATTCATTTTTTAAATTTTAGATTGATCCACATTGATACAACAGTCCATTCACTAAAAGATGTTTTTTTAATCATAAGTAACACATGAAAATTTAAGCTAAATCTTAGGACATAAAATGTAGTTGTTCACTTGTTTGTTTTTTTAGAATATATGTAAGCATTTCATTTAATCAAGTAATAGTAAACTCAGTATATATTTCTCAGTGTTAACAAACCACGTGATAAATAGTAGACAATCAGACACCGAGGCCGCGTCAATAGAAATAAAAAAATGATGTTTAATAAGAAGTACCAACATTCGCTTATTTACAGCATTATATATACCAATATATGCTCATTTGACAACGTCATATTGGACAAAGACAATTGTTTATGTACTGTTATGACTTGGAAAGAGTTAAATCACGTATTTCGAAGCCCGAACCAATAAAAACAAAAACAAAAAAAACCCCAAACAATCAAATAAACAAACAAACAAAACTAAAAAAAAAAATAAAAAAATAGACCCAATTATTTTCTTTGTAAAATATCGTCACGCCATGAATTGTTATTTAAGTGACATCTTTCTATGAAAGTTTGTTTAGTTCATCGCGTGATATTCGAATTGTTAACTATTTTAAAAATCAATGTAAATATTCTTAAGGTCTAAGGATATGTAATCCCGGAAATCTGAATGAGATAAAACTAAAATGTCACGAGACAACGCGCGTGCAAATGTTTATCAGTCGTCTGCTGGTTCAAGATTATTGACAGATATTAGGATATTTCGAGTGTCAATGATTTAATTTCAGATAAAATATTAAAAGTACATATAGTACGAACAAAAAATAAATTAATATGTCTATTATTTATTAGACTAAAAGGTAAGATCATACTAAGCAAAGCATCACAAATGAAGTAAGATGGCGTTTTAAATGGTATTAACGTGTAAATCCTTTACTTCAATGAAAAATAATGAGAAAATAGCACACTTTTAATGATTTGTCTTGATAAATATTGTGTTTTTATAAATTATTCATAATTGTGACAAAAATGATCGAAACTGTATTATGAAGCATGCCCGGTTTCTCATTGTTATAACATAACGAGTAATTTAGTTAGATAATTCGGAATTTCATAAATGGTTGTAATAAAACAAAACAATTTTTCGGCGTGAAAGCCTTTGTTAGACGTAAACAGTTACCAAAGATATTTTTTTCTCTGCTATTTACGACGACCCAGTGAAATTATCGATATATACAGTATTTAATGATGTTTACAATTGACAACAATTGATGGCTATTTATAGAATGCGAACGTCCTGAATTATTAATGCTTTTTCGAATGAAAGAAAAAAAGCGTTTAAAACAGCTGCAATAAAATATGTCGCTCCATTCATCCGGTGCGAATGTGATGATAAAATTACATTTTAATCTCGTGCGTATCAACACGTGTAAACTTAATTCTTGACTTTGTGGTATGAAAATAACAAAGCGAACACCTTTATATTAATGCATTATTGATTCTACTTGTCTTCGGTTCAAAGCTGTTGCCTTTTATTCTGATGGAACATTTTCTTTCGTGTGCTTTGTTTTCAATCATGCGTAAATTCTGGTCGCACTCCGTAGAAACGCTTTCGTGGCCTTATATTTATTATCAAACTCAAACGTAATTTTTCATTGATTTTCTTTGTAACAATTGAAAAAATTATGGAAGCAACAAGGGTTTTGATATTGGTACGTACACATTTTTAATTTAACAAATACGTCTAATTAAAATAAAGTTCTGATTTATAAATCTTATTTGAGATTTAAAAAAAATATATATGTCTTTTGTTCAAAATTTAATATTTCTGTTTCTTTTTTATCTGGTTCTGAATCGTATTCTACTTGGTAGCATTGTTTGTAATTATTTAATGCAATTTCTATACGATGACTAATATATGGTATATTTCACTAAAATTTAAAACACAAAACTATACCATATTTATACAGTACTGACACCTGTTTTAATTGACACCATATTGATATACCTATATATTGATACTGTACTGGTACCTACATTGATACCATACTGGTACCTACATCGTTACCATACTGGTACCTACATTAATACCATACTGATACCTATATTTATAACATACTGGTATATTTATTGATACCGTACTGGAACCTACATTGATAATCTACATGAAACCTAAATTGCTACCATATTAATATACCTATATTGATATATCAGACTGGTTTATATACTGATACCATACTGATGCCTTATTGATACCGTACTGATATCATACTGATACCCATATTGATACCGCACTGATATCATACTGATACCCATATTGATACCACACTGATATCATACTGATACCCATATTGATACCACACTGATATCATACTGATACCCATATTGACACCGCACTGATATCATACTGATACCCATATTTATACCGCACTGATATCATACTGATACCCATATTGATACCGCACTGATATCATACTGATACCCATATTGATACCACACTGATATCATACTGATACCCATATTGATACCACACTGATATCATACTGATACCCATATTGATACCGCACTGATATCATACTGATACCCATATTGATACCACACTGATATCATACTGATACCCATATTGATACCGTACTGATATCATACTGATACCCATATTGATACCGCACTGATATCATACTGATACCCATATTGATACCACACTGATATCATACTGATACCCATATTGATACCACACTGATATCATACTGATACCCATATTGATACCGTACTGATATCATACTGATACCCATGTTGATACCGCACTGATATCATACTGATACCCATACTGATACCGCACTGATATCATACTGATACCCATATTGATACCGTACTGATATCATACTGATACCCATATTGATACCGCACTGATATCATACTGATACCCATATTGACACCGCACTGATATCATACTGATACCCATGTTGATACCGCACTGATATCATACTGATACCCATATTGATACCGCACTGTTATCATACTGATACCCATATTGATACCGCACTGTTATCATACTGATACCCATATTGATACCGTACTGATATCATACTGATACCCATATTGATACCACACTGATATCATACTGATACCCATATTGATACCGCACTGATATCATACTGATACCCATATTGATACCACACTGATATCATACTGATACCCATATTGATACCGCACTGATATCATACTGATACCCATATTGATACCACACTGATATCATACTGATACCCATATTGATACCGTACTGATATCATACTGATACCCATATTGACACCGCACTGATATCATACTGATACCCATATTGATACCGTACTGATATCCATGTTGATACCGCACTGATATCATACTGGTGCCCATATTGACACCGTACTGATATCATACTGATACCCATATTGATGCCACACTGATATACTGATACCCATATTGATACCGCACTGATATCATACTGATACCCATATTGATGCCGTACTGATATCATACTGATACCCATATTGACACCGCACTGATATCATACTGATACCCATATTGATACCGCACTGATATCATACTGATACCCATATTGATACCACACTGATATCATACTGATACCCATATTGACACCGCACTGTTATCATACTGATACCCATATTGATACCGCACTGATATCATACTGATACCCATGTTGATAGCGTACTGATATCATACTGATACCCATATTGATACCGCACTGATATCATACTGATACCCATGTTGATAGCGTACTGATATCATACTGATACCCATATTGATACCGCACTGATATCATACTGATACCCATGTTGATAGCGTACTGATATCATACTGATACCCATATTGATACCGCACTGATATCATACTGATACCCATGATAATACCACGCTGATATCATACTGATGCCCATATTGACACCGCAATGTTATCATACTGATACCCATATTGATACTGCACTGATATCATACTGATACCCATGTTGATAGCGTACTGATATCATACTGATACCCATATTGATACCGTACTGATATCATACTGATACCCATATTGATACCACACTGATATCATACTGATACCCATATTGATACCGCACTGATATCATACTGATACCCATGTTGATAGCGTACTGATATCATACTGATACCCATATTGATCCCGTACTGATATACTGATACCCATGATAATACCACACTGATATCATACTGATACCCATATTGACAACGCACTGTTATCATACTGATACCCATATTGATACCGCACTGATATCATACTGATACCCATATTAACACCGCACTGATATCATACTGATACCCATGTTGATACCGCACTGATATCATACTGATACCCATATTGACACCGCACTGATATCATACTGATACCCATATTGAAACCGCACTGTTATCATACTGATACCCATATTGATACCGCACTGATATCATACTGATACCCATATTGACACCGCACTGATATCATACTGATACCCATATTTATACCGCACTGATATCATACTGATACCCATGTTGATAGCGTACTGATATCATACTGATACCCATATTGATCCCGTACTGATATCATACTGATACCCATGATAATACCACACTGATATCATACTGATACCCATATTGACACCGCACTGTTATCATACTGATACCCATATTGATACCGCACTGATATCATACTGATACCCATGTTGATAGCGTACTGATATCATACTGATACCCATATTGAAACCGCACTGATATCATACTGATACCCATATTGATACCGCACTGATATCATACTGATACCCATGTTGATAGCGTACTGATATCATACTGATACCCATATTGAAACCGCACTGTTATCATACTGATACCCATATCGATACCACACTGATATCATACTGATACCCATATTGATACCGCACTGATATCATACTGATACCCATATTGATACCACACTGATATCATACTGATACCCATGATAATACCACACTGATATCATACTGATGCCAATGATAATACCACACTGATATCATACTGATACCCATATTGAAACCGCACTGTTATCATACTGATACCCATATTGATACCGCACTGATATCATACTGATACCCATATTGATACCACACTGTTATCATACTGATACCCATATTGATACCGCACTGATATCATACTGATACCCATATTGATACCGCACTGATATCATACTGATACCCATATTGATACCACACTGATATCATACTGATACCCATATTGAAACCGCACTGTTATCATACTGATACCCATATTGATACCGCACTGATATCATACTGATACCCATATTGATACCGCACTGTTATCATACTGATACCCATATTGATACCGCACTGATATCATACTGATACCCATATTGATACCGCACTGATATCATACTGATACCCATATTGATACCACACTGATATCATACTGATGCCAATGATAATACCACACTGATATCATACTGATACCCATATTGATACCGCACTGTTATCATACTGATACCCATATTGATACCGCACTGTTATCATACTGATACCCATATTGATACCACACTGATATCATACTGATACCCATATTGACACCGCACTGATATCATACTGATACCCATATTGACACCGCACTGTTATCATACTGATACCCATATTGATACCGCACTGTTATCATACTGATACCCATATTGATGCCGTACTGATATCATACTGATACCCATATTGATACCGCACTGATATCATACTGATACCCATATTGATACCGCACTGATATCATACTGATACCCATATTGATACCACACTGATAGCATACTGATGCCAATGATAATACCACACTGATATCATACTGATACCCATATTGATGCCGTACTGATATCATACTGATACCCATATTGATACCACACTGATATCATACTGATACCCATATTGATACCGCACTGATATCATACTGATACCCATGTTGATACCGCACTGATATCATACTGATGCCCATATTGATACCGCACTGATATCATACTGATACCCATATTGATACCGCACTGATATCATACTGATACCCATATTGACACCGCACTGTTATCATACTGATACCCATGTTGATACCACACTGATATACTGATACCCATATTGATACCACACTGATATCATACTGATACCCATATTGATACCACACTGATATCATACTGATACCCATGTTGATACCGCACTGATATCATACTGATACCCATATTGATACCGCACTGATATCATACTGATACCCATATTGATACCGCACTGATATCATACTGATTCCCATATTGATACCGCACTGATATCATACTGATACCCATATTGACACCGTACTGATATCACACTGATACCCATATTGATACCGTACTGATATCATACTGATACCCATATTGATACCGCACTGATATCATACTGATACCCATATTGATACTGCACTGATATCATACTGATACCCATATTGATACCGCACTGATATCATACTGATACCCATATTGATACCGTACTGATATCATACTGATACCCATATTGATACCGCACTGATATCATACTGATACCCATATTGATACTGCACTGATATCATACTGATACCCATATTGACACCGCACTGATATCATACTGATACCCATATTGATACCGCACTGATATCATACTGATACCCATATTGATACCACACTGATATCATACTGATACCCATATTGACACCGCACTGATATCATACTGATACCCATATTGATACCGCACTGATATCATACTGATACCCATATTGATACCACACTGATATCATACTGATACCCATATTGATACCACACTGATATCATACTGATACCCATATTGATACCACACTGATATCATACTGGTGCCCATATTGATACCGTACTGATATCATACTGATACCCATATTGATACCGCACTGTTATCATACTGATACCCATATTGATACCACACTGATATCATACTGATACCCATATTGATACCACACTGATATCATACTGATACCCATATTGATACCACACTGATATCATACTGATACCCATATTGATACCGCACTGATATCATACTGATACCCATATTGATACCGTACTGATATCATACTGATACCCATATTGACACCGCACTGATATCATACTGATACCCATATTGAAACCGCACTGTTATCATACTGATACCCATATTGATACCGTACTGATATCATACTGATAACCATGTTGATACTAATATTGATGCCATACTTGTACTTTGAACTTTTTATTTTTTCAATGACCCCAACTGGGGTATGTTGAATACAAACAAACAAATATTAACATAATATATATGTAAGTAATCAAATGACAACTTAGTTAAATGTACCCATATTGATGCCATACTGGTACCTATATTGATGCCATACTGTTACCTATATTGATGCCATACTGGTACCTATATTGATGCCATACTGGTACCTATATTAATACAATACTTAAATCGGATCAACTCGGTTTTTTCTCCCTATAGCGGAAAGTAATCTTGAAGGTAAATGTATGGATTTGTACCTAAAATCGGTCCAAATGTTATACAGTTAGCCTGTTTACACATCAACAGAATTTTACTGCGAGGAAATGGATTATCCTTTATTTATTTAACTATAGTGTGATATCATCTCAGGACAACTAAAATTCGGATAGATCGTCGAAGTTTGTTTAAACTTTAATTTGCTAACTGCAAAAAGTCCTTCCCAGACAACTTTTTGACAGAGAAGTATCAGTCGGACGTCAGCGATTAACAGTAGACAAAAACCAATGATTTAAATTGCAGTGACGTAAAATGCTTTCATATTTCATTGTAACGTGTGATATCTTAACTTTCTATACAGTGTAGTTTATTGAGTTGTCTCCCCTATCTGACAGTTAGTATTAATATCTCTTATGACAGCGTCTATCCAAACGTAATAAATTCGTTTAATTAAATTTCCGTCAAACTCAATTTGTTTTCATTTTCCACGAATCATCTTTCGGCTGTACCATTCATTAATATATCATCAACAGATCTGTGGTTTATAATTGTTCTGCAGTTCCAATTGTTATAAGCAAAAATTATAAAGATACATGTATGTTTATTTAATAAGTAATTGATGACAGAGATCATTAATGCATTTCTAACGTATTTAAATTATTTACTAAAATCTAATCTGATTGACTACTTGCCCCGAAGCTCACAAGACCCGTAATCAGCGCTGCAATGATATTATTATGATTGTGTTTACACGGTGTCGTCATTATAACGATTTAAAGTTAAATTATTTATTTAGAATTATAGATATATTTAGGTGGGATTAGTTTGAACATTTTGGAATGTTTTCTTCAATTCGATTTCTTGCGATTTTGCCAGTTCCAGCTGTATTGAATAGAGATGTGTATCTTGTGAAATTATTGCTAAATTCTTCGATTAAATGTATCACAATAATTCACTCGGATACAATGATGCTGGGGACGATTGGAATACCATAACAGTAATGGAGCTAAAGGTAGTGTACATAATAATGGTAAAAACTATTTTTATCATGGCCGTTTGCAATTCTCGGCAAACGAGGTGCGGGGAGGGCGTGGGATGAAGACCCCCAGATGTTGTACAAGTTTTGCAAATAGAACAATTATGGTCACTTCTGGCGCTCTCTGAACTACTGCGTCCAATGATACTGAAGTTGAAACAATACATTTGGCTAAAAATATTTCGATTCTAACATAACAATAAATATTTTTTTGTAAAAACGGGTGCGATCTCAACACACTTCCGGTGGCCATGTGTATAAGTATACTGTTGCAGTGTATATACCAGTTATAGGCCCTGATGAATCAGTGGTAAGGGTAAATAATTTCTTCGCCAGATCATTTTTCTTTTTGTATGTGGCAACACCACATGCATTTACTAAAAGTTTAGAATAGAAAAACAGAATTTAACTCTTATAAAGTACATCACTGAGTCGCTGTAGCTTTTTAGTTCTAACAAACTGATAATAATCAAGTAAATTGGTGATTTCTTGCATATTTTCCGTTTTATAGACAAGTTTGTACATAATTATTAAATTGCTTTTTGCTGTTGTTTAAATGGATTTAAATATTAATGACGATTGCCTGCCGAAGGTCGGGGGTTTTCTCCTGTTTCCTACAACCAACGAAAACTGGATAACACGATATAGCTGAAAAAGAGCTGAAAGATTTGTTAACCATACAAACAAACAAACAAACAAACAAACAATTAATTACTTAAGTTTTTAGTATCCATTGTTTGTTTAAATCATTCTGCTTAAATTGAACTTGTATTGGTCTAACTAAAGACACGGAACAAAGGTCTTTTTCTGGATGGTACGATTGCATACCAAAGTCAAAAAATCAGAAGGCAATTTAGGTTATATATCTATAAAGCATTAACGTGACAGTGATTTATACATCGGTGATATGTTTTAACTTTTTAGATTAAATCTGTGAACTGGGAAAATGAGAATATTGATTTTATTATATTAATAAATTGTTTTCGTATCAATTTCTGAGATGTATATATTTAATGCATATACTATATAAGTTTTTATTGGGAATATTTTAGTAGAATTTTCAGTTATTTCGTGTTTCAGCGAATATTGTCCGGGTTCCATTTTAGCAGATTTTTTATGCTTTAGATCGCATAGTACTAAGTGTTTCTACTTGTATAACTCACCATTATTTCTGATGTATGTAACAGCCCTGCTTGCGATCAGATTGATGGGTTTATTCAAAGTTTTGACAGTTAAGCTAGATCGACGCTCTTGTGACGTAATTTAATATAACTGCATGTGTTTATTGCTGGATGAAAATGTCTGGAGACATATAAGTTACTTTTACATCCGGGTTTATTCAAATTTTGAATCCATAAAATAATACGTTTTTGCCGTAAATATAAATCAAACATTTTGGACTGTATCACTTAGAAACAATATACAATGTGTCGTTTTGTGTACTCATTGACCTCTACATGACATTTGACCTTTTACATTTACTTTACTCTTAAAACGTTTTATGTGGAGTTTCAAAATGTGTTGTTGCTTGTTTCAGTCGTCTCAAGAATTCGTCAACCCAGCGTTTGAACCAGACGACACTGTTCCAAAAGACGTCCGTTTTAGGGACCTGGTTGAGCATGCGCTTCAGCAGCGGGATGACGACAATTTACACCCATACGGGCGCACAAATCTCTATACAACACTATTTCTTGGACAAAAATCCAATGTGGAAACAGACGGTTCTAAGCTGGCCTTTTGGGGAATTCTTTTACTTGTTATTTTAGGAATTACAGGTGGAATCATTTTCATGGCAGGTATGTATGAATAAGTTTAATTTATTTTTCATCAATTTTTCAACTATATCATTGCGTCTAATTTTGTTGAGGACGAAGCCGGAATACCCCGAGAAAACCCCCGACCTTCGGTAGGAAAACTGGCAATCATTGTCAAACAAGATTTGAGTCGAGTGCACCATGCCCGCGGTGAGACTCAAACCCGCAATCTCATTGTTGACAAACCACGTGATCAATGATTTTAATTTATAACACGTAATGTGTATTTGGACTTACTAGTTTTAACTAATTAACATACTTATAATTAATGATATATTTTAACGGCAGGCATGCGTATATTGAATACTTCTGAGGGACCGCGGTGGTCGAGTGGTGATTTCAGTAACTCATCCACTATTGATCATGTGCCTGTCAACATTGAGGTTGGGGTTTCGAGTCTCAATGCGGCAGGGTGTGCTCGACTCCCACCGTAATTGACAAAACTGCCAGCTTTCCTGTCAAAGGTCGGAGGTGTAACCGCGTTCTACGGCTTCCGCCGAAGAAGAATGCATAATATCTAACTATATTCACAAACCAATTTTTCAATCTACATGTATAAAGTTAGGAAAACCTATTACTTAATATATAGGAGCTTTTACACAGCTTTATGCATGTCTCTTTAAAAACAACGATGAATATATGTAATTTTTCTTAACTTCTTTCTTTCGTTGTCTGTGGACTTGGTCGCCGAGTGGTTATCTATTATTGATCACGTGATATGTCAATGCTGGCAAGGTGTACTCTACTCCGACCTTTGTTGATATGGATTGTCAGTTTTCCTGCCGTAGGTCGGTTCAACGGTACTCCGGATTAATCCACCAATCAAAACTGGACGCCACGATATACCTGTAAAATTTCTGACAATGGCGTTAAAAACTATCGAAATATACAATCTTTCTTCATTTATAGACGGCCCGAATGTACATCATAATGTTATAGTTTAGAATTTCTTTTTTTAGATATTTAGAAACACTTCTTCATAATCATTATTAATTATGTATAAATTACTATACTATATGGTTCCCATAGTAATTAATTATGGTATTCTGCATGTGTATTGATAACACTTCTGAATACTCTAAAGCTATTTGATGTAAGATACAATTAAAATTTCATTTTGCTTTACATCTTAATTTTCCATTAAACCTAAGTGTTGTTGAGGAGAAAATTGATTTACCACTGTACTGACATAAAATCAATTTAATAATAGAACATTTTAGGGCTGTCATAATGTATACCATTACACAAAATACAGTTTTTAATGTGTTTAGATTTTACTTACTTATATTAAGATCCATTGAGCGGCTTTGTCGTTTCTGTAGCATTAAGGTTTTGACGGGGTTGGGTCGCTAGCCCTACGCCTAACCCTCCTTCATCCTCAACTGAAATTGGGACCGTCCTTTTCGGAGTTGTTTAGATATACACACGATCTTGCTTATAATCTACAGACATATAGAACAGCCTTACCTTTAAGAGACCTCAAAGAGCATAGTAAAACGTCTAGTAAAAGACATGGTCTTTTAATACAGCATATATGTAGAACGGTAGCAAAAGTTAAGAAATCGGGGACACAAATCATACCAACATTTTAGTGCTTCGCATACCTAACGCAATTTTTCAGCTATATTATGAATTCCAGTTTAATTATGGGAGACGCAGAAGTACTCGATGAAAACACAAGACCTTAATTCGGCGGGAAAACTGACAATTCTTGTCAATTAAGGTTGGAGTCGAGCACACCCTGCCGCTCGAACCACAGTCTCGGTGTTGATAGGCACGCATCAATATTACGTAGATTATTAACTAACTTAACCATTTTGTCCACAGAGGCCCGTCTAACATTAATTAACATTCACAAGAGCTATGACATTTTTCATTCAAGATTTCAAAAAAAATGTATGCCACATGCATCCCTTACCAATTGCTTTTTTTCACTAGTTTCAAGATTGTGAGTTGGTCTCACTTTTACTTACATTTTCCAACGCAATGACTGCAAAAATATGTTAAAAAAAGTACCAAAAATATCACATAAAAATCCTTCAAAGACAGAAATGGCCGGATGTCGTTAAACAAGAAGTAGGTATGCGAAAGACCTGAAATCGCATCCCCCGTTATGGGAGGGCATGCTGATTCTGCATACCAAATTTCAAAAGAATGTGATTAGTAGTTGCTGAGAAAACTGTTGCGAAAATTCCCCCCCGCCAGCCGTCCGCCCGCCTGCCCGCCCGACATTCACCGTAATAAAACCAGGATTTTCACCCCATGAGTGATTGGGACCATACTGGGAGGGTTCCCAGTGCTCGACCCACAGAGCAGCCCATCGCGTCCCCGGGTGGCGGATAAGGGAGACCCTCTCGTTGGGGGGTGGTCAGGTCATAATACGGAAAGCCTGACCGCGGAATGTAGTGGGTAACGTGTTTGGAAAGTGCCAGGCTCCTTGCACGATAAAGACCCCTTTTGTAGATTTTGAAAAAGAGTAGGCTCATTGTAGCCGCTACAAAAGGCTAAATTTTCTGGCTCTACCCAAAATTCCATACTTTTCCAGTGGCAGTCAAAATTGTATTCCCTGTGACCCATCCCACCCCCATTTTCCGTTTATCATTGTTTGTTAACTTGTTCCCGTCCTGAATATAGCTGAAATAATGCTCGCTGGACGTACAGCAGACATCCAATCAATCAATCAATCACTCAGTGAGTGACCTCAGAGAGCACTCCATAGACAAAACAGCGGATTTTGCAACACTGGTCCGATTCGGCACATTTCACAATCTTCCGATGGTATAAACATTTTCGTGTGGTTCAAATATATATATAACGCTACTCTTGATAACTTTCTTCATAAAAAGTATCATCTTAGCTTTAATCAAGCTTATTTTAATTTCATTTCTTAGTTCGCTTCCATTACAACCCCATCTTTCTACATTTTAACTTTCATTTAAAACCAATAATCAAATGACACGCGATTTTCCTTCTACCTTTCGCCGCTCCCATCAAAGTCTACAAAAGCGTTGGACTTCAGAGAGTTCTCGGACTGCTGGTTATAATACGTACCATAGTGCGTAACTTGTATTTTAGTGCTAATATCCTTGCACACTATGGACACGTTTTGAGGTTTAGAAAGAGTAGGTTCATTGTAGCTGGTAAAGCTTAAATCCCCTACCCAATACTTCTTCATTCCCAGGCAGCGGCAGTCAAGTTTAGTTCTGTAACATAAATCCTACCATTTCACGTTTATATTTATCATTTTCATATGTCTTTTATATTTTTTATTATTATTTGAAATGTGAGGTTTTATCTGTCAGTCGAATTTTCTCGGTGCTAAATTTTTTTAGAAGTTCTGTATATTTTAAAATGTGAAATATAATAAAACTTATACATACACAAAGATTATACATGTTTTTAATAAATTTAACTATGTTCACTTAAGTAATCCATGTTTGAAATATCGAGGCGAAATTTTGCTGGGAGTTGACATTTTGAATTTAACGGTAAACAAAATTATGGAATCAAGTTACATTTAATGGCGGAACGAATACAATTTGCCGTAATTGTAACAAATGAAAAATTCAAACAAAATTAAAAACAAATCCATAAAATAGATTACAATGGTGTCGGCCATTCAATGTAATAAAAGTGAAGGGGTCTCTCAAATAAAGCTTTAAACAGGACTTTGAACATACTCGATATACTAAGGTAAGACAATTTTTAGAAAATTTAGACATTTTTCCTTAAGTTTAGCGTAGTTTGCATGGGTGTACACACTTTTTTCATATCAAACTTTACTTAAAACATTTCGCACGATTTTCTTGCGGAATTTGGGCACGGGAAAATGCGTTTAAAGATGAAACCTCGCATTTTACTAAAAACATAAAATATCAATATGCGATAAAAAAATGTTGAAAATAAACATAAAATGAGAGGTTTTATTAATGGAACTACAGTCAAGTTGTGTTCTAATTGATTCATTCCTTCTCTCATTGACTTTTTGTTTGTTAACGCGTTAAGGCTACTGTTTACCTATAATGTATGTTGAGTATAGTGCACGAGTCGCAGGAGAGCGCGTTATACATTTCCATACAAAACCATTGGAAAAACTGTTCCCGAGAGAGAAGTATATGATAATATTTTAGGTACACAACGCAATATTGAAGGTAAAGTAAACTATAGCAAACACTGCTCAAGTGTAAACTGTTCGGCGTTAACATTTCCGAACCTGTTGCCACTGATAGCCATGTTCAACTGTTGACATGAGACGAAATAATTCTGAATGAAACGAACATTAAAAAGTTCGTGAATTGATGAAGAGGAAGAACAGGAGGGGGCAATTAAAACGTTAACAATTTTGTAGTTTTCACCAAAAGGATAACAGTAAATTTGAAATGGCGATAACAGATAACAGCAATTAAGGTATCCGGACCATAATTGACCACGTGATCATATTTGGTGTCCCGGATGTCCATTGTTTTTCAATGGAGCAGACCTCGGTAATGTTCGGCAAACATCGGAAATACTATATGAGTAACTAAATTTTTTTCCTGAAAATTGTGAACATTGACTCAAGTTATATAATATATTTAATTTTTATCATTAATTAGCAATACATTGATTTAATAAAGCTGTATTTCTTGGACGACAAATAAAATTAAACGGTAACTTCAATTGTGGGTCGGATACCTTAACATATCTTCAAGGGTAATATATGAAGGTATGGGAGAGAAGTGTACATTGTGATCTTAAGTAAGACATTGAGGAAAGGGCGAATAAACCGATTAAACAGATAATCAAAACAGAACACAATCTGTAAATCAGTTGACTAAATAAGTTATATTTACAGCAGACAGGTTAATTTTCAGGAAACAGATGACAGCTAATGACTGAAAAACGATTAAAATAAAAAAGAAAATTTAACAGACTTGTAAAAATGAACAAAACGCATTGACATAAAAGATCCTGCCCCCTGCGAACCTTTTAGTATATTACCCTGAGATAGTACCCGCGGCAAATCTATGAGAACTGGTCTCCGTCGCTAGGATTGCTAAGATATGTCGGTACTGTTTAAAAATAGTCTAGGGGCCTCGGTGGCCGAGTGGTTAAGGTAATTCGTCTACTATTGATGACGTGGTCTGTCAACACTGAGATTGCGGGTTCGATTCTCACTGCAGGCAGGGTGTACTCGACTCCAATCTTAATTGACAAGGATTGCCAGTTTTCCTACCGCAGGTCGGGGGTTCTCTCCGGGTACTCCGGCTTCCTCCCCCAAATAAAAACTGGACGCCATGATATAGCTGAAAAATTGCTGAAAGTGGCGTTAAAACACCATTCAAACAAAATCAAACAATAAAAATAGTCAAGGCTAATTTTCCAATTAAAAACATTGATACATATGTGTTCTGTACCGAAACTGAAATATTGCTCTTTGGATTTTAAGCAAACATTCATCAAATAACCAATCAGAACGCAATATAGGAATTCACTGTATTAATGAGTGTATAGAAATTTGCTCTATCTATATAGTATTGTACAAATTTGTAGTCTAGTTAAATTCAACAACCAAATTTTATTTTTTGTGGGTAGAAGACATTTCGTTTTAGTAATTCGAAAATAAATCATTTTTTAGTTCGAACAACCATGCAGAATATATCTTCATACTAGTTCGTTCAGTAAAGCTTAATCCCACAAAGATATTGTAGATTACTTTAATATGTGGCAAAAAATTCTTATTACGTCTAGCCGGACTCATTATATAATCTGTAAACTGAGCAAACAAAATTCATAATCGCGCTTGAGTGCGCACACTTAGCTGGTATAAGGCAAGAAAATGTAAGTCAAGTACGAATCTAATCATGCGTTGTATTGTTCAGAAGTTTTTCACAATCAATTCGATGATTTTTTTCATAATGATAAACGACGTTAAAACTTCATTCTTCACTTCGGAAGTTCTATAGTCTCCATTATTGATTGGTTATTCGCTACGGAGTGTTTGTCTCAGAGATAATTCTGTGTCTATTTGCATGTCTCAATCTCTTTATTTTTACCTCGTTTCCGACCTTACTGGACTTTGACCTTTATATTAAGTAACATGGTGGTTGTCATTTATCGAGTATAATCTGCCTACCTTTCAAGAGCATCTGGAGTTTATCCCCAGTTTAAGTGTGGGTTCATGACATGATGCTCATCTTTAATCTTCGCTCAGGGCCCAGCGCCATAAACATTTTCTTTGCTGAGAACTTTTTTATTCTCAATTTTATCCAATCAAATCTTCCCTTTTCCCTTGTTGTCATGGTATAGTTGAGTTAATTCTCATGCTGAGCAAAACTTGTATACTCAAATAGGTTTAATGGCGCTGGGGCCAGTTTCATGATCCTCCCAGCCAATGATATTCACTACCTAACAACTGCTGTTCTGTATCATACCTATACTTGTATCCTCCATCCGACCAATAATAATACCTTTACAAGATCAATTTCATTCAAACGACTCCTCCCACTCGGCCAAGACTGTCCTGGATAATTGACTATTTTGTAGACCTTAATCAGCTTTATAAAAGGGACTTATTTAAATACGGCAATATATATTATAAAAGAAGGATTCTTTACTGATTAAATCTTTTATTTATTTGTTTGTTTGATGGTTTTTAACGTCACTTTCAGCAATTTTTCAGCTATATCATGGGGTCCAGTTTTTATTGGGGAGGAAGCGGGAGTATCCGGAGAAAACCCCCGACCTGCGGTAGGAAAACTGGCAATCCTTGTAAATTAAGATTGGAGTCTAGTACACCCTGCCTGCAGTGAGAATCGAGCCCGCAATCTCAGTGTTGACAGACCACGTGATCAATAGTAGACGAACTACCTTGACCACTCGGCTACCGAGGCCCCTATTTATTTGTGAGATAACGAATCAAATCACCAAATACTAATATCTATAATCTTACATGTTTCTATGCTTTCAGAAATACACAAGCTTGGGTCTTCACATACGACAAATACAAGTAATAGCAGCACTATGAGTGGTTGATCGTAAATGTAGGAATCGATGACGGTTTGACAATGAAAAGCGACACTGCCAAATACCGGGAAAACAAAATCCTAGGTGTAAACTTCTATATCCCACAAAGACAAAAGCGAAATGTTATGCAACGTTTAATTGATTCCGTCCAGTTTTAAAAACGATATTGACACTGTGTTTTAGTGATGCTGAATGATAAAATGAAGGAAAGAAACCATGATAGTAATGCCATCTTTCCAGTGAAGCCGTCTGTTTAAATGTGGTCTGTAATGGTCTAAACTCTCCACACACTTATTATTCAACAAAATAGTATTCAAATGATATGTACTGTTATAAGTTTTTTTTTATATGGCGATAACAGTTGTGAAGAAAAATTTGTGTATTTTTATAGAGGGCTTTAAGGGACGCCTAATTTAAAATGATATTGTTTATTGCTCATCTTGTATAGTTTTTCAAGAAAAAAGTATTGTACGAAAAAACTGATTTATTTACTGAAAACAATTACATGAACAACTTACACTAAAGTACTCAACAATCCAGCCAATCAGAGCGAACATTTTAAGCATGACTTAAACTCTGCCGAGGGATTGGACAAAGAGATATCTTTGCCCTCGGGTTTGAGATTTTCTTGACTTGGCTTTACACAAGCGATTTGATATTTTTTCTCACCAGAGTTCCAGATATTTTAGCCATTTCTTCAGTATGTTTGGTAGCCGTTTGCGTAAACGTAATATAACGTCATTTTTTGTCACAATAAGCAAGATATCACCGGTGAGACTGACAAATTTCATCAACAGGAAGTCACAAAATACCAAATCAAAGGTATTTTGTCCATCCAGAGGCTCTGCCGATGGATTGGACAAACAGATATCTTTGCCCGCGGTTTTGATTTGATACTTTTTCTCATCAGAGTTGCAGATTAAATAGGCATTTCTTCAGAAATTTGGTGCCATTCGTGTATACGTAACTGTAAGATACATGACGTCATAATAAACTGACGTCACAATAAGCTATCTCACCCGTGAGACTAATAAGTTCCTCCATACGTTTTTGGGAAAGACCGGTTGATCTTTCACGAGTGATAGAAATTTTACGTCTTTTCGGGAGAGGAGCGCAGTGTAAAGCGAGCCAAAATACATAAAAGTTTCTATCACGAGTGAAAGTTCACACGGGCTTTCCCAAAAGCGCATGAAAGTACTAATTTCTTCCGTAAACCAACAACTTTCATATCGCTATATCCTATAGACTCTCCATTGTTTTAGACTCCATTGTCTCTGACATCCAATCAGAACGCCGGAAGCAAGAACGTCAAACAAGAACATGGTTATGCTTCCTTAACAACGTTCTTGTTTCTGGCGTTTTGATTGGATGACCAGCAAGTACAGATGTTTGCGTGTGAGCTCACCTGTACTGGGTCATCTGTACCATAAATCGGCCATTTACGGAAGAAAGATAAATCTCACCAACAGGAAGTCACGAGATATTTCTATACCTCGGATGAGAAAAATAGTATCTATCACATGTGGAAAGGCGAGACAAAATAATCTCAAACCAAGGGCAAAGATATCTTGTCCATCCAGAGGCTCTGCCGAGGGATTGGACAAACAGATATCTTTGCCGGGGGTTCGATATTTTCTTGAATCGACTTTCCACGAGTGATTTGATACTTTTTCTCACAAGAGTTTCCGATTATTTAGGCATTTCTTCAGTATTTTATGTGCCATTTGTGTATACGTAACTGTAACGTCCATGACGTCAAAATAAACTGACGTCACAAAATGCTATCTCTCCCAAGATACAGAGAAATCTCACCAACAGGAAGTCACGAGATATTTCTATAGCTCGGGTGAGAAAAGGATATCTTAACTGGCTAAAAATAGGTACCACGCTGTCTCATTAGTGAGAAAATACAAATCCAAACCACTTTTCCGTAAATATAAAAAACGTGATAAAAATAATTTCTACGATTCCTGTACATAGAATGACCAAATGAAAGACTACAAACACACAACACAAACATACCGTTACAAAAGCCTGGCAGCATTTTGACAAAACTGCTGAAAGATGGCCTTTGGTATTGCTTACATCACCACCATACACAGCTAGTGAGGGTAAACTTGATAGCTCGAGACGCAACTTAAGGGGACTCACATTCCATAGCAATTATGTGGTTATTTAATTTTGTTAAATTTTTGATCCAAAATCTATGACTGCAATTAAAAGTTGGAATAATATTTACACACATAAGTAGGTCTATTCAGATACTGAGTTTAAGCGCTTACTCATTTCTTTAAACTCGTGGTGCTAAGCAGATATATGGTGACACACAGAGTTCTATATCTTGTGCCCGAACATAACTGAATATTCATGACTTCCTCTTATTATCTCTTTTACTATAGTTCTTTTCAGCTCTCCATATAAAGCCCAAAAAGTCAAATGAAGGATCTCCTCATTGGACAATTCTAGTTACAAATGACTTTTCTCACATTTGTGGCCACTTAGTTTTCTTGTAGAGGATGAAGAGGGAGGTTAAACAGGGCCTCTATATCTTATTTTCTGGGTTTTCAGTGTTCTGAAGCCTCTTTTTAAACGAATCCTGGAGGGTTCCCAGTGCTCGACCCACATAGCATCCAAGCGCGTCCCCGGGTGGCGGATAGTCTCGAGGGGGTTGCCAGGTCATAATATGGAATGATTGGCGGTTGGACGCAGAGCGTCTTGCACGTTAAAGAACCCGTTAATAGATTTCAAAAAAGAGTAGGCTCATTGAAGCCGCTACAAAATGCTAAATTCTTCAAAAACAACCCAATACTCCATAGTTTTCCGCAACATGATTTTGTTTCCTATGTCTTATCCCAACTGTTTTTCGTCGATTGTTTGTTAGCTTGTTCTCGTTCTGAATATAGCTGAAATACTGTTCGCTGAACGTAAATTAACCAATCAATCAATCAATCAATCAATCATTCAATCAATCTAGAGATTCCCTATTTACCTACTCTCCCCATCGGGGGCTAGGTGGCAGGGAATGCCCGTTTTCCAACTGGGTACCCTTTCGTGTTGTGTAAACCAAGAGAGGTAATGGGTACCCGATAAATCCAGTTATGCTATATACAGTATAAATTTCCCTGCTTCGCTGGCCTCACAATGTCCTCAGCGGACCACATCACTCCAACAATCCCATCCGCACTAACATAGATCACTACAGTGTAATAATTCCACATATAAAATAGCATTAATGTTGTCATATCTGATTGGATGAAAAGCTACTTAAATACAATTAAAGTGAAATCTGATTGGACGTTAAGCTGCTTAAAACAAAAAATGGTAAATACCGATGGGAGTGCCAATGAAGGTAACGGGGTTTGAAAGCATTCAAAATCCTTACATTATAATTGTGATACTTTTTAGAATATCATCAACAATCCCAGATTTTATGCTGTGAATAAACTTACTGTCTGATGCAATTAGACATAACTAAGGTCTAATTAAATTTAATTGTTATTTGCTGTACCCAATCTTCTGAAACTCATGACTTAAATCACAATAAAACTCAAATTTTTTCCAATATTTTTTTTAAATGAACGTTTCGTTGATATTTAAAACAAACAATGCATAAGTTAACAAACATGAGCATGGTTTCTATAAGATGTTCGGCAACTAAGTTTTAGGAAAAATATTTACGTTGGACATAGCTAAATTTCGGACGTTAATCACTTGCCTTCCGAAATGTTTATTTTAATTATTTTTATCAATGAAAAGATGTGGGTACGCATGGAAATGAAATAAGGACAGGCGTCAGAAAAGAAAGTAACGAAATCAGCCATTAGTAAAGAACGTAATAGAGGGTATTGTCATGATACTTGACAGCCCTTTAGACATTGGTAATGTCTTCAACATTAATAATTTTTCAGGCAATACCACTCTCCCTTGTGCAGTCAATATATCATGACAATACTCTTTATATAGGCGACTGTTGTATAAGTAATCAGTCGTCAGTAAAGTACGTAATAGAATCAGCCGTCAGTAAAGACCGTAATGAAATCATTCGTCAGTATAGAACGTAATTGAATCGGTCGTCAATAAAGAACGTAATGGAATCAGCCGTCAGTAAAGAACGTAATGTAATCAGTCGTCAGTAAAGAATGTAATGTAATCAGTCGTCAGTATAGAACGTAATGTAATCAGTCGTCAGTAAAGAACTTAATTGAATCGGTCGTCAATAAAGAACGTAATGGACTCAGTCGTCAGTAAAGAACGTAATGTGATCAGTCGTCAGTAAAGAACGTAATGGAATCAGCCGTCAGTAAAGAACGTAATGTAATCAGTCGTCAGTAAAGAATGTAATGTAATCAGTCGTCAGTATAGAACGTAATGTAATCAGTCGTCAGTAAAGAACTTAATTGAATCGGTCGTCAATAAAGAACGTAATGGACTCAGTCGTCAGTAAAGAACGTAATGTGATCAGTCGTCAGTAAAGAACGATATGGGATCAGCCGTCAGTATAGAACGTAATGTAATCAGTCGTCAGTAAAGAACGTAATGAAATCAGTCGTAAGTAAAGAACGTAATGAAATCAGGGCCCAGCGCCATAAAACCTACTTGAGTAAAAAAATTTTGCTCAGCATGAGAATTTACTCAACTATCATGACAACAAGGGAAAAGGATAGATTTGGTTGGAAGAAATTGAGAATAAAAAAGTTCTCAGCAAAGAAAATTTTTATGGCGCTGGGCCCAGTTGTCAGTTAAGAACGTAATGTGATCAGTAGTCAGTAAAGAATGTAATGGAATCTGCCATCAGTAAAGACCGAAATGGAATCAGTCGTCAATAAGGAACGTTATGGAATCAGCTGTCAGTAAAGAAATCAATGTAATCAGTCGTCAGTAAAGAACGTAATGTAATCAGTCGTAAGTAAAGAACGTAATGGAATCAGTCGTCAATAAAGAACGTTATGGAATCAACCGTCAATAAAGAACGTAATGTATCAGTCGTCAATAAAGAACGTAATGGAATCAGTCGTCAATAAAGAACGTAATGTAATAAGCCGTCAGTAAAGAACGTAATGTAATAAGCCGTCAGTAAAGAATGTAATGTAATCAGCCGTCAGTAAAGAACGTAATGTAATCAGTCGTCAATAAAGAACGTAATGGAATCAGTGGTCAATGAAGAAACATTATTTAGAAATAAGAGAAATATGCATTCGGATCATGACATTTATAAACCTATGTGACGTACTTTGTCTTGAACATTAAAAAAAATCACACCGGAAGTGTCATAAGTGGTTGTCCAAGTTAACTCTATTACATGTTATTAACACAGTCTGATTTAAATATTTAGAATTAATCACCTGAGTATATTCTTTGACCTGACTTAGTCGCCGTAAGGATTACAGCGAAAATCAATCAAATTTTTCTATCAAGTTTCGTCATCGGAAGTAGGCCTTAATTAATATTTACGGAGAAATATTCTTTGAAACATTAAAAATCAGATATCTGTCAAGGGAATGAAAAATTTGAATTGCATGACTCTTTCTTCATTGTATCGGATTATACATACCAGATAGTGAAGTCACAGAATACAAATAATATCGTTAAAAGGAGTGAGATGCATTCATTATGCTGCTTTCAAGAACTCTTGATAAACATACATAACCGCAGTGATCATGTAACAACTTAACGTATTCAAAAGGGTACATGTGAATGAATGAAACTTCGGCCATTTTATTTACACTATATCCTTAAGTTAAAGTAAACTGTGCCGGTTTCATTACCTTAAGTTGAAAACAACTTCGCCCATTACTGGTATCCTCAACTTAAGTTAAATAAACTTATTTTACTCAAATGATATCATTTATTAAAGTTAAATAAATCCGATCCATGTTATTTAATAGTATCAGTATCAGTAACTTAAATTAAATAAACACCGTCCGTTTTACTTAAAAGGTGTCTTTAACTTAATTAAATGAACATCGCACATTTTACTTAAATAGTATCCTAAACTAAAATAAACCGCGCCGTATTACGTCAGTGCTATGCTTTTTATTCTAGATATATGTATTCTCAAGCAGACTGTTGACTATTGTTAATAGGTGCTTGTAAACAATCAGGTTGCGGGTTCCTTTACTTCGGGCAGAGTGTGCTTGACTCGAACCTTAATTGACAAGATTTTCACCTAGAACTGGACGCCATTAAACAGCGGAAAAATTGCTGAACAAAAATGTGGATTTATTAGTTGTCGGGCTATTTTATCATGCAGGTAAGGTATAGCTACAGTAATAGTTACGCAGTTTACCTCGGGTACTCCGGCCTCCTCCCCCAATAAAAACTGGACCCCATGACATTGTAAAACACCATTAAAACAAACCAACAAAAAATTCAATCGTTGTCATTCAAAATGCAAAGAATGTGAGACAGGACTAATGTCAAAGTAGGAAATGTTAATAAACCTATTGGATGTTTAAAGCGATATAAGTACAGTTCAATTCACAAAACTAGAACTGAGAGCGTCTGATGTTGTAGACGTGTCTCAGCATCTCCGACTAGTAAGTCTCTAAGAAACGTGATAGAATACGAGCTTGGTTCTGTTTCATACCGAATGATGGTATTAAATAATGGGGTTTTTACCATAGGCGGTAAATAATTTGTCGTAGTCTGATAGCATTGCGCTGCTATATACGCATATCTCCGGTGATTTATATTATATAAAGGGAAGGTCATCCAGGACATAGGTCTAGTGAATATTGGGGTGTAAATTTGAAAGAAAATAGTTCATAAGCAGCGAGTATGAATAATTAGACGTATTCAATTTATAACTATGTTATTATAGTACTTCCGTACTATATATATTACTAACGGAGTTCATAAGATCGTGGGGCCTCGTTGGCCGATTGGTTAAGATAGTTCGTCTACTATTGATCACGTGGTCTGTCAACACTGAGGTTGCGGGTTCGAGTCTCACTGCGGGAAGGGTGCACTCGACTTCAATCTTAATTGACAAGGATTTAGGAGATAACTGTATTGTATTTGAAGATTTGCCGGCATCAATTGGTGATTTGATGGTCGAAAATTCCGACAATCAAATCACCAATTGATGCCTGCAAATCTTTAAATACAATACAGTTTTCTCCATTCTAATGCTACGGCAAGAAAAATCTAAATTAACTGATTAAAATTGGAATTTTTTATTTGCCGGAAATAGCGTCCGCGCCTGCGTTAAAATCTGACAGCATTAATCGTGGAATTGATGCCATGAAATTATTCACGTTATCCAATCAGAATTGACGTTACATCAAGAACTGCATTAGAATGCCAGTTTTCCTAACGCAGGTCCGGGGTTTTCTCCCCAATAAAAACTGGACGCCGTGATATAGCTGAAAATGGCGTTAAACAATATCAAACAAAACAACAAAAAACAATCATAATATAAACAGGCGGTTTCGACTAATTGTCTTTGTCCGAAATGATGTACAGATAACGGTTTGATTTATTTATACAGAGCAGTAGTTAAAGAATTGTTGGTTAAATATAATAAATTCTAATGAATTCATGATGTAACGTCAGTTTTGATTGGACAACATGAATAAATTTCATGGCAGAAGTTAACGCAAGCGCAGACGATATTTCCGAGAAATTAAAATTTCCCATTTAATAAGTAAATTTAGATCTTTATTGCCGTAGCATTTGAATGGAGATAACCGTCGCCGGTAAACTCATATTCATTTATCATTTGAAAGGTAAAACAGCTGTATTAGCGCTGACCTTTAGAGTTTAAAAAAACTATTAAGAATAATAACTTAACGGATAGACAGTACGCTAAGACCGCATTACGCCGAGTGGTTAAAGTAGTTCTTTTACAATTGATCGTGTGGTCTGTCAACACTGAGGTTGCGGGTTCGAGTCTCACTGCGGACCGGTAGTACTCGACTCCAATCTTAATTGACAAGGATTGCCAGTTTTCTAACCGAAGGTCGGGGGTTTTCTTCGGGTATTCGGCTTTCTCCCCAAATAAAAACTAGACGCCATGATACAGCTGAAAAATTGCTGAAAGTTGCTTTAAACATCATTAAAAAAATCAAAACAACAACAACAAACAACGATAGACATAAAAACCAGAGAAGGTCGAGGAAGTCCATTACTACAGTTAAATTTTGTTGCACTGGACCGACTTTGAATACCCTAACCCTGACTTATTATCTGGCACTCCTTTATATCTAATCAATGAAGACAGCTAATTTAGAAATTTACCATCCCGTATAAGCCATACATTGCGTACTGTCCTACTCAATATGCGTACTCGCTTTGTGTGTGAAACAACGGCCTATGTTAACAACTGAGGCATGCTTATTAAAACTGCACGTATTTTTGTTCACATCATGGTAATGTATTATGCGCAAATATAACACCAACCAGGAAGTTTGTTCTGCAGCAAGATCACAGTTGGAAGGAATTCGTTCTGTTTCTGGATCACAACAGGAAGTTTAAATAAATTGACTGCTTAAATAATTTGAAAGTGCATCTTCTTTATTTTAATGCTATTCTTTTCAGTACAGGAAGAATCAAAGATATGAACACACCCTGCTTCTTACATAATATTTTAATGAAGAACGCGATCATGCAGTTATATAATCTATATGATAAGACACGATTTAAGTAAACTGCAGAGATATTGAACAAGCTGGGTCTTTAGAAATAAGTTTGAAAAGAAGAAATAGTGACATTTCTACACACGTGGAAGTTTGGAATTCGTTTACGTAACAATATAACATCATAGATTTACATGTAATAAGGAAACAAAATTACAAGGTCAAAACAACATTTGTGTTTTCGTGCAACTTCACTTCCAAACGACAGTATTATCAATGGCACAATTTATGTAGCAAACACAAGACAACAAAAGGCTCATGCATAAGTCAAAATACCAAACATCAATATCGTGTTCGTACTATATACTTGTACTAAATGTGACGTATTTACAGTGGCATAACCTCAGTGGCCAAGTGGTAAAGTAGTAAGTCATCTACAATTCATCACCATCGTGTAAACACTAATGTTGCAAACTTGAGCCTGCCTTTGGGTAAGGTGTCCTCAATTTGAGCCTGCCTTTGGGTAAGTTGTCCTCAATTTCAACCATTAATCAACCAGGATTTTATTCCCGTGGTTTGGTCTTACCAATCACTTCAGCCTGAAGTTTGGAGCTTTTTTCCAAAACATAACAGAATACTATAATTTACATTTAAAAACACACAAAAAAAATATTACTTACAGAATATCAAATTGGGAAAACGCTGTTTTTAACAGTAGGCATTGGTCGCTTAACAAAACAAACAAATTTAACAAATTTTTCCAACCCGCCCCCCTGCCAGATAGGAAACTGATGGGTCCTCGTATGCGCAGTCATGACCAGGGTCAACCAACCATCGTTTTAATACCTAGGGAAAAGAGAACATTTATTTTCACCAAACCAGAATGGAAATGTGAAAAATCAACCCTCTTCTTCAACATGACTCGTGATGATCATCACACAATACGTAATTACCACTCCGGAGTGTCTCACTTTTAAATCGAGTTCGTCCTGATTTGGGTTTTTTTTCTATTTAAAATTTGTCAGGATTAACACAACATTTAATGAAAGGATACTTTGGTTTACTTTATGTAGCATTTAAAGCACGTATATTAACGTTACAGTATATAAAGACTTTGTTTACACTTTGGTTCGCCCCATCTAAAACCTCATTATGCATCGGACACCACATTTCGGAAAGTATCGATTCCCAGTGTACAATGAATTATGTTTTTATTAAAAAAGTACAACAATTAACTTTACTTCTCCAAGTAGACTTATTGAAGGCCTGTTACTGTAATGTACACCATTATATAAATCAAATCAAATGTTATTGTCATTAATAACTTTACAGTAACTTTATTCAATAATGCATAATTATACCCCTAAGGGTTGAAAGCATACAAATAAACAATTACAAATAAACATTGAAACTTCAAATACACAAGATTGTTTAAGTGCATTTATAATAACAACTATATATGATAAATAAAAGTATTATCAGTAGTGGTGAATCATGCAATCACAGGTTCCACTTTCCTCAGTACAAGTGACTTTTTTATAAATGGAGCAACGTGTTGCAAGTGATTCGATGACGACAATATTTTCACTAGGTTATTTATTTGTATTATGTCATTTTCCAGTTTGAAAGTTTTAATATTTTTATGTTCAAATTCATCTCTAATAGATTTGTATTTAGGGCATTTGAAGAAGAAATGGAATTCGTCTTCAATGTCATTTGTATGACAGTACTGGCATATTCTATTTTCTCTTTTTATTCGTTTATATCGCCCTTTTTCAATTTCTAAAAAGTGATCACTTATTCGCATTTTGCATATATTTTTTCTATTTTCGAAATCAGTTTTCATAATGAAACTTTCAATTTTGTATTCAGTTTTAATTTGGCTGTATAGAAATATTTTATTGTCATTAGTAGATGATTTTAGTTTATTAAAGAATAAGTCTTCATATTTTTTTTTTCAATTTTTGTTTCATATTATTAAGAGATGTTTGATTCAAGTATTCTAATTTGTTTAAATCAATATCGTTTGATATGCATATATTATTCACATATGAATACCACGAATATGTTCCATTTGTATGAAGATTTTTTGATAAAATAAAAGCATCGTCCAATAATGGATTGCTAGTGCGACTTAAAAATTTTATTAGATACTTGACGGATTGCATTTTAATGAATGTATCTAATGGATATTGAGCTAATTCGGCTCGGGCTGCTATATTAACTGCTTGTTTGCTGAGTCCCAATATAAATTTACAGAATTTCAAGTTTGATTTTTCTATGTAGCTAGTATCTATAAGTGAAATGATATCAAATTTTGGATTATCTTTGCTTCTGTTTAAAGATTTAATAACTTTTTCATAAAAGTCCATATACCAAATTTCTGAGTTATATGTAAGGATTGGTCTAACTAAAGATTCAAAAAGTTTTTTATATACGTTTAAAGGTATATTTGTTAGTGGGTTTAAATATTTAAACATTGAGAACATTACTTTGTTTCCCTTTTTGGATAGTTCTAAATGAGAGGAGTGAAATTTTCCTGACGATTCAATAATATTTCATAGATATTTATATTTCAATACTATTTCTATTTTTTCTTCACCAATGAAAAGTCATTTTTATTATCTATTATAATTTTTTGTTTGAATATCATAATTTTAGTGTTTTTTTTGTATTAATTGAAAGTTGCCAATTAAGACAATATTCATGTAGTTTGTTTATAGATTTCTGAAGTCCTTTTGGAGTTTCAGAAAGTAGTAGGATATCGTTTGCAAACATTAAACAGTTTAGAGACATATTTTCAAGAGTAACTGGTTTACATTCCTGAGAAAAAATGTCATGGATGTCATTTATATATATATTAAAGAGTAGAGAGCTTAGGTTATCTCCTTGTTTCACACCTCTTTCTATAGTAACAGATTCCGATAAAAAGTGTTGCGATTTGACCGAGGCAGTAGAACATTGGTACATGTTTTTGATTGTATTATATAACTTTTTTCCTAAGTGTTTATTTTTTAACAGTTTATATAGTAGACCGATTCTCCAAACAGAATCAAAGGCTTTCCTTAAATCTACAAAACAGCCAAAAACTTTCTTTTTTTCATTGTTGACATATTTATTCAATAAAGTTTTAAGAACAAAGAGACTGTCTGAAGTTCGATTATTTTTGCGGAATCCAAATTGTGAAGGATTTATTTTAGCTTCAAATATGTTTAGAAGTCTAACATTTATAATCGAGTTGAAAAGTTTACTTAAACAGTTGGTTAGGGAAACTCCTCTGTAATTTGATAAAGTAGAGGCATCTCCACTTTTAAAAATTGGAACTATGAAGGAATGATTCCATTTTTGAGGGTATAAAGATGTGTCTAGTATAAGATTGAAAAATTTTGCTAAAGCAGACAATAAGACAGAACTACTGTATTTTATTACTTCATAACATATAAGATCAGGACCACAGCTTTTGCCATTCTTTAATCTTTTGATTTGGTCTTTGATCTCAGAAATAGTTATCGGTTTATCAGTATCTTTTTTGAGAAGATTTTGTTCTTGATTTATTAGATCAAGATTTACTTCATTTTCAATGTTCTTATTAATTTTATTTGGATTTCCTTGATCTTTGAAATGGTTAGCAAATTGATTAAGATCAATATTTGGTTCATCTGTTACTTCCTATTCATGTTTTATGTTTTTCAAAATTTTCCAAAATTCTTTGCTCTCATTTGTGGAAAGATTACTAATTTTGTTTATTATATTTTGTTTGTATTCTTTTTTTAATGACTTTGACAATTTTCTTAATGACTTAGAATAAAAAAAGAATTTTTGTTTGATTTCTTGATTATAAGGTAACAATTTAAGTTGTTTACTGTATTTATTTACTGTATTTCTTAATTCAAGATATTTATTATTGATGTGAGCTGATTTTTTCGTCTTTTTTTTCTTTTTAAAGTATTTTTGTTTCATTAATAACTATATACAACAATTTGTGACAAACAAAAAATGAGTACATAGAAAAAAGTATACAGAAGTAGTCATTTTCAATTAATCAGACAAAAAGTTAAGAGTCCCCTGCCCTCAGTGCATATGACTGGTTTATAAAGGAACCTAGCTTATTTACTTGGGATGGTTTTGATGGGTTTAAAATAAATCTTATTTAATCTATATCTGTGTATTTATTAAAATCAGTATTTTCTTTTGTTATAAAATTTAAGAAATGTGTTCAGAATTGCTCGTTTAATTTAAATTCCAATAAAAAGTGTTTTTATTATGAATAAAAAACACAATATATCAATAAATTTCGTTGTTCGAAGGTTTTACCAGGTACTTCGGCTTCCTCCGATTTAGGTGTGATCAATTGTTCCAATTTTCGGAAATATATATATAATGTTTATATAAGATATATTTTAGAAGTGGCATTGTAAATCTAGCCCACCGAATGCCGTTCCATGCAAAGGTGGATGTTTTAAATTGACTTTATGAAATAATAAACAAGTGGCCTAAATAATTGTGGTCTCGGGCCACAACATATATATTATGTATTGCCCTTAATGTAGGGTGCCCAATCTCGTAACCTTTGATTGATATACATTTACTACTGTCATACCGTATAATAATAGTTACTATGTTCAGAATATCTTAAGGTCAAAGGTCAAACAAGATGGTTGTTAGCATTTAAAAAAACTATAATCGATTTGAAGTAACCATATGATGTGTATATTTTTACTTTTGAGTCAATCTAACCGTTTCTTTATGCCTAACCTATTAAAAAGAATACACGTTGTCAACAATTTATATGATTCATTAATTAACAATACACAATAGGCTAATTGTATTGTTTAAACTCTTACCATTTGAAAATTGAAAAATGTATATCTAGATAAAAATACACATGCACTGACATAGTCAAAGGTAAATAAGAAGCAAAATTTATTTATTTATTTATTTATTTATTTATTTATTTGCTTTAAGGTTTCATATTATTTTAACTACAATTTTTTGTATCCGACTTTTTTGGACGGTAGTTATATATTTAATCTTGTAATTTTTTAGCATTTTCCCTTTTGATAAAGTATCATGTAATTTAATTATAGATTATTATATTGTCACTGTCATATTGGCTCTGGTGTCAGCCCTGAGACGGCAATATCAGCACGAGGGCTGATATGGGTCGAGAGCTGACGCGAGGGCCAATTAGAAATAACCATATATAATGATCTATTTATCACATATTTGAATAACGTCTCCATTGCTTATATCGATATTTGCCCTGTTCTCCAGGAGTGATATCGATATTAGACTGTTCTCTGGGGCTGATATCGATATTCGCCATGATCGCTAATAACTGACAAACGACGTGCTGGGCAGCTCTGTGAGTCAAGCCCTCGTCCCAGTTTAAATGCGTACGTTTATAGCGAGCATAGCTCGCAGCGGGGCAGCGGAGCTGCCCGCGAAGAGCGGTGAGCTCTACGGCAATTACGTGTCACGTAATCAAAATGAAATCACGTGATCAAAATCTGCTTAATGCTGATATTGATTTTTTTTCGTCCGGAAGTTGATATCGTCAAAAAACTGGAACAAAGTGAATGAAGAAGCACTAAATTTAATTTTAAAGAAAGACTTAAAAAAAAATTTGACAACGCTAAAAAGTTATAATGTTATATTTAAAAATAACAACAAAAATTTCATACTATTTTTTTGCAATCTCTAAATCGATCTTTAAAAACTAACAATCACATTACATTTCATGTGACGTCACCATTACAAAGAAAGACGTCACATGACCACTGGAATTTAGAGGCACATTTAGGGTGTTCGGAAGTAACGTCAATTATGAAATGCACATTATATATTGATAATAAAAGAATATATTGTCTGTGCTCGCATTTTGGCAATGCCTACTCCATATTAATATAGAAGCCTATGACGTAAAGTATTGAAACAAAAATATTCCAATACACTATAGTTTTTACGTCTGATTCAATGTTTTTTATTAGAATTTCGTTTTGTTTTTGTATATCTTCAATATAAGTACATTCGTTGTATTAGGAAAACAAAAAATTGTTTAAACAACACAAGGCAATACAATCAACTAAACTCAATGTTATGGAATCTTTAGGCGGTTTTTTGGCTAAAAAATAAAAACTGCTTACCGCGTTTGGTCCAGTTTATGCTCCTTTTGTAGATAACAAAATGTGTAAATTGAATTCGTCACTTTATTTTCCACAATTATTAAGCGTTTTGAAATGCGGCGGATTTTTCAATGTGATAGAGCAATTTTCTATAGTAAAGTTTGACCTAAATTACAACGGAAGTGTATGTTTGGAAGAGTCCATTGTCGTCCGTTCGAAATCCTTCGGGTAATATCGTCCTCGCGGTTTGTCCGAATACCACTGAACGTTACGAAAGCAGACGATCTTTTTGAAAATAACGCGAGGTCCCTGTAGAAACTCAAATGGCTGACTTCCTATGTAAAATTCCCGTAGCAAATGTCAAGGACAAAGGCATAATATAAAATATGGACGTGTTATCGTGTAGAAATGTTTTAAATTGGATTTTAACACTACAAAGGTTCAATATGGAATAATAAAAAATGCAAGCAAAACACTGAGCGCAGCGGGGTGTAACTTTTAGTTTAGGACGTTCATTAGTCATGACTAACGGTCGGTATGAATCCACAATTTGCAAATTTCGAACGATTCTTCCTGTTCATTCTATTTTACTGATTTTCATCGATCTTTTTGAGGCATAAATAGTAAGTGGTTAGCAGAAAATATTTGTTATGCATTTCGGAGACAGTTGGAATTATCGTTTTGAATTGTGTTACTATATTTTTTAGTTTAACTATGTCTGCAAGGACAACAAACACTGCCAGCACGGCCATGACGGACACCACCGTATCTACCTATTTGACTGACGATAATGACCAGATTAATGCAGAAAGAGCAAGGAATAGTTATAAGGTCCGATTTTCAGACGGGAAAGCGCCGGGAACTGCAGACGATGGAAAGATCAATAAAGATCCACATCCTCATAACCAGAATTTTGGCAGGACGGGTTTGCTTCTTATCGAAGGTGGCACTATTATACTGCGCATTCTTTTCGATGAGAAAGTCAAACAAACGGCCAATGGAAACGTTATGACGTTTTTGAAAATGCCAGCCAATTATCAGGTTTTGGTTGACCTCTATGAAGGGAAAGTTATTTCTCCTCTCCAATGGGACGTCCTGTACCCAACAAACAAAGGGCATATAGTGACGTCATTAGAGTTTGATATCATAATTTTGTATATTTTAGTCATTCATACTTGTCAGTTTAAAGGGGAGGCTCTGATAGACATACAGAAGATTGAAAAAAGGCGGGATTCTTTGTATGATTTTACAAAAGACGCGAGGATAATCGATGCTAAATTCGAAACTGAATACGAGGCTGTTGGTGCTGTTTTAGCTAAACTAATAGTATCACGAGAATTAGGAAGAGAAGTTGAGAGCCGCATCAAGAATATGGTAAAGAATTTAAAATCGGTGATTATGACGAAAGAGGAAATCCTTATTTACTTAGATCTTGTGAAGAGATGGTATCTGAGTGATATTGATGTTCGAAAAGGCCTCAAGGAGTTAAAGCCCCTACTAAAGGTAATTTAATCATAATGTTTATTGAAAACTCGTTTTACTAGGGCTTAGCTTCTTTGATATCCGGGTTAAACTTTTTGCAGTAAAACTTTCCAATGAATTGCCGTCTAACTCCTTTTTGGGAAGTACAAACAAATTATAGTTAGAAAACCACTTAGTTCTAAATATAAATCTGAAATAAAACTCGCTTGAGTCAAAATATTTTACGATGGAACAATATATGTTTTTTTTTCATGTCAATATACGTGTTTTGTTCAGACTAGGATTCCGGGGCAATCCCTACAATGTTAAAGCTATACGATAGCGATGTTGTCGAATCAGGGGCGGATAAAGGATTTTCGAAAGGGGGGGGCGTAAAAAGGGAATATCGGAAAAGGAGGGCCACTAAGTGGTCCTCTTTCGTCTCGCAGAGGCGCATTTACGGTAAGGGGTCCGGGGGCCGCTTAAGGCCCCCATGCAGAAGCGCTTAAAAAAATGGTGTAAATCCTGCATTCTCGCAATTTCCAAACATCAAAATGAATTTATTTAACAAAAGTTTTTTTATAGTGTTCAGTAACCTTTATTTGGTACAGTATACAACAGAGAAATCATAATAAACGAATTGGTACCGTTAATGCATTAATTTATGGCGAGGACGAGCGGGGGTTACATTTTTGCCTTTGGCGCTGGTTGTTACCCTCCATGTTCTCTTCTTTTCCTTTCCTTTTTTTAAAGGGGGGGGGGGGGGCGAACGCCCTTTACGCCGCTCCCCTGGATCCGCCACTGCGAATACTATTTGCAAGAATTCTGATATCTGATAGCTCGATCTCGTTGTTTATAAAAAGAGGAGAACATGAATGAGTATTTTCTTAGCTATATTATAGCATAACGTTTTATTGGAGGGATGAGTGTAGAACCTTAAAATCCCGACATTGGATATAAAATCTGGCAGTCCTTTCCAATGAACCTATTCAGATAGTACTGTGTTCCATATGCTCTTTAGGTATTTATTCAAAGCCTTCATATTGAGTCATACAATAATATAAAATAGTCGTATCAATTAATTTTTTTCTGTGGACATTTTATAAAAAATTTAAATGTTCATGACAAGTATTGTCTCTTCCACAAAATGTTTTGTTTCTTCCGTACAATAATCAGACGCCCATGACCTGAATACATTTGACACTTCATTTTGACAGGCTGGTAAGGGTGATACAAAAGAAGCCAAAGATATTCTCGCGAAGATGAAAATGGTGGCTAGTGATGACAGCAATAAACTGCGAGACATGAAAGAAATTAAAGACGAACTGGAAAAATTAGCATCAGATCTAGAGGGAATTAAAAAGAAGAAAACCAAGTTCAAGACCGTGGTGAACATTTTGTCAGTCTTGACCCCTCGGTTCAGCCAGCCATTCAATATAGGTAACAACCATTAAATTGTCGAATTTTAAAATATGCAATTTATTGGTAATTGTTGTATGATTGGACATTTTAAATCGTGTCGTCTGCAGTTCTTGGCTACGGGGTGCGAGGAGGGATAGGGACTCGCCCCAATACATTAAAAAAAATCGAACTTTGGGAACTTCCCCTTTATTTTCTGAACAAGATTTGATCCGGTTATCATTTCATAAATAAATTAATAATGATTTTCTAAAATATTTCCATTTTTGGTTACATAACAAGACTTTTTATTTCAGGGATTTGATCGCACGTAACTCAACCCCCTTCTACTACCCCCCCCCCCCGTTAACGTCGGCCGTGTTCAGTGAATGTTTTATTTTATTCTATATAATATAACTAACGTTATCAATTTTTCATGCTCGTTTGGGTAAATATGAACTTTAGAATTTTCAAATTAATGTAAGATAATGCGCGGAAATAATGTGACGAAAAACCAAAATACGTGTATTGAAATATAAATTCAAAAATTTATTTTCAATGGATAGCTAAGACAGTATGCAAACACCTAGTATTTTGTCACTGAAACATGCCGAGGTCGACACCCCCACTGTACACTTCTATACCACATGGTGGTGGTTTAGGCCTCATATTGATTGATTGATTGATTGATTGGATGTCTGCTTTACGTCCAGCGAGCAGTATTTCAGCTATATTCAGGACGGGAACAAACAATAAATCAACGGAAAATGGGGGTGGGATGGGTCACATGGGATAGTTTTGACTGCCACTGGAAAAGTATGGCGTTTTGGGTAGGGGCGGAAAATTTAGCCTTTTGTAGCAGCTACAATGAGCCTACTCTTTTTCGAAATCTACAAAAGGGGTCTTTATCGTGCAAGAGGCGTGGCATTCTCCAAACACGTGACTCCCCTATCCGCCACCCGGGGACGCGATGGGCTGTGGGACGAGCACTGGGATAGGCCTCATATTGTACACCACTACTCTACCACATACGGTGTCCAAACCTCACACAGTAAGTGACTGCTCTATCACATGCAAAGGGGTGGGGTCGATATCTAACACTGTACCTCACTGCTCTACCACATGCAGCGGTCTAAACCTTACACTGTACGACACTGTTCTACCACATGAGGGGGTCTTCACCTCATACAGAAAGCGACTGCGATATCACATGCAGGGTCGATTTCTAAAACCTTATCTCACTGCTCTACCACACTGTATGACACAGTTCTATCACGTGCGGTGATCGGCACCATTTACTGTACGTCACTGTATCACATGCAGGGTCGACACGTCACACTGTTTAGCCACTGCTCTACCAAATTGTTGGGGGGGGGGGGGCGTTTCACATCAAACCGTAACCCCTCTGTTCTACCACATGGGTCATTGCTTGATTGGTTTGTAGCTTTATAGTATTATACTTTTGTCAAGTTCTAGGTATGTTATAATTTACAATTTTAATTTTTTGACGTTGTATATTTTTCAGAATCCGTTGCATTGTCAATACCACATAACCATCGCTGGACCAGTAATGGAATACAATTTGCTTTGAGTTTCTATTGTCAAGGACAGATTCATGTTTATACAAAGTGTAAGTTAAGACTCAGTGGCCAATTGGTCTAGGTAATTAGTGGGTCTCCATGGCATATTTGGGCAGTGGGCATTAGGGGTCGAGTGGTCTAGAAATAAAAAAGTTATTTACACTATAAGTGATCGAGTGGTCTAGACAGTTATTTACACTTCAAGTCGGGCCTGTGTGGCCGCGTGGGTGTAAGTAGATATTCATACAAACTGTAAGAAAGACCTCCTTGTAGCCTCCTTGAGGTCGCGTGGTCTAAGTAGATATTCATACAAACTGTAAGAAAGACCTCCTTTTAGCCTCCTTGTGGTCGCGTGGTCTAAGTAGATATTCATACAAACTGTAAGAAAGACCTCATTGTAGCCTCCTTGTGGTCGCGTGGTCAAAGTAGATATTCATACAAACTGTAAGAAAGACCTCCTTGTAGCCTCTTTTTGGCCGCGTGGTCTAAGTAGATATTCATACAAACTGTAAGAAAGACCTCCTTGTAGCCTCCTTTTGGCCGCGTGGACTAAGTAGATATTCATACAAACTGTAAGAAATACCTCCTTGTCTGCTTGGTCTAGTAACATTCTATCGATCACCAACGTCTAAATAGATAGACAAACAAAGTAGTCCTCAATAAATTAGTAGGGTTATCGAATTTTCTTTGCCTACTGTCAAAATAGACTGACATAAAAAGTAGACCACCGAAGAAAAATAGTAATAGGCGTACATTCTTGAATTGGTTAGAGCTTTAAAACAATTCTGGATGTTGCACCAATTGTCGCTTGCCATACCACCTTGTTTATTAGCCTAAAATTGTAGTCCGATCACACTTGTAGAACGTGTAGATCCGATAAGTTGTTTTTTATTTCAGATGTCAGAATAGATTGTCATAAAAATGTTTGTTAAGGAACTTTTGGGGTTTGACGGTTTCAAAGTAGACTGAATATACCATTATTTTTCTTTCTAGCAACAAAACTGGTCGTCGAAGCGAAACTTCAAGTGTTTGTTGGAGATGAAAGAATACCGGAAGCGGAAATAGCTGCAATAAAAACATTAAACTCGTCAAAATTTATCGAGAAATTAATGAGTAATCTTCAGTTAGGAGGCATTGGTACTCTTGTATTCAAAGAAAGGAGCTTCTGGGTTGTTCCTATAGAGTCCAATGAACAGGGATACAGAAAACTTTTAGAAACAGTCAAAATTCCTTTGTGGAAAACTACCATTTCAAATATTTTTGAGGAAGATCAAATCAAGTCTCATTTGACAAAAGGAGGTTGTTTGTGTATTTCTGGTGGAGGTGATCCGACAGTCATGGTGGATATACGATGTCGGGGTTCGGATATCGCTCTCAGCTCTCTGACAGGAAGTAAGTGGTTCTCTTTAACTGGGATCTGTATTATAGTTTATTTTCTTCAATGTGAATATAAATTAACTTTACAGCATAAAAACATGTTTATTATCACAAAATGATTTTAATAAATTTATTATTGTTGGTTTTTAATGGTGAAAAAAAGTAAAACTAAAAAGTGTTTTAGCAATTAAGTAATTTATAGCTATGATCTGGATTTTAGTTTTATTGGGGAAGAACGTGGAGTACATGTCGGGAAATCTGGCAATCCTTGACAATTAAAGTTGGCGTCGACCACAACTTTGCTCTTGGTGAGACGCAGACTCACAACCCGGGTGTTCATGCGCCGTTGATCATTAATAGATGACTAACTGCATACAGGCACCGTTATTAGAGACAAACATCAAGCTGAATAAATTAAAGACGGAATAAAAATTAATTTTATAAAAGTTAAACATGGCAATTAGCTTATTTTTGTAATAATAGTTAAATCAATTATTATGCACATTTTGCTGAAGAAATGTAATATGCTCCGCCGAAGTTATTCATGTATACTTGTACAGGAGAAAACATTGCGAGGCTAGATTATATATAATCACAATTTTTCAACAAAAGATATGTAAAGGATTTAATACTTTAGCGTCGCCTGACGAAATGTGTACCCTGCTCGGCTGAAGTGTATAGATGGTCGTAACTAAGGTACCAGATCAGGAGCAGCAATGGCTCGTTATTTAATTTACCCGAGCATAAAACACGTTTGGCTGTGATCAAACTGTTTAATTCTTTAAATTATTTATAAATTGTAATACATAAAAACACTTAAAGTACTCATTTTTTTATTTTTCTAAGCCTTAATCACAAATAGGCCGGCGCCTTACGAATGGCAAGAAGAAGCCAGGAAGTTTGTTGTAAAAAAGTATTTCCTAGGACGATTTGATGACGATAAAGGTTCAACTAAAGGTATCATTACAATAAATTAATCACGTCACAAACACCATATGGCAGAGAAGTAAGAAATTAGTTACGGTTAAAAGAAGAATTTTTTTCGGATAATATCATAGCAAATGTAATTCTATACTCTTGTTGAAAAGCTACTGATTATTCAATAAAGATATTGCAGTGGTGGTTTGTTAATAGTTAAAGTAATGAGTTAGTTTCAGCAACACAAGACATATACCATACGCTCTGTATAGTATACAACATGTGCATGAATATTAGTTTCTAGCAGGAACTTCACAAAAATAATTAAGGAAAAAGGAAAGTTCAGTATTTATGCAGTTACGACCATGTTACATAGAACGTTTTCACGTTATGCATATTTCAAATAAAATATCATACTACTGTACATGCGCATTTATTTTTATTATGAAAGAAAAATGAAAACAAACACACACAAAACTGTTATAATTGGATTTTTATACTGTCATATTTTTTGTTTTGCTTACCTTCCCCGAGATTTGATTGTTTGTTTGTTTGTTTGATGGTGTTTAACGCCACTTTCAGCAATTTTTCAGCTATATCATGGCGTCCAGTTTTTATTGGGGGAGGAAGCCGGAGTACCCGGAGAAAACCCCCGACCTGCGGTAGGAAAACTGGCAATCCTTGTCAATTAAGATTCGAGTCGAGTACTCCCTGCCTGCAGTGAGAATCGAACCCGCAATCTCAGTGTTGACAGACCACGTGATCAATAGTAGACGAACTACCTGGACCACTCGGCCACCGAGGCCCCTACCGAGATTTGAACCCACACCGTTGATACACTGTGACACCCAATTGCCTGCACTATGTTGAGCGTTCTAGGCCACTCGGTCAAATGCGAAAATATAAAAAATATAGCTTCATTAAACAGGGTGGATATGTAGTACACGTGTAATAGCGCATGTCACATTGGGATCACAAAAAATGTTTAAATATAGAAATAATCTGGGTTAAACTACCGGTTTCTGCACTGATTGGAACATTCTATTTTTTAAGGTCCATTAACCCAGTGTGTAGTTGTTGATCTTACGGTAAAGAAAGGAACTAAAATAGACCCAGCTATGGAGAAGAAATTTAGTGAACATCTAAACGACGATAAGTTAGATCTCAAGGCCTTACTAGGAAAAGAAGACGTTTCTTCAGTAAAGTGTGACGAAGGAAAGTCAAATATCACGATAACATTCGGCAGTCTGTCAGGCGTAAAAGATTTTCATGATAATTTCAGATATAATGAAATTAAAATTTTTGTGAGTAAATTGTTCCAACTGGTCAAAGTCCAGAAACTGTTTGGAAATGCTGGGTACATGATATACATAGATGTGATGTTCTGTTTACCGGAAGTAGAATGCAAAGGACTTCCGGAACCGGGTGAGATTTAAACCTGTTAAATTTATTGTCCAGTTTTTACGTTGGTTCGATTTCGATCTTCTTATTATAAGTTTGGAAGGATAAATGCTAATGATCTACAATAAGACTACAGTACAGAGATAAAAAAATATCACACAGTACTATCACTAAAAACGCAGAGAAACAAAAACATTTGTGTGTTCTCATAATGCATTCAAGTTTAGTTTATTGTAACAATTTGCGGATGAAAAGCTGTTAAATATAAAAATATGTTATCATTTGAAGGTCACAATTTGCCAGTGTCAATAGTAAAAACTTAACTAATAAACGATCGGTTCAAACACTCAAATCACTCTGATTTGTCAAGGTCAATAGTAATAACTGTGCTGATAAATAACTAGAAACTTAAGATCAGTACAAACAGTCAAATCACTCTAATAATAAGTTTCCAAGTGTTACGAGAAGTGTTAAGACGGATTGCTTTGCTTTTCTTTAGCTTCACCGACAGCTCCTAGACATTTTAAAGTGGCAGACGTCACCTCGACTTCCGTTACAGTCAGTTGGGAGGAACCGTTGTCAAATGGTGGAATAAACCTGACCGGATACACGATCGAAAGATATGATGTTGCCGAGAAAAAATGGGCTAAAGTTGGCGTTGCTGATCCTATGTGCAAGAGTTATCATGTGACTAACCTCACCACCAGCCATCAATACTTCTTTCGGATAACAGCTGAGAATGTGGCGGGAGTAAGCCCCATTGTTGAAACGTCTGAACCTGTCATGCTAAACAGATCAAAAGGTATCAAAATAAACATCCTTGATAATGTTTTCCATCATTATTTCTAATTCAGTTGAAATTATTCCATCACTTTATGTTGTTTTAAATTGTAGCTTAAATGAAATTAAAAACAAACCACAGTGTTACTATTTAAGGAACAGGTATAACATGGTTTTGGTTGTTTACGCCTAATAAACCGTGAACTGGTTTATGAATGGTGTAAACATACCCATGCCAGGTTATAGAGTAACCTGTTCAGAAATTCGAAATATTCTTTATAATTTAATTTCAAATATAAATCTTGACAATTTTAATGGTAATAACATCGATGACGTCATGAGACTATCTGAATTTTAACGGCGTAAGAATATGTCATGTGACGAACAAAACTTATATCAATACTATGGGTTGCTACATGCCCTTTAACGTCATTTAAAACACATACAAATATAAATCCGAATGTTATGCCGCAATTACAGATAAAGTTTTTCATACAAAAATCATAACTAAGTTTTGTATGCCAACAAAACGTCAAATGCTGACTGATGTTCTCAACTTTTAAAATTGGAAACTTAAAACTTTAAGTTTCTTTACATTCTGTATATCGAAAACAATAAAACGTATGTGAACCATTGCAGTTATTAAAGTTCCGGAAATAGCTTCAGACAGTTTCGATGGGCATTTAAAAGCAACACCAAGAACACTTCCCAAGCCTAAGCAAGCCGAGCCATCTGAAAATCAGGCGAGCAAAAATATCACGCAAACTAGCGAAGAGTTAAACAAAAGGTTAAATACAAAAGATAAAGACCAAGTTAAACGTAATAAAATAGAAAATACCGACGACAAAATAGAGAAAAATCCAGTGATTCAATCTCACGATTCAAAGGTGATTCAATTCCAAGATTCAAAGGTGATTCTATCCAAAGATTCAAAGGTGATTCAAAACCAAGATTCAAATCGTAATCAAGAAGATGACAAACTACATCAAAATTCTGTAAAAAGCAAAGATGAAGATGGACTGAGAAGCGGAATAAAATCTGCATCATCCTCTGAGAATAAGAAAAGGGAAACAACGAGCAAAAAGAAGTCTAAATCGAAAAACCTTAAATCTCCAAAATCTAAAAAGTCGTCCAAAAAGTCATCCAAGAAAAGGCAGTAAAATAAATCGAATGATATCTTAACTGCCAACCAGTGTATAGGTGTTGTTATGTAAATATTACCATGGGCAAAGTGAGCAAACAGAAGGATACCATTGTTTTGTCATGTGTTTTTTTTTGTGGTAACAATATTGTAGTACAATTTTGTACTTTTTCAGTCTACGTCCGGTAGGTTTTCATTGCGTGGTAGCTCGATTTTAATACGACACCGTGTAATTTAAAGGTTCTTTAATATCTATAAAATGAGTGCGTGTAGCTTATCTACTAAAAATACAAAGTACAATATACCACCACAATGTAACAACAGTGAAGTAAAACAACAGTATATGTTTCTCAACTTACATTGTCTATCGATTTATTACTTATAGAATCATTAAACTAGTGAAACAGTCCTAATCCCAATGATGAGGGGGTGGACAGGGGGGTACCTTTCTCCCTCCCCACAGCTCCTTTCTCCCTCCCCTCAGCTCCTTTCTCCCTCCCCTCTACTCCTTTCTCCCTCCCCTCGGCTCCTTTCTCACTCCCCTCTTTACACTTCTCCCTCTTTAAAACCCTATAGCAATAGAAAAGATCACTAAATTTTGACTCAAAACTGATATATATTTGGGATATGAAGCATATAAACGACTTTTACAAACAAAGCATGACTCATGACACATTATCAAATGAATTTAATTGGTGTATCGTACCCTTTGGTAAAAAAATATGAGGATCATAAACTGTGACCCTGAAACCTAATAGCAATCATACAGCCAGACCTGTAGTCCACATAGACCCATAGTCCACCCAAACTTGTAGTCCACACAGATCTCTAGTCCATACAACCTATAGTCCATACAACCTATAGTCCACACAGACCTATGGTTCATACAGACTTATTTTCCACATAGATTTATAATCCACTTACATTTCTAGTACACCAACACCCGTAGTCCATACAGACCTAAATGTTCAGAAAATAATATAGTGTATTCATAACTTCAATTCATCGTTGTTTTTATGGTCTCTTGTTAACTGTCTCGTTGTAGTTTGAAAAAGAAACACAAAAGAAATTCTTTAACAATAGGGCAATCTTGTATTTTTAAACTTTTAGAAAACTGTGTTCACTATCATGTAAGATTAGCATTATTCTACACTTAATTTACAGGGAGGATTTAATAGGTTTACATTTAGAGTAAAATTTTGATTAGTTAAAAATTAATTCATGATTGGGTCTAGATTTCTCAAAACAAAACTCAAATCAATTTTCAGACTTTTGAGTTATTTCTTAACTACCACAGCAACATAAAAATTCTCGAAGTTCTGATCGACTTAAAAGGGAATTTAAACTGAAAAAATGGTGCTTATAAATGTACATGTAATGAAAAAGGGATTATTTGCTGCTGTAACATAAATTGCCTGATTATTTGTGCTATTTACAGTTTTACTTTTGCTGCTATAGTTTTTTTTATTTAAAAGGAGAAAACTGATATTTCATAAAATTGTCATTCAAGGGAAATAACTCCAAAAAAGAAGTCATTTGACAATCTTGGACCAAACGAGTTATTTGTAGCCCTTGTTCAATCTAATTAAAGTTAAATCTTTCACTTGCTCCCTCTTTTTGTTATTGGTAGCTGCGTAGTAACACTCAGAGACCATAGCAAAAAGGGTGGGGGGGGGAGGCAAGTGAAAGATAAACGCAGCGACCAATAACAAAAAGGGGGAGCAAGTGAAAGATTTAATTTTAATTAGAGTGGCCCTTGCCTTACAGATCATTTTTGCAGTTTAGAGTATCACTCTGATTTTGGGCTATAGTATGGTTTAGTAAGGCGGGCAGGGGAAATGGGGCATCTATTTTTATCAACTCCTCCTACAGTTTTCAACCCAGATCTCTGAAACTTCACATAACGATTGCACATCTATTGAATTTGTTGCACCTGCTATTATGGAAGTGTTCCAGCATGTTCCTAATTTTCCAGACCTTGGAACTTGGTCATTTTTGAGCAGATTTACAGAAGACAGTAAATATATTGTGTAATTAACTCCTACAGTTTCAGTCTAGAACTCTAAATTTCAAAGAAAGATTGAAAATGTATTGAAGTTGTACACCGGTTATTATTGTTCGAAGATTTTTTTCCTTATTTTCAGACTTTGCGATTTTGTTAACTGTTGAATTGTTGAATTATGTATTCCTTTATACAACTTAATGCTAAGTATTTTGAGGATAATTCATTGTGAAATTTATCAGTTTAAGGTACAAAGCAAACACTGAAAATTTCAAGAAAAATTATGAGTAAATTACATATAATACTATAAGGAGTAACTGGATAAATTTTTGACAATTGAATTGTTTGTAGGATATGTCCTTCTGTTTATTTTTGCAATTGACAGTTTTACTCTAGCTCTAAATTTATAAGGCAAATACTTATATTTTATTAACAAAATTGTTATTAAAGGGTAAAAAGACCTGTAAGGATTCGTCTGACAATTTTGGACCAAATGCGTTTTTTAAAGGCATTGTCTTGCAATTTACAGTTTCACTCTAGTCATTATTAAAGGGCAAAAACTCCTTTAAGAATTTGTCAGACAATTTAGACCAACATAGTGATTTGCATTGTCTGGCTGATCATTTTTGCAATTTACAATATATCAATCTGCTGTTTTATTTTTCAAGTTATACTGTCAAAACTGACAATTTTCTATAAAAAAAAATCGTAACTTAATGTCCATAACTCCTACAGGCAGTTAAACAACTTCTGAAATTAAAAAAGATTGAATGTGCTGATCATTTTAATGTAACGGGGTTTTTTCTGTAGCTATATAATATTGTGAGATATTGGCCAAAACATGTGTTGACCCATGTTCTTCAACTTGCGCTTGTGAAAAATAGTTCAGATTAGGGCCGCTCTCAGATACATAAACCAGTGTACTGTATTACTTTTCTATAAATCGTGAATCTTTGGTACTGATCCTTAAACCAAGATGGCCACAACACTGGAACATAGAACTCCAGAGGCACTAAAAATAGCTGGTTTCAGAAACCATTTCACTTATTTAAATCAAATTAGGCAGAACTAATATAAGGGTAATTTTCTGCCATTGTAAAATGCATTGTGGTTACTAGAGCCATTGATGTTCTGATTGGCGGAAATTAAAATGAATCTTGCTCTGAAAATCTGAGTAGCAAACATAATTGATACTGTATAAATTTTAAGATTTTGGCGCAGATCCTAAATTCAAGATGGCCACAAATTTTGTGTCATGTTCATGTCGATTAAACTAAAGTTTTTGTAATGAGTAATGTGAGCATTACAGGCTTTCCATGTGTAGAAATAATCTTTTTTACAAGTGTAATTATGAATGACTAAGACTTACCGGAGGTTGGGTCTTTTTTAGTTTCCGATACTAGTAAATATTTTTTGGTTCGGAAACCTTTAATGGATGACGAAAGTATTTTTAGTTGTGGATCAAAACGAACTATATCCGTCTTTTGGGTAACCAATATACTTGAATAATAGAAACTAAAAATATTTAACCAAGATTTCCACCATAAATCGTGTTGTAAATTGTAACAAGAAAAGCAAGACCAGGCCATTTGGACATTTGGAGCTTTTAGTTCCTTGTTTTCCTGAAATTTGCCATTAGTGTTAGTTATCCAAAATCTAGTATGGTGACATAATCATTACTCTTAATTACTGTGAAGAACGGGATATACCTATAAAAGATGCTGTTACTGATTTTAATGTTTTTTATTTGTATGAAACTGTTAAATTGAAAAAAAACACTTTTTCAAGAATGCGTTTTTCTTAATTTCAAATGTTGCCCCTTTTCAATTTGTTTTCATGTTATTATATACATGAGTTGAATCCAGTTTCGTTTTGTCGGAAACTGCGTTTTCCGATAAGTTCGTTTTGATACCAGTTTGTGATTTGTATAGATACCTGTCGTCTGTTCGATAGTTTTTGGCGGAGAATAAAAAGTTTGAGTGTAAATATTGCAAAAACCAAAATTGTACCTCTCGCCGATAATAAAATGGTTACATGGTGGAGAATTCCCTCATTTACAAGAAGGATTTGATCGATTTCATGGACAAATTATGAACATTTGAACTTTATTGTGATTGATTATTTGTGCGCCATTCGAATTCATGAGTCTATCAAAAGTTGAAAAAAGGAGGTGTTACTAAAACGCGGAAACGGAACGCGGAACGGAAACGGAAAACGGAATAAGTGTTTTATGAGGCTTGTTTAGGGCATATTTAGTCCGAGAATCCTCTGCCGTCCAACGCTTTTTTTTTGCATGGGACCCACGCAAAAAAAAAAGCGTTGGACTGAAGAGGATTCTCGGACTAGGGCATATTGGGATATGGGTTATTCACCTATTTTATTCATGGTATACAGGATATTTGAGGCAAAACTTACTGGGATATGGGATATTTAAATCCATTTTATTTACAGGGATATTGGATATTGGAAAACGCTTTTTCGGATACGGGATATTTGATGAAAAATTTTAAGGAGATATGGGATACTGGTACCACCCACCTTCCCCCCAAACAAGCCCCTTTTATGGGTCTGCTAGTGGTCAGATCTTATCAACAACATGTTTAATATAAACTTTTTAACGTAGGTGTATTAAAATAGACGGTTAAATAAATGCACATTTCCTCGTTCCATCAATAGCAAATCTTGATTTTTAAATTATAAAATGTTTCCGGCGTATTGTAAATTGCAGTGCAAATAAGATATAGCAGTAATGTTTTCTCAGACTTCATTTTTGCAAATATAATTAGATCGATCCGTTACGTCTTTTTGCATATTTACATTAAGTGCAACCCTTAGCTGCATTCAATTTTAAAATAGCCTTTAATTATTTTTGAAAACATGTACTGCTTACTTGTATTTTCATTTTGATAACTAAGAAGTGACTAAAAATAGATGCCTTCAAAATGCAGTAGAGAAAAAACTGAAAAAGGCAGGCGCGCGAGATTTGACAAACCGAATGACTAAGAATTGAAAAGAAAGCTCAAAATAAGTGGAAAATTCTGAAGATAGCCGAAGATTTGGGTTCAGTTTTCATAGACATTTATAAAAACGCAAATAATTTTACATTTCTGTAGGCGTAGACAAAAGGTGCATTTGATGGATTTCATTGGACCAGAGTCAACAAAACAATGACAATATAACTACAAATTTATGACATTGTCAAAAAATGTAACATTACTTTTAGCAGGTGCCCCTGCAAATATCAATATGAATATACAAAAGACTACGAAAAGGAGTTTTAATGTAAAAAAAGAAGATTTTGGTAGTGTTGGATATTAATATATAGCGTTATTAATTCATTGCCGTTTTTTTCAATAATTAAGTTGGGAAAAAAAATTTCAAACGCGAAATGTTTCTAGCAAAGATAAGATAAGATATTCTTAATTCCTAATCATAGTGGCCTTTATAGGGCATAACATACATGTATATGACACTCAATTGCACACAACATTACAATGCAAAACAAATACAGTATTCTATCGGGGTTTCGGTTTCGTTTAAACAAAGCACCACTAAAACCAGGCCCTTAATCGATAGAAACTATATAATTTTGAGGATTTCTTTTTCAATGTAAAATATATAAAAAAATCCATTCAGCAATATTAATTTCAAATTAAAAAGATACAATTTTTATAGTATAAATAAATTTTCCATGTTCATGGCTTCTTTGGCAATCGCCAATACATAACCCATATAGCGTCGCTAGGCGTTAAACACCACACCCACTCACTCCTTTTCAAGGAAAAAAAACCAGTTGAATAAAAACAGTTTTCGTTTGCTTTTGAATAAAAACATGCCAAATCAGTGGTGGATCTAAAAGGGGCTGTTGTTCGGGGAAAGGAATGGAATCCCTTTGAATGATTCAAATTCGCAGCTACGTTGAAGGCAATAATGAAGATAATTATTCTTTAAAAGATTTAAAGACTCAGATGTGTTAATCAAGTACGATCTTAACCATAGTCGGTAACGTTTGTTCCTGATAATCCTTTTAGCAAAAATAGTTCAGTAAAATTAAGATTTATGACATGTCAGATTAATTTTTGGTATATAAACTTATATCTCGGACATCGGTATTCATTTCACTGAGCCTTGAAGATGTGGCAAGACAAGTTTAAAGAGTTTGTAAGGTATAACATACATGGTAGTATTTTACAGAATATCCGTATAAATTTTGTATAAAATATCCCTTCTAAAGAAATACACCATTAGGAATTGAACTCTCTAAACTACATATAATTTACATTGGTGTGCATTTTTTAAAAAGTTCCCGAACTTTCCTTGGAGAATGCACAAACCCTAAGGCTGTCACGTTATCCCAAGTTCTGCATAAGATCATTACTAGAGAAGATAAAATTCAGCTTGTTGAAATACCGGCACTATATCAGTAATAGTTTTTATTAAGAGACACACACGCGCAAACTTCGGGCATGATTTAGTCTTTAAAGATATTTTAATATGACGCCCCTTCTTTATAAGGAGGTTGCTGCCACTAATTCTAATCTATACTAGATTTGGTTTTTCAGTATTCAACAAGAAAACATTTTCAATCTCGAGTTCTGTTTAAGTCTTTTTATGCCCCCCGCGACGACATGTCGGGGGCATTTTTTACTTATGTCTGTCTGTACGTCTGTCCGTCGCACGAATTTCCGTCAAGATTTTCTCAGAAACCGTACATGTATGAGAATAATTTAAAAGTTGGCAGGGTAGTTTAGTATGACAAACTCTACGTCCTAAACGACTTTCACTCGGAGCTGTCGGACTTCTACTTCCTGCTTGGGGCCTAGCGGGTGCATCCGTGTCCCATTGACACATTTCTTCTTTATTTCAATTTACCGATAATAAACTAAGGAATTATTTTGCCTTATTATGCCTTTTTTATATTACATTATTTATTTCATAGTGAGAAAACCCCTAATGATAGAGGGACTAGTGTTCCAAAAGCCTCAGATGATGTCATTATGGTGTCATCCGACTCAGAAGACTCTGTTCACATTAATCAATCTGATCATGGATCATCTAGCTCACTTCCGTCACTGGAGCTTGACTCGCAGACGAACGAAGATGAACCTGAACAAGATTGCAAGAATGTACAAAATGAGCGAGAAGCAACATTGGTTTCATCTGAATCAGATGTGCAGTCATCCGATAGTGAAAGGTAATTAAGTCTTCAAAAACGAAGTGTGGAGAGTTATTGTTTTACAACGTTTCTTTTTCTTGATAATACAAGTTTTCGGAGTTTTTCCTCTACACATGATCATTATGATACTTGGCATTTTGTCAGACTTATGATTTTAAAATTGCAACCGTTTTACTACGCCCGCCAACCACGTAAAAAGTTTCAATGAAACGAAATCTATATAAGTAAAGGCTATTTTATTGGGCTTATTTTTGCTGTGCATGTATACGACCATGTAATATTTCGAGGAGTACCAATTTCCGTGGTTTCCGATGGTATAGCAAACCACAACATTTGCTTTCCATCAAATTAATGAAGTTAAAACGACGTACCCATGAGTTCACGAACACAAGCACCCATGGCCAATAGTAAAAAATTTAAGTATTTTCACAGTACTTTCGTGTCAGGGGCTGTTTTCAATTAAGTTTTTAAGTTGCTGTCGCATGAACAAGAATAAATCCCTTATTCCGCATCGTATTACTGAGTCTATCTATTATAAGAAGCAAAAAATACCCAATGGCGATTTGAATCTCTGAGCCCTTTAAATAAAGACAAAACCAAAATACTAAGAAAATTTAAATATCACAGCTAAAGTGCAATGAGCAGCACCACAACACTTGTAAAACCGAAAGCAAACTCAGGTACTCCAAATAAAGCATTTCCTACAGTATACTTGTTAAAACAATACCCGTCGCTTTGCAAACGATTCGTTTAGAATAGGTTAACTCAATACAAAAACTCTATGACAAAATTAAGTGCACATTTAATGGAAACACCGAACCACAAAAAAAAAAGGTTTAATGCGTAACAAGTTTGATCCTGGTTTATTTTACCCAATTAACGCAAACGATGCATTTTTCAAATTCGGGGGACAACATAATTCGGCTTTCCACCCGTCCACAGCTCTATCTGAAATTGGCTTCCGTTATTTGACTTGAACGCCTTCAGATTTCATGACACCTAGACACATTGACGCATTTGTGATCAACAGGTCAAAGGTTAAAGTAGCAAATTCACGAAAGCGTAGAAATTTTGAGCTAAATTTGTGTTTGGTGCTTAACCTTTGAACGCCTTTATATAGCTACTTCAACTAAAAAATTTTATTTTCAAATTCATTTATCATAGCTATGGTGGCATATATCTGCCCCTACTTGTCACATAATTAAGTTAACATAATTTGTTAAATAAGTCGACTTGTCACATAATTAAGTCTACTTGTCACACAATTAAGTAAACTTGTCAGATAATAAAGTTATAATATTTTTAAGAAAAATAAACCGTATTTACGTTTGTGCCCTTTACATGCCATACATAAGTTGACATAATTATCAGACAAGTAGACTTGTGTATCTGACAAGTTGACTTATTTATCTGGCATGCGAACTTAATTATCTGTAAACTTATTTATCTGACAAGTCATCTTGTCAGATATTATCTGACAAGTCAACTTGTCAGATAATTATGTCAACATGCCGATAAATAAGTCTACTTGTGAGATAACTAAGTTCACATGTCAGATAACTATGTCAACTTGTAAGATAATTAAGTCTACTTGTCAGATAAATAAGTCTACTTGCTAAATAATTATGTCAACTTGTGTATGGCATGAAAATGGCAAAAACGCAAAAAGCGTTTTTTTTTCTTAAAAATATTAGCACTTTATTATGTTAAAAGATTACTTAAATATGTGACAAGTAGACTTAATTAAGTGACAAGTCGACATATTTTACAAATTATGTAGACTAAGTTATGTGACAAGTAGGGGCAGATACATGCCACCATACATAGCAACTAAAACGATAGGTATCGGCTTAAGAAAGAAGAAAACATAATTTTTATGTTAACAAGAACGGAATTCCTGGGTCCCCCGCCGAGCGGCAAAATTCCGCTCGCTAAACAGGAAGTAGATAAGTGACAGACCTGAAAACGCTTCCCACCATATGAGACCCGTCCCTTAAGCTGCATACAAAATATCGAAAGCCTAAGAATAGTAATAGCTGAGAAATCTGTTACGAACAAAAAGTGTGACGGACGGACGAACGGATGGACGCCCGGCATTTCTATGTCCCCGCTCCGCGTTGCAGCGGGGGGACAACAAGTTTAAAATTATACAAAATATAGAATTGTTAAAAAATAAATAAATTTTTCACTTCCTGTGATTTTCTTTTCTCTTCCGGTCAGTCGAAAATTATATTCCATAGCTCATAATGGATTTAAACTGGTTTCCGAAATTTTTAAGGCCTAAAGTTACGGCTCTTTGGCCGTTGTCAGCAATGAAATATCGGTAAAAATCTTTAAAAAGGAGAGAAAATGACAAAGTACAAAAAATTTAAATTTGACGTGCATCAACTTGCATTCATCAAACAATATGAAATTTGGCATTTTGAAAGAAAATGTATTGATTAAAAAAGGGAATATAACTTCCCATTTCATCTACTTAAAGATGACCATTAATTTGAGCAATGAATGAAAAATCCACAAATTACCAAATCGCTTAATGAAATCTTTTGTTGTAGTGAAACTTGCACACGTTGACGCTTTACAGGTAAAAAAGAGGCCTATTGGATTTTCGGTGAATTGGTCAAAGGCCAAGGTCACAAGTTCTCGAAAATTCTACATTATAGGTTGAAACTGTCTGATACCCCGCTTTCTAGCTCACCTGGACCGACCGAAGGTCCAGGTGAGCTATTGCCATCACTTGGCGTCCGTCGTCGTCTGTCGTCTGTCGTCCGTTAACAATTTTTCAAAAATCTTCTCCTCTGAAACTATTGAACAGAATATAATAAATTTTGGTATGATTGATCCTTAGGGTGTCCTGCACCAAAGTTGTGTTTCGATTTTTGATCCGTCAAAAAACATGGCCGCCGTTGGTAAAAATAGACCAGGGAGTTCGGACTACTGTTTTTGGCTTGTAAATCAAAAAGTATAAGAGATAGAGAAAGTCTGATGCAACCTTCCTTCTTCAGCACCAAAAACTATATAGAGCTAAACATTCAGCTCATTGAGCTCTACAAAATTCTCGATTGGGTCGAAGTTGTCAGATTATCCCTTATAGGGGTTATGGCCCTTTAAAGGTCAAAAATAACGTTTTTTCATGTTTTTGCCCTATCGAATGATAATTATTGCAGATAGAGAAAAGCTGTTGCTTGCTTAAACCTTCAGCTCATTGAGATTTACAAAAGTCTACATTGGGTCAAAGTTGTCAGCTGACCCCTTATACGGGTAATAGCTAATAGAAGAGACCCTTATAGCTTAAAGACCAGGTGAACGATTCAGGCTCCTGGGAGCCTCTTGTTATATCTGAGGATAAAGGCGGGTATGACCAAATTTTAGTAGTTTCTTTTATGCATTGGTCGGTTTTAATCACATATCTTCATGATCAGATATCAAGTAAAGAAAGATCAATAGATAATACTAATGAATTACAATGAAGAACTGATTTTTATGCCCGTCTACGAAAGTTCGTCCGTTCCTAATCAGGTTAACCTGTAAGTTAAAGCTACTTAACCATGAATGAAGTATGGTATCATGATGAAACTTAATACACATATACATCAGGGTATAAACAATCACAAATTACCATAAAATTGTACCTGTCTCACCAACGTCAGGATTCATAGGTTATTGATCTCTTTTTTAATAATAAAAAAAACTCAAATGTAAATTTAGGTTTCAAGCCAGATTGTTTAACTTTATGACTACCGGTAATGGTTTGGGGTCACCTTATTTCAGTCATGCCGTCTCCTGTCGTCCGTCTGTCGTCTATACATACGTTTATGTAGAAATGTTATTGTCATTATATATTGATTTTAGAAATATCTTTGTTTTAGGCTTAATATGGAAGATAGGGCAAAAATACTCCCCAAACTTACAGTACAAGAAGCATGTAGTTTGATCTTAAACGGAGATAAAGAGAAATTCATATCAGAAGTTCCTGTTGATTGTGTGGAGACGTCTTCGTTTATTGTTGACACATCAGCACTCAAAAGCAGAGATGATGTTCGTATCCACTTAAGTGGTGCGATGAGAAACAACAGGGTGCAAAGAGATTTTATATCATTAAAACAAAAAGATGGGGAGATAACAGATCTGACTCACCTAAAGAAAAAACCATCGGTATTACGAAAGTCCATCTACAGGCTTACACGCACATACTGGACATCAAACAATACAATGGATTTAAAAGACGGTTATATGAATTACACGACCATGAGGGCAATCCAACTAGGTTTGTCATACTGCAATACATCGTCGAAGGGGATGTTCCTGATTTTAAGAAGCCTCATGGTAATGTGAAGAAGTCGACATACAGTCAGCCGTACGTCAGAACGAGCAAACGTGTTCTAGAAGATATCCAGGATCATCTTAAAGCTGGTAAAAAACAAAAGAAACATTCGACACAGTTTTCGAAAAGGCCGGAGGTGTATTTCACATGAAGTCCCCGGCTGATGCCCCCCGCAACACGAAGCAAATATACAATGTTAGACAAACCGTCACACATCAAGATCCACGTAAAGACAATATGTATCAGATCATCAAGGAATATAAAGACCAACAGTCCATGGCTGATCCTTATATCAGAGTTGTTCAAAGTGCACCGGAATTTCGTTGTGTTTTAGCTTCTGATCTTCACTTGCTCGAGATGGAGTACTTTGTTACAAATCCTTCTGAGTGTACAGTCTTAGGAATAGACCCGACTTTTAATCTGGGTGAATTCGTTGTCACACCCATCGTTTATAAACATCTAAAGTTGATTCACAGAAGAACCAACGAACCACCTGTCTTTTTAGGACCTGTTCTTATCCATCAAGCTAAAACTGAAAGCTCATACGACTTTTTCGCTTCGTCACTAGTCTCCTTAAAGAACTCACTTGCTGACACGCTACTTATTGGCACTGATGACGAAATTGCCATATTTAATAGTTTTAGCAAATCTATGCCAATAGCCCAAAACCTCCAATGCAAAAGACATGTTCGCCAATCTTTGGAGCGGAAACTTAATGAGTTAGGAATCAATAGTCCGTATTCACACCAGTTTATCAAAGATGTATTTGAAAGGGATAGGGATTGCCTTACTGATGAAAGCTTTGAGGAACGTTTGGGCGAGCTTGAAGCAATATGGAAACTTAGAGAGATAGAAGCTACAAAGACAACAGAGCCCAAATTTTATTCATGGTTTTGTAAATACAAAAAAGATCTGATTAGAAATACTATGCGTCTTCCATTAAGAATCAGCTCAGGATTAGGTTTTGCGCATTTCACCACAAATGCTAATGAAAGTTTAAACAGTAAACTTAAACAGAGGACCAACTACAAGGAATGTGAGCTCCCCGCCTTTTATGATTTGCTTCGAAAAATGGCGAACGAGCAAAAGACCGATACAGAACGATCAATCATCGATGTCGTGCCGTACCAAATAAGAAATGAATATCTAGAGTACCTTCAACCCGCTAGTAAATGGTACAAGCTATCGGAGTCCACCAGAAAAAGAATGGTCACGTCATTCCTGAATGCCCCTTTAAAGCCATCAGAATTCAGACCACGTGGGGCAAATGTGTCTGTAGCTGACCAGCCTGGAACATCAGGGATAAGTAAGGAAAATGAACCAAAACGACTATCGGAGCAAGTAAAAGAGACACAGTTAAATCAAACGATATATGGCCCAATGTTTGAAAAGGCAGAGAATTTGGTGAAATCGGGTATGGTTGTAAGAGCACCAGGGACGGAAAACGGCTTTATGGTTGGAAGTGATTCCACAGAACCACGCTTCGTCAAGATTCTTTTCAATGGGAAAGGTAGTTGTAAATGTGAAGGCTTTAAAACTTTGTCACTTTGTTCACACATTTTAGCAGCGGCTGAATTTATTGGAAAAACTCAAAGCCTTCTAACTTATATTGATAAAAACCTTTCAGAACCAAACTTGCAACAGCTGTCAAAAATTTATATGCCACAAAAACCCCAAAGGAAACCAAATCAAAAATCGCGTACTAGCAAACGAAAACCAGCCAGAGACTTTGGACCAATAACGGAAAGTGTCATGTCAAATTTGTCACACGAGGAAGGGTCAGAAAAATCGGGAAATGTTGGATATCATTTGAAATTTCTCATGGGAACTCAGATCAGATCATGTTACGGGTGCGGACAGCCCATAAGAATTCCACCACATGTTCCACAGCCACCCTTCGACATAGTTATATGTCAAAAAGAGTACAGAACTTATTATAAAGACGGAGAACAAAAACTCACACTGCAGCCGCAAAATGTGTATTACCACTGTAAAGTTGGGTGCGTTTTACAGAAACACGAGGATTTTGACAAGAATGTCATTTCACACAAGAACATTACGGAAAGACTTTCTCCTATTCATCGCGCGTACTTGGGAGCTCATTTTGAAATGACTTATCTTTAACTGATGATTATAACAACGACTGGATGTTAAAATGCGGAAGAAACACTTTTTTCATTTGCATAACATACGCGTACTTTGTTAAGCTTTGTGACATTAAGATGTTTTATTTGTTTTCAGTGTCAGTAAACACATTCCGATAATGTTTAGAATATCCTCCTTTTTCATTTCTTATTGTCTTTTGTATTGTCGTCCTATACATATTTACATATTAAACTTATATGGTTGGATGTGTTGCAACAAGCATTAAGTGGTCAACTATCTGTGGCACCTCAATTCACTCTCCATTTGGCCAGAGTTGCATTGCGGATTGCAATTATTCTTGATTTTTTTGTGCGTTTCAATGTATGCCCGTTGTCTTGACTCCATTGCTTTTTTCAATGTCAGTGATCAATAACATTTGATATGAGAGAAAACAGTTAACGTATGATGTGATGCATTTATGTACTAGTTGCTTAACCTTTCCCAGGCATGGCTGTATCATTCTGCCCAAAAGTTAATTTTTATGCTGTGCTATCAAGCGGTTACAGTAAGTACTTGGTATATTCATACACACATTATTTCATTCTAAGACCAGTTGTACATTTAAGTTCCTGTCCTTAAACTTTATCTGTATGTCTGTCTGTCCGTTCATCCTTCTTACCGTCCGTTCGCCAGTCCGTCCAAAAATGTTTGTGAACGCTTTAACTTGAAAACTATAAAGGTTACCAATGATTTGAAGTTTTAGACAATGATTTTGTATCATGCCAATTTATCAAATGATTTAAAATCTGCAAAAAAGAAACAAACAAAAACAAACAAACAAACGAACAAAAACAAACTAAAAAAAACAACAAAAATAAAACTCTTTACTATCTTTCGTCAGAGGAGCAATGCATTATCCCTGCTTAAATTTGTGAGTATAGAAATTGGTTTCTGGGTCGTAACTTGTGATATTATATACTCATATAGAAATCTTTATTTTGATTCGCTTAGACGCCGTCACGTGACATGTGATATTTCGCTGGGTCAACCGGTAACCGTTGGGTCGCATGGTAAGGTCACCCTCGCGTGAGATTTTGTGAGATTTTATATTCATTCAGGTATGCTTACTATATGTGTATCTAAAAAATAATGTTTGCCATCACTTGGTGTCCATCAATCTTCAAGTGCATAAAATAATGAAACATTTACAAAATTGAGATGTTTGGATAAATGTACATGTACGTAATAAAACATTCAAACAAAATAGTAGTATATGTTATCATGTTTCTGTCTACATTGTATGGGCTGGATTTTTTCCTGTGGAAAAAGGTTAAAATGTCCAAAATATGTTGCAAATATTGAATTGTTTTCATTTAAATATTCGATATAATATAACAGTTATCACCCTAGATGATATGTAACCCGGCATTTCTTTCCCCTCGAAAAGTAAGGTCACCCTCGGGGCAAGCCCTCGGGTGACCTTGCTTTCTCGGGGAAAGAAATCACCGGGTCACACACCAACTAGGGTGATAATTGTATAATATCGGGATCAATACATGTAAGTCAAAGTTCAAAACAACAACGAAACATGCCCCAGTTGAATTTGCATCAAATGAAAATACAATATATATTTTAATAGTATATATGATAACTCACTTACCATGCATTCCAGTCATAAAACTGAACAAGTCATACGTTTACGCATTTTATTGAAGTGACAATTAATATCACATACCTATATAAAAATATCAGACAGTGAGTCATGTTTATTAGGTCGAAATATCTATCTATTTATTCATTTTTCCGTTTTCCGTTCCGTTTTCCGTTTCCGTTCCGCGTTCCGTTTCCGCATTTTAGTAACACCCGAAAAAAGGATAAAGGACCTATCCAAACGTTTAGACAATGGAAATTTGAAGAAGGTTCCAGTTTTATTAACAGATAGCAGGGGTAGAAATTTAGAAGACGTAACTGACAGTTCACAATATCCCGAAAACAAAATTTATTATTGGTATTCCCCCGGTGACGGAGTTCAGGAACAATTTTCTTGGCTAAAGGAAAATTTAGAAAAGAAATTCAACGAACTTGGGACGCAACATTTAACTCTTTATGTTTGGCTTGGCACATGCGATTTGACGGAAAAATGTGGACGCTACATTCAGCTGAGATCTGAGAAAAATGAAGCGGTAAGCAACATTTGTAAGGTCTATGGAGATATTCATAAATACGTCAGAAGCTTCCCTACAATTAACATTGTTTTCTTAGAACTTCCATTCTATTCAATCTATTTGTGGAACGTACATCGCCGTCACCCAAACCCTCATATATTTCGAGACCAAGATCGCAAACTACACAAACAGATCACAGAAGTGAATAGATTTGTAAACCAAATAAACACTCTGTATCATCAGAATTCGCCATCGTTTTCATATGATCTAGAAAAGAACCGTAAACGTGCCGGACAGCGGGCCAAATACAGTTTTAGCTGTGGATTATATATCGATGGAGTCCACCCTCATCCCAGGTTGGCAAAACTTTGGCTGTTGCGCATAGCGCTTCGTCTTCCAAAAGACTGTGGGCGACTGTAAATTGTGACTCTTTGATGTGTGAGATCTTTCTCACCAGCACACACAGAACCTTTCCGGTGTTTTTGAATCTTTGTGAGGTCTTCCTCATAGTATTTTTTTAAATAAAATAAAATTTTAGATGTTATAAGTGAGGTCTTCCTCATTTGATTTAGTGTGTAGATTAATATTTATATATGTGAGGTCTTCCTCATGTGTATGTGAGTAAGTACAACTGAGTTTGACTTTCAAGGTATGTCTGATGTAGAGTCTGATGTTGAGATTTCTATTTTGTCTGATAGCTTTTTAGCCGACAATGAATTTGGAAACTTGAGTATAAATGAAAGCGAATTATTCCTTTCACATGCATCCTCAGAACTTTCATTAGCTAGTTCACAGTCATTAGAATCAGAAAACTGGTCCGTCCAGTCATCTAGGTACTCGTCACCCCCAGTTCTTTCCCCTCAGATTGATCAGTTTACACAAGATAAACGTTTTTATTTCCCCCCATTGAAAGAAAAAGAAGTCCAGGTCCCTCAGATAATGGAGAAATTGGCTGTGTGTAGAAAATTTGGGGGTTACCCACATGAGAACGGCTCCGTTTTCCTGCATGAATTCGATTCATACGCAACCCTCCATGGTATTCATTCAGACGATAATGAGCGCAAAATAGCCGCATTTCATTTGCATCTGACAGGACCAGCAGTCACATGGTTCAATTCTTTACCGAAAGATAAGAAAAGGTCTTGGAAAATCTTTAAAGGTTGTTTTAAAGATTAATATGTCAATTTAAGTTGGAATAATCCATCAGTTTTAATGGAGAATGAAGTGTTTGAAAACTTAAAACTCTCCCCTAGTCAGTCACTCGAAGATTATCATTGTCAGCTTACTGAGAAAGCACAGCTTTTAGCTAAACCTGACCATGAAATTTTGTGTAAGTTTGTTAAGGGACTTCCCGATAAACTTGCGTTTTTTGTAAGGGCCTGGAGCCATAGCACTAGTGCAAGCGCACTTTCCGCTGCTAAAATGGGAGAGGCTTGTGGGTATAGAATCCACGACGAGCAAACTGTTGCTGCCGTAGCAAGAAGTTCAAGTACACAAAACAAACAAACAATGAGTGCAAATGCACAAATTGCCGAACTTCGTGAGCAGGTCGCAAATTTATCTTCAATGGTACACAAAATGTCATTTACAAAAGTTAAAACTCCACGTAGGGCCCAAGATTATAATGCAGATCGCCAAAATCGAACACCGCAAAATTTTCAACAAAGCCCAGCACAACCTCGGCTTCCACCCAATCCTGAGAGAAACGATAGTTTTACTTGCTATAAGTGCAAAGGCGCATCTCACATCCAGCGAAATTGTCTATGGAACGGACAAGGAGAAAGCAATGCAAGTTTGCAATGTCAACTCTGTAGTCAGTTTGGTCATACAGCCCCTCAGTGCTTAAATTTAAACCCAACGAACCCGAGGGACGCAAGGCACGCTCCCTCGGGCGGCCAGTCTTGAGTGCCAGGAAAAGATCTCCATCCCCTAGTCGACAACGGAAAAGCTTTCGTAAAAATTTGGTTCACAATGTTAATCTTGATAGTAATTCCTATGAAACTTCTGATGAAAGTGAAAATGACAAAATTTCAAAATTTTTGTACATGCCGGTTAAAATTCACAATTGACACCGGGAGTTCGATTAATGTCACTTCTCAGCAGTTTTATGATTCAATCAATTCAAATAGCAAACAAGAAATTCAACACGCTTATGAGAGAATTACATTGGCAAACAATCAGCGGATTGACATAATAGGTACAACACAGATTAAAATTACAGTACCGCATGGTAAACATTGGATAAGGGCGTACATCCTTACACAAACTTCACACCCTTTGATACTTGGAACAAAATATTTGGCGAAACACAAAATTGTTCTTGATTTTGGAAGATACGATGTGAGGGGGAGATTTTCAAAAATAAAAAGTCGTAGACGAATTACAATTCCGGCTAATTCCGAAATTGTTGAATACGGAAAAGTAAATAACCTTTTGTTCGGACATCAAGGAATATGCTCAAATAGTAAATTTCTCAACAAAAAGGGGATTATTGTAGCTAAAACCGTTGTTACAGTAAATGAGAAAAACCTTGTACCAGTTCGACTTTTAAATATTACTAATGAGCCTGTAGTTTTTTGCAAAGACAAGTTGTTGTCAAAATTTGAGATTTTAGATAGTGACTACTTCATCTCATCTCTTGATAGTGATTGTACTGATGAAAACTTTGTTCAAAACATACAAATTTCGGAAAACGATGACAAAGAGCAATCGGACTCTTTATGTCATATTTTGAAATACCCGAAACCTTGAGCAAGAATCAAAAAACAAAACTGCAAGATTGCCTACAATCCCATAAAAGTTTGTTTGTGACTGATGAAAACCCCGATCTAGGGTATACCAATTTAGTGCAGCACCGTATTACATTAAAACCGGACTATAATCCGAAGTATCAGAAACCGTACCGCTTACCTCCCGAAAAGAAAAAAGCGTTACGAGAGCATCTAAACGAGCTTTTACGTCAGAACATCATTGCACCCGTACACGAATCGGAAAGTGTTCCAATAACAAGCCCTGTCGTTCTAGTATCGAAACAAAATAAAGTTAAGAAAAATTCCGAGGAACAAAAGAGCACGTTACAATACAGGTTTTGTTGCGACTTCCGTTACTTAAATAGCCAAAAACAAGATTTCCGTTACTCGATTCCCGACTTACAAGATTTGACTGAATCGTTTTCCGATCGAACTCCAAATTTTCTTACTACAATAGACATGTCATCGGGATTCTTTCAACAACCAATTCATCCAGATAGTCAGCGTTTCACAGCGATAAATACTTGTTTTGGAACATACAAGTTTCTAAGATTGCCAATGGGTCTAAAATCGTCACCGTCATCATTTCAGCTGCTCATGGACAAGGTCCTGCATGGCTTGACGTTTAAGATTTGTTTGTGCTATTTAGACGACATTTTGATTGTATCGGAGATGTTTGAGCAACATATAGAGGACTTGAATAGCGTCTTTAATCGTCTTGAGGAAGCAGGTTTAAAACTAGGACCTAGAAAATGTACGTTTGCTAGGGATTCGTGCGTCTTCTTAGGTCATCATAGAACGAATAATCGTACCCTCGCTTTTTTTTTTTTTTTGGCGAGGGTACGAATTTAGTCCCATTACTCGTAATGTAGCAGAGCGGGAGTGAATCACTCCCGGCACTTTGATGTCCAAAAAAAGTTGCATATACAATCAGACGTGGTCTATCTTGATATCTTTCTACAGTGTCACCATTTTATTATCGGTTTCGTGTTTAAAATCGTTATTGATACGTGCTGATAGTTATTGCCGTTTTTAATAACCCGCTGTGCGTTGTGTATTAATTGACATTCGTGTCTCTTTTTAATTACGTTTACTACATGAAAAACATTGAGAAACCCGACAATGAATGGCGTGTTGCATCTTGGGTAATACATATGTAAATTACAGGATTCTTACTACGGAATGGTTGTTATAGTATGCAAATTAGCACGTTTATAACAAAATTAGGTCACATTATCCATATAACTGATAAACATAGCATTTTCCACGTGCATCTTCAAAGACGAAAAAAGAAATTTCTTCAAATAAAGATCGTTTCCCGTTAGTTTTGCAATGTCTTAAGCTTTAATAACCTAAAGAAGATAAATATTATGTTTGAATTTTGTATAAATAGACCGAAGTTAGAATTTTTTATTTGCTACATTACGAGCAATAGGACTGAATTCTGCCGTTAATCCGACAAATCACAAAACTAACTTCGGATTATAACGGCAGTAAAATTCGGCCTAAGGTCATCAAATTTCGAAGCACGGTATTCAACCACCGCCAGACCGCATCACCGCGATTCAAGAGCTACCAACGCCTAAATCCTTTCGTGAGCTACGACGAGTTGTAGGCCTATTCAACTGGTTTAAGAAGTATATTGACAACTTCAGTGTGACAATAGAGCCTCTTACTAGACTCCTACGTAAGAACACGCGCTTCCGGTGAACATCTGAGCAAGAATCCGCTTTTGAAAGCTTAAAAACATTACTTGTTACATCGCCTATTCTAGCGTTTCCTGATTACAATGTGCTGTTTCATTTAGGAGTAGACACTTCCGCCAAAGGAATCGGTTACGTACTTTTCCAGTATCAAAAAGGAGAAAACAATGTTGAATCACGTAGAGTCATAAGATACGGATCGAAATCACTTAGTCGTTGGCAAAGGTCCTATGGCCCAACAAAACTCGAACTCTTGGGTATGGTTACTGCGATATTAGATTGTTCTTTTTATCTGCGAGGTCGCCGCTTCGTAATAGAATGTGATCATCAAGCGTTGAAACCTTTGTTCGAAAAACAGCTGAAAGGAGCTATTTATGAACGCTGGATAGCGATACTACAACAATATAGCTTTGATATTCGTTATAAACCAGCGAGAGAAATGCAAGTGGCCGACGCTCTGTCTCGGAACACAAGAACTGATAAAATAGAGGACGAATTTTCAAGTCCAGATATAGAGGACCCGTATTTCCCGTACAAAGAGGAGATAATCGGAGATATAATTGTTGAGAATGGACTCAAATTTCCGAAAACACTTCACACTGACTCTACTGATACCGAGCAAGTGAATAATTTTTGCATAGTGAGATCGAACCCACTGACAGCGCACCCAGTGGGTAAAACTGATATAAATCCCGACACGGAGTATGATGCTGATACCGAATGTGATAATCGAGTAGATGAGGACAGGACAAAATCCTATAAACATTCGAAGGCGAAAACTAAAATTGTCGATTCGCATATTCAGTCCAGTGTCCACGATTATGTCGATAAAAGTACATGTCATTCTGATAACAAAGAATCCGAAACAGACGGTAATGTTAAAACTGGAAATGAATCACAGTTCGACGAATCAGCTACTTCCAATGCATACGATACCGATGTGTTTAATCAAACAACAGTTGTTAGTACAACAGAAAATGCTAAAAATTCGGAAAACACGGAAAATACACAAATATCCGAGAATGGTGAAAATGGTGATTCAGACGCAGTTGTTCGTCGAGAAATTGAAATGATAGAACTTTTCGAAAAGTCAGATTTCAGTGCAGATAGTTTACGAAACTTACAGGAAAAGGACAAAGTGTATTCCGCGTACATTCAATATCTAAAGGACGGTACGTTACCGAAATCACAAAAAGACGCACGGAAGCTACTTATTCAAGTTTCAGATTATTTACTGATTGACAATTTACTGTTTCACAGTCGTCAGGCCAAATCTAAGCGTAACAAAAGCCTGAAAAATTATCAACTGGTTCTTCCCGAAATCGCTGTAAAAACTGTTATTTCACTGTATCACGACTCAGCTTTAGGGGGACACGGTGGAATTCAACATACCATCGATCTTATTAAAGAAAAGTATTTCTTTCCAAAACTTGCACAGAAAGTGACCGACTATGTGAAAAGCTGTCCCGACTGTCAAAAACGGAAAATGACTAAAGTAAACACAAAGTCCGAAATCACCGCCTACCGCACACCGGACTCTCCGTTTCAAGTCGTACAGATTGACATTTATGGACCAGTGCCGATTTCCACTAAAGGGAATAAATACGTTTGCACTGCTGTTGACATTTTCAGTAAATTTATCTTTGCGGAAGCAATTCCGTCTGCAGATGCAATATCAGTAGCTGAAGTGATCTTCAAAATGATAACGCAATTTGGCGTATTTGACACTTTGATAAGTGATTTAGGATCGGAGTTCATAAGCCGTTGCATCAAAGAAGTTTGTCGATTACTAGACAGGAATTTACTCCAAGTTTCTCACATCACTGCTTGGGAACGTGTGAACGGCAACATAGGACAATGGGAGAACGAATAACACCATACATCGAACATGGGAAAAACTGGGAATATGTGTTACCGTCAGTATTATTTTCAATGAACAACACAGTAAACAGCAGCCTAGGATATTCGCCATTTGAAATTGTCTACGGACGCAGGCCGAATTTTCCATTATCACAACATTGCCGAAATACTGATTTGAACACGCTCCCTAAAGATTGTCATGAATACGTAACTCACTTAACGGATAGATTACAGATTATCCGCGATCAAGTGCGTGAAAGTGCAATAGTTTCACAAGAACAAATGTTAGCCAGAGCAAACAAAGGAAAATCATTAATTCCGTATATGGCTGGTGATTACGTATATTTAGATAAAGAACCCACGGGTCAAGGACAAAAACTGAAATTCAAGTATACCGGACCATACATTATTCACAAAGTTAACAGCCCGCACATGTTCATTTTGAAAGACCCGGTTACTTTGAAGTGCCTTCCAAGACCGATTCATATAAATAGACTGAAAACCGCATTTGTGCGAAAACCGAATCCATCACCTTATTTTATGGATCCTATTCACTCGAAACTTGACAATGAGAGTAATGTATTAACATCATCGGAATCTGAAAGTGAGGGCATCAGAACATCACAACATGAAACGCAAGAAGAAGTCACTAGCGAACATGATAGAGCTAATAAACGAACAGAAAATGCGGACAACCAGCCACATGTACGTCGTTCTACACGAACTACCCGAAAACCAGTTAGATTTAGAGACAATTCATTTGTTGACCCTACAAATGTATCGTTTTCAGAAACAGAAAATACGACAAAAATGAAGGTGAAACGTGTGTTAGCGAAAAAGTTAGTAAATGGGTTATGGACATATTTAGTAAATGTTTTGGGTGAGCCCGCTCAAAACTCACAATGGATTGCTGAACATTAGTTAGATGCAAAAACGCGATCAATTATTGAACTGAGACCACCTCCGCACATATTTTGATAATAGAGTACTTAATGCGTGAGATCTTTCTCACAATAACCGCATATTGTTAGTGAGATCTTTCTCACAATTTAACCGTATTTTTAGTGAGATCTTTCTCACAATTAACTCTTTTCTGTGTTTGAAGGGTTTTCCAAGGGATTCACTGCAATTACCGCATATTATCGAACTAAAATGATTCGAGTGAGATTTTTCTCACAATATTTCATTTGTTTTGTGAAATCTTTCTCAAAGATAGTTACCCTGCACTGGAAGATCTAAATAAAGTGATATAGAAGTGAATATGATAATTTCATTGGATTTTTGTGTTTCTTCCATAACAACGAAGTTATCGTTCGTTTTCATGTGAGGTCTTCCTCACGGATCCGTTTACTGAAATGGTATAATTTAAATTTTCCGATTTGGTGATAAATGTACCATAAAGTGAACAAGTACAGAACAATCAATATTAGACATTTTTTGTTGTTATTTTGTTACTATGTTATTTTTGTTCTGGAATTTGTGTACAGAAAGCTAGGTACAATTCGTTCTTTGACATGTTAAGATTTTCAAGCTTTGAAATCCAAACGACTTTGAGGAGATTTTTGTTTCTTTAAAAACATGTAGGAACTATCAACATTGTAATTGCCTATTGGTAATTGATCGGTATAATCATTGAAAAGAAAAGGCATGTTTGCATTCATGTATAGTGAAAATGTGTTTGTGGTATATTGAGTTTCAAATAATATTCAGAAATAAACCCCGGTTAGCTGTTTTTACTAATATTCATCTCTTACCATGTTGTGCGTATTTTTTTTTGGTGAGATAGTGAGTGTGTTAGATTGGGACCACGATCGATCGTGTGAGAAATAGAGTTTTCCTTCAATCAACTTTAACCTATGAATATAAAGTATTTACATGTTAGCTATTTTTATAAGAGTTAGGGCTCTACTGAATTTGAACTCTTAAGATTTTTGCCACTTTTTATAGGAACACGTAGAACTTTTCACATTTTTTCAATGAACGATCATGTTTCGAAACATGTTTTATAGTCTTTAAATTGCCTAGTATGCTCACTGATGCGTAAAGTTTGATAATATGAGAAACCAAAGTTATCTTGATATTTTGAGAATTTACTGTTATGATTTTGTGAATTGATAGTTAAATTTTGAGTTATAACTTGAAGTGATAATGAAGCTTTTCGGGCAATCAAGAACGACGATTCATTTTTTTTATATCCTATTTGTTTGTATTTAATTGTTATTTTCTTGTATTTAAAAAAAAAACTGAATTCAACTTTTTGAAAAAAATCCCTATTTTTCTTTTGGCGGGGGATATTATATACATGAGTTGAATCCAGTTTCGTTTTGTCGGAAACTGCGTTTTTGCGATAAGTTCGTTTTGATACCAGTTTGTGATTTGTATAGATACCTGTCGTCTGTTCGATAGTTTTTGGCGGAGAATAAAAAGTTTGAGTGTAAATATTGCAAAAACCAAAATTGTACCTCTCGCCGATAATAAAATGGTTACAATGTATTGTGAAAGCGCTATACATTCAACCATGTCTAGTAACGTTTATTACGAACACATTTGTATAATTTTTTACCGATTTATAAGACTTTCGACGTATTTGCCGCACTTTAAATTCACACTGAAAAATATAATATCATTTTAGATATGCGTTTTTTTCTCAATAATTTTTCCATGAATTTTTAGAGTACAACATATATTTTTGTCAGATTTACACGAGTTTATCTATTTCTATAGTCGTTTCGTTAGCGCGACATTTTTTAAACGATGTTATTATAAACAAAGTTGCATGAACATATTATAAATATTCGATAAGGAAAATATTAATGCGCAAAACGTATGAGTGCGTATTTAAATACAATTTGAGCAATAAATGGTTATTTATTGTGGACATAGACATACAAATCTAGATATTAAACCCTCTTTTAAGGTGCACGACATAATATTTAATGTAACGTCAAAAAAAGCTCAAATGACGCTACGTTTAGAGGCCCAAATAACGTGCGCTACATCTTATTGAAATTGTTACAATTTTCAATGTAAAAGAATTAACAAAACTTCATTTGTTTTAAAATCTACCGGTATTATGTACTACATGCAATAAAAACTACCAGTGCAAACGGCGCTTTGATTAATATTTGTTTTGCACACATGGATCAAACTCATGGATGCAAAGCTAAAACTAGGTACTCTAAGTGGTGTCAGAGGAGAAGATTGTTTATAAAGTTAACAACGGACAGATAACAGATGACAGACACCTAGTCAATCAAGTGATCACAATATAGAAAAGGGACAGACATACGCTTTAGGAAAAACCTTACTGCATACTAGCATAGTAAAAATTCTGATCATTTGGATGCAATTTATCTCTTTACTGGAGTTTTATGAAAATAATTTTAGTCTTTTTAAATTACATCAATGAATTGGCACATATTAAATGATTTTCAGGTTCGAATTAAAGAACATATTTGTAAAAGTACTGCCTCCCTCTTTTTTTTATTTTTTCCTTTCTCCCTTCCCCTTTCTCCCTCCCCTCACCTCCTTTCTCCCTCCCCTCAGCTCCTTTCTCCCTCCCCTCTACTCCTTTCTCCCTCCCCTCTCTCCCTGTCTCCCACTACCCTGTCCACCCTCTCAAGGATGTAGCTTCGTTTTTTATCTTTATTTATTTATGGAAGCTAATCTAAATATATATTTATTTTATTCTTTTGTTTTTGTTAATATTTCGTTATTTGTTCTTGTTTGGATTATCTGGTCTTAATGGAGGTGATGTTATATTCCAAAAATACTTGCCCACCTACATTTTCTCGCTAAATCGTAATTTCGGCCGGTAAACCAGAACGTAATTCAGTATTTGCTACATGCAAAGCAAGGACTGATGTTTCAGAATAAACGTCTGCAACGCCAAAACAATTCTATAACATGTCTGAGGGCTGTCCGTATAATTCAATGAGTCGGTATATATTATCGAGTCTATCTGATAAGCAAGCATAATCAGACAAAAAAAAGAACAAAAGAAAGCAGCAGATACAACACATACCTCGCGCGCTTGTAAGAAAAACTTGTTATAAAAAAACACACCAACGATAATTGACTCACAAAGACCAAACCAGCTAATATTAGACTCAAAAAAGCTAAAACTTAGACTTTTATTTTGAAATAAGAAATCCAGAGAACGACGACCATCCGTAACCATAGACTCGGACATTTCCATTATTTTCTATAATATTGTCATCGATTCTGATCCAAACAGTATCCCCCGTTTCCAACTTGAGAACGGCGGATATGGCTCCCACCCCATAAGTGTCTACGTCACCGTCCTATGAACGAATTACCGTAACCCCATTTTTGACTGATTCTGTGGATATGTCCTCTTTGGGAAAACTCATTATTGTGGCAGAAAAATAGTACAATCCACTAACAGGTGCTTTGAAGATACTAGTGCTCACAACCATTTCCTTCGTTTGTAATTGCATTTGGAAAACTAACTGATTGGGGTGAATTCAAAAAAAATGAAGCCTTTTGAAAAATCACCCATATTTTTTCTCTATATGATTATAAAACTGTAAAATATGTACTTAAATGTTTATTGCTATGGTTGCAAAAAGTTTGCCAAATTTCAATGGATTATCGCAAATATTAACGAAAAAATGTCAATAAAACATGCCAAAAATGTAAGGAGTGTGACACTTTTTGCGTGACAATTTTTTTTCCCGGTCTTTTCATTATTGAACCTTCTTTTATATAATGAAATTAAAGTAAAAGTGGCATTCAATTTCCATAACATAATTTCTTAGCTTTAATTTTATGTATCTTGAAACAGGATACATTGAGACAAGGCTTTGCTAGAGCAATTTTGATGAAGGTAGGCATCTGCAAAAAATGGTCTTAAAAATCACCCATTCCAAAGTAACACACTTCTTTTGGGCTTTAAAATTAGCTTATATACCAAAATAATGTATGAAGCAGCTATAGAAATGCTTCACCTTATTTTCAATTATCTTATTTATAATGTTTTAATGCAATTTGCATTGATTTTTTTTCAATTTAAGGGGACAATTAGAAATGTAAGGAGTGTGACAATTAGCTTATTTGTGCATGCCATTTTCAAATATGCTGACAGATATTTCTTTTTTTCTTGTTCAGAGTTTCCTAGAGCAGAATTACTAAAATTAAAATATTGAAAGTTGTTTTAAAGTGTAATCTCTTTGCAAAAACATGCAAAGAGGGGTGTAAGGAGTGTGACACTTTTTTAGGGTTATAATTGTTTTAATTTTAACATATCGAAAGGTGCTTTAAAGTCTAAGACTAAGTTTTCTAATGAAAAGTTTCAAAAAGTTTTGCTTAAATATTGCTTACAATAACTTGATATTTTTAAATAAAATATATTTGCAGTGAATAATTGCTACTTTTTAAAATCATTTAGTTTTTAATACAACTTTTGAAAGAAAATAACAGGATAAGGACATGAAATCCTTTATATCTTTGAAAATAAATATAAACTGTCACTTAAGTAAAAACTACTTTTGATAAAATATAAGATGTTCAATATAAAAACTGGATTATTTCAATAGTTTTAAAGTGTCACACTCCTTACAGAATATGGAATGTAAGGAGTGTGACAAATTCAACATTATATTATCACCTGATGCTAAAAATTTCATGACAATTATAGGCAATATGTTTTGTATTTATACTTATAGTAATATAGGTGTTAATTAGAATTTGATATGTTTTATGTTATGCATAACAATTTGTTAGCAGAAATCTTGACTGTAACCATTGTCATTCTGTATTTTTAAACAAAAAGAGTTTAGATTTTGTTTCCGATGATATATTTGGGCCAAGGAATTATTTCCAAATATTGTTTTGAATGAAATTTATTCAGAAAGAAAAAAAATTACACAAGATTGTAAGAATTTTTATTGAAAATATGATAGTTCATAAATATGTAAGGAGTGTGACAAATCAATACTATATTATTTACCGTATGTTCAGAAAAAAAATCATGACAATTACTTATAGTTTGTTTTGTATTTGCACTTGTAAGATAAAATCTTAATTGTTCCAATTTATTTTATGTAATGGTTAGTAATTAAAAAGAATTAATTTTAACTTTAAATGTTGTCATTCAGATTTTTTTTTACCAAATGGTTATTAAGCAACAGACCAATAAGGTATTATTGGCTACAAAATATTTCCTAATATTGATTTGAATGGAAAAAAAATAAAACTGTAAACGTCATTAAGGACTGTAAGTATTATATTGACAAATTTGATCTTGCATCAACGTGTAAGGAGTGTGACAATTTTTTCTTTAATAATGTATGTCTTTTCTAGGTATTTCAAGGATCTATTTTGGGTTGGTGAAAAATATTTTCAATTGAAATAAAATGAAAGATCAATTGTCTGATGTTAAATCATAGTTTTATGCCATGTATATATGTTTTAGTGTTCATTATTAGTGTTAATTGCAATTTTTTGTTAACATTTTATATTAAATGTGAGGATTTTATACAAAAAAATATATTAAGACATAAATTTTGACTGTAAAAGCCATCAGTTATTTAATGTAATAGAGAAAAAAATACTGATACCAAAGATTGTTCAAATAAAAATCAACTTTAGTCATTTGTAAATGCATACATATTTATGTAAGGAGTGTGACAAAATCTTTAAAAAGAAGGGTTAAATTAAAAACGAGACTAAGGAATAACGAATTGCTCAATTGCTACAATTTTTTTTTCTGTAGATTTGTAAATAGTTCTAATTTTCCAAGATAGAACTTACTTACAGTTTGAAAAATTCTTTTCAGTTCTAAAACAAACTTTTGCAAGTGAACATTTGAAAAATAGGTAAGAAAATGACAAAAAAAATATAATTTCTTTTTATTTTACTCTTGTAATAGGTCAAATTTGGTATCAAAAGAAAACTGAAGGCTTCTACTTCAAGATAAAATATATGTTTTGTTTTTTTTAAGCTGTTAATTGAAGATATCAGTTTATATAAGTTGAGTTATATCTGTTAAAAATGAAGCATTAATTCATTATTAAAAATCAAATAACTTTTTTTATTTCTTTTTCCTTTGCCTTGAGCTCATGGAGTTTTAAGATTTGGAGTATTCATGATGTGGAAAGATTGACTTCAAAGTGATGGATTGATTATGAAATCTGACCATGCTTGTCACACTCAGGCTTCATTTTTTTTTAATTCACCCATTAATGGTGAATACCCAGGTGTTCTTGATGATCTGTGGCAGCGGCAGAAAAGGCCACAGTTTGTACGATCGGCGCTGGTGAAGGACTGATTACTACAATTCCAGACATAAGCAATTAGCATTATGCGAATTAAGAAAAAAAATAATGTGTATCAACAAAACCCTCTTACACTCCAAGCTCAAATTAATTGCCAAATACGATACATATAACATCGTTTAAAAGTGCCTATTACACTGTGCTCGACTCACAACGCTGCTCCGGGCGTCCTATATGTGGCCGATTGGGAAAGGGCTCTCGTTGGGGTTCCAGGCCATAATACGGGATCCTAGCAGCGGATCGTAGTGGGTGAATTGTTTGGATATTGCCACGTTTCTTGCACGATAAAGACCATTTTTCAGATTTTGAAATAGAGTATGGTTGTCGTAGCCACTACAAAAGGGTTGAGTCAACAGCTATTTAATTATCGCGAAGTTCACAAAAGAATTATGAAACAAGCAAATATTATTGAGAGTAGTTTAAATGTTGATTAAAAGACAATAAAGATGAAAAATATAATTAAATAAACGTGATCTGTGCAGATTGTCGAAACTAAAAGAAATTGTCAACATTGGTTTGGAACTTCCGAATGCTTTTATACATGCAATAATCTTACCAATTGGCAGTAACAGTCACACATCACGATCCAGATAAGAATTCTGGTTATACTTGTTAATTCTTCCTTCATTTCCGGTTGGAAGTATCTTTTGCGTTACTGCTGATGTGCCAGTATGTATAACTTTGTCCAGGTCTACTTTAACAGCCTTTAATTCCTGTTTTGTAACGAGCAGTTCGGCTTCAAGTTTATTGTATTTTTATAAAAGCTGTTTTACGACAGGGTGAATATCCGCCGCTGATTCAGAAATGCCTGGCACGTGCGCATTTGATATAGTTTGTACAGAGAGCAACACACATGCAGTCTTGCGATTCGACCATTTCCGTGAAAAGTTATTCACTGTTCTTGTGATAAAGAAAAATGTTGACAGAGATTATGACACATTTCAGATATAAATAGATTTATTTGATTATCGTTTACATGAATTTGTAACGAAGCAAATACTTGCGACTAAGGAGATTGTTATCGCTCACCAACGGCTTGCTCTACCGGTGCACCCGAATTCAGTATCATTTTCTTACGAGTTCGTGTCGATGATATTTGTGCTGTGTGTTGTTTTGTTCTTGGTTTGTTGTTGTGTTTCGTTTTGGACAGCAAGAGTGATTGCCACTTTGGTATTTCTTCGCTTATTGCATGCATCGAAACCATTCTCGCAAAACGAAATTAATAATCATAAGGGGCTAGTTTGATCAATATGAACCGCATGTTCTGAGATATATTTATTTAGATGAAAAAGATCACATGATTTGTCAAAATTATAATGAAAATCAGGGATAATGTAGTTAACCCGATTGAGGCTTATCAATGTAGGAGTTAAACATAATGTGAATATTTATTTTATTTTTAATCTTCTTTAAGACTGTTTTCTGTAAGTTTATACGATAGAACATCATATCATACTGAATTGAAGGCTCTTCGAAAATTCAAGAAACACGCAAATACGTTTTCTTTTTTCAATTAAAATGTATTTAGTAATTAAAGACTTAATGATAAAGATTCTATTAGTTGTATGATGGTTTGGCCGGAATCCAAATTGTTGATTAGCGCATTTATCTGCATGCATGGAATGACGCTAATCTATTATTTAAAGCAACACTAAATAGCTACCGAATTTTGCAATGATATTCTTCTTAAATGTTAAACATATATCATTTAGATTTGTGGACAAGGATACTGAAAGTTTTCCTCCGATTCGATGGATGTTTATCTGTATCAAGTATCAAATTAAGTAGTTGTGTAATGGATGTGCAGATGCCACTGAACTTAATTATTTCATTTCAAATTAAATCTGGACCTGAACTTTTGTCAGTTTTTATTTTTTTTTAATTCACCTGTCTGTTAATCTGGCAATATGGAAATTTATTACTACATGTATATATTCTGTTCAAAATATCATTTTTTACTTTATTTTTTTATATTGTATATCAAAATCACCCTTTGAGAATGAAAGTGGTCCTGTTTTTATAAACTATTATTTTAATAAAACCAATTCCGTTTTCCATAAGTTCATACAATAGACCATCATGTCAGACTGTATCTTCGTTTTAGATTAATTCGCCTTCTAATTTCAAAGGTTTACTGGTGTTTCAATCAGCTACAATAATGTAGCTCCTATTTTTTTATGGACGGAGCTACACAGAGGTCCCATTACTTGTAATGGAGCAAGCCGGGAGTGATTCATACCCGGGGGTTTTATGCATATAATAAGCTATTAAGCTGTTTCCCTAAATTGCTACATACTTTTTTTTATGTATTTGCAGTTTAACTGATATTTCCACAACACCGTATTCGTTAGTTTTATCACTTTATTCGTAATCATGACATTGTTGACAAAATATGAATTCCGGAAGTGCATCATTTCGATAATATCGGAATCGATTTGGTAAAAAATGTAATTCCGGATGATTTCAGCTACATTTATTTGCATTATGATTATGTCCCCTTATTACAAATTTTACCGATACGATTCCGAAATTCTACACTCCACAATTTTAATTATGTCAACAATGCCACGATTAAGAAAAAGTGTTAAAATTATTTAATTAGACCTTTTAGACATATCAGATGAACGGCGGAGGAAAGAAAACATATTTATTAAATAAAGACAAAGGTTAAATAGCGGAAAATATGTGTAAATCTCAAAAGTGTTTTTGCTCCATTACGAGTAATGGGACCTCTTTGTAGCTCCGTCCTTAAAAAAAGGAGCTACATTATTGTAGCTAGTGTTTCAATATTCGTTTGGGGTCTGTTTCCTTTAGATTCGTTCATTTAGGGTTTTATGGAACAATTGTTTTTCGGTGTTCATTTTTCCTTTTTTAATGAGCTTTTTACAGTCTTATCATATTTTTAAAAAATCAGTTAATTGTATATTAGAAGGTTGTTTCTTTATTAAAAAATTAATTTATATAAAATCCTATTGCATCGCAAAACACCCACAGGGCATTCAAAAAGTCCAACCAAATTACGGGAAAATATAGCTAACGCTTTCAAATTGAGCTCTCACTCTGGCATTTTTTGCGGTTGTATGCACCTTAAAAATCCAATTTGACAATCTAGATGCGAGTATGAATTTTGAATAAATTACAACTGTATTACTTTAACGACCGTAGAAACTCCAGACAGTCACTATTTTTGGACTAAAATTGACATGGTCCAAGGTTAACAAAAAAGATTACGTTAGACCTTGCATGTGGACACATTAACAAAAGAGGGTAGCAGTACAAGATTTAATTTTAGTTCGATTGAAATTGAATGTTTTTTTAATGAAAATCATGGTGACGTACGAAGTATAATAATCACTTCGCGTAGATTCGAGTAATACCGAACTCCAAGGAAACTGTCGAAAAATCAGTCCAAGAAACCTGCAAACTTGAGAACCAACAACAAAAAATACAGCAACTACAAATGGTTCTGACCTGGTACAGACATTTCAAAAGAAATGGTGGGTTAAACCAGGTTTTATGGTATGCCAAACTTCCCGCTTATGTAACTGTAGTGTGTGAGCTGATGTGTTGGGAGTCATACACCACTATTAAAGTAAATGTAATGAATTAAAAACAAAATGGGAAAACTATCTGCAATTATTATATTTTTAAACGGGATATTTTTCAACATATGTTATCTATTTTAAAACTTATTATAGGCGTAGAGGAGTAGTTTTTTCTTGTAACCTTGTTTTATTAGTTTATCCTGAACACATTATCGACGTTTTCAAAAATAAGTATACTCACGACAAGCTCTTTATACCTGATCAATTGAGGAATAATGACACCGTATGCCAATCGAAGGTCGATGGTTTTCACCAGGTACTCCAGCTTCTTCCGCCTATAAAAACTATAGACGCCAGGAAAAAGCTAACAAATTGTGAGTGGCATTACGCCCTATTCAAACAAACAATATTCAAATTAATTAGATAAGACGCAGACGCATGGAGTAACCTACAAAATAAGATACTTAAACTCTCGAATGATTAAATAATTCCAAATCAAGAAAGCGTTTCTTTCCTTGAACATGTTCTAGACGGCATTCTCATTCGTGGTTGAAGCCATTCAAAAATGTATGATCTGTATCAACATAATTTTGAAATATACAGTGGTTTGAATATGATTACGGATAATTTAACAACATAAATAATAGTCTGAAGGCATATGCCCCTCCTCGGAAAAAAAGAAATAAACCCAACACCATCAGCTTTTTGTCACTGGATAAAGGAAGGGCCGCTGAATTTATGTGGATTTTATGGAAACTCCGGTGATATATAGTCCCTACACATTGATAATTTCCTATAAGAACGGTGTAAAATCAGGCCTTATTGTACATTTACAAATACATGGTGAAATATTTTTAATAAGCTTTTTTTATTTGTCACCAAGTCGGACAAATCATAGCAATACTGAGCTTCATAAATACGACATATGTTTTTGTTTATTAAAATGTATTTTGCAAAATAAAAACACTGCTAAAATACCTGTCATCCGTTTCCATTTCACAGAAATTTTGTTTATACGGAAGCTGTCAAATTGAAGGCTTTCTATTGGTCAATGTTATGTAAATTACACAAGTTATGAAAAATACGATCGGTAGTATCGTGGCAGGTACGTCAAAAATGTCTCCATTTCTTTATTACAGAAATGAATCAACTTATCTAATACTTATTAAACAAGAAAACATTGAAACTCGCCATTAACAAAGAAAAAATAACTTGTTTCATTCTTTGTTAGTTTGTACAAAATTTTAGAGTTACCTCCCATTTTACATATAGTCGAGACGTGAATAAATGTGAGGAAATGATGATTTCACTGTGTACGCTTATGTCCCTGGTTTCTTTAAAAATTCGTTACTTTTTTGTCTCGTTGACCGCGATCTATGTTGCTGAGTTTATTAAGTTTAATCTTCTACATGTACATTAATGCAACCATAAAATGAAGAACATTATATATATACACACACACACACACACACAATAAGTTATTATATACACAAATTGTGCTCTTACATTAGTATATGACTTAATTTTAAGAAGTTACTTTTTTCAAGGGTCACATTTTTATTGGGAAAGCTTCAGGTGAGGCGATAGATGTAATTAGGTTTAAAGTTAAGCACACAAACTGGAAATCCTAAGCCCATAGTTGAATGTCTTATCAGATAACTAGTGCAGGAGTAATGGTGGGAGGCGCGTAGCATCGCATTTGATACCGGCTGCTACGCCTATGTATTTAAGATGAGAGGAGAGTCAAAAGACACCAATAAAGATAGGAAAATATGAACAACTTTTTTTTTATTTCTGAAAATTATTGGTACGGCATGCCGTACCTGCAAAAGTTATTGGTACGGCAGAAGCCGTACCTGACGTACCGGCTGCTACGCCTATGTGGTGGTCTTCCATTTAATAGATAAAGTCATGATCACAGGTTCGTTGTATGTTTGTATCATCTGATTTATTTGTTTACTTGAATTGAGTTTAACGCCACTTTCAGCAATTATTCAGCTATATCATGGTGTCAGTTTTTATTAGTCGATAAGATTCGGAGTACCCATAGAAAACCACTTATCTTCGACAGGGAAACCGGAAATCTTTGTTAATTAAGGTTGGAATCAAGCACACCCTGCCAAGATTCGAGCCCGCAACGTCAGAGTGGACAAGTAGATGACCTACTGCTTAACCAGTCGGCCAACAAGGCCTTTTCTCTGTTCAGTTCATAATACAGCAGTTACCCAGCAAAGACAATAACGTTTATTTAAAGTTAAAAAAACGTTACTTTTTGGTTATAGTTACGTATATTTTTTACGTTAAAGTAACGACATTTTGTAGACTCCGATCAACGTCAATGTAACGTTTTTTATAACGTTACTCAATAACTAATTTTTAACGTTACCAAACAACATAACATGAATGTTATTTAGCAACGTAACTTTAACGTTTGCAAACAACAAAACTTAAACGTTATGAAACAACGAAACTTAAACGTCATCAGAAAACGTACTTAAACATTTTCAGACAACAAACCTTTCACGTTATCAAACAATGCAGCTTAACATACCTGACATTATTCTTTTCATCAACGAAACCAACATATGACATCAATAAATCATATATGATTAATTTAAATGTTTTCTTGGGCATCATATACTTTTGACAGAAATCAACACTAAAAACTACATTCTATTAGTCAAGTAGGAACCAAAAAATCAATTATAGGGAACAATAAGAGGGGAAGATAAAGTGTATTTAAGGCTTAACAAACTTCTTAAATTTGCAAAATTCCTTTTACAAAATGTAAGACTTTAATGAAAAAAGTGACCAGTATGCATGTACTTGAACAAACAATTTCTGTTGTTAAATTCTTGTGTTCTACTAAACGGTACACTTAACACAACAACAATCGAGCATTTTAAAAGCAAGTTTACGAAAAATTATGGAAGAGTTCGAATAGACGAAAAAAAATGTTCAAGGTCAAAAACTTCTGACCGATTTACCGCCATTATATCAGCAGACGACCTATTATGACTGTTTTACAATCTTACAAAATGCCAACGTCTTTTAATAATCTGTCGTACATCATGTTTTTTATATAAATATCAATTTTTATCGCATTAGTTGACAATTTATTACCAAATTCTGATTGTCTGTCGGCGTACAGATGATCAAAGTTTGTTCTGCGCATGCTCAAACCGAAGTAACCTCTAGACATGACATTGTTAACATTACACTTGGTATTATTTTTCAGCTTCCTGCTTCAGTCATTAGTTATACATTGCAGACAGAAATAGTTTTATATTCAGCGCCCGTATAACACATTTCAGATCATTTAAGACAGACAATTGTTTCTAGTTTGCGTTACAAAACAAACAAAATGTATATGTGATAAAGTGAAGAAATAACTACAAGATTTTTAAAAATCAAAACAATAATTTTTAATAGCATGACTACTGTTAATAAAATTAATCGAAGATACAAAAAGTGGACGGGGTTTAATTCCTGCCGCGATAAGTCAAGAAAAACAAAACATTGGTTTAAACCTGGGACTAGTATAACTTAGGTTCCTGTTTAAACTAACAAAACAGATACATAACGCAAAAAGGAGCCTCGATGGCAGAGTGTTTAAGGTAGTTAGTCTACTATTGATCACATGGTCTGTCAGCATTGCAGAGATTGTGGGTTCGAGTTTTACCTCGGGCAAGGATTTCCAGTTTTTCTACCGTTGGTCGGGTATTTTACAGCTTCTCCGGCTTCCTCCCCAATAAAAACAGGACACCATTATATACAATATGTAGCTGAAAAATTGCTGAAAGTGGCATTAAATACCATTCAAACAAAAACAAAAACAAAAACACATTACACAAATAAAAAACAATTGAGTAACACGATATTTATACATTTTAATTTTTTTTAAAGCGAACGGATTCTATAATTTGTACAGTAACTGATGCACGTTGCGTGCAAACATTGTTTTCTTGATTATTGTCACGTGATTATTATAATGCCATCCTTCCGAGTTCTTCCGAATAATTCAATTAGTTTAACAACCCAGATCAAGTGGGAATTTGTCTTATTTCGTTTGTTTAGTAGATGTTTTTGCCTTGGCATTATTTATTTCAAGTTTGCCATTGATTTCAATCATTTGCAGACTTTACATAACAAATAAGATAAAAACCCCGAGAATTGAACGTGATGACCGAGTTGGTATATTGACACAAATTGTGGACGTTTTGAGCTTATTGAAGAATTGATGATGATTTAGGTCTTTTTAACGTCATACACTGAAAACTTAATGACCTCGGCCGGAGGGTTATTACTTGTGAGTAATCCATCGAAGCCCGGCCTTCAGGATAGCTGGTCAAAGAACTCGGCAGCATGTGTCATACTAGCAGCCGGCCTGCTACGATGCCACGTTGGCCTACTACATAACCCCACATGGGTAGAAGCGTTTCTCCACGCTAGACGTCTTGGAGGTCTTACATCTGCAGTTTTGAAGAATTTAAGTCAATTCTGATTTATATCTATAGATTATGTGGTTTATTCTGCAAAATAACATTACGTTTATTACTGTTACATATAATTCACCCCGAATAGAAGTTTGTCGCAAATCACTCAGTTTTACGTCATTCATTTTTATTTATTACAATACTGCGCACAATATGTGAGGCGTAATACGGGTGAATTATAAAAGATTACAAAAAGAGAGAAAATGTGTACAATTGAAGTAAAAAGTGTACGATAGATTGCAAGATAAACGTAATATTACTGTATTGAACTGACATAAGCACAATATAAGTACTCGGCCCGAAAAGGGAAAAGCTCGACAGATACTCGCCTTTTCTCGTTATGTCAACAAAACACTAATTGTTCATGTTGACAATCTTAAAGGTTCCATTGGCATGAAATAATGAGGTTTTAAGTGGCCCTCTTCTGCGCATTTGTTCTACATAATAACTTTAATTACTTTTTAGTGTTTTTAAAATTGTAGCAAATAAGAAACTAGGAATCATTTTGATACCTACGTTTGCTTTTTTGTTTGTTTTAATTGCATTTTACTCTACGTTCAGCCATTTTTTCCTTTATTGTGGTGTCCAGTTTTTATTTGGTTTGGGGGGGGGGGGGGAAACGATCCTTTTCAATTTAGATTGTCCAGAACACCCTGTCCACAGTGAGACTTGAAGTGTTGACAGGCAAGTGATCAATAGTAGATGACTAACTAACTTAACAAATCGGTCACTGAGATTCCGGAAACGTTTGAAGCGAATAAACATAAATTGAGGATGTTATGTAAAGGTTATTCAGTGCTGCAAACTTGCCTCAATTTCGATTTAAGTTTCAGAGGAAACAAATGTGAATATGTTAGACAAGCAAAAATAAGGATTCCTACGGAAGCCGTAAAGGGACATGAAAAATAAGAAGAAATTTCTTTTTTAATTCGTTATCACGATAAAACAAAATTGTTATATCGAGATCTCGATAAAACAGTCTATCGTTATCTCGAGAAAACCATACTGTTATATCGTGATCTCAATATAAAGATTTCGTTATCTCGAGAAAACGAAATTGTTATATCATGATCTCGATATAAAGCTATCGTTATCTCGCGAAAACGATACTGTTATCTCGAGAAAATGATATTGTTATCTCGAGAAAACGATATTGTTATATCGAGATCACAATATCGTTTTCTCGAGATAACAGTATCGTTTTCTGGGGATTACGATATATTTTATATTGAGATCACGATATAACAATATTTGTTTTCTTGAAATAACGATCTATTTTTATCGAGATCTCGATATAACAATATCCAGATCGTTTTCTTGAGATAACGATACACTTGTTTTATCGAGATCACGATTTAACAATATCGTTTTCTCGAGATAACAGTATCGTTTTCTCGAGATAACGATATATTTTATATTGAGATCACGATATAACAATATCGTTTTTTCGAGATAACAATATCGTTTTGTCGAGATAACAGAAAACGAGATAACAATTCATTGTTTTATCGAGATCTCGATATAACAATTTCGTTTTCTCGAGATAACGAAACTTTATATTGAGATCACGATAAAAAAGTATCGTTTTCTCGAGATAACGATAGACTGTTTTATCGAGATAACGAATTAAATTTTTTTTTCTTATTTTTCATGTCCCCTTACGGCTTCCGTAGATTCCTTATAGAAAGTTTCCACAGCAAAAGTACAGAACCTTTGCCATTCTGCAAAGTAGCAATCCATTAGAACTTACTGTTTATAGAAAATATCTTAATATTTATCTATAATTTTAATCCGAAACATTTATTGTCCAAGACTTACATGCTATTTGTCCGATCACCACGAAAGCAGGAATATTTTAGAGGACCCCACATACAGCACATGTACCATGTTACAAAACATACGGACTAGTACTTTAAAAAAATATTATTAAACGTTAAGCTAACAGAAGCACTTTTTGTCAATATTGGCTATGAAAAGATGCGAGAGGTTTAACATAAACCATTATCAAACCACTTTGATTTGTACTTTTAATGATTTTTTTCTCCTATTGCAAGAAACAAGTATTGCCCCTGGCCGATCAAAACGAGATTTGAAGTATTCGCAGAGAAAATCACACACAGCAAATAAACTGGTACATTTTTATGAAGTGCATACATATATAAATATATTTTCACTATGAAAAAGTTTAGTCATCCAGTCATTAACACTGTATTAATTTTGAACGCTAATTATTTTAGTTTAAAAATTAGTCTTGATAAAAAATTTTCTTCAATGACACTCTATCTTTAATCTTACAGCTTGTCTGTAGCTGTTGTTTAGTTGATAGTATTTCTTAATCTTCGTAATTTTCACCAGAGGCCGGAGTTAACAATTACACAAATGTTATTTGACGTTTTACTGAATATAGATGATGCCACCATGTTTATTAACAAACATATACACAGAATCGTTCCCGGGAGCAACACTGATATTGATTACGTTTTTGACTTGCAAATGATTCGTCAAGCTGCATCATCTATCATTAGCTTTACAATAAAGGTAGCAGTGCAAAGAATTCTTAATGAAGTTTTATTATTTTCTGTCTGGTATTAAATGGATAGATATGCAATGTTCTTGCTTTGACAATCATTGAGGCAAACACAATGATTTAATCTTGGTTGACAATACTGCACCATATAAGGAAATATCGATATTGTCTGTCATCCTAGAATATAGAGCTTTACATAATGTTCTGCATTTACCTACAGCGTAAAGTTGATAAAGGTAATGGAAAGTAATTCACTAGTTTTTAAGGAATTTTCTTCTTGAAAGTAATCTCCGTGTTTTGCAGTTAATTGCATTTTTAATTGCAATACACAAGGTCTAGATCTGTATTGGTAAAGTTTATTCTTAAACAATACATCCAGTAGCAACAAAAGAAACAGATAAAGAAAGGAAACCACGATCCCTGCTTATGTAATCGGGATAACCCCCTCCCTCCCCCTTTTGTTACCAGTTACAAGTTTCATTGTCCGAAATATTACATTTAACAATAAGCACGTGTAAGTTGGAGTTAACATTTATGACTGTGATAGACAACACAGTCGGGTACTGGGGTCAACTTCTCAATAAGTTGTCTGCCGTGTCAAAAAAAACTATCTGCTACCAAACTAGCTGTGACCGATTTCTCAATAATTGTCTGCCGTGTCAAAAAAACTATCTGCTACCAAACTAGCTGTGACCGACTTCTCAATAAGTTGTCTGCCGTGTCAAAAAAACTATCTGCTACCAAACTAGCTGTGACCGACTTCTCAATAAGTTGACTGCCGTGTCAAAAAAAACTATCTGCTATCAAACTAGCTGTGACCGACTTCTCAATAAGTTGTCTGCTGTGTCAAAAAAACTATCTGCTACCAACCTAGCTGTGACCGACTTCTCAATAAGTTGTCTTCCGTGTCAAAAAAAAACTATCTGCTACCAAACTAGCTGTGACCGATTTCTCAATAAGTTGTCTGCCGTGTCAAAAAAACTATCTGCTATCAAACTGCTGTGACCGACTTCTCGATACGTTGACTGCCGTGTCATAAAAACTATCTTCTACCAAACTAGCTGTGACCGACTTCTCAATAAGTTGTCTGCTGTGTCATAAAAACTATCTGCTACCAAACTAGCTGTGTCCGACTTCTCAATAAGTTGACTGCCGTGTCAAAAAAAACTATCTGCTATCAAACTAGCTGTGACCGACTTCTCAATAAGTTGTCTGCTGTGTCAAAAAAACTATCTGCTACCAAACTAGCTGTGACCGACTTCTCAATAAGTTGTCTGCCGTGTCAAAAAAAAACTATCTGCTATCAAACTGCTGTGACCGACTTCTCAATAAGTTGTCTGCTGTGTCAAAAAACTATCTTCTACCAAACTAGCTGTGATCGACTTCTCAATAAGTTGTCTGCCGTGTCAAAAAACTATCTTCTACCAAACTAGCTGTGACCGACTTTTCAATAAGTTGACTGCCGTGCCCCAAAACTGCTACTATGTCCAAGTAACCTGCTGCCATTAAATCCCAGTCAATAGCAGTCATCTGAACTCCATGATATAGCTGAAAAATTGATGAAAGTGGCGTTAAACTTCAAACAAACAACAATCCATGTGGAGGACTTGAAATGATAGCGTGACAAAAACATGATACTCGGCTAATAAGGAAATCTCATTTATCTTAGTTGCCTGGGAGAGAAATAAGAAATTTCTTTTATTTGATAAGGCAGTTCGTTGCTATCGAGAAGCCATTGAAATGAAAAGACAGTGTTAAGAATTAGGAATATGTCGATTTAGGCGACAAGTCTATCTTATATTAAATCATTTACAGAAAAAGCAATCTCGGTTTGGCTTCATCTTGTTCACGACTAATAACAACGTCGATTTTATTGGAATAACATTTATATGAAGTCGTAAACCTTTTTTCAAATTTCAAATCGACTTGGATTTTTTAATCAAAAAGTGTATTTGATTTAGAGTCATTTGTCAATGTATTTATAGAATCCATTTAGTTTTGTTATCGTCGATAGAGAGGCACCTGGCTTGTCGTTATTTTGTTTTTGCAACAAATTGAAAACCAATTATATGAAATTACGAGGCCACCGGAGGACTGTACAAAACCCGATAGGCAATTCTAGACATAGAAGCAAGGACTGACAACCAGAAAAGAAATAACACAAACCTATTAAAATGCTGAAATAATAACTCGTGTGTTTCCGGGGCATCAAAGAAGAAGCTTTATCATGGGGTATATCGGAATATGTTTCATTTATATGTATTCTTATAATTTAAATTTAGCAATAATTGAATATATAAGGGCCCAGTGTTATAAAACATCTCATATATAATGATCTCCTTAATACTCTAAACTCAAATACTGACAAATCAAATTGCTATGAAAAACTTAAAAAAATAGATGAAAATTCTAAACTTTTTATTTATAGTAAAATTAAAAATGAAATAAAGATGGAGGATTATTTAACAAATTTAAAAACTTTTAATAGTCGTAAAGTGCTTACTAAATTTCGCATTAGTGACCACAATCTAGAAATAGAAGTAGGTCGATATAAAAAAGTTCCAAGAGAACAAAGAGTTTGTAAAATCTGTAAAACACTAGATGATGAAAATCACCTCTTTTTTGCTTGTAAAACAAGTAATGAGATACGAAATATTTTTTTACATAAAATAGATATATGTTATCCCAATTTTAACCTGCTTAGTTCAATAGAGAGGCTTAAAATTGTTCTTGACCCTATACCAGATATCTTGCCCAGCGTTGTCGACTACATAAAGCAATCTATTGAATTGCGAAAATAAGGTCCACACTGGTCACTAGTATTTGTTATATATATAATTCATTTACATGTTCAATCATTTTGTTCTCTATATGTGTTTCTGTTTGTAAGTTCTTTTGTATTTGCTGAACCCGTCAGGGTTTATGTTTTGCAAATAAATAAATAAATAAATAAAATATAACATTTTAGTTGTATGAAACGGAAACCATGCTACATCACACAATAGGTTTCCATGGTTATAATCTATTATGTAATACAGGTAAGAACGCATGTAAATGTAACGATGCCGAGTTACACAAAATATAGTCGTTTTCGGGAAAAATCGTTGAATTGATTGGTTGAATAATGTCCAACATTTTTGGGTACTATAATTTAGACAGGACCTCGGTGGCCGAGCGGTTAATGTAGTTCGTCTACTATTGACCAGGTGGTCTGTCAACACTGAGATTACGGTTCGAGTCTCATTTCAGACAGGATGCGCTCGACTCCAATCTTAACTGACAAGGATTGCCAGCTTTCCTGCCGCAGGTCGGTGGTTTCCGGGTACTCCGGCTTCCTTCTCCAATAAAAACTGGACGCCATGATATAGTTGAAAATGGCTGAAAATGGCGTTAAACACCATTCCAACAAACAAAAAATAAAATTGAGACCGCCATTTTGCTATTTACACAACAATGCTCAGTGGTGAACCGCTCAATTGTTAACTGACGTTGCTACTGAAGCTTACTGTTTGAGTGATTTTATCAGCGTTTGCAATGTAAAACAAGAAATATTTTAATTGGAAGTCATGTTTCATAGAAATATTGACGTTCATGTGTAATTAATTGCTAAAAGCCTGTCACATTCTGCCATGCTGAACACGTCATTTGAATGATAACACAGTTCTAATGCCAAATTGCTTTAATTGAAATAATAAGCTACAATAAAATATTGATTTTGGCAATGTTGTTATTATGTGATGCGAATGACATGTCATAATTTTTGTCGTTTTAATTAAACAAAACGTTTTGTTGAAAAAAGAAGACAAGTAATTGACAAAAGCGCGATCAAAGGAGACAAACACAAATCAGAACAGTTTCGTGAATAAGCAAAATGCTAGTAAGAGCAGGGATACAAGAGAAGAAACAGTAAAGTTTTTATTGAAAGATGAAGAGATGGTACCCCGTGAAAACCCCCGACATTTGGCATGTAAATTAGCTATTTTTGGAGTCGCGCACACCAAAGCATGCAATCCGCAAACTCAGTGTTGACATGCACGTCAATATTAAATTTCTGACTACCTTAACCACACGGCTAATTTTACAAATTCTATAGTCACGATCATTCACGTTAAGGTCTGGCATTTAGTTAACGGATACATATAGATCCATTGCCGTTTGTGTTCACATCGTTCACGAAATTTACACCAAAATTCTGTGTACTGAAGGAGGGCAGTTCACACTGTTGGAACAAATATAGTACACTGTCTCATTCACACGCAAGAAACAGAAAGTCATACGCCAAGGACGCGTAATTGTCCCTAGAAGCAGTATTATTGTAAGCTTAGCAGCATGAAGGGCATATCTAAACTTGTTGCCCTTTGAGAAGCGCTAACCCCTGAAATATCAAACATTGTCGGCGTGATTATCAAATACTTTTAAAAGAAGGTGACATCTTCGTTTTTGGCTTTCCTGCATCAGTGTTTTTATCTATACATACTAAAGCCTCCTCTCCTCTTTATGATAGGGAGGGATCTTCAGTGGCCGAGTGGTTAAGGTATTTAGTCATCGACTATATATATATATATTGATCACGTGGTTTTCAACGCTGAGGTTGCGGGTTCGAGTTTCACTGCCGGCATAGTGTACTCGATTCAAATGTTAAATGACAAGGATTATCAGTTTTCATACCGCAGTTCGGTGGTTTTCTCAAGGTGGGCTCACCATTCAAACAAACAAATATCTTTATGACCAGAAAGGCACCATATGGATGACAGTGTTTACTCGGTCTTACTTACGACGCAAATGCAAGCGTCGGAATCATTGCAACTGTATTACAAACTAACGCAAGGTGATGTACCTAGCATCACGGTGTATCACTAGCACCCAATAACAAAATATTAGTTTGGCATCGTTTATCTACCCACTGACTCTTAAACAGTTTACGAAAAACAAATCATCCAGTATTAACCAGTATTCGCAGTCTTCTCTTAATTATTAACGGCGCTACAGATGTTAAGCGTTTATTTCAATATGAATTTCTATTATATTTTCGACTCTGTATTTCCTTGCCTTAAGAGTTTCTTTTTCAACTGTTTTACCTGTCTAGAAAATCTATATTTTGCAAACATTTATACACTTTACTATGGAAGCCCGTTAGTGCCATGTTGTGTTTTATTTTTAAAGAGTTATAACGACTTAGCTTACTAGTTATAACGACTTAGCTTATATACTCGTAACTCGTTATAACATTTTATCGGTAATTTGTTACATTTTCCTTTGATCTTTACTACCAATAAAATTAGTATCAACGCTCAGTAGAACAACGACTATTGATACTAAAAATTATCAGCTGTTGGTCATTTGTCATGCGCGAACACATTGCGGAAGAATCTGCCGTACTTTTGACCAATCGCGCATAAATATTAAGGAAAACAAACATCATGAAAGAAACAATACATATATGCTGCAATTAATCAGACCTGTCCAGACACTAAGAAGTGTTACAAAATATAAAACGCAACACACAATCAGTATCTAGAGAGTATTTTATTCGTCTCATGAAATAAGAATAACGAACATACAGTACCCCCTTTTGTGTATGGCAGTACGCTCGAATTTCGGCGATAAACGAATCTTGAAAGTGTATCGCTTTAACGGCGTTTAATTTAGTAGAAACAAATGTTTATCATTAATACAGAATAAAGTGCATGATATTTTAACAGTACACTTCGTTTTGATCGCTGAATGAAGGAAGATTGCCGAAACATCTAGTATGTGACCGTAGACGTAGTTGATAGGCTATAGCCCTTTATACTATAGGCAACTATATGCATTACTTGGTGTTACACAGGCTGAAATTTTCATTACATATTTAGGGGGTACGGAACCAATATGGATTGATTTATCAATATCAGTAGCCCCATAATAATGTATACGGAATAACTAACATGCACACCAAGCCGGTCAGTAATTGACTGAGTAAAAGAAATCGTAATCAGAATCATTTTCTTCTTTGAAGAAACATTAACATAGTTTTCAAACATGATAACCTACCTCTATAAACTTTTTCGTAACGCTGAAATTGGTTTCAGATTGACATTTTCTCTCCATTCATTTGAAATTCCCTCCGGCTCCGTACAATCGCTTTAACAGTTTTTGAATGAATGAGGTAGGAGTGACGTCATGTCAGACCGCATTACACATAATAATTGTACAAAAGAAGTAGTGCACATGTTCTTACCGTAAAAACGACACTATTTCAAAGCAAAATTACCTCAAATATGTCCAAAAAACCAGAAAACAAATAAAAAAGACCTATAAATAAAACACTACACGGCACCAACGGGCTTCTTACTTTACTTACCTCGTATGAAAACGAGTTAAATTCTTATAAATAATCTTTATTAATGCAAGTCTATACCTCAAAGGTTTGAAAGCATACAAACAAATATAAATACAAAAAGGTCACAAAACATATAAGCAGCATGTAAATTATATAAAGAATACCATCAAAATTACTGTCAGTGGTGAATCATGCAATTGAAGTTTCCATTTTTCTTAGTATAATACAAAAGCCGGTATTTAAAAAACTTTTCATAGTAATCTTTTGAAATTACTTGTAATCAATGTATCCATGTCCTATATAGTTTGTATTCGACCGCTACCGAAAAGTCGAGGTATATGTATTGGTTTCCGACAATACTTTTATTAATTGTTATTTCGGCAAATCTTTGTCGTAATTACGACAGGTTATGCGGTGTCATATTTATGTCAACGACATATTTTAATTTCGACATTTTATGTCGTAATTACGACAGACATAACATCGTTATTACTACCAATGACCCTTATCGATCCTTATCGGAATGCATATTACTGAATATTTATTTGTTTGTGTTGTTTACGTCAAAAGCAATTACACTATATTGAAATTTAACATTAAAAAATTTCAAATAATGACTTTAGTCTTTTTACTCGTTTATTACAACAGAAGTGCGACCATCCGTTATCTACGATTAGAGCGCCATTAGCGACAGAACTTATTACGATTTAATCATGCTTTTTGGCGAATTTTCTAATCGATTACTTATAAAAGTCTTTGAAGCAAAGTGACGTGAACAATTTACGAAGACATCGACGACAGCTGAAATTGCGAGGATTAACCTTGTGAATTAATATGTTTTGATAAGAACAGAAAAATAACAGCTGATGTAAACTTAACAAATCTCTGGAGTCCTCTCTGTAGAACTGTGTTGAATGGTCAACTGATTTTACGATTAAGTTAATTAAGTTTTTCGCAGTCGATTTACGCCTATTTGAACTTACATTTTGTTATTACAAAGTTGATTAGACAAATAAAATGTCATCAAAGATACCAAGGTTAATAGAACTTACTACGCCAGACGCGCGTTTCTGCTAATAAAAAATCATCGGTTTAGCCTCATTGGCACTCAAACCCAAACAATATTTAAAATCTGAATGAATAAAATGTTGTAGAGCTTTTATCACCAAAATTCTTAAACATTTTACCAAATCCTCCTAAGGCCTTCTACACCTTGACAATGGAAATGCTAGTACCTTACGACTCAAAGACAAAAACTCGGAAGACAGCAGTGACTGAACGGACATGACAAAATTGTTTATGAGCATAATACGCAGCCGTCTAATTCTGCATTTTGCATGTGTGTGTCTGTAGTGATGATAAGAGTGACGGCCTCTTACAAAGCAGCATATATATAATGCGTCCATATGCGCTGTGATAAAAAACCTGACCCTACAAGAAATAAGCGCCCCAACTGAGAAATCCAGCATCCGACCCTGGATGACATCCTTACTGGTTTTCCATATTCATATATTTCAAAACACTGACTTTTTCTTAAGGTTTTATATTTTACTGCTGTGAGGAGGTGCATGTTGACTATTTCTTAAGGTCATTTTTTAGTTTACAGTTGTGATGAGGTGGTGTTGAACTATTTCTTAAGGTCTTTTTTTAGTTTACAGTTGTGAGGAGGTGGTGTTGAACTGTTTCTTAAGGTCGTTTAGTTTACAGTTGTGAGGAGGTGGTGCTGGACTATTTCTTAAGGTCTTTTAGGTAACTTGTAAGGAGGTGGTGTTGGACTATTTCTTAAGGTCTTTTAATTTACAGTTGTGAGGTGGTGTTGTTGGAATATTTCTTAAGGTCTTTTAGTTTTACAGTTGTAAGATGGTGGAGCTGAACTATTTCTTAAGGTCTTTTAGTTTGCAGTTGTGAGGAGGTGGTGTTGGACTATTTCTTAAGTTCTTTTAGTTTACAGTTGTGAGGGGGTGGTGTTGGACTATTTCTTAAGGTCCTGAAATATATCTTTTCATTTAATGTATTCATCCGTATAGGGTATCGAGATGGTATATTACAATGCGTTGTTTAAAATGTATATATTTACTATTTTTGGTGTGACGAAATGCATGTTATAACTATTACTGTTTTCAAATTTCTGCAAACTTTTACGTTTTAATTACAGACTTGCGTACCGCACCATTTACTTCCTGTATCGCCATGTTTGTTGCCCGGATGTCATTGAATAATATGTTTCAGATAGTCGTTTTCGGTTGTACAAACCACAACTTACTTGTATGGACTTGCATATATCTATTTAATAAGCATTCAGTCAATCTATCAATCGATCAAACATTATTAATTGTAACGCCCAAGAGGTCATTATCCTATTGGATTTTCCTCTGCAAAATTAACCGAACGGGCGAGACATCAAAATTTTTTATTAAAAAAATCTTTCTTTCACTTAAAATTCACGAACTTTGTGCGGGAATTTTACCTTAAAGTTTAAGAATGGGTTTTCTACATTCATTTCAGTTGTAGTCACATTGTACCACATTACACACTTTAGGATGTGTTTCCACTGTAAAGACATTGACTGGAAAAAACTTTTCTTGTTCTACAGTAATACCATACTTTTCAAAATATCCAACTCTTAAGCAATAGCAGTTATAAGCAAAAGCAGAAACAAAAAAGAAATTGGGGATTTTTTTTCATCCTGCCATGTTTTGACATGCACCGATGCACCGAAAATTCATTCCATCAATAGGATAATGACCCCAAAAGTTTTCTCTTCGTCAGCCATTTTTATTCATTGGTTCGATTTACATTGAACTGAATATTGGCAGTTGATGTGTAATAATTATTTAATCCTTCTTTTTTTATCAAATCCATATAAAATTAAACAGTTGTTTTTATATTCACATGTCGCTTTCTTGTAATGTTATTGGAAAGCTGGATTTAAAATCACGTGTAAGCTTGTCATAAAACTTGGTTTTACCCACAATTTGTTTGAAATGCCTGTATACCAAGTCAGGCTAATTGCTGTAGTTTCTTCATTTTTGTTGTTGGTTCTAGAATTTGCCTGTTTTGTAGACGTTGTGGCTTGTCTTTTAGGCTGTTTCCTTGGTATTCGGTATTTTCTTTTTACCTTTAATTGCTTTTGTACTTACCACTCTGTCCTTTTGGAGAATTACAGAATAAACATAGTTTCTTTATTCAAGCAATTGCATTAGAAACAAAATGGCCGTACTTTGTTTGATTAATTGCCGGCATCAATTTAGGACTTGACAGTGTCGGTGTTTGCAATATACACGTACAATAAACATCCATTTTAAATTACGATGTTTTTCGCACTAAATTTTTTGTTAGTATGGTTATTTATGGAAATCTTCTCGTACAGAACACATGTGTCGCTTTGTTTACAAAGTTAATGGGAAATTCTCGATCACACCAGTTGTGCTCTAATAGAATTGTTTTTGAGCATTTTTCCTTTTTATCTAATCCATAAAATGAAATAGTTGTTATTGCATATACATGTTTATTTGTCTTTTCCTAATTTATTTGTTTGTTGTCATTTTCTAAAAGAGTTAATGTTGCATTTTAAATTCTTTTTGTAAACGATATACTACAGAATAAACCTTTTCATATCTCAAGTAGGGGTTCGGTGGCTGAGTGGTTAAGGTAGTTCATCTACTATTAATCATGTGGTCTGTCAACACTGAGGTTGCGGGTTCGAGACTCACTGCGGGAAGGGTTCCTGGACACCCATCTGAATTGACAATGATTGCCAGTTTTCCTACTGAAGGGCGAGGGTTTTCTCCGGGTACTCCGCAATAAAAACTGGAGGTCATGAGACAGATCTGTCATGTGTTATAGTTGCCAAAAGTTAGAAGGGAGATTTGTTGGGTTTTGCCCCACCCAGAATGTTTTTCAGAGAAACAAAATCATGCATTCTGAGCGTTTTTTGGACGAGGGTGAAAGACTACATTAAAGTGTTAAAAAGATTGAATTTGCATGTTTTTCTGTGAATATGCAGCTTACAGAACTGTTTTAGGCTTCATCTTCACTTGACGAATTTGAGTCACCCCGCGCCATAATACTTTTTATTTTGACTAAAACTGGTCCTTTGAGTTAAAATCTACAAAAAAAGGTAACAGTTGAATTACAAGAATTGTCGGAATAACTCGGGACGACTATGATATTCCCGGTTTAAACATGAAAACAGTAAATTAAAAAAATATATATAATAAGCATGAGATTTACGGTGGTAAGTGTGGGAGTGTAATGACATGCTTAAAAGCGTGATTCTCACGCTCAAGCGTGAGACTTGACAGGTATTCATGATATAGCAAAACACATTGCTGTAAGTGACGTTCACCATCATCATAATCATAATAAACGAATTTGTACTGTTAATGCATTAATTTATGACGAGGACGAGCGGGGATTATATTTTTGCCTTTGGCGCTGGTTGTTACCCTCCTTGTTTTCTTTTTTTCTTTCCTTTTTTTAAAGGGGGTACGCCCCTACGCCCCCCTCTGGATCCGCGACTGGTCATTTCGCACTGACAGCTATTTATCGAATGTTCTTACAAAAACATGTGTCTTTTTGCTTAAATGAAATATTAACAAATTAATTACGAAATCTCTCCACTAGCGATTGCTTATCATCATTTCTTTAATCGATCGTTAGACAGTTAACAATTGACACCTCGTAAATCTCGCCGTTAACTTAGAGGTTATATCAGTACAAATAAACAATCTGATAAGCATTATTGGTGCTAATTATAGGAACATTTTGTTAAATATTAAAATGATGCAACATCGCATCAGCAATGATGATTAAATTAGCAGATTAAGATATCGCAAACTGTTTCTTTTCATTTTTCATTCCTGCTGAAGGTCGATGTTATTGAGAAGTTACCCTGGCTTTCCCGCCAATAAAAAATAGACACGACGAGCTAAATAAATGCTTAAAGGCGCGTTAAACACCAAACAAACGCAGGACTTTTACAATTAACTGAAAATCTATACTACTTTTGATAAACCCTGTTCTACAGGAAGACATTTCCCGTATTGTGGGTTCAATTGCTTAACGTTCATCTCTGACGCTAAATAGCGCAGTATATTTGCAAAAACCCTCAAACAATATACCATTTCTCAAAATAAAACAATGCGGTCATCTAAGACTTTGATTGGTCACTTCTATACATACTTACCCCAAAGGAGATGTTTACAAAAAGCTAATACTGGTTTGTTTGAAGTAGTGACTTCTATACATAATAACTCCAGAGAGACGTTTAGAAAAGCTAATACTGGTTTGTTTGAGTGGTCACTTCTATACATAATTACCCCAGAGAGACGTTTAGAAAAGCTAATACTGGTTTGTTTGAGTGGTCACTTCTATACATAATTACTCCAGAGAGACGTTTAGAAAAGCTAATACTGGTTTGTTTGAGTGGTCACTTCTATACATAATTACCCCAGAGAGACTTTTAGAAAAGCTAATACTGGTTTGTTTGAGTGGTCACTTCTGTACATAATGGTGTCAAATTGTGGAAACCTCTTTAAAGGATACTGGTTATAAATGTCTAGCTGAGAACCAAAGTGTGTAAAAGATTAGAGGTACACCACATTACTAGCACGATAAAGATCCCTTCTGTAGATTGGTGGGTTATATAAGATATTGCGGAAGGGTAAGCATATTCTTTGGACTGAATTCTTTGCGTTACTGTGAATTCGTCTAATTTCGTGGAAACGAATTTTCGTGGTTTGAGAACACAAATTATTTTTCCGATACCAAACTTTTGTTGCTTGTTTGTTTGTTTGAATGTGGGTTTAGGCAACTTACAGCAATTTTGCAGTTTTGTCATGGCTTCCAGGTTTTACTGGGAGATAATCTGGACTCCCCGATAAAAAAAACACCGGATCTGTGGTGTAAAATAGATTGGTTTTCTACTTTTATAGTAAAGCAACTAGAAAACTATATTATGTTGAGTACCCACCATGAATAACAATTAATACACTGTATTCATATGCAATGCGACATAATTTTAGACGATTGCCTTCTTGTAACTAGTTGAATTATACAATCTGACACATGCTAAATTCATTACGTATATCACGTGAACACAGTCATGGTATGCTGGTATCGAACGGACACAATGATTGAATGTAATTTGTAAAATATAACTATGCACGTCATATGCTAGCTATGTAAGTGTTTCCATACTTATAGTTACAATCTGATTAGATATTAGATCATCGACGGTGTATACCTTTCACTGCCCTTGGACCATACTGGGAGGGTTCCCAGTGCTCGACCCACAGAGCAGCCCAGCGCATCCCCGGGTGGCGGATAGGGGAGACCCTCTCGTTGGGGGTTGTCAGGTCATAATGCGGAAAGTCCGGTCGCGGACTGTAGTGGGTAACGTGTTCAGAGAGTGGCTCTCTCCTTGCAAGACCCCTTTTGTAGATTTCGAAAAAGAGTAGGCTCATTATAGTCGGCGACTATAATGAGCCTACTCTTTTTCGAAAGGCAATTCTTCGCCCCCACCCAAAACTCCATACTTTTAAGTGGCAGTCTAAATTGTGTTCCCTGTGTGCCATTCCACCCCTTTTTCCGTTGAATAATTGTTTGTTAACTTGTTCTCGTCCTGAATATAGCTGAAATACTGCTCGCTGGACATAAGCAAACATCTAATCAATCAACCAAAACTTTTCACTGCCTATATTGGCCTCATTGGTGTCGTAATGTGAGACTAATAAGCGAGGAAAAGACTATGATGTGTTTGTTTGTTTGAAAATATGATTTAAGGCCACTTCAGCAATTTGTCAGTTATTTGTCAGTGTCCAGTTTTTGTTGTGAGAGGAAGTCCGAGAACCCGTTGTAACCCAGACCTTCGGATTGAAAAATGACAATCCTTGCAACTTAAGGATGGATTCGAGCACACATCTTCCGCAGTAAGACTCGAACAACAACCTCAGTGTTGCAGGCATGTGATTAATACTGCCTTATCCACTCAGCCACCGCGGCCCCGAATCTGATACGAAAGCGTGGCTTACGTATTATTGATACGTTTCTTTGACATTCTCAAATTTTATCATGATAACGTAACACCGGGTGTTCATGTCAAACTGCAAATTAAGCATAAGATTTATGTTACGTAATTTCATTGTTTGGTATAATGAAATAATAAACAATGGATCGATTTCTACTCTTTTGAAATCCTAATCCATTAAATAATTGATAAGGAAACATCGCTTAATATTTTGTTTCAAATAAATAATTTATATAAGTAATTATACGATTAAAGATGTCGAATTGAATTCATTGTGTCATTTCGGTAATTTACATCTCCGAATTGATTTTTTTAGAAACAACAAGCATGCTATCAATTAAAAATTACTAGAATTTAAAAGAACAACCGAGAATATCAATCTATACCCCGTTTGTAAGTCCCTTGATTGCGGGGCGCCCCATGATACAGGACTTCTGTTTATAGTGTGTTGTACTAATAATCCACAGGGTAACTAAAATCCGATGGCCATTGTTTACATTTATGTAGCCAGAGGCTGACTTTTCCATTCACATTCAAGTTTAGCGCGGAGAAAGAAATCTCTTTATACCAACTTTCCGAACGTGTGGTCCTAACTTAAACGAATCGAACCCCACTAAAAACCGGGGCTGAGTCCAGGTTCTCCGAAAGGTGACAACACCTCCAGCTCGAACGTAACACGAACCCCACTAAAAATCAGGGTAAGTTCATTTGTTGCGAAAGGTAAACAATTCCAACTCGATGTGTAGAACCCAGCAGCAAGTTAAATCAATCTTTCAATATTTCCTGTAATTTAGTATGATGAATAGTAGTATACAGGGTTGAAAAGTCAAATGTTCTACGATAAGTGTCAAAGACTGCAGGTTCCCTAACAGGTATTTAGAAGATTGTTTCACAGTGTCTCTGAAGCCGGCATGAAACTACTGTCGAAATTGGAAAGAAGTTTAGTGATGCAGTTAGAGACATGGCAATATAACGTTGTTTATGAGGACATTTGCGTTAATTAGAATCCAGTACACTTACATGGAAGATCCAGTGTCTCATCTTTGGTAGAAATGCCAAAGAAATACAAAACGGATCTATGATTTTCAGTATTTTCTGTTGTTTACTGTTAGTGTCGTCGAAGTTGAAGTCGCCAGCTGAATTGTCAATACCTAATTCGTTATAAAGCAGTTAATATATGTAAAATTATGGATTAATATTATTTTCCTGTCCTTAAAATGTTTACCAACATCTTTGTTATCGATTTTTAAATGATGGTTGCATAATATGATAATATAAGAATTAGTTTAAAACACGGACCTTCTTAGGAAATGAGCTATTGGAAGTGGTTAAAAGTAAAGTAGTATACAAATCAGAACTGAAACAGGAAGGATCGAGTTTGCGCGGACTTATGCAGAAAGAAGGATGCTTAGATTAAAATATTTAAAGGTAGATTATAACTTCGCTATTACTTATTTATGATTGAATTGTATTCCTTTAATGCATAATTTACAGATAAGTTGGTGGTACTCGGAGATGACGAAGTGATACTCCCTGACGATACTCCATTCTCAGATGAACGTAATAATACTCGGAGATGACGAAGTGATATTTCATGACGATACTTCATACTCGAATGAAGGCTATGAAACTCAGAGATGACGAAGTGATATTTCCTGACGATACTCCATTCTCAGATGAACGGAATGATAATCGTAGACGAAGGAAGTGATACTTCCTGACGATACTCCCTTCTCAGATGAAGGCAATGATAATCTAAGATGACGGAAATGATAATCCCTAAAATACTCCCTTCTCAGATGAAGGCAATGATACCCAGAGATGACAAAGTAATATTTCCTTGACGATTCTCCATTGGCACAGATGAAGGCAATGATACTCGGAGATGACGAAGTGATACTTCCTGACGACACTCCATTCTCAGATGAAGGTAATGATACTCGCAGATATCCACTGTCGCTACTTTATAAAACTCGCAGATGACGGAAATGATAATCCCTAAAATACTCTATTCTCTGATGAAGGCAGTGAAACTCTTAGATAAAGAAGATGATACCCTTAAATAACGGAGGTGATATTCTTAGATGATGGCGGTGAAAATCTCATATAAAGGACCTGATATTCTCCCATATGTAGACATTGATACTCTTAAATAAAGGCGGGATACTAAAAATATTTAGGCGGTGATTTTTTGTCGTATTTTTATAGATTAGTTTTCCTTTGAGCTGATAATTGAAATGATTTACATACAGACACAAATATTTTAGTTTCTCTTTAAAACACATACATTTACATTTTAGTAAAGAAATGACCGCATCCCAACTTATAGTCTTAATACCGTAATAGGGGGCCTCGGTGGCCGAGTGGTTAAGGTAGTATGGCTACTATAAATCACGTGGTCTGTCAACAATGAGATTGCGGGTTCGATTCTCACTGCAGGCAGGATGTACTCGACTCCAATCTTAATTGACAAGGATTTATAGTTTTCCTTCCGCAAGTCGGGGTTTTCTCTGGGTACTCCGGCTACCTCCCCCAGTAAAAACTGGACGCCATGATATAGCTGAAAAATTGATGAAAGTGGCGTTAAACACCATTAAACAAACAAAAATGATACCGTAATAAATCTGAGTTAATCCCATGATAACAAGACGTGTTATCATACTGCATAATTAAGTCCTTTTCTCTAACATGTACATCCGACTTTATTATGTACTTGAACTGGAATGTAACTGTTCCTTTGCGATTATATGTGATACTTCGCAGCTGTTGGCATAAAAATAACATTTGGAGCTCTTTAATATGCCATCAGTACAAAAATACGCTTACATGCACAGGAGAATCTTGAAGGTTTTCTCTTTCACTAAATGAAAGCATACGGGCATTAAGTTGAATTCTATTGATTTGCTATACCACCGTGTAACATAATGCATAAAATAGGATTAAGACATTTAGACAGTGACATTATATTACTAAGTATATAATGTCCCTGATTAAGATAACAGTTTACGGTTATTTCCGTCAGATTAAGCGCCATCTGATATGACAAGTAAGAAAGACTAAGCCGATAGTATCGCGGTTTATCTGATGCCGTAGGAATAATAGGCGATAAGTGTTCAGCATTAAGCCTTCATCTGTCTGAAACAATATGTTCATCTAATAAAAGATGAAGCCTTATGCTTTATTATATATTCATTTTAAATGTACACCAAATAATAGCCGAAGAGTGTTTTTCTCGAATAATATGTTCATTTTACTTCCACATTGAATAATAAACAAAGAGTATTCATTATTAATCCTTCTTCTCGAATAATATGTTCATTTTACTTCCATATTAAATAATAGCCTAAGAGTGTATAGTATTAAGCCTTTATCTGGAATCGAAGTGTGTTCAGTATTGAGTCTTCTTCGCCCTCTGTCTGATGTGTTCATTTTACTTCCACATCAGATAGAGGGCGAAGAGAGTTTAGTTTAATGCCATTATCTGGAATAACGTCCATTTTACATGGACACCAGTGTTGAATATTGAACCGTCTTCGCGAATAATATGTTCATTTTATTTCGCAATAAGATAAACTTTTTCTGTGATAAGCGGTTTAAGGTGTACGAATGAATTCAAACAACAAACAAATGGAAGTATTATTGACGTAAGTAAAATATAAGACAAAGTACATAAATACATCAATTCATTTAAATGACATTTAAATATAAACGAATCACTAAGTAAATAAGATCTGTTGGCACAAATGTCCGCCATAAATAAATTACATAAAATAAATTAGGTATAAGATCAAAATTGAACAAAATGGGAGGGAGGTAGGGTTATTATAATTCACGCATAAATGAGTGTGGAATCATTACACATAAGAATCAAAAGGTTCTAAATATACATTGAAATATACTCACTAAAAAAGAAACGCAACATCGGATAAAGTTTTTCAAATCATTTTTGTTTTGCTGATAAATAACCTATAAATATTCAAATATATATATACAACATCATAATAACACCTTAATTAAATTAATCTATTGATGCAACAGAAACAGCTGTAAACGTCCCTGGATTGCGCCGTATATCACCACAGACATTACGCAATCGGTTACGCTCTCATGGATTGCGGGCAAAAAGACCTTACATCGGAGCAACACTGAGAGGCCAACACCGCCGAGCAAGACTTAGATGGTGTACTAACGTTCGTGTATGGAATTTACAGAACTGGAGAAGAGTGTGGTTCAGCGATGAATCACATTTTCAGCTCGAAAAGCGAGATGTCGCATACGCGTGTATATAGGGGCCGAAATGCACGTTTTGCGCTAAATTGTGTTGTAGAAAGAGACAATTTCGGCGGAGGCAGTGTTATGATGTGGACCGCTATCTCTTACGCCAGGAACACACAGCTGATACATATCCAATCTGAAATCTGTTAAGTATACAGACGAAATTATTCGGCCGCATTGATTGCCTGTAATTGACATTCAAAAAGAAATTTTTCAACACGACAATGCAGACCACATACAGCACGTGGAACAATAGATTTTTAAAGCAACTGAATGTTAATGTGATCCGTTGGCCTTCACGACCTCCGGATCTTAACCCAACTGAACATCTGTGGGATCAACTGGATCGGCGCGTGCGCCAACGACAACCTACGCCGGAAAATCTGCAAAAATTAGAGCAGGCACTTCAGTATGAGTGGCAAAGGGTACCGCGTGTTCGTACTCAACGTTTAATTGAATCCATGCCAAGTTTTTGCTTGTTTGATGGTGTTTAACGCCATGCACTTTTAGCAATATTCTGTGTTACAGGCAAATGGTGGGCACAACAGATACTGACCTTTTTGCGAGATTTATTGACAATTTGCGACAAAACGTTATATTCCATGGAAATAGAATAAATGAACAAGAAGTGTTCCAATTTTAACATTTCTGTTACAGCAAGCTAAAGTCTGATGTTAATGTTTCAGACTATTTAAATCTTCAAAATTTTAACAGTAGAAGAATACTTACCAAACTACGTATTAGTGACCATAACTTAGAGATTGAACTTGGTAGATACAAGAATATACCAAATATGGATGTTTTACCCATGGTTGTTGATTTTGTAAAGCAATCATTTGAGTTGCGACAATGAGATCCACATTGGTCAAATTCATACATATTTGTAAATACTATATTATTTTAGGTTGTATATGTACAGTAACATGTTCATTGTTTTTGTATGTTTATGTATGCTTAACCTCTTGGGGTTTATTATGCAATAAAGTATAACTGTATCAATTATTTATATTATAAATTGTTAAAATATGAAGTAAAATTTCAATTTTTTTGTATGTTAGGTTTCTTTTTTGAGTGAGTATAAAGATCAATATCAACAAAAAACTTGAAGAAACCAATTAAAGAATACTATAAATCAGTCACGCAAGATTAGAAGTGAACTTAAGTGAACCAACCGAGAATTGAAATAATGAATATTAATGAATATCCCGCCCTCGTTGTCACAATACAATATTTTTACTCTTATATTTATATAATGGCGAAGAGTGTGCAGTATTAGGTCTTTATATGGAATAAAATGTTCATTTTATGTCATATAAAATGGACATCATATAATAGGCGAAGAGTGTGCAGTATTGAACTTTCTTTTATATGTACATAGACATCAAAGTAAATAATTTCATAGGCGTTGCACCCACAATGAATAGTTAAACGTTCGGAGATGTGACCAAATGTCCCTCCTATCCCGAAGTAGCGTGCCTTTGTGACAGAGGATCTTGGGGCCGCTCGAGGCCACATAAGTTTTGAGTAAATTGTGCGAAATCCTGCATTCTAGGAGTTTTCTGTACGACTCAAAAAGGCAATTTTTATATACCTGACCACCTGAAAACAGGCATTTGTTATTTCAATTTATAAAAAAAAAAACTAGACAAAGTCGATCTAGCGATCGCTGATACCCCCGCTTTTGTGAAAATTTCTAACGTTTTTCGTGGATTGTGACCTTGAAATTGGATGGATTTCCACCAAAATCAATAGGCTTCTTACCAACAAAATATATAAGAATATTTTACAGTTTCATTAAAATCGGATGAAAACTTTTTGAGTTATTTTCCGGAAACAACTTTTTGTAAAAATTTCTAACATTTTTCGTAGACTGTGACCTTGAAATTTGATGGATTTCCCCCAAAATCGATAGGCTTCTTACCAACCTGATATATAACAATATCCCAAAGTTTCATTCAAATCGGATGTAAACTTTTTGAATCATCATCCGGAAACCAAATGTGGACGGACGAACGGAAGGACGGACGGACGGACGGACATGAGGACCACTATATACCCCCGACTCTGTCGAGCGGGGGTATAAGACCCCCCAAAAAACTGCTGCGGGTTTCCGTACCATCAATTTAAAGTACCATCCGTACCGCTTGCTACGACGTTAATTTGGGATAATGAAGAAGTAGAATTTGGTTGCAACAAGTTACTTTATTAGATTTACGGTTAATTGTTTTCATTCAACATAAAAGACGAAATCGTCAAATAGTTGGTAATTTACGAATGGGGTGATATGCCACTTTCAGCATTTTTAAGCCGTATCATGGCGGCTAGTTTTTATTTTAGGGACCCCCCTTCCCTATATCATTTTGGAGCGAAATATCATTAATATAGTTAGAAATTGTGTTTTAACACGGGTAATTTTTAACTGTCACTAGGCCTGTTGGTGTTCTACGTACTTACGGAAAACTATTTTTCAACATTATGACTTGATCAAAATATATTTTTTGCAAACGCGAATCTTTTTCTTTAACTACCACTTGAAGGTATAACAGTAGTAAATGTGTACCAGTAACAGGTTACCAGATTGTGTACCCTATACATTAAGTGCAACATTGAATACATGTACCTATGTTGTGTTCTGAGTTGGTCAATAGTGGTTACATGTGTACAATTGTTTATCTGTAAACTCCTGCATAAATTAGGTTTTAAAAAGTGGTAAAATTTTTATCAGATCTTGCAAGTTAAAATTTTGGTAATTTTTAAAACAATTTAGTATTTTTACTAAGTGCTTGTAAGAGTGGGAGCATCTCAAAATGTTCTAACTAGCGAAAAAAGAAATAGGTCACGGATATATATGGCATATATTTTTTTAATGTTGAATGAAATTTTATTAATTTCCTAGTCCAGGTAAATGCTGAGGAAAGTTAGAAAGGTATGAGAATAACAGAAATGTGAGTATTTTCGACTATATAGCCGAAACATTTACTACTGTTCTGCCTCTGTTAGATGATGTTTTGTGGATTTTATTTTTGAGAGTTGATCAAGGTTATTTTTTGCTTAGATTGGGGTATCTCCTATAGAAACTAGAAAAAAGTATTGTCTAATGTACACTTTAGAAACTGCGTAGTCAGCACTTTTTGCATCTTTTCTACATACACATATGAAAAACACACAAAATCACAGGAAAGTGTTCTTCTGTCTTTATTTAATTTTAACTTTATTTCTGTATGCCCATCTTTACTTTTCGCAATGAACTGGGCATATCCATGTGCATAAAATTAAATTGCTTTAAAAATATTAGGCCAAAAATAAGGTAAATTTTAAACGTACTGTTCAGTTTGAACTGTGGATCAATTTCTCCCACAGTTTTGGCATCAGAATGAAACCCTTTGGCTGGAAGCTAGGTTTTGTCCAAAATTGCTGAATTTAGGGCCACAATTCAGAAAATTAGTAGGAATAAGTTCACATTTAAAAAAAATGTTAGCCCAAAATATGCAAAAATTAGCCAAAAATGTCAATGTATTGTCTATATAAGTGATTATTGTGCACGTGATTTAACAAAAACAGCTGGGTTGTAAAAGCATAATTAGGTTCATAATAACCAACTTAAAAAAAGTACTCATTTCCTTTACTGAAGTAGGATTTTTCGTGGAATTTAGCGATATCAACAACCTTTGAAGAAATATCGGTACTTTTATTTCGCACCAAGGGAAGGTATAAAACAGGTTAAACTGAATGTTTTCATTTATTTGTACTTGTTTAACAGCACCTTCCTGGTAATTTGAAGCCACATTTAAACAATTTAGGTGGCAACATGACATAGTTTAAAAGATGGAGTGGTCAGCTAGTGAAAGTCTCAGGATAAATGTTCCAGCATAGATTGGGCTGCCAATAGTATAATGTAAGGGACAGACCATTTAACTTGAAGGGGGGGCCTTGGTTTTTTGTTTTGGTCAGAAAAAATATTTATTTTTTGAAGGCGTCGCGACAGATTTTTTTTCATTATTAGCATTATTTTATATAGCAGAAATCCTTCTTCAGAATATTTTTTTCTTACCCTCTGCTTCCAAAATATTTTTTTTCATCAAAAATAATTTTCAAAATATTTTTTTAGGAAAAAACCGAGGGGCCCCCCCCCCTGCAAGTTAAATGGTCTGTCCCTAAGGCTAAGTGTATTTAAGAAGTGTCTGTTATACAACTCTGATATTGTTTTCTTATTTAAAAGTGCGGGTGCAATGACAAATATGCAAATTTTCATTTTTCATTTTATGCGAATTAGAATATTGCTTAAATTTTGAATCAGGTCTACGAGGACTCTTTCAATGGTAATACTGTTTTTGAAACTAATAAGATATAAAAAAAATATGTTAAAGGAGAAAAAATTTACATAAACATTTATGCTTGTCATTTTATTGAATATACGGACCTTTTAAGCTAAAATATTGAGAAATATGAACAAAATTGAATTGTACCTGTTTGAAATTTTCAGTAGAGCGTATGTGACGTCGGAATTCTAATTGAGACGTCATAGCGGGCTCTATGCTTATTAGAACTAACGTATGAAGGACGCCATATTAGAATGCAATATTCACAAATCCCGTCACCTTCTGCAGGAAAACTAAAAATCCTTGTCAGTTAAGCTTGATGTTGCCTCGTGTGTTTATTTCATTCTATGTTGTTGTATTTCACGTTGGTTTAAGACTGGTATTATTTCACTTAACAAAAATGTAAACGTGATAGTTTGCGATAAGACCTGACAACCATTTTTTGTCGTAAACAATTTTACTCTACATTGAATCATATTGATGATCAGCATTTTCTATTAAACGATCCATTATGACGATTATGGTCTTGTCAAACTAAGAACATTAAAATTAATACTTTCTGGATTATTTCGAGGTGGTATGAATGAGATATATAAGTACTAAACCATAAGTACTCGTATTAATATACAATGACAGTACTTTTTGTACTTGCCCGTGTTTATGATATACGAAAAAGATTTAAAAAAAATTAAATTAGGACAATATACGTTTACATTAATACAATATGCATACAAAACATAATTCAACAGGTATATCAGAAAACTACTCATATCCAGACACTGCAAAAGGGGGAAGAGATCTGGTAGCGGATAAAGGAAGTTATATAGTTACTTAAAATCAAAGCTTGATGACATTTTCATAAATCCCGCCACCTCTTGCAGGAAAACTAGAAATCCTTGTCAGTTAAGATTCCTGTTAATAACATCTTCCTGTATATGTTTATTTCATTCTATAATGTTGTATTTCATGTTGGGGTTTAAGGCTGGTATTAATTCACATAAACACAATGTAAACAAAATGATCATGTTAATTTGCTATAAGACCTGAGAACCATTTTTTGTGGTAAACCATTTTACTTTACATTGAATCAGATTTGCTGATCAACATTTTCTATTTAATAAACGATCCATTGGGTAATTAACACTGCGGGAGACCTTTATGACGATTCCGGGTCTGTGTCAGACTAATAACATTAAAATTACTTTCTGGATTAACTCTAGGTGATATGAATGAGGTACACGAGTACTAAACCGTAAGTACTCCTGTTAATATAAAATTACTGTTACTTTTTTGTACTTGTCCCTTTTTATAATAATAATAATAATAATAATAATAATAATAATAATAATAATAATAATAACTTTATTTGCAAAATTACACCCATTCAACAGGTATATCAGAAAACTGATATACAATATCAATACAGAACAAAATACATAATATATGACCATATAACGTATATACATACAGAATTAAACTTGTTTTTATTTATACAATACATTACCCCTGACTGACTAGGACCCCAATCTTTTGCAATTCAGTAGATTGCTTCAAAAAGTTTCCTATTTCTGTCAAAAGTTCTGACTTGTTATTTAATAAAAATATTGATTTATTTATTTTATTATAATTGGCAAAGTCCTGATTATTTATGTTAATTTTATTTAAAAGACTGTTTCTAAGTACTTCATTTGAAGTACATTGATGAAGAAAATGGTGTTCATCGCCTATTTCATTTAAATCACAATTCTTACATATTCTCTCTTCTCTTGGGATATTTTTATATCTCCCCATTTCAATTTCTAAGGAATGATCACTCATCCTAAATTTCGTAAATAATTGTCTAATTTTAAAATTATTTAAGAAGGTTAAGTAATATTCTGGTTCCATTTTGTGTTTCAACTTACTGTATAAATAAAACTTTGAACTTTCATTAAAAGATGTAATTTTGTCTAATGTTTTCCTTACATATGAATCATTTATTGTCTTATTATTTTATTTTTTAATGATTGTTTTATGCAAGCAAATGGTTTTGTTAAATTTTCAAAATTTTTAATTTCCATACCATATTCCTTAAAAAGGTTATTAATAAAACTATACCAAGTATAAATTCCATTAGAATCTATAGATTTACATATACTGAATGCCTCTTTCAGAAGAGGGTTTAATGGTTCACTTTGTAACCTACAAAAATATAATAAGGATTGAGTTTTTATAAACTCTATAATAGGAAGTCTGCCAAGTTCAGATTTTGCTGTAATATTACCTGCAGACTTTCTCAATCCTAAAACATATTTGCAAAATTTAATATGAATCTTTTCATAGCAAGTCTTATCTTCCAGAGCTAGTGTATCACAGTTTGATCCACTCTGCTCAGCTCTATAAATTGATCTACTTATTGAAAAATAATCATCCATATACCAAATTTCACTATTATATGTAAGAATAGGCCTAATAAGTATATCAAAAAGCTTACAGGCTAGACTTACTGGTAATGAGTTAATACCCATAAATTTATTTTTTAATGAAAAAAGGACTTTAAGTCCTTTCTTACTAAGTTCTTGTGTGGCTCTTTTAAAAGTACCTTTATAATCAATAATATTTCCAAGGAAATTGTATTCTTTGGTCTCATTTAACAGAATGTTATTATAATAAAAATTAGAAGTTGGTGAAAAGGTGTTTTGAAAAACCATCACATTAGTCTTTTTGGTGTTGACAGTAAGTTGCCAATCAAAACAATATTTTTCAAGCTTATTAAGAGAATTTGTCAGTCCCTCCTGAGTACTGGATAGGATTACAAGATCATCAGCAAAGCTTAAGCTAGCTACATTTGATTTTTCTAATACTAGGGGGTAACATGAACTGTCAAAAATGTCATGTAAATCATTAATAAAACAATTAAACAGAGTAGGACTTAAGGTGTCCCCTTGTTTTACCCCTCTTTCTAAATTAAAAAATGTAGAAAATTTATTTTTAATTTTAATGGCTGATAGACAGCCACTATACATGCTTTCTATAATACTTACATACTTTTTTCCCACACCACTTTTCATAAGTTTATATATTAGACCATCATGCCACAGAGAATCGAAGGCCTTTCGCAGATCTACAAAGCATGCATATATTTTTTCACGATTTTTTTTCAAATATTTAGTTATTAAAGATTTTAAAACAAAAATACTATCAGAGGTCCTATGATTAGACCTGAAACCAAACTGGTTATTAGAGAAGATGTTCTCATAATGTTTGATTAATCGTTCATTCAATACAGAACTGAACAGCTTAGCTAGACAGTTTTGCAATGAAATGCCTCTGTAATTATTGAAATCAGATTGATCACCAGATTTAAACACTAAAACTGTATATGATTTTCTCCACTCTTCTGGATACTGACCAGTGTCTAATATAAAATTGAATAATTTAGTTATGACTTTACAAGTGATACTACTACTGTATTTTATTATTTCATTAATTATAAGATCAGGACCTGCACTTTTTCCTCTTTTGAGTTTACTTATACATTTTTTGACTTCAGTAATAGTAAAAGGTTTATCAGTAATTTCATTATCATTTATGGTATCTATGCCTTTTATATATTCTTGCACACTTACTGAAAAATCTGAATTAAAGTTTGATGGCTTACCTTGGGACTGAAAGTGTTCTTTTGCATGTTCCCAGTCTAAGTTATCATCCAATGAATTATTATTTTTATCTTGGTATCTTAAATTATTTAAAATCTGCCAATATAATTTGGGATCTGATTCTTTCCAATTTAAAAGTTTATCAATAATTGACTTTCTATATAAATATTTTTTCGTGTTTACTAACCTTTTTAGTGTTTTGCATTTTTTATAAAAAGTATTTTTTATTTGCAGATTATATGTACGAAAAAAAAAATTAAATTTTATACATTTACATTAACATAGACTTTGAATTTTTTTTTCAATTAGAGAGATAGAGAGATACACCTTTATTATCAACATTTCCTATACTGTCCACATGTGTGCAAATGTGTATCTCTCTTATTGCAAAAAATTTCAAAGGGACTTGTAGCAATTCTAACATTAACCCAATATGCATACAATACATAAGTCAACAGTTATAGCAGAAAACTACTCATAGCCAAATACTGCAAAACGTAAAACAGATATGTAAGAAAATGATGTGCGTCTTAAGCGGTCATTGAAAAGCGATGCGTGTCAAAAGCTGTCATTCAAAAGCGCTGTGCGTCTGTAGCGGTCATTCAAAGCGCTGTTCGCCTAATGCTATCATTGAAAAGATTTGTGCATTTAAAGAGGTCATGGAAAAGCGCTGTTCGTCTTAAATGGTAAGGCGGTCATTGAAAGAATTGCACGTCCCTAGTGGCAATTAAAAAGCGCTGTGATTTGACTTGATTTCTTTTGTATTTAAACATATTTAATTCATGAAATACATGAATTGGATTGGAAAGAGATAAAAGGACTAAGCTGTGCGTCTAAAGCGGTCATTAAAAGCAGTGGCGTAGCCACGATTTATAAAGCTGTAAGCAGGGGGTCGGGGGGGGGGGGGCGGCAGCCCCCCAGAAGCTGAACAGAATTTGGAAGTCGAAGGATGACTTTGGCCTTCTCCAGGCACTTTTACCCACACATTTCGCTATTGAAGTAATGATTAAAAATGCACAAAAACATGAATATCAGATAGTAAGTTATCACAGCCAGCTTTGATTTTTTTAGGTTTTTTTTTCTTTTTTTTCTTTTTTCTCTCTTTTTTTCTTTTTTTTTCATTTTTTATTATTTTTTTTATTATTTTTTTATTTTTTAAAACTTTTTAAACAGTTATCTGAGAGTTATCTTCAAGACATTGGTGCAAACAGGGACCATTCATATAGGGTCCCCTGGCGAAAATACAACTGGGTATACTCAAGAAGTCTGAGTCTGAGTATATAAAAAAACTCCATTAGTGATAACACAAAGAAGATCGACGAGAAAGTCAGAACAACCCCAAATCTTGATCACTGACTTGAAACACAACCATTCAATCTACTTCAAACTGTAATAATCGACCAGCTTAATAAGGGAACAGAAGATGGATTTTGCGGTTACCATCTGATGCAAAAGTATTGATGGCTTCATCAAAATCTATTTGGATTTCTGGATGCACATGCATCAGTGACAAGCCATTCAACCTGTCCTCTACCATCGTCGACCGAAGATAGGTCTTAACACGTTTCAGTGCACTGAAGGACCGCTCCGCTGTTGCAGAAGTGACTGGCATGGACAGGAGAATCTTAACAGCTGTGTGAACACTGTAAAAATTGTGCTTAGAGCCTAAACGTATTCTAAACATGTTTTACTCTAAACATGTTTAAGAAAATGTTTAGAAACTAAGCATATGTAGTTCATTAGCATCTTCATTGTAAACATGTTTAGAAACTAGACATGTTATCTCTAAAACGCTTAGAGCCTCAGCATGTAACGACACTGCAGGTGACTTTCACATAGATAAATGTGTTTAGCGACCACATGTTTCCCGCCAGACGCTACGATTGTCTTCATCGCTAGTTTGAAAACAGAGAGCCAAAATACGAATGAATATCAAGGTAAGAAGAGCAATTATATTTATTTTACGCATATTTGAATGATTTTTACATAGATCTAGTAAATTTAATGTAGATGTATGCCATTTGAGAAGGAGATGCACGCTCAGTCAAGATGCACGATCTAAAGCAATGTATAACTATTTTGGTGTGGTATCCGTGTTTATTATATCGTTTAATTTAACGCCAAAGCATTTTTCGACTTTGTAGTTTGTAGGGTTAATCGACCACTACCATCGTTTTTTTTTTGACAATGCACTTGTTAAACATAAATGTGAACACGTTTTATTTTATAATAAAATGTATAAAAAGTCACGTTATCCTATCTTTCCATCTGTTCGTTGTTTTTTTTTTATAAAACAAAAAGAAAACATATGTTCGTTGTGTTTTAAAAAATGACAAAATTCGACCGCGTTGTGTACGATAATCACGTGACTGACTCATGATCACATGATCTATAACGTGGCAAGCCGCAAAACCAGGTATGGTTTGAATTTGAAAATAAACTAAAAGAACGACCTATGAAATTATTTAAAAAAAAATTAATTATCCTCATCTAATCAATTCCATATGTTTAGAATAATAATTTTCACATGATAACAGATAGGATTTGATTAATTTAAGATTAAAGTTAAAATATTCCCTGTATTCAAACTTATAACAATTCTTGTAAGTTACGATTGGAGTCAAGTAAACCCTGCCCGCAGTGAGACTCAAACCCACAACCTCAGTGTTGACTGACGTGTGATCAATAGTAGAAGAACTACCTTAACCACGCGGCCACCGTGTAGATTTGTAAGTGTTGTTCCTTTACTTCTTCTTGTATTTATTTTTCGCATGTGTCAACAAAATAGCATGTGATATATCTTGAATAAATGAATGTGTACTGGTTGACCTTTATTCTTTTAAATGTACCCTTTCAAAATTCCAAATCAATCAATACTGTCATATTTTATTTTGAAATAAAATATTGCAAGGTATTCCATTATGAAGTACTAAGTAAAATACCAAAAATCTCAAAAATCATACAAATGCTGTCTCAATGCATTTAGAAACACATTTGACTGCATTAAAACAATCAATAAACTTGAAGTTGTCAACAGATTTTCTCAATTGCATATTTCTTTATTCATATAAAAGTTTTTTTATTCAGATTGAAAAAGAATATCTACAGATAAATGACCAAGTAAAAAAGGAGGAAATGATGGCAAACTGGGAGGACATGATAAAATGTTTGAATAGAGTGTTTGAGGCTGATGTGACAGAGGTAGAGTAGTAAAAAATGTTTATTAAAAATTTGTTCATGTAATAATAACCTGTGTACACATAAAATATATATTTTCTTAGCTGTTAACTTTTGAGTTCAATGTAAGCTGCCATTATTTTTAGAAATTCCTAGATTATTTTGCCTATCATCCATCTCTTAGACCATATCTCAGGTGAGCAACTTTCTGTATTTAGCTGAAGATTGTCATTTTGAAAATGTAACTTACTGATTATTAGTATTGTCTTCTATATTTATTATACATTTAATTCTGCTCCTAACATGGCTATGCCTTTTAATACATGTAATGAAAATCATGCTAAAGTTATTGTCTTATTAGGGTTGTAATGTGTAAAAACAGTTTTGGTCTTTTAGATTTCAGAAATGACAGATGGTGATCTTCTTTCATGTCTTGAGCAAGTTGAGGAACAAATAAAGTATAATGCCAAGGCTAACGCAGTGAAGCCATTGTTAACCAGATGTAATGTGAGTACCTATGTTCTTTTTTTAACATAATTGGATTCATCTTGTTTGATGTTGTTGTTTTCTCATGTACCAGAAATTACCTTTGACACACTGTTAAAATGTTTTATTTTACAATCCGGAGTCATTAATTACCTGTAATTATTAAACAAGGAAAATAAAAAAGATCTGGAAGGATGAATGTTTCAATCTGTACCACGGTCTCAGTTTAAACATTCAATGTGTGGTTAAAACTGTATGCCAGCTACGTACAATTTTGCATCTTGTAGATTTAGTAGTATAGTTTAGTTGCAGATTTGTAAGAATACAGTAAACCATTCTGACCATTATTTTTTTTTAAATGCAAGTTTTTTTTTTACTAAGGCTTTAATTTTTAATACTATTGATCTTTTTCAGTGAAACAACCTGAACCTTTCCTCAAATTTCCTCAAAGAAAACAGAGGCGCCAAGGCTTGTTATAGCAGAAAATAGTGACAGGACACTTAATCAATGTTTTGTAGTTGGAGAGGGAATTGATGTGGATGTGGGGCATAACCTCAAAGAAGCAGTCTTAAGACTGCTATTCTGTTACTATGTTTGGGACTTGTCCTATCCAAAACAATACCAGCTACTTGGACTTGTACAACATTACATTTTAAAAGACAAAAAGAATAAATTCCATATGTCTGCAAACTATTTAAAATTTTGCAAGAAACTTGAGGACACTTTAAATTCTATTTAATTTGTTTAAATTTAAAAAATAGTTCATGGCACAAAAAAATATTAAAATACATGTATATGGACCAGTTTGAGGCTCCAAAAATTATATGGACAGAAGCGTCACCAACCTGTCCATATACTGCCATTTGACCTGAACAATTTGCAGATGTATATATATATTTGGTGAAAAACCTGTATTTCTGATGCTTTGGAAATTGGCAGGGTAGATATGATTTTTGCAATATTTAGACATTTGTATATACATAGGATTTTGTAATGTTCTTGATCAATATGGTTTCAGCGAATATTTGTGATGTTCTTGATCAATAGTGAATATTTGTAATGTTTTTGATCAATATTGTTTCAGTGAATATTTGTAATATTCTTGATCAATATGGTTTCAGTGAATATTTGTAATGTTCTTGGTCAATATAATTTCAGTAAAAATAAACTATGTCTGAATTCAATTTTGTTTTCATCTGATTAACTTGATTTAGTTTCTAGGCAATTTAGATCCCCTTAATGATATCCGAGGTCAATAAAAATCCTTCATGTACATCTACATATAATTTACTTCCTTTATGCTAAGTTTCATTAAATTTCATCAAGCGGTTTAGGAGGAGTTGACAGACAGGGTGATTCCTATATATCCCCCACTCCCCCCAAAACAAGTTTGCGGAGGGTATACAAAGCATGTAAACAAAATCTTTCTGAGACGAAATATGGAAGAAAACTGATGATTGTAATCAATCAAGGATTGATATTGGTCACCTAGTTGCCTATACTACCTGAACCTCCCACCAATTTACAGTTACCTATTCCATTTCAGTCAAACCTGTGAGCAGTTTTTCTACATACAGCTTCAGCACATACATAGCAAGAGGAATATGTTCAGAGTATATCTCTAAACACATACAATCTAAACACGTTTCTACTCTAAACACATACAATCTAAACACGTTTCTACTCTAAACACATGATAATGAAACATGTTTAGAATTTGAACATTTTTCTAAACATGTTTAGATTTAAGATGTGTTGAGAGCCTAAACATGTCTCAAAATCTATAACAAGAAATGTGTTTAGAAAAGTGTTTAGGCCCTAAACACATTTTTTACAGTGAATGTTTGGATACAGCTCAGGATTAGCATGTTGGAGGGTTTCAATCAAAGATCTAGGCTTCTCATTGATATTATCCCACATGCACCTCCATCTGACCAACTCCGTTCGAGATGTTGCTAATTTACCTTCTGACAAGTCCGCAGCAAATGGAGCAAAAACACTGGCTTCCATATCAGGAGTTAGCAAATTAAGTCTGGATGGAATCAGGTACTGGGCAAGGAACCTGTCTTTGGGAACTATGATCCTCTCTTCGATTTCATTGGCCATATGATCGAGCAAGGGGTAGAATAGGGACCTTCTCCAGTACTGTTCAGGTGTGTCCGCTGGGGTATTGGTTCTATGTTGTTGTCTACCTGCCGTTCTAGGTTTAGAAGGTTGTACATCTTGTTTCCTGGCAAGCGTTAGGATTTCTGTATAAAGTTGTTGCCAAATATTGTCGTCCTGCCTGATTCTTCTGAAGCTTTCGACGACAGTTTTTGCCTCCGATGCAGCCTCAACGAGGTCAAGAGTGGGTCGCTGTAGCAAGTTTGAAAGAGCTAAACTGTACTGCAAAACATGCTCTGCTACAATAAGAGCAACCATGAACCCAAAATCTTGAATAGCAAGTTTCAATTGTTTTGCATTTTTATCACCATCTGTCGCTAGGTCATCTAAGGTGTCAACAATGATGGAATGTGCTGACTTGAATGTGTTTAAAGCGTCGGCCCTACTAGACCATCTAGTCTCGCACATACCCTTGATTTTTCGGCGACCATCAAGCACCTCTCTTTGTTCTGCATCAGCCTGTTCCAGCATTGTTTTAAACCTTCCTGTTCGCTTTGAAGAATAACTAAAAGCAAACGAAACATCCTTTACTATATCAACGGCATTTCGGATGATTGGGAGTTGACACGATTTGACCACAGCCAAATTCAAGCAGTGTGCATAGCAATGTACATAATGGGCTTCTGGGATTTCTGCTTGAATACGGGTTCTAACCCCAGAAAGTTTACCCGCCATATTAGCAGCCCCGTCATACCCCTGTCCCCTCATAGCCTGTGTGACTATTCCATACTCGTTGAGTTTTCCCATAATGGTTGCCGCAAGAGCTTCTCCGGTTGTAGAACTGGCTTCAGCAAATCCGACAAATCCCTCTTTTACTTTCAATACCCCATCTGTATCAGTATCGACATAACGAAGGCATAACGCGATCTGCTCAATGGTTGACACGTCTGTGGTTTCGTCAGCAATGATACTGAAACAGTTAGCAGCATTGCACTCCTGGACAATACGTCGCTGTATTTGATCGCCACAAATACTGATCAGCTCATTTTGGATTTGGGGTGATAAATATCTGGCATTTGGGGGACTATTCTGTAGATGATCAGCTAAAATCTTATCAGTTTCAGCTCTAAATTTGATCAAAGCGATAAAATTACTCTTGTCTTCCGTATGACCACGGAGGGGAATATTCTGTTTTCCACACAGGTAGATAGTCTTCAAGATGCTCTTTAGAATATCCCGATTTCTCGAAATTTTATGCTGGAAAGAGGTACTCAGCATAGAAATGACATCTTCCTTTTTGCCCTCAGCGACGGCCACAAAATTTTCGCTTTTTTCCACACAATTTCCATGCCCAGATTGCTTCAAGTGACGTTTGATTAAAGTCCCCAAGTTTGCCCAGTCATTCACAGGGTCACGAACAAATGCATGTTCATCACTGTTGAACAGCACACAATATAAACAATAAAGACCATCTTCAGATTGTGAATATCTGAGCCAAGGGAATTTCTCTAGCCATGATCTGGTAAATGCCCTATTTACCCCTCGAATCTTTCTAAGGGGAAAAACAAACGATGTCGGAACGAGCCAATTATTCTTTAATAAGAAAAGCTTTTGTTTGTCATCAACAGTTGTTTTATGCAATGCAATATCAAATGTTGTAGGCTGGGTAGATTTGGACTCTGGTTCCAATATGGGTGGGCTAACAGAAGCAGCATTGCTATCTGGATCAGCGATGCTCTGTTCAAGATGGGCAGACCCTGATTCAAATGTGGGCGGATTAATAGGTACAACATCGCTGCACTGAGCATCACCTTGAGCAAGACTGACGGACTCTGGTGATTTTTGTTTTTCTACGGGATGTTCATCAATACTTGTAGAGGGAGCCGCAGATGAGACATTTTGCGGTTTCGAAAAATATTTCGTCACTTTACTTTGTCCCTTGTCTATTTCGGAAGACTTACTCCTCTTCATTTTAATTGATCTGCTTGCTACTGATTTATGTAAACTTATTATTATTTTATGAAATGCTACGGTAGCACGAATAAATCGTGAATAATTCACTCAATGTGAATGATAGCCGGATTGCTTAATCAAACTGTTCAAGATTTATAAAGGACGCAGGTTAAAATCGTGACGTCATGAGTCAAGAAGTAAATTAAACGCAGTTACTTTTGGGGCACCAACAGGGTAACTCCTCATGTCGCATTTTAAAAGCTATATTTTCGGGGAGGTCGCAAGTCGTTTTTGGCATACAATGTAGGTCGATTTTTGATTAATCGTAATTCAAGATCAAACGAGATGTTGAACAGTATACACAAATAATGTAGTAATAACTATAATTATGTTAAATGTTTAACTTGTGCGTCCATTGATTTGATCTTGAACTTCATATATTCATAAACCCAGAAAAATGCAAATACGAAAAAAAAAAATTGCCAAAATTATTTGTAAGCACATGCTTACAGTGCTAATAAACAGCTACGCCACTGAAAGCGTTCTACGTCTAAGCGGCCATTGAGAGGCGCTGTGCGTTTTAAGCGGTCACTGAAAGCGCTGGACGTCTAAAGCGGCCATTAAAGCGCTGTGCGTCTATTGCAGTCATTGATAAGCGCTGTGCGTCTTATACCGTCATTGAAAAGCGGTCATTGGAAAGAGATGTGCATCTAAAGCGGTCATTAGTTTTAACAGCTTTTATTAATATAAATATCAACAAATTGTACAAAATAAATCATACAAAAAATTACATACATATTTCGGAAATGAGTGTGTAATCTTTTGTTAATCAGTCTCCGAAAAATTCTGACAAAATTTAATTGTCCAAACTAAGAGCCTGCTAAGGGAATGAACATTGACAGGAAAAACACATCTACAGTTGTTAAAACTGAAAAGGAAAAAGTAAAACCAATAACAAAACTGTAAATGGGAATATAATCCGACCGTACCACTGAACCGTACTACTTTAAATTTCTGGTACGGAAAACTGCACCAGTTTTTTTTTTGTAAATTGAAATAAAAAGTGAAAAAATTTCATTACATATACACTTTAATTTGTGAAACGTTCAACATAAATCTATTTAAACAAAAAACTTTCAATATAAAACATCAACCGTTACGATCCCGAGCCCAGTTTGGTATGTGACAAATAACAGCACATGGAAAACCCTAACTTTATTAAAACATTCATGGTAAACGGGTTGTCGACCCTTTTTCGACCGTACCGCTATTTTTATGTATGCTACGCCTATGTGTAGAGTACTATAATAGATCATAATACAAAAGCATAATAGCCTCACAAATAACGAAACCGACACAAAGAAAATGATACTGATTCGACATGACCACGTGTATATTTTGGAGGGTCTACAAGCTGGTTTACCAGAAACAGATGATAATTTTATACAAACAAGGAGATATTTATTTAGGAATGTGATTTTTTGGTTATTAATTGGACTTGCATGAATTGTATGACTGAATGAAAGAGGGTTTGACTTGACCGCAACACCCTCTGTTTGAGGATATACGAGTATTCAGAGTAAATATAAAGGGTTTGTTGTTGTTTATGTCTTATGATCGTTTGGAGATTAATTTTACAGATTAAATAAGTGCATTCACTTATGCTGATACTATCTTACAACAACGTATATATAGATGACCTCAGTAAAGACTTTACAACGTTTCAATGCTTAGTTTGTATCTCTTTTATTGAGGTATAACACAGTTACCGTTTGTCACATCTTTTAATCCGCTTAGAGGATTATATTAAATTTGCACAACGGATATTTTCTAATACCTCAATTGTGAAAATATTGTTTGTTCTCAATACTTAAATAAATCTTAACATTAGAATAAACCATTTGTGTAATTTTATATTTTTGACAAAAAGATCAACACACAGACTGTACGTTTTCCGCGGAGTAATATATTACATTAAAATGTCCGTGTCTCCATGCACGACGATGACTTTTTCTTCCATCCTCTTATAGAAAATATGTTAAGCCTACTTAAAAGTCAGTATTCACGTATAATTTATTTTTTATGTTATTTCCCTTTTGCAATATATGCATGTATATATTATGACTAGGGTGTTTTATCGGTTGCTGTTACTTGGCGTCATTTTTGTTTGTCGTCTGTCGTTTGTAAACCGCCATAAACGTATCTGAAACCAATTCCAAATTACAATAAAAAAACTTATGTAATGTATGTCTGCACTGAAACAATTTTCTTTAGTTTTCATCCATATTAGCACAAGATGATGTTCTTTCCTGTTTTTTTTCAAAAATTTACCAACTGATCAAGATGGTAAATTTGGGTTTCACGTTTCTACGTTTGCTTTGGAGCAGTCATCCGCCATCGCTAATCCAAATATTATGTTAATAATCGACATTAAAGTTCTGACATAAAGATGTATAAATTTATCATATACTTTTCATATATAAAACATATTTTGCATTTGTAATATGACCGGGAGTAAGATATTGTCCCGGCTAGGGCAAAAAATATCCATATTCGTCCACATGTGACAGGGTACCCATATGAAGCCTCTCATACTCAACAACTTCCGGCTCTTGAAGTGTAGTTAATAACACTTTCAATATTCTCTATATATAGATCCATAATATTATATAATAGAATTGAAAACTGTCTATATGCGCAGCCTAAAAATGCGAGCATAAAAAAATTATTCATGAAGTCACTGCGTCTCGTGATAATGTATGGGTCTCGGGATGATACCAGGAAAAATATAGAAAAGGTATGGTTTAATTCTCTATGAATCTTAAAAAATAAAACAAAATATAAATCCCAATCCCAATTATTTATTATATTTCAATATGTCTTTAAAATTCCATAGACTTGGACGCCAAAGTATAACATGTTATACCATTAAAAATTGACAGATTGCACTCAAAAGATGGCGATAAATTGAACTGACTTGAGACAAATTACATCAAATTATAAAGTTTGATATTTTCTGCAACTAACTGTACCAAATGACGTTAGTAGATTTGCAATAAAGTCAAAATAAAAGCATGTTTATAACATCAGCTATAAAATCAATAAAATAAATAAGTTTGAAGATTCAAATAAATATGATGCCGATCAGTAATTACGTCCGGCTCTATTTCCGTTCTTTCAATGCAAATAGTACTGAAAGGATGGAAATATCTGATTTGACGGCAAACTCCCGATCTATTACGGGTCGGGCCGATCCTGAAATGTGAAACAGTCTGGTTCCGCTTTCCGCCTTTTTTTCTTGAGAAATTAAGAACTAGGACACATGGCAGTATTAGTCAATAGGCAAAATAATCATCTAATATATAAAATAATTGACTGGGACAGGTGTTACACACCAGATTGCGACTGGGGAGTAGCTCGCTAAATGAACACCTCTACGTACGAAATCTGGTCGACTCTCCTAACTGCACATGCGGACAAGTTGAAACCTCCTCACATTTCCTCTTAAATTGTACAAAATATGATACCATTAGAGAGGAACTAATATTATCAATCCCATTTTCAATTCCAATTGATTCCCACCTTTTACTTTTCGGGTCAAATTTACTAAATACAATCCAAAATAAAGAAATCTTTTTAAAAGTCCAGAAGTTTATTTTAAAAAGCAAACGATTTGTCACTTCTCTAGAAAAATAATTTTAAAGTTGCATACATTTCATCCAACATCCTAATGTTTTTGTTTTACTATTAATGTTGTCATAATTCTATGTTTTTCTTCTACATTATATATAGCATGTATATTATACCTTGTGATTTTTATTACTAATGTATGTTGAAATCACACAAGCATGCAAATAACTGTTACGAGCTTTTACTTTATGTGATATATATTTATTTAGGAGATGGATTAATATAAGCTGTTTCAGCTTGTTTCCAAATCCTTTTGTGTTATAATTTGTATTGTGATATGTATTTGCAATTGCAAGATTTCAAATAAAATATGTTTAAACTAAAATAATTGAAAAACAAATAACAGTTAAACACTTAATTGATTGATTGATTGATTGATTGATGTGATTGATTGATTGATTGGATTGCTGCCATATAAGCTCTAAAATAAAAAAAAATTAAAGTCAAATATACGCAAATTGAGCATGAAATGTCCAAAAGTATAAATAACTGTCGCTATAAGATCTTTCAACAGTGACAATTCTCTAATAATTTATCCTGTAATCACTGAATCGGTAGCCGAGTAAATGTTTGCTTTATTCATAACTACAAATAAAGTCTCCTGGTACCTTTGTCCTCACTTTTGAACGATATGTAGTATTCTGTTCTGGTTTACGAAACGATGTCAAAGTATAATATTGTTTGTAACGACATGTTATCACTAGAAAAAATCAAGTCGGAAATAGACTAGAAGTGCACTTTTTCGTATTTTTCATAGGCATAAGATGTATTTTAGGGTTGCAAATAAAAACAATAGTTTATACTTTCTTAAAAAATATAAGTTTATTTGTACGAGCCTTAGACAAGAAACGTGAGCCTTATTTTGATAATGTACGAATAGTTGTTGGCGTTAAGTTTGTAAAATAGTGAAGACAAATATCAAATTTTTGCTTAAAATTTCACCTAGTACTTCAGTTACGTAACAGTCAAATTGTGTCACCAAGGTTTGACAACTGACAACATTGTCTAATTTTGCGCCCATACTGAGAAGGTTCCCAGTGCTCGACCAACAGAGCTGCCCAGCGCATCCCTGATGGCTAAAAAGGAAAGCCCTCTCTTTGGGGTGTGTGGAGATTGTCACACGCTCCTTGCACGATAAAGACCACATCTGTAAAGGTCCAAAAAAGAGTAGGTAAATTGTTGCCGCTAAAAAGGCTAAGTCCTCAAGTACACCATACTTTTAGAGGCAGTCAACATTTTGTTCCCCAATGTCCCACCCCTATTTTCCAATGATTTTCTGTTCAGAGTTCATGTTTTTTTCGTCTTGAATACAGCTAAAATATTGCTCCCTGGACGCTAATCAAACATTCAATCAATCGATCAATTTAATCAAATAAGCCTAAAATGAGCCATACCCTTTTAATTTGTAAAATACAAATAAATAAACGCTATAATTGCACTGGTTTTAATTTCTTGTGTTTTCTATACGACTTGGTGTCAATGTCCTGACGTTTTATTGACATTTCACAAGATATTCTTCCCAATTACATGTGACATTTTACTTCATTATGAAATTATTTCGTGTTTACAGATATTTATTATAAATGTAATGAGGAAGCGCGTATTTTAATTAAATACACAAAAATAAACTATTATTAATTTCACATACTGTATGCTTGTGACATAGTATGGGAACATGCGTGAATCAGATCAATATTGAAACACACCGCGCAGCTGTTTAGCATCTTATTCACAATGTGAGTAATGATAGTGGGACATTTTTCAAATCGATCGTTCATACAAACCAATTACGGTTGTAATAAACGACATTGTGTGTTCATGGAAAATCGCCGTAATAATTCGATATGCTGAAATATCAATACATAATTTAACGGACAATTATACATGTTATATAGAAAACCGATGCTTTGTTCCTCACAAAAATCCAAATTAAGTTCTCGGACTTCATCCATAGTAATCAGGATGACTTAAGTAGCAGACGACACTATACTAATGTCGGCTGCAAGTGTGACTGACAATCGGAATAATGTCCAACAATCATGAACAAACCGAGAAAATTTTTGTGTAAATAATACCAAATCGATGAAACTGAATTAAATATGACGATCAAAGACAAATGGGAGAGAGGCCACGACATTTTGGATGAATTATTAAAGTAAAGACAAAAACACTGAAACATCAGATCGCACAAAGATATAAGAGCATCAAATTGATAACATGTGCGTGTCTAGCTTAATGCTATAAGAGAAATTAACCGCTAGGATTATGGTGTATTTATACATTTATGAAGAATATTTTGTCGAGTCAGTGTCTAAAGTTAATTATGCGCGTCGCATGTTATTATTCGTTAATTAAGCATACGAAGGTATAGATATCAGGACATATCAAGCTGCCTGGTTCCCGTGTTATGACGGTAAGTGCTCGTTTACACTTAACGTCTTCAATGATTTCATGGTTTATCGTGCTAATTGTTTTCTTTTTCTAGATGCAAATGCGGTTGTGATATGGGTGTAATATAATTCCGGATACATAAATTTAGAACAGAATTATTTTTGAAAAAAAAATCACGTTGTTATATATCGAACATTCAAAAGAATTATCAATACTAGGAACATTTTTACATGTTACTCGCAACTAATACGAAAAGCAGTCACGTAAAATGTACCAATAAATAAAAAAGGAGATATACAAAAGGAGAACACATGTTTAACATGTAACGCCGTATAATATAACTAGATATTAAGTATTGACTAAAATCGTATGTTATTCGCCATAAAATACCAACACGAACATCCAATCATATTTTTAGTGTTCAATAGTTGCAATTATAGTTATAAGAAATGCGATACAATGCTTGTTGTATTTGGTCGTTAAAGCCATTTAGTCATTAAACAATCTTCGCTGGACAGTAATCGTACTGTGTGTCATAATAGTGTAGTTTTCATCGTGCATATTGAAGCGATTTTGTTTACTTGTTACATATTAATTACGACAAGATCTTAAATATAGTTTTGAGCAGAAACCGATTAATCAAACATGAAAGGTATTATTTTTTGTTTTAGTAAATATTACAGTTGTATGAAAATAACATAGAACCAATCAAAAGTATATTAAAAACAATTCGAGAATTTTAATTTTTTGGTCCTATTCGGCTTCCGTACAATTGTAACCTGATTAATGATGTTTATAATTAGGTTTTGCTGGTCACAGTTGGTATGTTAATATTGAACATCATAATCACACATTTAATACTAATCTTACGTTGGTAGATGTTCAACGTATGTATTTAATAAATGTTTTGATAGATCTGTAAATATTAATGCGAAAATACACTTTTAACATATATATTTTCTTAACTCGACCTCATAAAAATAACAGATGTTAAATCCCCTACAACACTTCAAGCTATCTGATGTCTGATGGAATAGTAATATTTGCTTTGAAATCGTATGGCAATACTTCATCTGGTCGACTCGTAAGTTTTCCGTATTAACTAACTTATCACACAACACGAGTTTTCTATATTAAGGGGTCTACTATTTTGTGACACAGAGGAGCCCGATATCTTTAGTTTGGACTTATTGTTTGCGTCGCGGATTCACGAGAGACTCTTTGATTTAAATTTACATATGGCGGCAAATATTTTGTTCTTCGAGTCGGATAAGGATCAGACTAGCGACAAAATATTTTGTTTAAATCCCAGATTTTGTTGTTTGTAACTTCGTCCAGTGTTTCTCCCCAATCATCAAGAGCTCTGACTAGTGCAAGGGAATTATAGAAATTGGTTTGCTGAAAAATACTATCTTGCAGCTTCACATTTTAGGAAAAATCTTAGACTAAAACAAAGTAACGCCGTGCTTGCCTTATTTGTGAAATAACTGCCAGGATCGCAAGAGAGAGCGTGTACTCCCATGAAATTATAATGACACCAATTGCTACTTTAATAGAAACAATAACATCTGCTACATAAAAAATAATTCTTCTACTGCAGATCACTGTACTTCGAAAAAACATATATGAAAAAATGAAAGCCATGTAACATGATGGATTTCTTGTTATTGCGTCGATATTATTTTCAGCCCCTATGCATGGTTAATCCGAAGTATATAGCTTCAACATAAAGGATTAAAACAGAAAAGCACGCTTTCGGTATGTTACTAATTTTTATTAATGTATCTTTTCTGTAACTATTTTTATGGTTATGAGAATAAAGTCATTCATTCAGTCACATGGGTTTGCATGCGATATCAAAGTTGTCAGGGAATAATGATACCATGGTGTTCTAGTATAAATATATAAATTATGACATATATTCTATAAGATTATTTTAGATAACTTATCGAATTTATAAAACGTACATGTAATTGAAAACACTGGTTTGAAAACGTGTATCACATTGATTGGTGAGATTACCTCCCTTTTATATTGTAAAACGTCCGTCAAATTAAGAACGCTCTTGCGATTCAGATAGAATACCACGTGTAAGTCAATTCCTTCCTAATAAAAGTGAAGTTTGTTACGCAATATATGTATGTATTCAGCTAATTATAATTAGGAAGTCATTAGACAAAATTGAATTATGACGTTATTATGTTAAAATACAAATTACAAAACTATATAGTTACTTTCAAGATACATTGCGAAAGTGCAAATGATACATCATATTGCACAATACACTTGATATACAAATTGGCGGGAAAATGCAACATACATCATGTTACACAATACACTTGATATACAAATTGGCGGGAAATAGAAGGCAACAGGCATGATAAAGCAATCATAATCTACGTACGTCAGACGTATGTAAATAGGACAACATAAATCATAATTTTTGTCTGAAGTATCTATTAATATATCACCCCACACAGTTTTGCCTCAAAATAAAACTGACCTGACTTGAGTAATTGTAACCTTTCACCTTGAATTATGGCTGACATCAACGTCAGAACGAATAGCGATTTCGGAAATTTTGACTTGTATCTGATCGTTGTATCGAACAGTCAAGTAGACAAAATCTGTTGGTTTAATTTTATTTCTTACATGTATTTACAATCTTTTAAGCAAAATCCAAAAAGGTTAGCTAAAACAATAAAGTCTCTAATATCAGACACAAATATCTAGAAATCTGACATTTTAATTACAACGAACTTAAAAATTTATGACCATTTAATAGCACTGTGCGACTTTATCAATCGGAATTACGGTATATTGATATTGGAGATCCTAAAAGAGATATTATATTGTGTTTTTATATTTCTTCTGAAATGTTCGTCGGCACACACAAAACCTACACATAATGCACGATCTATGTGGAAAATATTGCTTCTGTTTGAACAAATTGATGAATATTTAACTTGTCATTTAACTATGAAATTTACGACGACACTGCGTTATTTTCAAAGACCTTTCAGTTTAAGGCTTAAATTAAATTTTTTTTGTTTACTTTATATACACCACATATATTGTATTGCCAATAATCTTCTTCTGCCTACCTTTTGGTTTGGAAAATGCGGTACTTTGACAAAATAGTTTCTCTACCTACTTGGCAGTTATTAATAAATGTCCACAAATTCCTCAAGTTTTATTCAGTTTTTGGTATATTCAGCAAGCAGCAGACGAAACAATGAAACATTCTTGAAAGCACATCTCATAAAATAGAGATAATATTTACAATATCCAGAAGTTATGTTCACATGTAAAGCTAAAATTCTCTAGGGTATGTTTACAATTTAAGCTAATATTCAAGGGATATGTGCCCATATTATTACTATAAAATTAACCAGAGTATGTTTACATTTACATTTATAAACAAGTATGTTCACATTTAAGTTAATAAACTATGTATGTTCACATTTAAAGCTAATATTCGCTAGTGTAAGTTCACAAATTTAAATTCAAAATTAACCAGAGTATGTTCACAAATTAAGTTAATATTAAAACAGGTTTTGTCCACGTTTTAAGCTAAATTCAGGGCATTACAATATATAGTTTCATGTGCAAGCTCTTATCGGCAAGGGGTCTGACCGCATAAGGTCACAATCAAGTCTTGTAGAGCAAATAATGATGTATAGGCCCTGGTTTTTGTGTTACTATATTGTTATACCCACTTCTTTATTTTCACTACTATTTGATGTGCGATAATGGTCATCGTGCATTATACAGAAACTAATATTTAAATGTTATAGGAAATATTAAACACAGGTTTTACAATGGAGGTATAGTGGGAGTGTTATCTTTCCATTTTGAAACAAAAGAGGTCTGTTTCGATTTTAAATGATTCATTGTCAAAATTTTACAAAGTAAACTGAAGAAGGATAAATACTATTACGTCACGAACTTGTGCACGTGTTGCGTGTGAAAATCAATTTTTAGTAACAGTGCTTTCTTGTTCCTTTATCAAAACAACTTGTTATGAACAGATTACGCTAATGTATTACAGATAAATATTTATAAATATTCTTTTTGATGTTTAGACACGGATCGAAGTTGCATTTCAGATTTTTTGATAAATGAAAATAAAAGCAAGAGTGGAACGAGCAAAATAATCAACTAATACGCGACTTTTTAATTTAGTCATCAATTTGTAACAGAGCTGATGAAAATCCCTGCTGAATGAGCTACATTTTTGTACTTAATTCTTCTTTTTGGATTATGGCTTCCTGTTCCGTCAGATCATTATATATTGCTATTCAAGGGGGCTACAACAATAATACGACGATGTCGTCAATATTGTGTGTTGTGAAATATAACTACGCATGAACAGGAAGTCGACAACTTTTATAATAATCAAATGGCTTGCCCAAAGAATACAATAGAATGTGTAGTGACGTAATACCAGGCGTAAGTGACGTGCGCCGTGGTCTTCAGTGGGTGGTTGGTTCAAAGAATACAGTGTACTGGTAGTGTCGTAATACCAGGCGTAAGTGACGTGCGCCGTGGTCTTCAGTGCTTGGTTGGTTAAAAAAATACAGTGTACTGGTAGTGTCGTAATACCAGGCGTAAGTGACGTGCGCCGTGGTCTTCAGTGCTTGGTTGGTTCAAAGAATACAGTGTACTGGTAGTGTCGTAATACCAGGCGTAAGTGACGTGCGCCGTGGTCTTCAGTGCTTGGTTGGTTCAAAGAATACAGTGTACTGGTAGTGTCGTAATACCAGGCGTAAGTGACGTGCGCCGTGGTCTTCAGTGCTTGGTTGGTTAAAAAAATACAGTGTACTGGTAGTGTCGTAATACCAGGCGTAAGTGACGTGCGCCGTGGTCTTCAGTGCTTGGTTGGTTCAAAGAACACAGTGTACTGGTAGTGTCGTAATACCAGGCTTAAGTGACGTGCGCCGTGGTCTTCAGTGCTTGGTTGGTTCAAAGAATACAGTGTACTGGTAGTGTCGTAATACCAGGCGTAAGTGACGTGCGCCGTGGTCTTCAGTGCTTGGTTGGTTCAAAGAATACAGTGTACTGGTAGTGTCGTAATACCAGGCGTAAGTGACGTGCGCCGTCTTTAGTGGTTGGTTGGTTCAAAGACTATACAGCAGAATTATATGATAACAGCTGGTTCCTCTATTTACCTTAAATTACAAGGTTTGTTTAAAAGACCGTTTTTCTACAGTAATTGGGACTTGTACACATTAAACAAATACTTGTGATTATAAAATAAGCTGAATTGGTATTGTCAGTTCTTTTAGGTATGGGTTTCTCTAAAATAATGCAGCATGACTTTTAGGATTTGCTAGTCTTGCTACAAGTCCCTTTGAAATTTTTTTTTGCTGTTAGAGAGATAGATTTCAACATTTTTCATACTATCCACTTGTGAACATAGGAAATGAATAAAGTAGTATCTCTCTAATATCAAATTCAAAGGGACTTTGCAAGTCTAAGGATTTGCTTGTAATATAAAAATGTTTTTTTAGTTTATTTTATTCAACTACCACGGATTTACAAGAAAAATCATACTTGTATCTATGATGTTAAATATTAGGGTCTGTTAAATATTAACATTTTAAAGCAGTAAATCACATCATTCTATGTTGATAAAGTAGTTTTAAATTTATGGTGTCTGGTGTTTCCAAGCAGGGTGGTTAGAAATTGTAGTAATTTATAAGGGCAGTTTCAGTTGAACCGGTGCAGTTTCCTTGGATACTTGTAACACTGTACTTTCAGAGTTTTATACGTTGCACACAATGGTTAACCACAAAGTATTTTGCGAACTACACTCATTTACCAATTTATGTGCAGAATACGTACATAAAAGCCGTCAATTGCTGTTTTAGTTAGTTTATTTGCATTTACCTGTTGTGTTGCATGCCAACACAGCATTAGGCAGGCCGATCTTCGCCTTGTTTAAGTAGGAAAGCACCAAATGTTCTCTTTTAAGTACTCTGTGTCGTGTAATAATTACTACACTGTAAAAAATGTGTTTAGAGTCTAAACATAAACCTAAACGCCCTTTCTGTTCTCACTTGAGCACATGTTTAACCCTAAACATGTTTAGGTTTGCATTGATGTTTAGGGTTAGAACATGTTTAACCCTAAACATGTTTAGGTCTTAACTGGTGTTTAGATTGAGAACATGTTTAACCCTAAACATGTTCTACTTGCAATTCCTGGGGTTTTTCTCCTGTATTCCCTGCTTCTATGTCAAACTAGTTTTTAATTTACAGACTGTTCAGCAAATTGTTTGAGGACTCTCATTTAATATTCGGAGAATTTACGATTACTCTTCATACAGATCCAACCATACTGTCTAATATTGTCAAAAATGCAACACAAACATTAAATTAAGTCTAATATTTTATTTTTAAGTGTACATGTATAAGTTACTACAGTTGTTTTCAAGCATGTAAATTTCTGCAATAGACATGATCAATAGAACTAATCTACATTGTATTAAAATTAAACAAAAGATTAAAAAAGAATTTATTCTATAAAAGAATGTATCAAAAACACCATGTATATATGCCATCATATATGAATTTTTAAGAATCAAACATGGGTTACAATGTCTTATTCATGCATCTTCCCACAAATGACAAGTTTAACTGTATAATTAAACAATACTTTCAAGACAAATGATAAAAATTGAAAATCCAGACTTTGTTGGTGAACATATCGACAAGAAAGTAAAACTGTCTAATTTAAATCTAATTCAAACAGAATCATGAAATGTTAACCTCTACCACATACACATTTATTTACACATTAAAGGCTATTCCAGTATGGCCATGGGATCAAAGAAAAATTCGATCCATGGTGAGATTACAAATAATTAAATAAATTCCAAGCTGGTGCCCAATAACAAAATCAAGACAGGAGTTGCTTTTTACCAGGCAAGCTCTTTAATACAATGAACATGGCAATATAACAATAAAGGTGAAAAACTATTTGTACAGTTAACAAATCCTTGCACAAACTTTAAATGGGTAAAACGCAACTCATTAACATCCATTACAATACATGTATAAAAAGTGAGATTCACACATCATATCAAAAAGTTCATAATTGTGAAAATGTTACAGCAAGTATCAACCATACAGTAATAAAATATGGTAATAAATAATATTATTAATTGAATTTTTTTTCAGAAATTTGATTTGTGTAAACCCCATCACATGACATATTTTGAGAGGTTAATTCTTTAAAAACGGCTGATAGAAAAGTGATATTGCAGTTATTTTTAAATTTCTTTAAATAATAAGAAATTCTCCTTTCGCAAATTTTTAACAGCCATTCAGAATTCATTTGTATCTATTTCCAGTTTTGAAAGTTGTTATCTTTGGTAGGTTTAAAATAATGGAGTGTTTTAAATTTCAAAAAAGTTCAATTTGTTGTATTTGTTTATAGAATTAATATATATTTTAAATCAACAGTTTTCATATTTTTAGCTGATTTTGAAATGAAATGTGAAATTTTGGTTCATAAGACAACAAACCATCAAAACAATAGTATCAAAAGAAACATTTAACTAAATTTCTTAACAATATATTTACAGATCTGTAGCATTTAAATATGGTCTATACGAAAAATATTGACCTAATTTAAAGTCAAAACTTGTATGTTGTACATTACTCAAGTTCAGCGCCATTGTTGTCCTCCTCACTTTTGTCAGATGCTTGTTCTATTGTTTTAAACTTTATCAAGTTAGCAACTCTATGGAAATGTGAACAGTCTTTCAGTAGTGCGATTTGTAGAACCCTAATAGCTGGCAGCACTTAGGACAAGAGAGATCCAGAAAGAACAAAAGTATAAGATCTTCTATGCCTTTTTTGTTTTTTATTTTGATTCAATACACATAAATGGTGTTATTTTTTGTGTCTGTTTCTTACAATCGCAAGACAAGAAGTTGTCGTCTTCACAGTGCTTGGGTTAGTTGCCTAAAAAAGAATAAAAATATTTAAAACATACAAAATAAGCCAGATACATAAAAAAACTAAAAACAAAATGCAAGCAAACTTTTATCAGCAACTTTGTTTTTATCCTTGAGCAAAATATTAATGATATTTACAGAAAAAAAGAATACAAACATTTTTACTCTATTTTCAAGGCATGTACCTTGTATTGCAGTAACTTACAAAGAATCAACTGAATCTAACAAATTGAGATGTATTTTAAGTATTAGGACATCAGTGTGTGTACAGACTGACTGACAAATAGACAGACCAACACTTTTTTCCAAACTGAGAAAAAAAATATAAATTTGGTCATATACTGATCCTATTGAAAAAGAATTTAACATAAGGAGGGAGACTAATGAGAGGAAATATTGTTACAAATAAAAACAAAAAAGAACCATTCTTACTTGCACTTCTGTATTAAATTAATGGAAAATCTTTTTTCTTGTATTTATTTCTTGCTTCAACAGTCTCAAAATCTCTTCATGCTGATGAATTCTTTGTCCTCAGCCTGTAAAAATATATGAAATCTAAAACGAGTACAATTTAAACACTAAAAACTTGTTTTCATTCTTTATCAACGTTTCAATAATCATCCCATATCTTGTTTTACTATGCAAGAAATGTAAATTTATATTTTTTTAAAAAGCCAGTAAAAAGAATAGGCTTAAAAAACAAAATGTAATATAAGATAAAATCAGTTCTATCAATGTCATGAATGTACTGTAAACGGAAGCTACACACATTATCTAATAAAACATGACATACATAATAACATTTTTTCTTCAAGTCAATGACTGAATGTATTTGAGCAAATGCACTTGTGTGTGTAAAAGTAGCAAAATCATGCAGAAGTGTACAATTTTACAGTGAGTTATATATGCACATAAAACATCTACCGATGCTGAATATAGCTGAAATATTGCTTGCTGGACGATCAGCCATGCTCATGCGGTGTTGTGTGCAGTGAATTTATAAATACGGTGCATGTTCTTGTCATACATACATATTGCATTTTGTTGTGTTATGTGGTATTATACATTCATTTCGTGTAATGCAAGCCGATAAGTTGCCGGGGCACATGTCATGATGTTATAGTTTGTAACAATGACATTCAGATTCTGACAGCATTTATTTGATAATACAAACCTTCTAAGGCAGTAATCGATGAAGTACTGAAGGAATTCTCTGCACAAAGCTGGATTGTTTCCGGCGCTGAAGTTTCATCACGGATTTTGTCTATAATTCATTTTGGCGGCTACTTTCAAACAAAGAAAACTATTGCGCCATCTATCGGGAGATAACTCGACACTTTTTCTGGATCGTGCAATTTTAATTTTTTATACAGGATCGTATAAATATAATCCCTGATTTATACATAAGTGTAGAAATTAAAATGTTTGTGCGTGTTCTGGTTGATACGACTGGGACTAATATAGGCAATCTAATTAAAATGAAATCTTTACTGACTTGCTCCCCCTTTTTGTTATTGTCATTGTGGGTTAATTTTAATTAGATTGAGGTTCTTGGATACTTCATATGGACAAAACTTGACATATCGCCAGTAGCGGGTTTAAAAGGAAAGGGGGCACGTAACGTTGTGAAACAGAAAGAGGGAATTGGGGGGGGGTTCACTACCGGGACCCAACCCATCTCTTTAGGAATGAGATATTTCAAACGTAGATATCTATTCTGCCTATAGAAACAATAAAAGACTTACACACATGAGTAAAGTTAATCAAAGAATGTTTACCTATAAATTTACAAGACATCATATGTGTGTAATTCATTATGTTTTAAACCTAAACATGTTTAGGAGGAACATCACACTTTAACATGTTTAATGTAAAATGGAAATTATGTGTTCTAACTCTAAACATGTACCAAACTTAGGTGTTCTAACTCTAAACATGTTTAAAATCCTAAATATGTTTAGAGTTAAACGTTTAGGGATAGAACATAATCCTAAACACGTTTAGACTTAAACATGTTCTATTGACGTTCCAAGTCTAAACGCCATTTTTACAGTGTACAATTGATTGTTTTTATTAGTTAGAATTCTTGAGAAGATTATAAAAATATTGACACAAAATTAATACAGAAGGATAAAAACTTGTTAGAAAAATAATCAGAAAAGTTTCTCAAAGGTCAAAGAAAAAGCACGACTAAATAGCACAAAGCAACTCAACATATTTTTAAATGATAATCGAAAAATACATTATAACTGAATAGGAATACACGTTGCACTAAAATTCGATGCCTTTAATGCGATATTCCCACATTTTTGACAACCACATTTCAACTTACACTTCCAATGTCAGTAAAGCACATACACCAAAATGATGAAGCAACCTAAAGTAATAAACAAATAACCATTGGCTTTTTGATTACTCATATATCCACTGTAGCAAACGCATTACTGTTGGATAATTTGGAACAGCCATAAGTCACGCCTTCGTTTGGATCATTAGTTTATGTTCGCGAAGAAATTGTAAACAAAATAATTTAGCTCTGAATAAAGTGTATGTGTAAAGTACATGTATATATTGTCATATGTTAATTTAATTTAAAGGGGAAACTCTCTCGTTGGGTTTTTTCATGTTATAATATGCAAAGACTGTCGCGGAACTTAGTTGTAACGCGTAGCCGGAGGGGTAGTATCACTTCTTGCACGGTTATGTCGCCTTGTTGTAGATTTCGAAAAAAGTGATTCCATAGTAGCCGCAACACAAAGCTTAATTCTTCGTTCCTACCCAATACTCCTCACTATTTCAGCAGCAATCACAAATATTCATGTCACTTTTGCAATGCAATGCATTATCTAAATGAATACACGTTCTTATATACAGCATCACTATATTGTATGTTTGTTTGTTTGAATGGTGTTTTAGGGCCACTTTCAGCATTTTGTCAGCTATATCATGGCGTCCAGTTTTTATTGGGGGAGGAAGCCGGAGTACCCGAAGAGAACCCCGGACCTGCGGTAGGAAAACTGGCAATCATTGCCAATTAAGATTGGAGTCGAGTACACCCTGCCTGCAGTTGACTTTATTGTAATGTAATGAAATACTTAATGTATGTAAGGTAGTTCGTCTACTATTGATCACGTGGTCTGTCAACACTGAGGTTGTTGGTTCGAGCCTCACTGCGGGCAGGGCGCGCTCGACTCCAATCTTAATTGACAAGGATTGCCAGTTATCCTACCGAAGGTTGGGGGTTTCTCCAGGTACTCCGGCTTCCTCCCCCAATAGAAACAAGACGCCATGATATATCTGAAAAAAATTGCGGAAAGTGGCAAACAAACAAACAAACAAACAAACAATAATATTCAGTAATAATACGATATAAAATTGAAGTGTAAAAATTATGAAAGTACAACTAAATTTAACGTTTCTTTTTTATTTATGTTTAAAAACTTATTTTATAATTTTCGTACCTGCTAGAATTTTTGAATTGCCTTTAAAGTATTAATAATTCTATGATGAGGTCCGGTTTTCTATCAATGGCGTGTTGTCGTGTATCTGATCATAAATGTGATATTCATTTCCTTCTAAGAAAGCAAGGATTGAAATCATGAAATGTTGGCACGTAAATGTCGTGATTCCGATTTCCTATTTTAAGGATTTCTTCTCTTCATATAGACAAATACATTTTAGAATCTCATTTATTTGAAGTCATTAGATTTTGCAATTACAAGGGAAATTCATATAGCAACATTGTGTGGGATTTAAATTAATTTTTATCTATTATGGGCTTCGCAAGAGGGAACTGTTTTCCTATTGTGTAATGTGGGAAAATATAGTGCCCGAGCCGCAGCCGAGGTCACTATACATGTACATTTTCAGACAACACTAGAGGAAAACTGTACTGTCCATAATATTTTAAGTACATAACATAATATTGGAGGTATAGCAACTGAAAGGGAGATAATTCATGTAGAAATTGTTCATTAAAAAGCGCGGGAATATATGAACACTGGTACTCGTGGGAAATCTTAAAGAACTGGTGTAGTCTTTGTCGCTATGTATATATTCACTTGTTGCTAGGATAAGGCCACCACTATTCATAAATAGCTATGGAATATTATTCAATGATAAACGTTGATTTATATGTGCTATGTTCTAATAACGCTTACAAGCAGCTACAAAATTGTGTTATGGTATGAAAGTGCATACATGTACCTTCCAACTAAGTAATTATAAATCAATGTTATGCTTTACATCATTATATCAATAAAAAATACTTTTATATGGATGACAGGGAGACCACTAGTAGATTGAATGATATTTTGAACTCATTTTCCGGTATTTTAGAACTTATTTCTAATCTGTTCCTGTAACTGTAATTTGCATCGATTCCAATATTATATTCTGCATCATTAACTTGATTTAGTTGTGTGCAAATTTCACTTTAATGGGTTTCTTAATTGTAGCGCACCTGTTTAATGTCCGAAAAAATTACAACAAATGATTGGTTTGTAAAGAAAGGTGATAAATTTGTTTCGTTGTTTTCGCATTACTTTTGTTATTGTAAACTGTGATAGTAGATGTTTTGAAAAGACTACGTACCTGCAGAAAGTCACGTACAAAATACTATAATATAATCACGATTCCGGATTAGACCAAACGCTCGGCTGGCTTCATAAATTCTGTAACGTTGATATATTTGGTGACATTTAATTTTAGTTTAAAAAATTAAATAAATATATTTTTGTATTGTGGTATTTTGTAAATTATATAACAAACACCACCAGTACACCGGACTTCTTTTAACCAATTTTTTTTCTCGTATCTGGACGCGTTGGCGATGTCATGTTGATTTATATTTTTGCGTTTCTTCCAGATAACCCAGTACAGATGTGCTCACATCTGTACTTGCTGCGTCATCCAATCAAAATGCCAGAAACGTTCTTGTTTCCGACGTTCTGATTGGATGTCAGAGACTATGGAGTCTGAAACAATGGAGAGTGTATACGATATAGCGATGTGAAAGTTGTTGGTTTACTGAAGAAAAAGGTACTTTCAAGCGCTTTAGGGAAAGCCCGTGTGACGTTTCACTCGTGATAGAAATGTTTATGTTTTTTGGCTCGTTTCGCTGCGCTCTTCTCGCGAAAAGAAATAAAATTTCTTTCACTCGTGAAAGATCAATAGGTCTTTCCCAAAAACTTGTGAAAGAACCTAATAATCTTGGGTCATAACCGATTTTGCGTAACGGCGGACGAGCGTTTTCGCTCGCGTATAGTCTTTCATTTTTGCAGCTTTGGAACATTTGGAAACCTCATAGAATTTTAGCGATTTTTTTATTACCCGACTGCAAATGTTTTGCTTTAGCATTATGGTATTGTCTTTTGGCGTCTCTGTTAGTAGACAGTTAAATTTCCTGCTTCTAAAAAGTCTAATCATGATATATTTTTTTATATATTTAACAATTTCTTCTCTCAAACAAAACAAAAGGATTTTTTCATGGAATTTCTTATTTAATGAGATTCGTGTGAACAGCTACTAGTATGTTCAGACATAGCTATTCTGTTTTAACTTAAATTCATGTGTCGAAAAAATGGGGATGTAGTAAAGTTGACAAAAAATGTGTGTAGGGTTAAAGACTGATTTTTAATCCCATACACACACGGAGATCCACAGGTGAATGACTGGCATAAGAATTAAAAAGATATAACTACATATAATAACAGTAAGTTAAATTGTAACAGTGAACACAAATATAAACACAGAGTACATTACAAGTTGTATGATCAACATCAAAGGTTTTAGGGTATGCTTTGATCGCATATCTACTGTACATATAATATAAGTAGGAAGTGTATCACTTTATACTGATTAATACTATAAGACATGCGCATACTTAATATCAAACGTATGTCAACATTGCAAGCATTAATAAGGGTTTGTCTGACATGTATCAAAAACAGTGTTAGATTTTGTTTGAACTGAAGGGCCAGATGCAAATAGTTACTACTAAATTACGTATGGTTGTTTGAATGAGCCCCCACCCCCTTTCTAACTTACAATGGCGTCCTTTTTATTGAAGAGGAAGCCCGGACAAGTCCTCAGACCTATGCCAAGAAAACTGGTAATCCTTGTCAATTCAGGCTGGTGTCTTGACAAAGTTGCTTGAAGTAGGGTTCGAACTCGCAACAGATGTGTTGACATGCCAGAGAATAACATGGCCGTAGCTAGGGTCCAATTTTTAGTGAGGCAAAACCTTAATCGGCAGGGGGTCTGGCGGCCGTTCAAGGTCATAGGTTGCAACCTAATTCATATTAAAATTCTACACATGTTATTTAAACACTTATATATTCACCTGCACTTATTTTTCTACAGCTTCCAGTTTTTAACCAAAGATCCATGCTGCCTGCTTTTCATTTGTTTACGTTCGACATTATGACCTTTATTATAATTATTGGAACGACTGCTGATACTGGACAGTGAAAATCCGTAAAAAGTAACTGATCGATAATTCCAAAGTTTTGTAGAAAGTAAAAGACATGATTTCTATATTTTATTTTTAACTCTTAACAAAATGTTCCCGTATATCAAAACCATACTTGGTCAAATTTTAAGTAAGGCAACTGCCTCACTTGCCTCAATGGATCCATGGCAACCTCGGTATTTGACAATGACTATTATAATAACTTAATATTTGAGGCAGTAAATATTAAATTAACGTTTGCAAGTTTTTTTAATTTATATTGCAAGCTTATACTTTAAAGCGCTCAATTGTGTACTTGAAATAAATAATTTCTAAAACGTTTCTGAAAACGTTGAATCTAATAATTCGTATACATAGAATAAAAGAATTATTGATGCAGAAGAAATGCTTTGAAGTCTTTGATCCGTGGGATTCATACGTAGTCTTGCTTCTATTACAAAGCTATTAATCTTTTGTTACTTGCGATATTTGAACCATTGTCATTGGTATTTTAAGCTTTATATTACATTAACGAAGGTTAATTTGCATTTTCACGCAATTACTGCGTTGTAACATGTTTGAATGTTGTTTAATGTTAATCGCATCAAAAATTGAGTCAGGCAGCTGCATATGTTTTAAAACGTGTACAAATAGAGTTAATGTATGTATAAGGAATCCATTTACGAAGGTCCTTTGAATTAATGTGTAGGGAATCCCTTCACGAACGTTATTTGAGTTAACAGTGGCGGATCCAGGGGGGGGGGGCGTAAGTGGCGTACGCCCCCTCCCTTAAAAAAAGGGAAAGGAAAAATAAAGAGAACAGGGAGAGTAACAACCAGCGCCAAAGGCAAAAATGTAATCCCCGCTCGTCCTCGCCATAAATTAATGCATTAACGGTACTCCCCCTGCCGTAAATGCGCCTCTGCGAGGCGCGGGAGGACCACTTCGTAGCCCTCCTTTTCCGATATCCCTTTTTTACGCCCCCCTTTCGAAAATCCTGTATCCGTCCATGGTTAATGTATGTATAGGGAATCCCTTTATGAATGTCCTTGTCAAGTCAAATGTACCCTGACTTTGTAGATGTATGAAGATTGAGGTTCCGTCATGTAAAGCTTTGGGAAGTTTAGAAATAAAGATCTTTAACATCTTGAATGAATTAGGCATGGAGTGTTCACTTGGTACTCCTACTTATACATCCAATAATCAAAAGAAGAGATTCTTGAAAATCACAAACGGGTGTTGGCATACTTTGGTATCGATATCGAAAAAATGTCATACAAACAGCGTTTCATAGCAGGATTGTCTAAATATACCATGAAACCTCTATCCAAACTCCTGACCACTATTTTAAACGGGGCTTTAAAAATACAAGGATGCTCGCTACTCCATTAATGGCATTATTAAAATAGATACTAAACAATTCTAAAGACTTGGTAAACATCTTAAAGTCCGGATATCTACTACAATGTATCAGCATTAACCTTTGATTTTTCGACACTCTACCTGGCATTCGCCTATATGCAGCTTAAAACCAGGCTTAAATATCTCATTAAACGCTGCTTTTTCAAGAAAAGCGGAATGAGACGATATAAATACCTGGTCATTAGCCATGAAAAAACTTTACTTCGTCATCAATGAATCTAATCAAAATATGCTGAAGACCAAATCTGCCAAATGTTAGATTTTCTGGTTGACAACATATTGGTCATGTTTGGAGGACATGTTTTTCAACTGACTGTTGGTATTCCAATGGGTACTAACTGTGCTTCTATCCTCGCCAAGCCGTTTTTTTGTACTCTTGAGTACTCTCGAGGCTGAGTTCATAGAAGGCCTGTTGAGAACTTTAATTTCACATTCCGTTTGTCCCTGAACAATGATAAATTCGGTGACTTTTTTCAATCAACTATTCTAAAGATCTTAAAATTAAGGCACTACCTTCTAGAAAAAGATTCACGAAAACTACAAACGTGATGACCTCAACTTTCCAATTGTCAACTTTACGTTTATCGATAGCAACATTCAAGGATCTCCGGTGTATGGTGTGTACATTTCACAACTTGTACTTTATGCTAGATCCTGCGATCCTATTTCAATTTTCTAGATCGGTCAAAGCTGTTGAATACTAAGCTACTCAAACAAGGGTTTGTTATACCTTGTATCACTTCAGTTCTATGGTCGTCCCGGACGTGACAATGGGTAACTCGACAGGTGTCTAATTAGAGACAGGTACGTGCTTACTCGTCCGGAGCACTTGAGTGTACACATGCCTTTTATTGGTTTTGGGTTACTCGCTTTTTGTTTTTCTGTTATTTTGGTTTTTGTTGTTTGTCTAAATCCGGATTTGTAGTATGGCTTTATAAGACATGTTGCACGTCCGTCGTTAAAGGTTGTTTATCCTTGATGTCATTGGTGACATTATGTCTCCCCCCACATGGTGGGGAGACATATTGTTTTTGTCAAGTCCGTCCGTCTGTCCGTCTGTCCGTCACAAAGTTATTCCGCTCAAATCCTCTGAAACTACTTAACCAATTTTACGAAACTTGTTATAGAACAAGTACATCATATGTAGTTGTGTATATTACCAGGAATTTCTGATCCTCTAAATTGTGTGGGAGTTATGGCTTTTTGAACTTAGAAATTTTCAAAAATATCTCATAAATCAAAGTTTCCTCTCAACTACTCTGAAACTAATGAACAAAACTTTACGAAACGTGGTATATAGCAAGTACACCATATGTAGTTGTGCATATTACCAGGAATTTTTAACCTCAAAATTTTGTGGGAGTTAGCCGTTTTTTGAACTTAGAATTTTTCCGGAAATTCTTCACAAATCGTTGTTTCCGCTCAACTCCTCTGAAACAGCTGCACCAAATTTTACGAAACTTGGTATGTAGCAGGTATACCATATTTAGTTATGCATATTACCAGGAAATTTTTATCCTCAAAATGTTATGGTAGTTATCAAATTTTGAACATAGATTGTGTGCTGAAAATCCACATGGGGAACGGGGGAGACGTCGTTTTTGTGTGCAAAAACAAACTTTAATTCTATTAAAAATACCATTTTACGCACATTGTTGACGTTGTGTCTACAAATCAGACATCTATCTTGTCATTTCACATTACATACAACTGTAATTGAGGTTGCAATAAACTAATAACTTGTTTACAATGCACCTGGAAGTATTTTCACTCTATGACGGTAGACAGAAGAAAATATGGGCTTCTGAAAATAGAAAAATTACAAAATATAAGCAGCCTAAAAAATCGAGCTTTTTAAAATAAGGAAAGAGGGAGTTTAGACATCTGGTAATCTGGTCAGTTTCATTATGTGGTGATTACTTCAGCTAAATTTTTCTGTCATTTTTGCCACACAAATTACATTTTGTAATTGTTGATAAAGTTTTACTTTTAACTTACAAGAACAACTGTGTGTATTTTTTTGTTCTTGGGGGGGGGGGGGGGGTGGTAAGGTGATTTTCGCACATAGCATCTTCACTGCTTGGGGCATAAGAAAACGACCTTTTAAAATTTAGTTGTTTCTTGTTCCATATAAGAGTTCCTATCTATGCTTTGCTCCTCCTTGATTAGTGGCGTAAAACGGTTACGGTTATATAAATCGTTTAGCGACTTAGCTAAATAGATTCTTATGTTGATATCGTTTCGAACAAAAAATATTCACGTGGAGAAACAGCTTATTTTATAAGAACCCCTTTTTTCAAACTAGTGATGGCATTTGTTTTATATTTACTAAAACTATGTCTTTGTTTATGGTATTAATTTCTGAAGCATGTTTTGCTGTCGTAACTCATAAAACTTGCATGGGTTTCATTTCCTAAATAGTAAAACCCACACTCTGACGTCATCAGTATTTGTGTCTGTAATTAACATGTTTCGATGTTGAGTGTTTCGTTAAGATAAGTACAAATATATAATAATATCTGTCTTCGAGTGCAAAAATAGCACGATTAGTTGCATATGCAGCATTTCAAATATACCGTTACTCATGTTAATAATTTTATGACGTTAATACTGATTTGTTGTCTGGTTCAGAGAGTAAATTATAAAAAAAGCAGTGTTGCTGTAAATCATTTGCCGGTCCTCAGTCATACCTTAAATTACGCCTTTTACTTACTTGCCTCTGTTGAAAAAAGATTGTAAGGCGATATAGTTTCCGTAAATTATAGTATATCCCTATTTTAAACGTGTCTTAAAATGTTACCGTCTCCCATGGGAGACGGTATACATAGTCAAATGATGATCAGTCTTCGGAGTAAATGACTCTCTGTTACTTAATTGGGTGGTTAACTAAATCTATAAATAGTTTTCTCATTTCATTGGTTTACGTCAGGATCGCACTAGTATGTGTACTGAAATTTCGATATATTCTTAGGTCAAATCGGGGTTGTAATCAGTATTTTAGTGTAGTAATCTAACGTTCCACATATTGACTTCTATTTCATTCAATGCATTGGTCAGTGAACAATTATAAGGTAAACATTGTACCAAAATCTCCCTACTTTATAAAGCCGTTTTGGAAAAAAAATTATATGTTATATATCTTTATTTTCGTTAATCAGCATTTTATTGTAGTAATGTTACGTTCCACATATTGACTTCTATTTCGTTCAATACATTGGTCAGTGAACAATTAAAAGGTAAACATTGTACCAAAATCTCCCTACTTTTTAAAGTTGTTTGGGTTAGGAAAAAATTATATGTTCTGTATCTTTATTTTCGTTCTGATATTGATGCAAATTTAACAAAACATATTTTTACCGCTAATGTTGAACATTTGTTGTTTAGGGAGTCAACTTTTGTTTAATTATTTTTTTAACAGCACGTGTAAAGTGACGACAGGCATTTAAATCTCTCAAGCACCATCGGATAATAGTTGAGCGTAAACAATATCCTTACAAGGCACATGTACATTGTTTACCTATCTTACGTATAAATTACAAAAACCAGATACTTTAATAAATCCATAAAATTTGTAATGCAGCTAAGAGACGGTTAGCTTTTTAGAAAAGCTAAACTTGTTGTAAATATAATGTTCAACAGTGCAATGCAAAATATAATTGTTATTTTAATTGATTAAAAAAGCCCGAAATGTCATCTTATCAGACGGATAATAAATTAACCACTTATTATTTTTTTAAACTATATTCAACAGGCCCTTGCGCCATGAACAAATGTTTGCTGTGAATTATTTTATTCTTTAATCCAATAAAAACTGTAGATTTAGTTTTGCTGTTATGACAATTGAATATTTCTATTTTCATGGAAAGGTAGTCTCAATCATCCAGACGCTTTAATTGCAGTGAAATGTTTAATATTGCCCTTTAAACTTGGCGTAAGCAATTGATTTGAAATTTCAAATGAACAAAAATGTTAAGCACAATCAAGAGTACAGCCAACTGACGCAAATATGTTGACCTTTTTTCTGTTTTTTCTTGTCTTAAAATAGAACCCTAAAATGGAATGATTGTTTTGTATCAACCTATTGGTAGCTACATTAAAACAACCTGATCCCGGACACAGATATATGCGTGTGAGTAATCGTAGTAACAACGCCAGAGACTTCTGGGAAAAACTAAATACATGTCATTCCACACAAAATAGCTGTTCAACACGTGTTTGAACGTAATCAATCGGGTATAATAGTCCTGAAAATGACTAAATGTAAAAAATAATTAACTTAGAAGTTTTAATGACTTTTAGCATGCGAAGCATTTGCTGCGTTTTGTAGTTCGTCTCCAGGTGACAGGTAGGGGAGGCCCTTTCGTTAGCTGATAGGGTCAGGTTATAATACGGAAAGCCTGACCAAGGACAGTAGTGGGTATTTTGCAACGCTTCTTGCACAATAAAGAAAACTTTCTAGATTTCAAAAAAAGATAGTCTCATTCTAGCCGCTACAAAAGTCTTAATATTTCTTCCCATCTTAACTCCAATTCCAGTGGCAATCAGAATTCCTACCCATTAGTTTATCCATTTTCTCCTCTTGATTTATTGTT